>JAXCHO010000076.1:0-1200000 GCA_036630365.1 Acanthiza pusilla
TACAAAGTGGAATCATTCTATATTGTCTTCTTGCTGTTTTATCAACAATGCAATTGTAAACCCTCAATAAGACTTTCAGTAGCACAGAGATTTTGAAAGAGTAGCAGAGAAATCCAACCAAAAGATGGTTGCTTATGTATATTGAGTATCTATATTCTCTTTAAGACACCTCATCTGAAATGTGTTTTCCTTCAAGTTCAAAATATGATCTCTATACATTCAGTCCACTTACATTAATATTCTTATTTCATTTTTTGCTAAGCTAGACTACACAATCACAATCAGGAATTGAGTTGTTGATTTGGAGATGAGAAGAAAAAAAGGGAAAAGAACTGCAGTATAATTAATTTCATAGAACCAATTTGCACTATTTCCTTTAGATTAGAACCTTAGTTCTTGTAATTTGTACAATTTTTCTGTGTAGCATCTTCTCATCAATCAAAGCACTGCACCTGAATGCCTATTACCAAAGTGTAAGAAAAAGAGGAAAAACATCACTTTTTGTTCTTTCCCTGAGCAGTCTCCCCCCAGCCCACAGTTTTGTTAAGTAGAAACTGGTTCTGCAGATACAGAAGCTTAGTTCAGTACAGTCTTGTGCAAACAATAAAGAAAGCTACTGCTAACCTTAAAAAAAAAAAAAATGAAATGCATTCACTGAAAAAAAAGATAGACACATATTTGTTAAATATATTTTAAAAGTGGGAGAATGTCAAAATCTCAGAGGTACAGGCTATTCCTAAATTTAAGTGTGGACTTCCCTATCTGGAAAAAAGAAAAATCTGAAAGCCTGACTATCTGTCATCCACATTTTTTAATAGAATTTGAGTACAAACTTAATTCTTCATATGGATTTATAAATGATTTTACATTTTTTTTTTTTTACTGGAACTCGACTAACATGATTTATTCCAGTTGTGATTCTTTTCTCTGGAGTGTCATTGCATCCTATTCTTTGTCTCTAATGGAAAAGAAATATCTTGCAATAGAAAACAAAATACACAATCAAACCAAACACATCAAATTACCCTCCTTCTGGCTTTCTCAGGGTGCGCCAGTCTTACTGTTAGTGCTACTTTGGATTTAAACCAGTTGCTAATGGACTTTTGTATTACTTGCAGAACTGACCACAGGCACAACACTGAACAGGTAAGCACTATATAAAAATATATTTAAGAGTATGAACACCTATCTCAAATACTGTGAGCCTTCATAAACTTATTGCAGATAGATGATTTTTCAAGTTAGCTGAAAAAACTTCCAATAACTCTAAGTAAAATTTAAACAAATGTTAAATGTGTTTCAAAAAAAAAAAAAAAAAAAGAAGGTTTAAAAGAAGCGTCCTCAGTGGCTCATATCAAATTGGTGAATTCAGAAATGAGTAAATGAGTACAAACCAAACTAAATTAGTGACTGTTTAATGTGGGATGAGCTTTTCAAATATCACACTTAGAATGATTAAAAGCAGAATGTGAAGAAGATAATATTTATTGGAGACATTTTCATTCCTAGACAGGTTATCTCTGGTCATGAAACAGTGCTGGAAAGTGAAGTTCTTTGTTTCATGAAGAGTAGTCTGTTTCAAAGCAAAATTAGTGCCTTTTCTGTCCTACTATTGACCTCGACTTTGACCCGGCTGGACCACCCTTACTAGAATGGGAGGTAATAAAGTGCCCAGGCTGGCTCAGCCCTAGGTCTCAGTTAAGCAGAGACTATCAATCATGTGAAATTAAGAGTAGTGGTTTTGTGATGTGGACATTTACTAGGAACTAAACTGAGATCACCAAAGACTATTCATTTACATTTCGAACGAATAATTAAATTAATACCAAGACATTAAAGTACCATTTCTTAAGTTTTTAACAATTTTCAGGTGATATAGCAATATATTTTAAGAAATTATTGAAACTACATTATTTTGAAATTTAGTGTTTTAAAATTTAAAGAAAGCGCTTTGCTTTAAAACAAGTTTTATTATCCTGTGGGCAATAAAGAAACAGAGCATTTACAAGACAAATTAATTGATGAATTATTTATATTTTTATATTTTAATTTACATAAAAATGGAAAAAATTCTAACATTTGTCAAAATTAATCACTATAAAATTCATTTTTGGAAACTGTTAATGTTTAGATGTCAAGCTTAAAGCAGCAAAATACAGCAGACTATTCACATGTCATCTAACATTATCCCATTCAGCTTTAAGTTTTTCTCATCAAAAACTCTCAGAGAGGTGACAAGATTTCCAGAAGCCAAGGAGTTGAAGAATGTTTGTATTATTAACATAGTCCTTAGGAGTCCCCTGTGATGCAGATCCTGTTACTTTCAGTACTACTTATATTTTGAGAATTTGCACATCTCAGAGAGTTTATCTTTTCCTGCAGGAAACAACACTTACAAAGTGAGGGGCTGCAGGGAGAAAATAAGGAAAGCGAAGTTTGGTTGCTGTGCAGAGCTGGTTTCACAAGGCACCGTGATGCAGTACCTTCACTGTCAGATGGCACTGCCTCCGTTTAAAGCGGTGCTCATAAAATGTCTTGCTGTGTATGAAGCAGGCATTCTGGCACGACTAGATACTGCCTTCTTTTCGCACATTGGTAGGTGAGCACAGGACTGAGAGAGGCTTTCGGCCTTTTGAAGGGAAGCCCTGCTTACAAGGAATATCTGCTTTCGCTGAAAGACAGCATTTCACAGGTTTGCTCTGCTGCACGGAGAGAGCAGTAATGTCACTTCTTCCCTCATGTCTCAGGACCTAGCCATAGTCTGTTTTCCTATATCCATTTGTCAGGGAAAGTGTTCCTGGAGTTTATCTTCGCAGTCAGAAAGTCTATAAACAGATTTAAAAAAACGCTCAGTTTCTCAAAGAAACTTCTGCACTCCCCAGAAAATAGACTCACTATCCACTGCACGGTCATGACCCCCAGGTTGGGAATCAGCAATGCCAAAGATATCCTGTGACAGTCTCATGTGGCTCAGCACTGCTGAAGACTTCTGTCTTATTATTCTCACACCTTCAGCAGAGAGACGGTTGAGTCCCTTAATGTTGATTGGCATGTCTCATTTCACTCCCAGGTTTCCTAAATTTTATTTGCAGAGGTTTGACACTGTAGAAATGCAGAATTTGATTAATCTAGAAATTCTTCTCAGGGTGCCATCTGGGAGACATCTTTTTCATCATGCATAATAGAAAGCATTTTATTAATGGTGATCAGCTAATTCTCGCTGTCCTAAAAACAATTGACTTGATCCCATGCTGTTCTAAGTAATCTTACAAAAAATTGCTTTTATTCAAGCTTTGATTCATCGTCAAGTTTAATTAAAAATAAAACAATCAATCAAAACTTCTCCAATACCTAAAATTTCCCATTTAACATTTTCTGGTATTCAAGCCAAAAGAATAAAATTGCAAAATAGTTCCTTTCTTTCACAAAGCCAGAGTGTGAGGGAGGCTGCTTTTGAGTTTAACAAAGCATTGTGTAATTTGGCAGCCAAAAGGAGATCTTCAAACTTATTTGCTGAGAAATCCAGATGATTGATACCTGTTTGTTAGGCTGCTTTTCTGCCAGAATGAAGGAACAACTTGATTTCAGGACTTGGTCAGCTTTGTTGGTCCAGTGCCCTCATTCTGCATTTCCTAATGCTCTGCTGACACTAGAAAAATAATTTTATAAATTCCTTATTTTGTTTAAAATTATTGATCTCTGGTAACCCCGTTGGCTGTCAATATTCTAGGACATATCCTGTTGGTTTTCCATATCATTTGGCATTTTGGTTAGTGCTGTTGTGACCAAACTGATATTGAGTCAGTTAAAACAAGCGTGGTGCTAACAATGGCAATTTATTAATTTCATTTCCTTTTAATATTTTCAGTTATTTCACACACTCTTGAAAAGCAAGTCAAAAGCCTAAAGAGACAGATTGCACAGCCTTATGCTTCCAGCTCTGCGCTCCATAAAGCTGGGAAACTCATCCAGGGGGGCAATTATGAACTTAGTTTGACTGAATAACTCTGTCCTGACGAGACCAGGTTTCAGGGCTGTGGAATATTTGTCTCATTGATAAATAATAATGAGAAGAAGAAAAGGAGATTAAAATCCCTCCAATCTACTTTCACCAAAATGGCATCCTATCCACAGTATGGCCCTGATACAGAAATGTTAAATGCATTTACTAAAGACAGGACCTCTTTGTATCTCAGACAGCAACTGGAATTCTCAAACTGAGTATTTTGAGACAGAACATCAAGATTAAGGGCATTTATCACTGATAATTCTTACTTTTTCCCATGTGTAAGGAATGTTGAAAGGACTGCATGTTTGATTTTAGTGATGAGAAGGAAGAAGAATCGGTGTTTGAATGTGCCCCTACACCTTTTACTCTAAATTGAAAAGAGACACATAATCAATATGTTGCCTTAGGAATTCTTTCTACACTTGATACTAAATTATAAGGAAATAAAATTGTGTTCACGAAGTTTCTAATGTACAATTCAGATTTGAATAGTTTATTCTAGACCTGAGTCATATTCTTTCATTGTTCATATTCGCATTTGCAAATCCCAGTCCTTCAGCTGTCTCAGAGAAAATGAAGCTACTAACAGATGCTAATAGATAGATAGATAGATCTGACTGATGTGGATATGCCTTTACAAGAATATACTTTTCATTCACATGACCTCATTACAATCAACTGTAGAGATTTTTTGGTCTTTCCCTTCTCCAAGTATTATAAAATTCTAGCTTATTCTGCCCTAAATTCCCTCCTCACACTGCGCTAGTGTAGTGCCTATGTGTGCCTACAATAGAACTGAGAGACAATGTAAACAAAGAGTAGCTTTTCTTTACGATTCATATAAAGGTATTCAGCATTTTGTAGGTCCAACATCTTAAAAGCCTTGACTTTCAGATGGGAAGATAGGTTGTTCAGAATCAGCAGAACAGTGTGACTGATAGACATGCAAGTTGTCAGGTACAATCATCAATCTTGGACAAACTCCAGGACATTAAACTTTTTAAAAAAATCAGGCAACCTATTTTCAAGCATTTTCTGCTTCACCACTGCTCTGTATATGGGATTGAAAAGTGTCACCTACTGCACATGTCGTTTACTTTCAGTGTGCTCATCAGGTCTTTCTTCTTAAGGAACAATGGGAAAAATACCACAATAGGAAACCCTCTAAAGTAAAACTACGCTCAATAACATCAAGCTGAGATACAGCACTTTCACTGCTTTTATTTTCCTCCATGCTTAGTAATGTAATAACACTAGGCATTACAGAACTCACACATTATGGAGCATGATTGAAAAGCTCTGAGTATTTGAGAATTAATCTTCTTTCATCATGACAGACTAGCATATTAAAAATGGTCCCACTTGTATAACTATTGAAAATTGCTTTTGGAATTCATTCAAGTAAAAGAGGTTAAAAAACTCTTTTTGAAAACTGCATGAGAACAGAAAATCTGAAAAGTATGCAAAGTACCATAAGAAAGATATTTCAAATGTATTTTGAGCATCAGAAATAGATTCTATGGCAAAGAAGATGTGGTGAAGAAATTGTGGCGCTGCACTGCATCTAAATGGGTGGTTACCAACTTATCTAGTAAAATAAATATATGTGGCAAATGACACATACCAATTTAATGACACTTTGAGTTCATGTGAAGTTTGGCAGAGTAATAAAAGTCTTATCTCTTGCCTCCACTGTTATTGCACAGATTTAAACTGCTGTCTCAGAGGCAGTTTTACTATCTTTTTCAATCTCTGCCATAAAAGTGAGACTTGATTTGCTCAGCATGAGAACAGATCAATAAAAGCTGAGTTACACAGTGGATTAGATCACTAACTCAGAGATCAAAGATGTTAAATACAAGTTGTATAGGAACAATTAGATCAAAAGTTAAGTTCAAATGTACTGTACTTGTTTGTAAGTCTCAAAATAAATATCAACCTGATATGAAAAAAAATTGAAAAAGTCTCAATTTTATTTCTTTTATCTAGTAAAAAGAAAGAAAGTAGTTTCTGAACAGCCAAAGACACAATAACTAATGATAGAATAATATTATTTTAGGATTTTATTATTCTAGGTAATTTTTCTCATTATTATATCAGAAATCTATCAGCATCTCATCTTCTAGAAAGGGATTCATATTAAAAGGTAACTATGTTCAAAAAAGAAAAAGATCAATGATTCCTGAAATACTTCGAGGCACTGGCAGTATCCTGAACAATGATCTCTAGCCTTTTATATGCCTTAAATATACTTTTTTTTTTAAATAATGAGTTGATTTTAAAAAATTGCTTCCTATTTAACAAAGATATATTAATTTACTTACATGAGTAAGTTTCAAAAAAACTTGATTATTGAATTAAGCTGCTGGTAGGAACTAGAAAACATGCTGGTATCCACAGCTTGCACACAGACATATGCAACGGATGGTATATTACCCACAACATAAATTCATGACAATGATATTTGAATTGAACAGCTCCATTTACCTACATTACAGAGGTATAAATGTTGCAAAATGACTCACATTGCAATGGTCATTTTAGTTTAAAGCTCTGTCCCACTTCTTTACCATGGAAGTAGATTCTTTTTCTTTGAAACTTACATAATTTCAACTCATGCTAAGATTCATTTAGGGCAAGACAGCTCTTTTTATTTCCAGTACAGTATAATGTCATTCCTTATTGAAAAATACAAAAATTTTTAAAAGAGACTCCACCAGCTGTCTTCTTTGTTTGGAATTCTCTCTTGATTTTTAAAAAAACTAAGTGGCTGTGTCACTTGTAAACATTCAGTTTGTGTGATTCAAATGCAGATTCTGACTACTACTATAATAAAATGCAGGAAAACAATAATTTTTAAAAAATAGTCCTGATCTATTGACTAAAATGGTGAGTAGAGAGCAGGGTCCTGGGGCCTATACACAGTTTTTGTTGAAACACAACTATATTGTAGATGTTTGAGAAGCAAAACTGGGGCATCACGATTTTCGAGTCTCTAAAATTCTTTGACATGGTGTAGGAAAATAATACTTCATTAGAAACAATAATTTATATTAGTCACTTTAAGACAAATAATTAATGTAGTGGTTATTTTCCATAATTATTTTTAACCAGGTATCTGATTGGCTTATACACACCTATTTCAGGTGCTCATTTTAAATATCTAGGAAACAGCATTTTCTGTGGAGGAACAAATTCCATTACTAGTATCAGTTTTTTAATATCACATGAACTATAACATGCAGTATGCAGTTAATTATTTAAACAATAGAAAAGACATTCCTTGGATTGTTTTTCTTGACTCTTGTGGATTACTGTTTCCCTTTTCATATTTTTAGGTATTGCCTGATGTTGTTCACTTTCAGAAATGTGTAGAAATTGAGGCAGTTAATGGATAGACATCTAGAAAGGATTTTCAGATGTAAATGAAAAAAAATTATCAATCTTTCTGGCAGATGATGGATGCCAGGACACAACTGATATCAAAGTAATTTCTGAAGCCCTACATTTATCTGTTTTTTAGGAACTACATTTATTTAATTCCCGTGTGTTCTCAGTCTGGCACTAAACAATCCCCACCATTAACTCCCTCTCCCCAGGATGATTAGTGGCAGATGTATTCCTTGAATTCTCTTGCATGGTATTTGTCCTTTCTACTGCAGCCCTCTTGGCAAGTCAAGGTCACTAAGAAAATATTGAGTGTCTCACATGGGAAGACTGCAATCCCTCTCTTACAAGTGCTAAGCTGCCTATTATTTTTAGGGAAATATAGAAGTCATCAAGATGGCGAAAATCTTTCAGATATTGACTATCTTCCACTATTTTAGAATTTTCAGGCAAAGCCTCTATTAATAACAATAACTTGCTTTCTAGGTGCTAGCTGTCCTCTCCCTGGCTTTCTTTGCATTCTGCTTCAAGCAGGATATGACAGACAGACATTGATTGATAAATTTACCTGACTTATTCTTGTTGATAAACAAACACTGAATATCCATTCTGTAATTCTTAGATATATCCGATTTTTTCAATACTGTAAATCAAACTTTGCTTTCAGCTGGATGCTCTAAAAGGATGGGACAATGCCTTTTTTTTCCAATATCTGCACAAAACATGGTATGACTGTGGTTGTGGTAGATTTTGGGGAAGTGCCTTTTGGCATTGTGGAAGTAATTCTTACTGAAACAGTATACTCACCATTCATTGTAAAAAATATAGTAGTATCTTAGTCAGTTTTCTGCTGTCTGTGTCTGTCCCAGAGGTTGCGGAATGTCCCACTGGAGGTTAGTTTTGAAAGTGGACTTGGCCAGGTTACTGAAGAAGAGTGAAAAGTGTCTGTTTTTCAGCGGCAGAGGATGACTGGTTTGCCATTTGAGCACCTGTAACAGGGTTTATAATTCCTCTGAGGATTAAGTGAATTGTAATTCCTTAATGATAAATCACGATAATTTCTTCAACCATATTTTTAATGAAAATATTTATACTTTAATTTAATTTAGCAGAATTTTAAAAGCATAAAATAGTTAAGATGTATGAATTATTTCCAAATCATAGTCAATTGAAAGTGAACATACACTTTAACCCAAACAAAATGAGGGGAATACAGTGACTGAAATCATACTATTGCTCCTCCTCCCTGCAAAAGACATTGCCTACTGATGTGTTTTCATAATTTTTAATTTAGGTAGAGTATAATGGCATTTCACAGTTTCACTGACCAGATAAAAGTGAGGGAAGGCAGTGGAAGTTACGATGATTGTGAGAATATTCATTCAAGTAATGACAAATTGCAAGGAGATTACTGTAACAAAGGAAACTGCTGGGTGCACTGCTGTGGGTATCCCAACTTTCTCTTCCAGAATGCTGAATGCTTTTAATTGAACCTAGTGTGAAAACACCTGGGGGAAAAAAACCACTCATGCTAGGAAAAAAGTCATGATGTCAGCTTCATAGGTGCTTTGTGCAAGAGAAATGTATATGCAAACTCTCAGTTGCTTTGATAATTAATTGTATAACACATTCCATACATTTGAATTGAATTGCTGAAAATGCATCTTGCATTGGTAAAAGAAACTACAACTGATGCAGCTTGGGTGGAAAAATGTGAATCAAAATAATTGTTTACAAAACATAAATTAAGTCACAGGCATACACTAATAAGATCATTGAATATTGAGTTAATTCTCATGAAATAAAAGTTTATACCAAATACAGTTGCTAAATGTAAATAATTTAGTTATGTAATTAGCACTAACAGGAAATTACTGAACTAATTGAAGTAGAACTCCATAAGCAATTTACCTCATTAAATTTTTTACAGTTCTCCATCTGCATTAAAGTTATGTTGTGTTTAGTTTAAATAACAATAAAGGAGGCAAAATCAAGGTTAATTGGCATTTTAATTATGAATATCTCAATTAAAATTATCTTATATACAGAAAATACTTCCCCTGTAAATAATTACAACATGGTCTCTTATTTATTCTGCAGTTTGAAAAACAGGATGAAAGCAAATATGGATTTCTTCATTGTGAGTTCCATTGTGTGTATTGATGGAAGTACACAATCCACATTTGTTATTAACCTCTTATCACCTCAATAATTGTTATTAGCGAGGAAGTCTGCTCTCACACAATTATTTATAAAGACAGCTGTGTGATTCTAGATGGATTTTCCACTGAATGGGAGAAAAAATCTGCTATCCGTGCATGAGCACTGGATTAAAACAGTAAAGGGTTAGGCTACAGATGTGCAGAATAACTTTCCAAACCTGCTTAGACCAATGGGTTGACTTTCTCGTGGCTTGCCATGACAATTGTCAAAGATGTTTTGGGTCGCACACTGAACAGGCATTTTGATACATTTATGTCTTCTGTGAAAGATGGTGCTTGCTTTCAAGTATCTTAAGGTTGTCAGTGGATTACAGACAGTAACGCAGACAAAAGCCAGATGATCTGCTTTAGTCATCAGATAGAGAGGAACGTACTTCAGCAATCTGACAAGTAGATTTCCATAATTTCACATGGTTAACAACAAATGGGAAAAAAAAATCACAATTTAGATAGACTAAATCAATACAGATTTCAATTTTTGTCATACCTATTAGGTGGCTTTTCTCACGTTAAAAAATGCAGCAAAGTAAATCATTAAATACACAAACACTAGTGAAAAAAGTAATCCACATCAACTGTCTGTCTTTCCAGTTTGCTGATAATTCCCCTCATACTTCGTTTAATTTTTGTTAAATTATTTTGCACTTTGAACCCTACACTGCATATACATTTATATATACACACAGAGACTACAATTAGGTAATTACTGTAAAAAAATCTAAACATTAGTGACTAACCACATTTCTATAAATACACTGGTTAAATATTGAGTTTAATGGGGATCTTTGTTTTTAGTGGTTGTTCAAGCACATTTATTTCTGCACTAGAAGAAAAAATATGTGGGAATGAAGGCCTATGGATTTCATATTTTTCCAGAAGTAACAGGATATGGAATGAAAATTTATGAATTTCAGTTTCTCCTTTTACTCATCATGCTTCTACAAAAGGCCAGTTTTCTGGCATTTTCTTAAAGAAAATTTCCTTACTTTGAATAGAAAGAACAAATGTAGCAGTGATTTCATTCACGTTTAATGTAAGGTATGTAAATAAGTGTCATGCTCACTCTTAATGGAAGGATGTTTCTAGTTGTGAAAACAAAACATAGCCAGGCTTTTAAAAAAATTAATATAATGAAATATCACCTGCAGTCACCCATGAGCCAGGTAACCCAGGCTTACTTCTTGAGCATGCTGCTAGATAGACCTGATTTGAATGAAATAAATGGAAGACTTTAACATGCACAAAAATATTTGAACTCTTTTCATTATATTTAAAGGCTTTATTCAAGGTAAGAAACAACAGAATTATTCAGGGGAGCTTTCTTCTTTGTAGAAAAAAATTATAGTTTTCAAAACAAACATTTATTATTTTTTTGTTTGACACAGGTACATATTGCTTTTATTTAAAAAAAAAAAAAAACCAATAAAAAATGCACTCCATTAAAAATAATAAAAACATTCAACAATAGTTTTAATGTTGAGGCATTGCAATTTTCCTTTGTAGAAGAGACAAATAAAATAAATAGATTTTAGACAAATAGAGACAGATATTTTCAATAAGAAATTCAGACCAGATCTTTCTGAAATCGTGAAAATTTTCTGAGTGGTATTCCTACCTTGAAGTGTATTGACTGCACCCTCAAGTTCATGGTTATTCACATATTTCCTGATGGCATACTTTCACCCCTCTTCGGCTTTGACTTTGTTTCTATCAGAGATCCACTTTCCCTTATGCCTTTCCCTATGATCTTAGTTTCTGTCCTGGAAATCTCACTCTTTTCATTCCCCTAGGTGTACCCAGGGAGGTGTACATTAATTGCTTTATTTTGAAGTAAATTACTGCTTAACTGGTTTTCGCAATACCTTGATGCAAATACTAGCAAAATTCTTACTATAAGTACTGTGATAAATTCCAGATGCCACATGCCTAAGCTTGGATGTGTGTTTGGAAGATGAGGGTAACATCAATGAAGAAAAGTTAAAAGATCTGTTTGTTAATAGAGCTTAAATTTTAAATTTAAAAAGACTGTATTATGCCTAACTTGGCACTTTAGTCAGTATTTATCTTCTAGTATAAGTCAGAAAACAGAGGGTCATTCACAATGAATTTGGGGTGGTAACAGAAAAGATGTCAATTTGTGAAAATTCCACGGCAAGGTACAGTTTCATTAGGCTGCAAGACTGAAAGTCCTGCAGTCAGTACCTGGCAGGTAACTACCTGCTTTCCTGAGGATGAAAACATGTGTGGAGCTTGTGTTTCTCACTCTGCACCCATGCCCAAGTACTTTGGGAGCACTAGAGGGACTGTCACTCTCTAGGTAGGCTGGTGGCAGAAGTCTCTATTTCTTAATGAAATTCCTATTATTTAACAAATACTTTAAATGAGGGGAAATTTCTAATGGTGAGGCTTTCTTTCCAGGTGTCTGGCAAGAGGCTAACATAATGTGCTTCATTTGGGGAGGACACCCAGCAGCAGCAATGTTTCTGCACTCCACTATATGTTCCAGTAAGGGGAACACAACTCTTAAAGCTATTCTCAGGTTTCACCGAACATCTCTCAAAGGTAAGGTAAAATCTTACAGTATATCTGGTATAATAATCATTGGTGCATCTGGAAGATAACAGGATTAATTTCTATTTCTGTTATTCTGATTCTTGATTACTATGTGATTAAAGAGAAAATTGTTTTCTAGTACAATGTACAGACCTCCCCAGAACAACATATAGAACATTGTTCTCATTTTACACTTCCTGACAATTATGGATACTTCTCTGGGATGTGCAGTGCAGTACCCTGGCTTCTCTCCCACCTTATGCCCCAGCTTGTGCAACACAGCTCTTTCCATGTTGAGCTGAGAAGGTGCCTTCAGTATATGGGACTTGGGGCACTGTGTATTTTATATCTGGATGTAGTCCCCAGATATTGTGCAGGACATGCAGTGCTCAAGAGGACTTCTCCCTGTGGTCCCTGGCTTTCAGCCTGAGCTGCAGCCACCAAAGCAAGCGGTCCATGAGCAAGGTGGTAAGGAAGAGCCCAACTTTTTTTGCTGTTTGGTCTGCAGCATTGCCTTAAGCACTGGAGAAAAGCAAGTTAAAGGGTTGTGCTACTTCATTACTTAAACAGACATGTTAAGTTTGATTTTGCAATTTTTATTTTTCCTGAGCCAGAACTTGACAGTACTGCTGGTGATAGGCACAAGAACAACTTTGTACTATATGATTCCCTTGAGAGAAACAGGCAGGATTTATGCCAGTAAATCAGGCTTGGCAGTGCTATGGGGAAAGCACAAAAAGAAACCTCTGATGAATATTTTTCAAAAATCTCTGTTTCTATGAGTTGTTGGTCTTTTGAGTAATGTGAATGCCTTGTGGCAGAACTGGAGTAAGGCAGAAGTGTCTGTTTTTCTTTGTCCACAGAAAAAGATCATTAGCATCCTCTGTTTATTTTAAGTAGGTATAATGAGGAGATTAAAATTGCTTTTGAAACTTGCATATCTCTAAGTGACTTTTTAGTGTCAGTGCAACGTTATAACTAATGTACAAATGATAAAGAAAGTAAATTTTTTTTGTTTTTTCTTGCCTAATGACTGTTGATAAGCATCTGTGATAAGACTTTAAAATATGGACCTCAAGGACTGAGACATTTCTTTGGCTGGGCAAAAAGATCTTAAGAAATCCTGAAGAAAATGTTGCTATTCTTCACCATCACTCACCAAGCACAGAATTGTTTCTTGCGAAAGGAAATCTATGTTTAAAGCAAAAACTGAGATTTTTGTAGTTACTGATCACACAAATGCACACATACAGACAGAGTATTGCATAAAAGCCATAGAGCAGTGTGCTGGTTTTGGCTGGGCTAGAGCTAATTTTCTTACAGTGGCTGCTGTGAGGCTGTGTTTTAGATTTGTGCTGAACACAGGATTGATAAGGTGGAGATGTTTTTGTTATTGCTGAGCAGGGCTCACACAGAGCCAAGGTGTTTTCTGCTTTCCATACTGCCACCCTGATGAGGGGACGGGGGGTACAAGGGAGAAGGCACAGCCCAAAGAGATGACCCAAACAGATGAAAGGGATATGACATATTCCAGATCACATGTCATCATGCTCAGCATATAAAGTGAGGGGAAGGGGAAGGGAACGGGGAGGAACACTTGGAGTGGTGGCATTTGTCTTCCCAAGACACTGTTACGTTTGATGGGGCCCTGCTCTCCTGAAGATGCTGAGCACCTGCCTGCCCAGGGGAAGCAGTGAATCAACTCCTTGCTTTGCTTTGCTTGGATGCACAGCTTTTGCTTTCCCTATTAAGCTGTCTGTATCCCAACTTTCGAGTTTTCTACCTTATACGCTTCTGACCCTCTCCCCAGTCCTGCTGGTGTAGGAATGAGTGAGTGGCTGTGTGGGCCTTGGTTATTAACTGGGGTTAAACCATGACAAGTGGAAGCATGTTAATAATGACAGGAAATAAAATCAAATGGTGAGTGACAAAAACAACATGATTTCCTTTTTTTACACACATGCACAAAAAATAACATTAGTTTCTATTAGCTTTCCTTACCCCTATGGAAGACTGAATTTGGTATGTGATTTTGATGATCAGTATAATGTCAAATCAAAACAGACATAGCTAAGATTCCCTCTCTATTTCTTCCGTTTTCTTGTCCTATTTTGAGAGAAGAACATTCATCTTCTACGTTATTTATGATACCCAAAACTGTAATTGAGATAAATGATGGCTACACAACAAATTAAAACATATCATCTGGGCCTGTCTGCTTTGTTGGCTTCTGTTCATGAGTGTGTGTATATAGGAGACAATTCTGGCATGTCAAAACTTGGTATTACTAAGTTAAAATCAACTGTGTTTTCAGTTGGATTGAGGAGAAACAGTTTCTAGTTCTCAGCAGAGCACAACCTGTGTAAATAGGAAGTATTTGATATTTTCAAGTTTTTAAAGCATGGATTTCTTTCAGCTGTAGTTGTTTTCTGTTTCCAAAAGGTTTGTTTGTAAAACAAACACATGTGCAAATATGTGTTTTCTGAATTTTACAATATTGGTATCTATTCATATTAAGAAATGCAAAATTTTCTGAAAACACACTTTGAAAAGTTAATTCAAACAGGTTTTTTTACAGATTTTTTTTTTAATTAAGAGATGCTTAAGAAGTTGCCAATTTTATAAGAAAAATAAATTGCCACTTCTATAGCAAAACCCATAACTCTGTCTTGTGCTTAAGAATGGACAGTTTCTGTCCATAGGATTTTCCAATAAAACACTGATAGTTAGTAGCATGTAAGGAGAATAAATTTCTAGCAGTAAATTTCATTGAACTGGTAAGATCTTCTCAATAAGGCCTTAAGACCATAACTTTACTCATAAGATAAAGAATGTCTAGGGGCATCCCAAGACCTGTAATGCAAATATCTGCTTCCAAACTCTTAAAGAAGTTCTCAGTTCACTTTTGGCCTTCTCCAGCTGGCACTCTCCCAAACAAGACAGAGGTCAGACTACAACAGGAACCACTCTCAACATCTAAATATTGCCTTGTTTGTGCCTATCTTATTTTACTGGACATAAGAGCTAGCTAACATAGATATGGGTGCTTCTGTGTCCACAGTGTTACTGCATAAATGCATAAATGTAGTGTATGTTCTGCTGCAATTTGCAAATGAACTGCCCTTCGGACAATAAAAATTGAAAGCACTTTGAGTAAAAGGCCAATATCAAACTTTGCCAGTCTTCTCCCTACACTCTGTGTCCGCTGACTGCACTGGCGTCATGTGCTACCAGCCAGTCACAGCCACAGTGTGATACTCCAGCAGAGCCATGCTGATGGCATGCTGCAATCAAAGGACAAATTTTAAGCAAGGAAATTTTCAGATTAAAAATACATTGCATGAAAGATGATATAAGAAAAGAGGGACACATTAATTGTTGTCCCTACATATAAATATGTATAAAGCATCCAAGTTAATAAACTGTTGGCTACATTGTGAGTTATTTTTTCCACTGTTTGAACTATGCAGTCTGTTGAACAATACATTAGCAATTGTGACCAAAAAACCAAACCAAAATAAAAACAAACCAAAAGTCACAAACCAAAAATTAAAAAATAAAAGAACCCCAAACAAATCAATCAAATAAACAAAAAACAAAACACGCACATATATAAAACCCCTAAAGTGGAATCCAAGTTACAAAGTCTAATATTTTATGCATTTCAGAATGAAGAGAAACTTGGTTCCAGACAGGTTCCCAGATCTGTTTATCATTTTAAATGAGACAGCTCAAAAGACATAAGCAACCTAGAAGTGCAATGGCATTAGTGTTCCGACATATTTGCTATGATTATGAGGCTAAGCTAACTCCATATCTCAGTGTTGTTCATGAGCTATTTAGCTTTTCCAGTATGAAAAATCTTGCACTGCTGACTTCCAGCCTGCCTTGCTCTCATCTCCTGAGCTATGACTTGCTACTACCAGAATTAATGTGTAAATATATATCATAAATTTGAAATTATGAACACGTAAGCAGATACAAATATTTCCTATTTACTCTGGCTTCATTTTTGATTCTTCTCAGAAACCAAAAATCTGGTTTTTGTGAGTTATTTCCCATTGGGAAATAAAATTGTAGTAATTGGTCTTCCTTTTGATGAGATGCTTTTGTAGACTCTCACTACCCACTGATGAAGCAAAATATAAAATTGATCAGTACTATCTTTTGATCAGTACTCTGCTCAAAGAACTCTTTTAATAAGTCTTCTTTAAAGGCACGTCCTACCTCTGGATGTATCTAATATTTTTTGCTGCCTTCCTCTACATACAAGAGTGACATACAAGCCATCACTGAGCCATAGCCAGTGCAAATAGTGGACTTCCATGAACTTTCATTTTGAACAACAGCACATGTCTTTGTTTCCTAAGAGGGTCTAATTCATTAGTTGACCAGATGAAAAGCTGTTCTGCTGGACGCTTTTCTTTCCAGAGATGCTTTGTGTAATCCGTAGCAATATCATCTTGAGAGGTGGGGAAAAAGTAAGCAAGAAACAAAGGAAACTTGATGTTGCATGGTTTCTGTGGCTTTAGGTTAAGCTCATGTGTAGGTTTTCTGCTGTCTGTTAAGTGTATCACTTCTGCAGTGGTAGTGTGCCTGTGTACCTCTGACAGACATTGTAAAACTCTAATACCTTGATCTATCTGTATCTAATATCATTTTAGGCACTGGAAAATATTCAAATATTGTCCTTTAAGCACTGTCTTTAAGAATATTATTACAGGTTATCTGCCATCATATCTGATCCTGATAAGAATTTGCCAGTATTTAAAGACTATATAATGTTCCAGAAATTACAAATACCTACAAGAAGGATCAGACTTGCCTTAATTCACTAAGGGGGGGGGGGGGGGGGGTGTGAAGGAAGACAGAGAAACATAGCGCTTATTAAGGTTTTCTGAAAGAAATACTAAAAATCCTTTTGCTTTTGTCCTTGTCCCCTTCGTAGAATTGTGCACTGTTCATGTATACCACTGAGGAAAAATATGTTAACATAAAGAGGGCTGGTGAATCACAAAGGGGAATTCTTTATGTAGCTTGTTTCCATATGAAAGTAGCAACATTTGTGCATAAATGGCTTGCAGCATTTTTTTTATGAATTGGGTCCTAAGAGCTCATGATTGTCCTTGCTATTCAGTTTTCAGTCATTGGGTAGCGTTGAAACAACAGGAGGAAAAAAAGGAAACATTTTGTACCTGTGGTACTCACTTGGACAACAGAGTCTTAGTAAAATAGCTACAGTTTTTTCCTTTTTGTTACAAATTATACAGGGAGAAAATGATGTGTGAATCAATGAAAAGGAAAATAATATATTTCTGAAACATTAATAGTCAGTGCCATACTCCAGATAAAGGGGGGAGGGGGGGGATTGTTACACTGATTTTTCTATCTGATTTAAATTCACTTTCCAATCTTCACTAACCTGGCTGCTGCCTTGACAGAATCAAATTTTGTATGGAAAACGAGATGATGATTTCCTCATCTCCAGGTTAGTAGTGCTTCTTTTCTTCTTTTCTCTTTTCTTTTCTTTTCTTTTCTTTTCTTTTCTTTTCTTTTCTTTTCTTTTCTTTTCTTTTCTTTTCTTTTCTCTTTTCTTTTCTTTTCTTTTCTTTTCTTTTCTTTTCTTTTCTTTTCTTTTCTTTTCTTTTCTTTTCTTTTCTTTTTTTCTTTTCTTTTCTTTTCTTTCTTTCTTTTCTTTTCTTTTCTTTTCTTTTCTTTTCTTTTCTTTTCTTTTCTTTTCTTTTCTTTTCTTTTCTTTTCTTTTCCCCTTCCCTTCCCTTCCCTTCCCTTCCCTTCCCTTCCCTTCCCTTCCCTTCCCTTCCCTTCCCTTCCCTTCCCTTCCCTTCCCTTCCCTTCCCTTCCCTTCCCTTCCCTTCCCTTCCCTTCCCTTCCCTTCCCTTCCCTTCCCTTCCCTTCCCTTCCCTTCCCTTCCCTTCCCTTCCCTTCCCTTCCCTTCCCTTCCCTTCCCTTCCCGAACCTTCCCGAACCTTCCCGAACCTTCCCAAACCTTCCCGAACCTTCCCGAACCTTCCCTTCCCGAACCTTCCCTTCCCGAACCTTCCCTTCCCTTCCCTTCCCGAACCTTCCCTTCCCTTCCCGAACCTTCCCTTCCCGAACCTTCCCTTCCCGAACCGAACCTTCCCGAACCTTCCCGAACCTTCCCGAACCTTCCCGAACCTTCCCATTCCCATTCCCATTCCCCTCCCCTCCCCTCCCCTCCCCTCCCCTCCCCTCCCTTCCCGTCACCTCCCTCCCCTCCCGTCACCTCCCCTCCCCTCCCGTCACCTCCCCTCACCTCCCCTCACCTCACCTCACCTCACCTCACCTCACCTCACCTCACCTCACCTCACCTCACCTCACCTTCACCTTCACCTTCACCTTCACCTTCACCTTCACCTTACCTTCCCTTACCTTCCCTTACCTTCCCTTACCTTTCTTTTCTTTTTTTTTCTTTTTCTTTTTCTTTTTTTTCTTTTTCTTTTTCTTCTTTTTCTTTTTCTTTTTCTTTTCTTTTTCTTTTTCTTTTTCTTTTTCTTTTTCTTTTTCTTTTTCTTTTTCTTTTTCTTTTTCTTCTTTTTCTCTTTCTCTTTCTTTCTTTTTCTTTTTCTTTTTCTTTTTCTTTTTCTTTTTCTTTTTCTTTTTCTTTTTCTTTTTCTTTTTCTTTTTCTTTTTCTTTTTCTTTTTCTTTTTCTTTTTCTTTTTCTTTTTCTTTTTCTTTTTCTTTTTCTTTTTCTTTCTTTCTCTCTCTCTTTCTCTTTCTTTTCTCTTTTTTTCTCTTGTTCTCTCCCTCTCTCTTTTTCTTTCTCCTTTCCTTTTCTTTCTTTTTTTTCTTTTTTGATTGATTTATAGAATATCCTGAGTTGGAAGATATCCACAAGGATCCTCTAAATCAAATTCCTGGCCCAGGAATTACGTAATGTTCCTGGGAATGTTGTCCCAATGCTTCTTGAACTCTGCCAAGCTTGGTATTGTGACCACTGGCCTGAGGAGCCTGTTCCAGTGCCCAAAAACCCTCTGGGTAAAGAAATTTTTTCTAATATTTAACCCTGCTGTCAGGGAAGAAGTTGGCCTGGCTGAACAAGGAGATTTTGCACAAAGTCAGGGAATAAAAAAGGATTTATGAAAGGGCAGGCAACTTAGGAAGGGTACAAGGATGCCATTAGGTCTTATAGAGACATTAGACAGGCTAAAGCTCAACAAGAACTCAATCTGGCCACTGCTGTGAAAGATAATAAATAGTGTTTTTATAAATCCATCAACAACAAATGGGAGGCCAAGGAAAATCTCAGTCCTTTATTGAAAAGGGGGTAGAACACCGGCACCAAGGATGAGGAAAAGACTGAGGTACTTAATGCCTTCTTTGCCCCAGTCTTTAAAAGGAAGATTGGTGATGCTCCAGGCAACAGGCCCTCTGAGCTGGGTGACAGGGATGGGGAGCAGAATAGATCCTGCAATCCAGGAGGAAGCAGTCAGTGACCTGTTGTGCCCTTAGACACCCACAGTTCCATGGGACGAGATGGGATTCACCCAAGGGTACTGAGGGAACTGGCAGAATGTGGCAGATCAGTGCCTGCCTCTCTGTTTCCCCCGGTGAGGAAGTTTTAGACCCCAGTGAGGTCTCCCCCAGCCACCTCTTCTCCAGGCTGAGCAGGCCAAGTAACCCCAGCCACTCCTCAGCTGGCTTCCTCTTCATCATCTTCCACATATTAAACATTAACATGTTCAGGAAGAGATAGATTTATCTGGTTGTTATACCAGAATTTGTCTCTAAGGGAGATAGTGGTTCTTATTGAATTGTTAATACTGCAATAAGTGGAGTTTCTTTGAGGGAAATGCATCCAAGTACTAATACTGATAATCTGATCTTAATTCAGATTATATTATGAGACCAGAGACAGCATCACTTACTTGTGTGTTTGTGTAATAGACAACTCTGCTTGAGTGTTGTGCATTCAGTAAATAAACTAAGTGTAGCCTCCCTCAAGAAGAGCTTTCATAAGACTATGCTTACAAAAAAGCCTATGGATAATGTTTTTAAGTTAAAGGAGAAAAAAATTATGGTGATAGTTATCAATAGAACGTGTAAATTCTAAAATAATTTTAAACTCTAAGTAGTCTTCAGATTAACATTTTATTCAAGATTTAGAATAAAAAATTACCTATGTAGTGATCCTTGCCTAAACTTTTAAATTATTATCATAAGGAATTAATTTATTAATTGTTTCTGGTAACAGAAGTTTAAAATTGTTAAAAATGTGTTCCTCAGCCCACTGTCAATCTGTCTAGTAGTGAGGAGAGTCAACCTGTCTCATAGGTAATGTATCTGGCTTTACAACTGGAATGAACAAAAGAAATCCTCTTCCCTATCTCTATATCCCCATGAGTTCATAAGCACAAGAATATTTTGAGGCTTTCTTTTTTCTTTTGCTTTCCTTTTTCTCCCAGTCTAGACAACTTACTAGCAGTCCATCAATAGGAGATTCTGCAGCAGGTTTGGGAGACAATTGCTTGTAAAATGAAACAATCAACCTGATCTCCTGTGCTTCCAGGCTGGGCGTGATAGTAGGGCTTAGAGTGGGCATCTGTTTCCTTGGTTATTGGGGGCAGCTGTGCAGCACTGTACCAACCACCCCTCCATGTGGCATTACCAGTAGCCCCTGTTTGGAACTGGGCTGACTAAACTAGCTTTATTTAGCCCAATCTCACTAACAAATCTGATCATTAGTGTGTTCTGAAACTCAGTGCCGTGGGCTCCTGCTCTGAAATGGCTACATGGTGGAAAGGGAGGAGGACCTGGCAGCAAGCAAATGACAGACTCAATTGTAGATCAATGTGGTGATTGTATCAATTTCAGATTCTCTACTAACAATAGGTGTCTGATTGGACACCACTGACTTTATTGGGAAGTAGATGAGATATAATATACCTTCCAGTGCATTAGTTGTTTCTGCTGATTGGATGAAGGATAAATTTCACATAGAGGGCAGTTTGAGTCCCATCATTCTCACAATTACTTTGAACACCAGCTAAAAGTGTCCTGTTGCTGCTGCACTTTACAGCAGCAAATTAGAAGGATTTTCCTAATGCATTTCCTCACCATAGTCTGTGCAGCATCATTCTTCTGTAAACTGAGATCTAGGTCAAAATGTCTCACTGTTCTTAATTTCAATAATTCCATTTAAAGGGTAATCACTTTCTCTAGAAAAGGAAAAGGACAATAGAAAGAATAAACAGAACAGTTGGACTCATGGAAATAGCACAAATAAATTGAATGCTAAGAAGCTTTTATTATGGTAAATCTTGTTTTATTCCAGAAGACAGCAATGTAAACTATGCAGTGAAAATAGCCTTTAAACAAATCAACACCCTCTTAATCTCATAACCCTACCTCGCCCCCTCCCCCGCCATGAATTTTAACAGTGCTACATTGTCTGGACCACCTCCCTTTGTTCGAATCACCAACTTAACTATACAGAAATTAATGTGTGAGATTTTTCATTACTGTTTTGAAGATTCAGCTCTGTAAAATGTTGAAGTCTCTTCTAATGATCTAGTAAAGGGAAGGAGGCAGGGGGAAGGAGGGGGGAAGTCCCATAGTTTGCTGAAGAACATGTTATTTGTCTTCCACAGACTTAAAGCTTTGCACGTTAGCTCTGCTGGCTCAAGGCCAGACTGCATAGTACCTTTTAGTCACACCCTAAGACCCCAGTTCATCAAGATACTTAAGCATTTGTCTGATGTTCAGTATATGAAGGAATACAAGTTAAATTGGAGTTTAATTATGTGATTAACTCCATTTATTTAACATTTTAAGCAGAGCATATAAACAGACCATGTAAATAAAGGGTGGAAGAGTTTCTTTCAAGAGTAATTCAATAGCTGTTAAATATTTTCTATATGGTTCATGAATTGTGTGGCCTCATGTATTTACCTTTTAATTGTTCAAGACTATTGGGATTCTAAAAACAAACAACTGAGAACTAATCTGATCTAAGGACCTTTCCAAGGAACTTTTTTATCATTTATCAAGCCCCCTTTGCTCTGTTAGACTTCACAGAATGACAAGGCTATTTTCAAGCCATAAACCCCCATGCCCCATGCAGTTATGGCATGCAACCAAAGAAGTCTGGAGGAGAAAATGAAGTCATAATTAACAACAGCTGCTCACGCCTAGCATTTTCCAAATAACATCCAAAGATTTTTCTTTCATTTTCTTTTCTTTTTTTCCCCCCAAAATACAGAATCAACCCCAGCCCTATTGATTTATCTTCAGGTTAAAAAGAGGAAGCCTCACACCAGTCTCTGGGGGTCTCTTTGTTGTCCAAGCAGTGCAGGAAACTCTCATCACAGGTCATTTGAGAGAGGTTTCACTGTTGTTTGCTTGTTACATTCAGTGAACAAAATCAAAGCAAAATGACAGTAATTTCCTTTACTCATGTATTGTTATTAGTGTGGTGCAAGGCTTTGTCATCAAAGCACATGGGAGTGTTCTGTCCTTTAGAAGCTAATATTAAAATATAGAATGGAATGATCATGTTTTATTGGCTTAGCCTTTCCCTGCACTGCTTATAAAAACAGACAGTGCTTTAAAATGTCTCACTAATGCTCATTTTCCTGAGGGTGGAGTTGACCTCAAGTAGTTTACAACTTGGCTGTTAGTTAAGACTAATTAACTTTGACTTTGTTGTTAGAATAGTCTAATCTGCAGTTTCATCTTAGAGAAGTCAAAAAATAGTACATTCAAGGGAAACAATGGAAATAGTGAGTGTTTCTATGTTGGCTATATAAGGACGTCTTTTCCTCCACAGTTTTCATCTTTATCTTCCTGAAATGTTTGTGGTTTCACACACTTTTCCAATTCATTTTAACCTGGACCAAAGCTCTTTAACAGTGAAAAACATGCTTTGTAGCTTGCATGCCTTATCTGCTTGTTTCCAGGTCCTGTGAGTAAGCAATACAATTACGTTTTTAAGCAGCCTGTCTCATATGAAATAGCAATTTTTCTTGAAATGGTACAGCTTAATGCTTCTAAACAAAGAGCATTGTGCTAATGACTAAATTTGCAATGCTTAATTGTATCATTAATCCTTGACGTACTCTCTTCGTGGGGTCTTCCTTATAGCATTATCATTTCATAAGAGTAAGCTGTACTTTATTTGTGGAAAACATTATTTTATTCAAGCAAGAGGAATGGAGAGGCTTGTGGTTTAATTATTCTAAAATTACAAGAATGACCTTATCATACCACTTCTACAAAGAACTAATTTACATTAGACAATAACTTTTGAATAAATAATTTTCTTTAATAACAAAAGTAACATAGGCTTAGTTTATATAATAACCATGAAAGTGTCCTTATTGTAACGTTTGGTTTTAGTATATAATCAATACATTCAACATGCCTTTAACTTAAGTAAAAGAAAAACAATTCTGTTTTAGAGAAATTATGGCAATAAAGACTAAACTGCTCTCTTTAAAAGTTTATTTTATTTGAATCTTCGTCTTCACAAATAACATAAAATTGAAATCACGTTAGGAACTTATTGCTATGAAATTACAATTTCAAATTATTTTGTTTTCTTTTGTTGAGGTGAAAGGACCAAAAAAGAAACTTTTAAAGTTCTAAGGTTTGCTTCCATATCCCACAAAGTATTTTGGACAAATTGACTGCCATTGCAATGTACAAATACTGCAGTCGTAGATCTGAAGACTGATATTCATAATGTCATATTTTATTAAGATAGCATTAAACAGTACAAAAATACTGTTAAACTAATTTTGTTTAAAATATCTTATTATATCTTGAGCTGGACTAAAATATCAAACCGGACAGACTGAATGAAGCTGTACAAATACGGTCTACGAAACCTCCCTCACTGCATTAATCACATTAGCAAGCTTTACTGCCTGATGGACACCACCATAGCACCACCAAAAAACACAGGATAAGTCAATTATAATTTCAGCCTTACAGTAGCCTGATCACTGCCTCGCATATGTTGATTTGTGCATAAGCCTTACATTAGGTGTTTTCCAATTGAGGGTTCTGGAGGAAAGGAGACAGTATCCTTCCACTGCAATCAGGAGTTTTGGTAATTAATTCAGGCAATTCAAAGAGGTAATGGTTGAATGTTGACTGGGACTTCAGCACTTTGTTACACAAGTGAAGACCCAAAAGCTAGGACTTCTGCATAAATGTGGCATTTTGATCCAACAAACTTTCCTTTGCAGAAGCAGTGATGCCCAAAAAATCTTCCCCTTTTCTGTCTAGCTCCTGCAGTTGGTCTTTCTGGTATCTGTCTCTACTTGGCTGAGGTTAAGTGCATACTTTAGTGTCTTTTTGTATATTTGTGAAGTAGGAACGTATACATCCTGACTCTAAAGAAAGGGAGCAAGGGCAATGTGTGCAGTGGGATGAGAGCTATGTATAATCAGGCAAATACATTCAAGTCACACCAGCTGCTTCTCTGCTATTAACAAGGGGCCAAAAGAGGAGGCTTAGGAAGGAGAGGCTCACCACATCTCCCTTCTTTCCTCACTGTTTGCTCTGGTGCTGCAGTGACGCAGTTCACAGGGGCTCTGACCCTCTGTGCTGCTCTGATCTACCATGACTCTCAGCCTGAGTGTAAGTGGTGATCTCTCTGAGGCAGGCAGAGCTAAGCAAGCTTCTGTTTCTTGTGCACACTGAGATGAGAAAATGCTCTGGTTTAGCCTCTCCTCTTGGGAAAACAGTAATTTTGATTCATTCTAATTCACCTGGTGAATAACTAGCAAATACTAAACCGTTCACCTATAGCTTAAATGCGATTCTAATGTACAGGACAAGATGCTTGGTAATGTTTTTGCATAGATCTGCACTGAACTTTTTGCAGTAAGGCATTCCATGCAAAGTTTCTGATCAAGGCATCTTAGTCCTTAATGTCTTTGCCTACTTGGGTGTGACACGTAGGTGTGCTTATGCTTATCTAATTTAACACTCTTGTGGTTTAATTTTTCATGTTGTCTTATTGTCTGCCTTCATTTGCTCTTGACAGTGTGCCTTCAGGAAGTATTTCCATGTTGTATGCTTTCTGACATCCCCAGCAATCTGTTAGGCTGTCAGAAGCTGAAACTACTGATGTTTCAGGTTTTTTTTCCCCTCATCCCTGTTCTTCAGGTAGTCTTTTCTGCTTGGAACACTCTTAGCAAGGATGATCAGGCAAAGAAAGTAAAAAAAAAAGTGCAGTGCTTGCCCTTGAAAATCAAATTCTTCCTTGTTATTAAAACTATATGCAGCTTGTTGAATACTATGGAGTTGTTTTTCAGGGGTTTGGGGGATTTCTTTAAGTGGAATGAAGCAGACCTTGCACTGTGGTAAATGCAATAGGAAAGGTATTGTATGCAAAGGTCTGTTTCTTGGTGCTCTTTCAGCCTCCTCTTTAAGCAGTTGTAACTACGTTCTGCAGAAAGGCACTAACTTGCTTAGTGAGGACCTGCAGACTTAGCAAAGGGTAGATATTGTGGCTCCAGTTGCTCAAGAAACTTTAATGACAGCGTGTCTTTCATCCAAATGGACAGAGAGGGAGACCGGATGCCATTGTGTATATCTCCAATTCAGGTACTGAGAGGTTTAAAAGAAGAATATTGGGATGTGATTCAAGGAAACAGATTCAAGGAATGTGCCTTTGAGAGCTAAATGTGACTTGTATTTGATATTCCCTTTTGTCTTTTAAGTACTGCTGTTAGGTAACTGCTATACATTCGTACTGGATTTTTAAGTGCTTTGCTCTAGATTACCACTGGAGAATGTTCTAGATTTTCACTGAAGAATGAGACAATTTGTTTTCTTATACATGGGCATTTCAGTCTGCCTAGATACCAAAGTAGTGTGTATATAACCCCAGTTTTAGCTATTGAAGCTGCTTCACCTATATGATACCGTATTTGGAAAGAAAAGGGGAGATTGATTTTCTGAAGTAGTCTCCAGGCTGGAGCTGCATTGCAGAGAGGAAACTAGAACAGTTTGCATGAGGTTAATGTGCAGGTAGTACAGAGGAAGAATTATAGAATCCTATTTGCTAAATATACCTTCAAGTTTGCTGAATAGACTAAAGCTGTTTCTGCAACCATGCTAACTTTCTGCTGAATATGTGAAAAGGGTACCTGCTCCTTAGTCCTGAATCAAAGTCAGAGAATGGGGCTTACTGCCTGCCAACAATGTAGAATAAAGCTTTTCATCTTACTACTTTAATGTCGCCGTCAGTCAGCCACCAAATTTTACTGGCTATTTTAACATTAACATTATTTTAACAAAGCACTCAGAAATAATTGTGACACTTGAAACTGAAGAAATCTTTTTGTGAATATTTGCCAAAATAGTCTTATACAATAGCTGATAAACCTCTTTCAAAATTTCTGTATTTACCGAGCTTTTAATACTTCACAGTGAAACTCCTAGAGTTTTACCCTGGTAGCCTCAAAGAATAGTGTGACTAGGATAAAAACTTAATTATGATGAATCATCTGCAACACCTACAGGGAAAATATATTTCAAAGTCTTTCTAGTTTTTGTTGTTTAGAAAGGCATGGTTTGCTGACTGTGAAGTAAGCATTCCACTTTCATTCCTTTCTCATACCAGTTCTGAAAGATTATTATAAATTAAAGTTGCAAATATTATATTCTCTTAAGCCATTCAAACACAAAAGGCAGTTCCCACTTTGTATTTTTTAATAAACATTTGCCCTGTACTAGTAAGAAAAGCTAGACTGTAAGCCCACAATGAACAATTGTAATATAAAGTTACCATTAACTTAAACTAAACTCAGATACCCCAGTCAAATTGCAGACACAGTCCATGGAAACTATTGATTATTGTTACTAGAATAAAAATTAAATAATACTACATGTCTTTAACTATAAAAGTACCTTGATGACGTATTTGCAGAAAAGATCTTGTGCTCGTCTAATTAAACCCCAAAATGGTCTTGTAAATTTTCTATTTGACAGAAAGACCCCATACTCTAACTGTTCTCTGCTTGCATTTTACCTTTTTTCGATCTTGGTATATGAATTACACTTACAGATTTTGTAGGGGCTGCACAGAAAGCAACCATTGGTGTGGGATAGTGTTTTTCTTTAGCTATGAAAGAGAATCACAGCTCACAACTGTATATGAAGGTTATGATCCTGCCCACAGTAGAGGCAGACACATCAATATGCTCCAGAACATCACCTTTTTAAAGTGTTTAGTTCCCTTCTGCAAATTTAACCGAAAGATGAAAATGGTCCTCAGTCCCAGCATGAACATCCTGCATTGTATTATTTGTGTAGTCAAGTATGCTGGCTTTAGGGCTAGTGTCCTCTGCAGCCTTTTTGGAGACAAGATGTGTATCTCTTGAGTCTACCCTACTGAGAAAACTTTTAAAGAAATAAATATTTGGTTTGCCAAGGGTACTTTGTGCAGGTAAATTCATTGATCCATTGGTTAGAGAAAGCCAGTCTGAGGGTAGATGAGAGGAGTAGACATGTAGCCATCACAGGAACAGAAAACAGTCCCAAGCCTGTATTTTACTTTGCAAAGTATCTGGAGATCAGTTAAAATACTCAGTGAGTACAGAACTGGGCTCTAGCTGAGAAATATTTGCAAAAGAAAGTAGTTTGTCCCAACATTACATAGTTGTATTTGTGGCACTTTTACAATCTTTCTCCTTTCTTCTGAAAAAATGGTAAAATTAAACAGGTAGAAAGATGCTACATGACTAATGTAGCTAAGGAGAAAATCTGACTGATTAAATACTAATCGTAGTTAAAGTAGAAAGGTTTTTAAACTGACCTCAGTAAGTTTTAGGACTTCTCAGTGTCTACAGATCAAACTCAAGATTACAGAGAGACAGAGTTCAAGGGCTTTGAGTCTAGTGGCTGTGGTACAGCATCACAGGGCTGTAGTGAAACCACTAAACTTTAAAGGTAGTAGAAAGTGGCTATAATTTATATTTTCATAAACTGTGTTACTGTTTGATTTCTCAAGCAAGATACTGTGCACACTAAATTCACCAGAAGATATGTAACGAGGTCTCTACACAGACGTAGTAGACCTTACTAGTACTGACTTCTTCAAGACTTGTAGGGACTTCATACTTTAAAAAGTTTTAATAAGCTAATAGAAAATATGTTTATTTGTTTACTGCCAAGATGTACATAATCTTATAATCAAGTTTTTAATGCAGAGAGGAATGTAGGTGTCTTGGGGATATCTTTTTATCCCATCCCATCTTTGTTCGATTTTTTCCTGTTTGTTTTGTGTCCGGGATTGTCACTGCCCCTTCTCTCCCTCCCCCGCCCCACCCCCCCCTTGGCTCCAGAATCTCAGGATAGGTGGGAGCCAGCCCAGGCTGGGATTCCCTGCGAGAGATGGGCGGGAGAGAAGGGAAGCTCCACCCTTTTTTTCCAGCTATGGGGGAATTGGCGCAGCCAGGGAGGGAGAGTCTCTCTGAGCAGAGATGTGGTTTCATGTGTGTTTGCCTGCTTCTTCTTTTTTGTTTCTTTCTCCTTGGGCACTGTGACTGGGTCTGCTGGCTCATTTCTTTGCCTCTCAGCTGTTCTGGGAGCCCAGAGCCATTGTGTGTCACACCAGGACCTGGGACTGGAGTGCCCGGTCCTCTGCTGGGAGCCGCCTTGCCTCTGCACAGCCTGACCCAGGGACCAGCCATTGCTATTGAGCTATCTGGGGGAGAGATTCCCTGCTCAACTCAGCTGTTTTTCTGCTACTGCCCAGGGTTTTTCGCTACATTGAAACCCAGCACCCTGTGTCTGCCAGGACTCCTGCAGCTCCTGCCACAGCCGCAGAGTTTCTGCCACCTTTGGTTGGCCACCCTGGGTGAGCCAGCCTCTGCCACCCTGAGGTTCCCGTGGCAGCCCACCCCACCATCAGTCCCGCCTGCCATCAGTCCCACCCTGCCATCAGTCCTGCCCACCATCAGTCCCGCCCGCCATCAGTCCCTCTCGCCATCAGTCCCACCCTGCCATCAGTCCTGCCCGCCATCAGTCCCGCCCCGCCATCAGTCCCGCCCCGCCATCAGTCCTGCCCGCCATCAGTCCCAATCCGCCATCAGTCCTGCCCACCATCAGTCCTGCCCACCATCAGTCCTGCCCACCATCAGTCCCGCCCACCATCAGTCCCGCCCGCCATCAGTCCAGCCTGCCATCAGTCCCGCCTGCCATCAGTCCTGCCCACCATCAGTCCCGCCCCACCATCAGTCCCGCCTGCCATCAATCCCCGCCTGCCATCAGTCCTGCCCGCCATTGCCGCGTGAGGGATACTCGGCTGAGCTCGCGCCACAGCGCCCCCTGGAGGCGCGGGGGAATCACTGCCCCTCCCCTGCCCAAGCGGGAGCCACAGCGCCCCTGGCGGCTGTGACCGGAACTGCGCCAAGGGGAGGATGCGTGACAGTCCAGAGCAGGCTGTGCTGCTTTCTGGTTTCGTTTCTTGTTGCTGTTGTTGTTGTTGTTTGTTTGCCTTGTTATAAATACTAGTAAAGAACTGCTATTCCTTTTCCCATACTTTTGCCCATGATTTCAAATTCGGAGGGAAGAGGGGTCATATTCTGTATTCCAAAGGAAGTTCCCACCTTCCTTGGCAGACACCTGTCTGTCAAACCGAGACAGTAGGTGTGGAAAGGCACATTATCATCAGTGATGCAAAAATTGCTGTATTAATCTCAGCCTCAAATAAGCTGGAAGCTATATGACCTTCCTTTTAAAGAAACCTCGAAAATTAAAAATAGGGTGACTGCCACATCTGTAATGTGGTTTCACTCCTCTCTAAGACGAACGTTCTGTCACTCATTCAGTTGGTTTCACCTGTCAAATGTAGAGTTTCAGTTCTTTAAAATTTTAGATAAGGATCTGTGTACAGAGTACAGTACAGTACAGAGTACTCTGTGTCAGAGTATAAACTGGTCAGCAAATGAAAAAATAATTTGGAAAATTATATTTAACATTCATTTTGGTTCACAGAATTATGAGGCAAATGAAAAGTCAGTATTGGGTTCAAGAGCTCTTCAATTTTCATTTCTGAGACTGAAACAGTCTCTTTTTCTTTAAAGATTGACTTTAGGGTGTCCCTTCCACACTTCTGCGTGTGTGAAGATGTCATCCTGTCCATTCATCTGGTCTTTCCCTAGCTGCAGGTGATTGACCCCTAAACTATTCAAGGATACTTGTGTTGTGATCACATCTGACAAGAGATGACGATATAAAGTTAGTGAAGTGCCCAAGCAATCAGAGGTCTTCGCAGCTTGCAGGACAACAGTTTGCTAAAGGGATAGCTGGTGTTTGAATATCGAACTGGAGGCGTCACAAAGCAGCAATTGTCTCACACTGTTGAAAGATCAAGCAGAGGCAAATAAAGGCTGCTCTTCTGCTGTAAAGAAGCGTTCATCAAAGAATCCTGGTCATTCTAACAAACTTTGATACTCTGATGGGGTTAAACATAAGCTTTTGTAAGATATAAACATAATGGTGTCTTCCACAAAGACTGGAAGATTTGGTCTTTTAGATTATTTGTTTCTGCTACTCTTTTTCCACATTTTGAGTTGTAGAATCAGAAAACCACTCTGAGGCAATGACATGTCAACATGTTAGCAACTTTCTCTTTCATATTAGTATGTCTTCCTGATGGCTCTTTTTGTTATTTCTCAGAAGAGGTTACTCTTGTTCTTGTCTCCTTTATATTCTTTAAAAAGCACCTTGCCCAAATTTCAGGTCTTTTCTCGAGACTTAGGTCTTTCATTTGCTGTCTGTAATTATATTTGTGAATTTTTCTTGTTTGGTAAAACAGTACCACAGATCTCTGCAGGAATGTCATGAGAGTGTCCCTAAATTCTGGCAGAGATCTCTATTGTGAACAAAAAAAAAATTAACTGAGGGGAAGGGGAGTCACAAAGAATTTAAAGTATCAATAGTCTTCACAATGGCTGCCAGTAGAAAAATATTGGTTGGTAGACTAATACAAATATTATGAGACAACTAAACAACTTCACACAGAAAGTACGTTAGAGCACATATGTGTTTTAATACAATATAGGAAATTTTTACTTATTTATTCATACCTAGATAGTTTATCTTTGCTGCAGTAGGTAGTATCATAATATATTTCAATGCAATTTCCAGAGCTGTGAGCTTTAAAAAACAATTTTGGAAGGGGCACCTTTCCAATAGCTTTTTAGTTCTTAAACTGTAAAGAAAAAACAGTTAATTGACAGCACATTTTCAGAAATAGAAACGTCAGTTTATGGAAGTCATGTGCTTTAATTTCTTCTCTTAAGAATGTGTAGATTCCTTATTTTGGAGTTTGTGGCTGAGATTTGTTGGGAGTATACGAATATCTCTCACAAAAAGCAGCAAAGTATTATCAGTATTATCGTGACAATTGTTCTGCTTCTAAACTGTTTCTGCTTTCTGCAGTATACCTCTTTGGATAGAGTTTTTGAGTTTGATTTCTCATTTAGGAGGGAGGCAGGTTTTGCACTGTGACTGATTTTTTTTTTCCCCAGGTGATTAACAGGTCATACTTTACGTGGAAATGGTTAAAAAGTGGAGAACCATGTGTCAGTCCTGAGATCTATCACACTTAATAAGATTTTCCACAACAAAAAGGAGGTAGAGCAACACTTGCTCCTTATGCTGGCAGGCAGCACCAAACTAAGGGGACCAGGTGATGCTCTGGAGAGCAGGGCTGTCATCCAGAGCAGCGGGGTCATGCTGGGGGAATGGGACTTCTGCACTTCAGCACAGCCCCTGGGAAATCAGGGGCCAAGGCAATGGTGCAGGCTACGCACTGGCAGCAGCATCCAACGCTCTATGGGTAGGAGCACAGCCAGGTGGAGGGATGTGATGACCCACCTTGACCTGGCACTTTTGGACCACACCTAGATACTGCCTCCTCTGATTCAGGAGATTCAGGAGTCTCTCCCCAGTTCAGGAGAGACATTACCAGACTGGTGTGAGACCAGCAGAGGCCCTTCTGGGTGCTCAGGGACCAGAGCACTGGCACAGTGAGGTGACCCTGAGGGACAAGGCTGCCACAGCCTGGAGAAGGGAAGGGTTTGAGGGCACCTCAGAGTATCCTTCTGCCTATGATCTGCATGATGGGTAGACAGGTTCAGGCTCTTGACAACTTGATGGTATCTTACACAAGAAACGGTAGTATACGTTAAAACATGACATGTTCAGACTGGAGATAAAGGGAAACCCTTTTCCTCATGGCGACATCCCAGAGTGGAGCAGGTTTCCCACAGAGTCATGTGCTCCACATCCTCAGAAGTTTTGAACACCAGGCTTGGGAAAGCCCTGAGCCACGTGGTTCAGTCTTCTTTGTGGCGGCTCTCAGGCAGAACTGTTGGTAGAAGCTTGGTTAGCAAGCCTCCTAACATCTTTTCCAACTGGAATGTGTTCATGTTAGAAGAACAACAGCAACAGACCTTCCTCCACCCAGAAGAAGCTTTGATGAAAGATTGAAGAAGGAACTGTTTCACATGGCAGCTTCCACATTTTGTCAACAGCCAAGACAGAGCTTTCACATCAGCGCTTTTCGGTGAATGCCTAGAGGAGAGAGAAGACTCCACAACTTACCTTCTGGTTCAGTCTTGTTCCTTGAACAGTTTGAAAATAAAGTGCATTTTCGAAAGGAAAACTTTGCATGTAAGAATGTACTTTGATGCTTTGGGATACACTAGCATTTCTAAGCATTATCTTTGTGGAAAAATATAATTGATGAACTGAGGGTTGTTGTATGACTGATGTTTGCATTGGGTATATGCAAGTAATGTAATACCAAAATAGTAAATAGTGTTAGGAGAAATTTCATGCAAAACAGACTAGTATAAAAAAAACACTTGGGGAAAAGCAAATATATAAAATAGGAAATTGATATTCCTTTACTTCTAGAAGTTAATTGAACTACATTAAATAAACCACTTTTCTTTTCAATGTAGAAATGTATGATACATATGAACAATGTATTTATGTGTATTGAATGATGGTATAGCTCCTAATTAAGATACTCTTTAGTCTCCTATGAAGACAATTCGACAATCATTGAAAAACAGAACGAAATATTTTGTGATATATTATCTTCTAGAAATTCACTGTAGATTATTACCATAAATCATTCTCTCCTGCATTTCATACAGTATTCTCAGTGCTGAAAAGGTGCATATATGTGTGTGTGTATATATATATATATGCAGTAAAAGAAGTGAACAGTTCTCTTAAGGTGCTGTGCAGTTACAGCTTCTGCTGTTTCTTCATTTTTTTTTCTTCAGGTCATCCTGGGTGGCACACATCTTTGAAACATAATTAAGCCTTAAACTTAATTTTCTATGTTTTTTGAAGTGTTTGAATACAGTGTTACTTCTTGCAAAGCCATGTTATTAAGAAAAAATAAATTAAAAAAAAAAAAGGCTGAAGGACTAGATCACTTGGGAAAAAAACCCAAATATTTTTGTGTTTCTGTACTGCCCCATCAGAGAATGACAGTATATTGCAAAGATATATTTGCTGTCTGAAGTAAGGACAGAAAAATCTCAAAGCACCTGATAAGGTGTTTATCATCTTAGCACTTTTCTAGCTGACATTAAAAAAGGGGTTTTTTTCTTCAAAAGGCCAATATTTAAAGGGTGTTGATTTATGTAAATCAATAATTTATCAACTTGTTCTCTTTCTTTGCTGCCAACCAGATGCTTCTAGCTTTGCCCTGCCAGACGATGTCAGCTGCAAAGCATAATGGCCTTGTGCTTCATGTAGAAATAAGAACATAAATATTTTAAAAATCTTGCTACAGGAAGTGAGGGGGAGTTAGGTTGGGGGGTGAGAGATTTTGCTGGTTTTCCGTGAGAGTACTGCAGGTCTACATATTTTATGGGTTGGTTTTATCAGAAGTGGAGGCAGGGACATTTCAGTCTGATTTTTATCTCCTAACAAGACTGACAGACCCAAGTCTTTTCATGACAATTTGTTGAAGACATCTGGTGAAGCTTTCTAGGGGATGAACACACAGCAGAGTGTTTCTCTGGTGTCAGTTGGCATGGCAACTAGTAAAAGACTATTCAACATCCATAGGTTTCAGAAAGGTTGAAGCTTAGTTGAAAATCCATTTGGGCTCCTATCTGCAAAATTCTCCTTTTGAAAATGCACTAAACCTAATTTCAGGGAACCAGGCTGAACCAGTAAGTACAATTGTGGAGCCTTCTGCCTCAAATAATTTCCAAAGCACAGTATTAATGATTCCAGGAAGCAGAGACCTGAGATGATGGACAGCATTACTGGCACTGTACAAAACAGAGTATTACCAGAAGGCTGGTAAAGACTGCTGAAGCCTGGGGGTAGTGCAGGGAAAGATGAGATGAGACAGAGGGGAGGAAAAAATGCTGTTATCAAAGTTTAATACAGTAATTAACATGAGTCACCACAGGCAAATGACTGATTATGCTTCATCTTTATATATTAAGTAATATAAAGTTTATTCTATACAAGGCACTCCACTCCCTACTTGGCAAGATCATATCATTCAAACACACCCAACAGCAACACAAATATAGATTGCTTATTTAAAAGGACTGGCATAGGAAAATAGTATCTTGAAAAGTGGTATTCACATGTTCTGTGCAAAAAAAAAAAAAAAAAAAACCAGAAAATCACCAAGTACATTGTCTTTGATGGATAACTTTGTGAATATTGAGAACTTGCCACCCTGGGTGGTGTTGTCCCATTGTTACTAGCCTAATCATTAATTTCTGCAATGCCAGTGCAGGATATGACTTTTGAGGAAAGAAACATTTGGAGTTTGCTTTTTTTCTGGTACCTGTCCCTTCACAAATGCAGTGGCTTGACAGCTGTTGCAACTCTGTAGCGTCACTTTCTAGATTTAAAATGGTTTACATAATGGATTACATGGGAGCACACTATAGCTGGAGCTGTAACTGGAGAACCATGTTGAAGACAAGTGTCGACCATCTCAAGGTGCAAGCTTGGTAATGGAAACATAATATTTCTTCATTTCTTTCATGCTGATGTACACAAAATAGGAACAGCAACCAGTTGAAAGAGTTAGTCCAGGATAGAAAATTTTGGTCTGTGCTCTTTGCAGCTAGAGCAGCAAGACTATAGAAAGACCTTTGCACAGAGCAGAGGACTGTGGAATACATAGTGCTTACAGCTTCTTCCGTCTTTCCAGAAAAATTTAGTGATACACAGTAAAAATCCAGGATAACCTCACTGTTGGAGGCTGCGGGATTTAGTGTGTTTGGGACCATACACTAAATCAGTAAAATAAGAATTGCTATAGGGAGAGTATCTGTGTGTATCTGTGCTTATATTTCCCTTTTATGTATGATGTTTTTGTCTGCTACTATGCTAGTTAGGTTATTTTGGAGTTTATCAGTATGATATACTTTCTCCTTAAACAAAATTTTTTGAAATGTAAAAGAAATCGACTATTAAGTTTGTGTTTTAAACATGCTAAGTTGCAGTACAATGTTCCCCCTTTGCCTGGACCTCCTTAGGAAACCAGATGTAGGCCTTAACAAGGGTTATCCAGGTTAAATACTATTGCAGTAAACTGTACAGCAATGGGTGATCTGGCTCTAATTAAAGCTAAAACTTTTCCTCTTCCCTGCCCCCAAAACTTTGCCTGTGATCTTTTCAAATTTATAGCAGGGAATAAAAGAAAATTCCTGCTAAACCTATTGCTCCTCACCCCAAATTATGATTATATATTCTTCTTGACCGTGATAAGGTGACAAATATGCATGCATTTATGTATTAATTTAAAACTTGCAGTAAAAGCACAAAGTTCATCTTTTTTCGGTAATGAAATTACATTTGCTATCCTAATATTGTGTTTCTATGAGTTGATATGGATTGTTCCAGTGAGATCTCTCTTCAATCAGACATCCAGTCCCCAGTGTTTCACTTCACAGTTTTGGATCTATGTAGGTGGTTCAGATGAGATAAATTCAGTCTATAACTGCGTGTTATTGAAGTACTCTAGCAGTGAATTCCCTTATTAAGCATAAACTTGGTTGAAATTATTATTTTGTTGCTTTCTTACTTGGGACACAAATACAAGATCATGTGTATTAAGAGTAGAACAGTCAAGAGCTGGTGTCACCCTGATATCCTACTGACTTATTTTTAGAAATAAAGGAGCAATGTCTGTGGATACAGCTTAAATGAGGCTCTAGGACACTTCATTTCAGGAGGGAGTGAAGTTTGATGCTAACATTCACCGAATCACAGAATTGTTGAGTTAGGAAGGGACCGCTCAAGACCATCTGATCCAACTTCCCAATTTAGAGTATCATAGAATATGTTACTGAGGATTGTGTCCACATAGTTGTTGAAGATCTTCATGGATGGAGATTTCACGACCTCTCTGAGTAACCTGCTCCAGCCAGTATTTGGTCAACCTCACAGCAAAATATGTTTTCTGATGTTCAGAGGAAGCCTCCTATGTCTGTGCTAGTTGCCTCTTGTCCTTACAGTGAATAATGCCGAAAAGAGCCTGGCCAGTCTTCTTTGTATCCTCCTTTCAGGTTTTTGTAAACACTGATAAAATTCCCCCTTTCAAATTCACTGGTACTAGAGCCTCTGATCCAATTTGTTCCTCTGAGGAGAATCCATTTGTTTACCTTTTAATTCAGTAAGAGTAACCTTATTTGCATTTACATTAGTTAGTCCTTTTTGAGGGCAAATACTTAGCAAGCACTCTGTGTGCATACTGAAATCAGCATGGCTGAAGCTAGCCCTGTTCTAGATGCAGGACAACTTTAAAATATTTAGCCATTATTTTACAGGAATGACTGCAGACACTGGTTGTTTTGCTTTGTTTTATTCCTATTTCTCGGGCAGTAAAATTTATTTTACTCAGCAGTAGTTTTGAGCTTTGAATAGCTCCTCACATGTACCAGCATTTCCAGTAAACAGAGAGATGGTGACCTGAAGTGAATCCAATTAGAGGTAATTTTATCTTTTTTGTTTTTTCACTTGGGCATGTTAGCAGCATAAATTCCATATCAAGGAGAAAACACTCTTTTCCCACAACATACCTACATTCTTGGTCAGGTAAATCAATACATATATCTTTGCAAGATGTTGTATTTTGAGGAAACAAGCGCCTTGTTTCAGATTGAATCATCCACACTGAAGGTAGCCCATGGGCTTCAGCCTCCACAGATATGTGGACAACCCACCTACAGTAAGCATTTTAGAGTGCCTGTGGGTAGAGCATTTGTTCAGTTAGAGTTCATCACTTGATCACATCCTCTGTACGAAAATAGCTGCGCTTTGTTAGGAGCGCAGCTGTAAGGAGTGCGTTACACCAGTCTGAATTCCTTGTTAGCTCCAAAAATACTAAAACTTTTGAGAGACACTAATTAAAGAGGGAGGGGTGTGGGGGGTGGGTGGGGAAGAAGGACATTAAATCATCTAGTTCCATGCTTGAAATGGTGATTAAACTTCATTTGCCCTTTTTGTTGTTTTTCAGTGTCAATACAATTGATTTACTGCATTTCAGAAAAGGGATTCCTTGTATTCCTTGTTTTATTCCTTGTATCTCTTACTTTGTGTACATTGAAGTATTAAATTCAATTTTGAGGCAAGCTTTCTTTCAAGATATGCCTATTGCAATCCATGAACTAGATCCACTAAGTGAAAAAATCAAACTGAATATATACATCTTCCGGATATTTCTTGTGCCTGGCTATGTCAATCCCCCCCTCATTTGATATATAATTAACTAGAACCTTTAAACTGCTCCTCAGTATGTTACTCGGAATCTCCACTACCAATGTATAAAACAGATTTAGTCTTTTGAATCTCTCTTTCTATAGGAACACTAAACAGATATCAAATTATTTGAGTGATCTGCTACGGTATTATTGCAAAGCCTTAATAAATCACCTGTAGGAGGTTGCCTATCTTTATCTTGGTTTCTGCTGTTATAAGCAATGTTGCTTTATCACTAAAGAAATAGCAGAATGGTTATTATTTAATTATTTAAACATTTCTGACTTGATAAATATTTTACAGATACATTAAAATTATACATCATCTTTAGACAACTTAATTTTGATTGGCTACTGATTAATAACTGAATAAGTAACTGGCCTTCAACATAAAGTATACAGATTACTTAAAATAAATTCTGTTTTCAGAATATCCATTATCTACTCATGTGTGATTTAACAAAATGATTTAGAAGACCAACCAGACTTAAACAAAATTGACCCCCCTAAAAATCCTTCCAGTACAGATGGTGATTTCGAACCAATCATGGCAGAGAGAAGCTATTACTTTATTCTACAAATAAAGGCATACTCTAAAGGTTAAATAAAAGTGAATGGTATAACTCACTCTAGTGAATTCTTCCCAGCTTACTCCCCCAGATGCAACTGCTCTCCATTTTAAACCCAGACTTCATTTTTAATTAATACATATCAAGCTGTTCTTAACCTGTTTTCAACACAGTACTCCCAGTCACACTTTAAACTTCAGATATCCTTTAATAAAAATAAGCTGTGTTAAGATCTCAGACAGCTCAGGCAGTCACATACACTCATTGTTTTCTGTTCCAAATCAAAAAAGTGTGCTATATAGTAAATCTCTTTTCACTGTGACCCTCCGTAAAATGTTAACTGAAAAGCTTACGTCTGATGGATTCAAAGTGCTATGTGATCACATAGGTTGCGCTGCAACTCTGAGCCTTACAACCAGGCCCAGCATCAGAAACTGGATGAAGTAAAATTTTGCCATAGAGTCTGACAGCTTTTGGGTGACTAGATCATGCCAAAACCAGACCAAGCCAAAGCCCTCACTCCCTCTGTGGGTTTGGCTTTAAAAATAGGTCAAGGGAAAGTTTGGAGCTCTAAAGCAGAACAGAAATATCCAAACCAAAACATTAAAAAAAAAAATTAAAAAAGAAAGTTAAAAACACCAATCTGTAATCATAGAAATGGTCAAGATAATCAGGTTTATTTTTATATTTTTAACCAGTGATCTGTCCTAACAACCACCAGGAGCTCAATATTTGTGTCCTGACTGTAATCCAGCAGCCAGGTCTTCTTTAGAGTAATTTTCATGTGAAAGAATACATCTACCCAGCTGAAGCTCTCCGGAGAGAACAGTTAATCAGCTACAGCAATACTAAACAGTTATTCACTTCTACCCTAAGAATACCCTTTTTTGGTATATTGGTCATTCCCTCAGGGAACTGGAATTCAGGCAAATAGGCACCTGAAACACTTAAAAGCCTGGAGCAGTAGAGTTGAAATTTTGCATCAATCTCAACTTTCTCTGTTTCACTAAAGACCTGCTTAGGCACAAAAGTCCTTCCCTGGATGTTTCACAACTTCTTGACCTGGAAAAACAAGATCTCAGAATAAGGATGTTATGAGGAAACCTTTGTTACTGTCATTGAGGAAACATTTATTACTGTAATTGCAACTTCTATTAGTATTAGATTTTACATAGTTATGCAAATATACTATATTTTGTGTGCAGTGCAACTTGACTTGAAGCAGCTGCTTTTAATTCCGGAGAATGCATGTGATATAATTTATCATCATAATATATATAATTGTAAAATCATGTTGAAATTACAAATTTTCCCCAGTTTTTAATATCAGTATAATTCAATTCATTTTAACACCCAATGTATCAAGGTATCTCCAAAGTACTTAGTTTTGCAATGCAACAGAAAAGGATAGGTGAATGCACGCTAAAGATCTTTAGCTGTTGAAAGCTAAAATTGTTAAAATGCGAACGAAATATAAGATTTATATTTTTAATATGCTTAGGCACCGTAACAGCCTACAGAGAATTGTGGCAAATTCATAATCACCTGAAGCCAAGGTGTCAACCTTGACTTTACCTATTTTCCTTCCACTAGGCTCCATATGCAGGATAATGCTCATCAAATGATGATTCTATCTCTTATACAAGGCATGAAGACAAATTAGTTATTACTACCAGTCATTATTATAAAAACACAAGTTTAAGACTAGAAAATATATTTCAATTAATATAATGTCTAAATTTGTGTGGCTGTGGTGTTACTTAAGCCTTGTATTGCAATTTCTAGTTTGGACCTGAACGCCTATTTTGGCAATGAAGTTCTGGAGTGGTGTTTCTAATACAGTTCCTAGGGCTTCCAGTGAGCAAGGGATATACACAGGATTGTGATTAATGTTAAAGATGCTGTAGATTATTTCTTGGATTTACCAAATATGTGAAAAAAGTTTTCAGTGAAGATAATTGTAAGATGAGATCTGGTTAAAAAAATTGTCTCATCTCAAATGTCTTTGAATTTTACCTCACCTTCAGTTTCATCAGTCTTTGTATCAGAATCCTGAAAGATCCAACATCGCATATTCAACAAGTCAAAGTGTTCAGTAAGTGTATTAAGATGATTTTTTAATATAGAGAAGTAAACACCATGTTTACTAAAAAAAGTTTAAAAGTCAATCAAGTAAAAAAAGCTTAATAGACTGACCTCAGCAATATGCAAAGCTTTTCAAAGTTATATATATATGCATATATATATATATCTCTATATATCTATGTGTGTGTGTATATATATATATATATATATATAAAACTAAGAATAAATGTAGGGAGATAAATAGAAAACTGGATGAAATGCAAAATACCTTTGTCAAAGGTAGATATTTAGATTAACCCTGCTATCCTGGGTTTTAAATGGCAGTTGACAGAGGAAATGTGTTCTCTGTAGTCAGTCTAGATTTCACTAAAGCATTTGATAGGATGCCACAAGGGAAATTACCAATTGAATTTGATAATATGGGGCTAGTACAAGAACTTTTAAAGTGGATAAGAAGAGCTAAGTGGGAGGTGATAATGGATTATGCTGTGAAGGGAATTACTAGCTTGGAAAAACATAATGACATGCATAACCTGGACCCATTTTGAGACCAGTCTTATTAAATACATCCTCTAATGCCATGGGCAAACCCAGATTGTTAATGGTGTTTTCTGTCAGTAATTTTGCTGGGCATCATCAATACAGGACTCTATTGAACTATCATAAGAGAAAAATAGCATGATGAATTGAATGATGGAGATGGAATTATTTGAATTGTCACAGGAAACCTGAGGACATGCACATTTTCAAAAGTTGATTGGACTGAAGAAGATGTAGAGAAAAACAGATAGAAATATGTATGTTTTGAAAAGGTAAGAAGTGCACTAAGGATTGGAATCAAAAACAGCAAGGCAGATTGTGAGGACCTGGTGGCCTTCAGTGCAATTTGGTTTGGGCTATGTTGAGTCTTGTCCCACGGGCAGAAATTTTGTTATCGTTAGAGTACATTAGATGTTCTCGGGAAAACATATTTGAGTTTGCTTTCAACCTAAAAATCATCCAGTCTGCACACTCTACATAAGACCCACAACACAAAACAGAGCACACTAAGAAGGCACAATAAATTTTGTTCAAACATGCATTCCACGTCTATGAAAATAACAATAATTTGCCTTATTTGTATAGAGATTATTACTTTTATTTCCTTTAAATATATAAGAAATTGAACACAGCAACTTAATGTTTGTGTTTCTTTTTAAAAGGATATCAATATAAAGAAAAGTAGATATAAAACTAAAAGAAGAATCGTAAACTAGATGGAATTTTCTAATTATAAAAATGTAAGGTTATAGTATGTTCAGAAGACATAGGTCTTCAGATCACATCATGAATCCTACTTCAAACTTCTGTGAAATTCTTCAGTCATAACCTCTGGAAAATGGAAACAGAATTTCCAAGGACTTCATTGCAGCAGAAAGACACCAAAGCAAGCTGCTTCAGATATAAATTTTTACCTTTTTGTCCTTAAATGCAGAAGAATGTGAAGATGGGTGAAAGGTAATTAGTAATTTAACAGTTGTATTTATTCAAATTTTCACCACCTGAAAGTGTTCAGGTTTGTGTTCAGTTCCAATGTGACTTGGGCTCAAACTAGATCATACTGATCTATATTGAAAAGTTCATTCTCAATATAAGTTATTTTTGAGGATATCAAGCACAGCCTGCTGTCCTCAAACTGCTCAATCTTTTTGTTTGTTGAACTCTCTAATTGCAAAGATGTTTCAGTTGTTTCTTTGCTTATATTACATTGAGAAATCTAAGTTTATTACACTTGAGCAAGATATGAAAAAATATAGGCCAAACCCATATTGTTACTCAGGAAAGGAAAGATTCTTAGCCTGAGAGAAGAGGGACAAAATTCTGTTCGTAAGGCTTATTTGTCTCGAAATATTTGGCAGTGAACTTACTGATAAAAGGACACACACAAACTTTATCTGTGCTATCTGAAATTTAAGAGAAGTGCCCATGAGTAAATCTACTTTCCTAATACATTGTCAATATACAGTACATGCATGTATATACAAATTGAGCATAATAACTGTATATATCTACTATGCATATTATTGCTATGCACTTTTCTTTGCTGTGGTCAATTTATATTTCATATCTTTTACCTAGGGATTTGTTCTTGGGAGAAAAGGACTACTCAGTCCATTAGCTGATCTGAATTTATGATGATTAATTCCTTGATGTTCAGCCATGACAGGAATTACTCTGCTCTAATGAGTAATAAATGTGGATAAGTCATGTGTCCCTATGGATTTCTTGGCCAGAAATTGCATTTAGAAGAAGGCTAATTGTCTAAAATTTATCCAAATTCAATACAAATTTTATTGCCGCTAATTGCCTTTCCAGGTTTTGCAGCATTAAAGATATTTAAATGTATTTGTCATAGCACTTCTGTGAGTATGTAATACTTAATACTAGTAGCAACTGCCAACATATCTAGGATTTTCAACAATTTCTGTAATTCAGTACTAAGTCATTATCAGTAAGAACGCAATTTTCCGTTTTTAATATCATAGCAGATCATGCTTTAAAAATTTTGTTAATGTCTCTGTCATAAAGTGTGTCTTTACTACTCTTGTTTTGTAGTTCTGACATGCTTTAATTACCACGGCAGTGTTATAAGCAGGAGATACTGTAATCAAGTGACACCTGCTATTGCCACTAGAGTTAAGGTTGTGTCAGAATTACCAAGATAGACTACATTTTTCAAGTGTTTGCATGTCAAATGGTATAAATCACTCTAAGCTTGAACTATAGTACAGAAAGCTTCATAGCTTTAAGCTCTGCGTAAGCATTATGCAGGGTGGAGAAGAGATTATTATTATAGCACTAACAATGCATTCAGGATTGACAGAACATATTGCTGTACCTGAGTCTCCATTCCCAAGATGCAGCTCCCAAGGCCCTTACAAACACTGTATTTCACATAAGTGCTATTGTTTACGACAAATGTTTATTGCAAAAATAAAAGCTACAATGCGCTTAAGAAAGATGGTTCCATTAGGACATAGGATCAACGTCTGTTTGACAAGTATGTTCACTGCATACTAGAGATAATGTGGAAAACCTATTGTAGGAAGTCTGTTACAATTAGGGTCACAGATGTTCTGGAATACACGGAACTTAAACTTTATGCTCTTGAAATTATGCTTTCACTCAATTCTACTGTATATTTCTGCTCAGCCAAAAGAAAAAGAAAGATGAAAAAGAAAGATGAAAAAGAATGATGAAAATTTTCCACTTCATGATTTATGCTGCATTAAAAACATTAATACACCAATTTCAATAAGGACAGGTTAACATTTTTGCAACGATTATTGCTATCCTGTTAAAATCAGGTGGTTTGTTTTGCTTTTCTTTTTGAGCTGGCAGTCTTTGACCTTGCTGTGTTGTTGCTGGACAGAACTGACCAATTTGCTGACAATTTCTTGCAGAGGTCACAAATGAGCCCAGTTTCTTGGTATTCTGACCTCCTAAACCTAGGGCATTCAGGATTCAGTCACTGAGAACAGGGAATCAGTATCTGGAAGGAATAGGGCTTTTGTTTTACATATTCAGGTTATGTGTCAAGATTGCCCTTCTCTCAGTCTGAATTATGATTAGAGTCCATGTGGTTAAGTGAAACTGGAAATGATAAAGAGATGGGATGACTTATGAAGTCATGAACCCCACGAAGTGATGACTTACAAAGTGGTGACGAATCGTGTTGCAATCCTCACATTGCCATCCCTGTGAAAGAAAGAGGTGGGCAGAGGCAGAGCCATTGATAGAACCTTTCCTTCCCACTGCTAGGTGCCCACACTATGATGAGTGGCCTCCCACAGTTCTTATTTACCGTGTATGTTCTCCTTTGGGCTGCCCTCTACTGCTCACTTGTGGCCCCATTTGGGGATGGTGCTACCTGTACTTTTATCTGTTTCTGAGAAGTCATCTTTGTCCTCTGCTCATAACTTCTCAACTGACATCAAACTGCAGGAGCAAGTAATCTCACCATGATTTTACCAAACTGCTTTCTTTTCTGTCGATTGCAGTGTGCTCAACAGGGCTTTGTTCCAACCAATGAATAAAGTTTATTTTAAAGTATGGGAGAGTCCCTACCTGGTCCCATTGAAGTAAAAAGATTTTTCTTGCATGCTCAAGAATTGAAGCTGCTGAAGAGAACAAAAGACATAAAGCAAGCACAGTAACTCTCTTCAGACAAGCAAAGGCCACTGTGAAAAGAAAGAGAAAATCTGTTTCCCGTGTCTGTAACATATAGCATAAAGAGTCATAGGTTTACATTTTCTTGAGATATAATGTTGGATGTGAAGAGAGGCTTTGAAATACTAATAATGGGGATGGGGATAGATATGGACATGGACAGTGAAGGTTGTGGGGTATTCATAATCTGAGTATACTGCTGTAAAATTGATTTTTTTCTTAGGGGAGACAGCCTGGATAATCTCTCCAAACTTCTTTTGCATTTTTTAATATCTTTTTCTCTCTGCAGCTGGAAAAATAACAATTTAGAAATGTATATGCAATAAATGATACCTAAAAGTTCTTGAAATCTGGGCATTTGAGCCAAGTATACACAGAGTGTCAGTATTTTCCAATATCTTAATTCCCAAAGACTTCTAATCTTTTCATTGATGAAAAATGAGGCTTCTCCAATTGGTTGATCACTGACAATGTGCAGTGAGAACATTTAGTTAGAAGTCATTGTCAAAATATCTCAATCTCAGTGATGAAAAAGGCACAGGTGTGCTCTGTGTAACTGTGGGATGAATAATAACTATCCTATTTATAGTCTATTTTCATACTTGTTTAGAATTTTTCAGCCAAGTTTCTCTATCAGACCACAGTTATTTCTAACAATAATGAACTTGTAGTATTTCTAATCCTTTGGCCTTCTGCTTGCAATCTGTTCAAAACTGTGCCTCTTTTCAAATTTATTACTGTTTTTGCTACTCTCATATTACCCTTTACTTAGGCAACTACATTGTCTACTTCTAAAGCTGAGAATCAACTTCAAAATTTTATTGTTAACATTAAAGGCTCTTCAAACCTTTTCCCCTTTCTATTTGTGAAATCTGGTTCATGTTTATGGCCCCTCTCATAATTTATGTTTGGCTTCTGACCTGTGTCTCCTCCATCCCTACCATTTGCTGTGTCAAAATATCAGGCTTCTCCTCAATTAACACTGCTATTTTGAAAGTTTTTTCCCCTCTGTAGAATTCTGTGGCTGAATCTTCTGGCCTGTTTATCTTAAAAGTAAACCATTTTCTGTGGCTTTCTGTGGGAATACTATTGAGAGATGTATTTTATGCCTTATTGTGTCATTTTTCCTTTGTTATTTGGTGGTACTCTGATATTTAAGGGTTAGATGTTATTGAAAAACAAAGTAGTTATGTTTTAACATTGTGATCCTCGAGTTGGAAATGTCTTGTCATGAGATAATACCTACAATATTGAGAATTCAGGGACCAGCATAAACTAGAGAGGGGAAATGAAGAAAGCTGAACATAGAATTAGGGACAATTATCAAGTGAAACTATCACTTGAGAAAAAAAAAAAAAAAAAACAAAAAAACAACAAAACCCCACAAGCCTAATGTATCATCAGTAAATGGAACCTCACAATGAAAGGCAAAAAACACAATAGCATTTAATACCTAAGTGATGAAGATATAGCAAAGAAAAAGTAAAACAAAATAGTAAGAAACATTATGATTTTTTTTCCTCAATCTCACAGTTGTTTCATACACCAGTTTACATTCTACCCAGCTATTCCATTCAAGATGGAAAGTTGCAGTTAACTGCGTATGAGCTCCAATCTGAATGTAGTTTTCAGCAATGGAGGTTTGTGTTCTTTCTTCAAGATCAGGATAAAAGATAATTGTTTACCATTAAAAAAACCCTGTGACAGCTGCATGCCTCACTCGTGCCTCTGTCTGCTTTGCCCCTGCTCGTTCCTTGGAAATGCAACCCTCTGCTGACAGGTGTCATTGTGGCTTCTCCTGATCCTCCATTTTAACCCTTTTCTGGAATTTTTAACTGGTTTGGTTTAGTCTGGGTTTTTGTAATGCGTCGTCTTGGGAAGGGTAAAATTCAGTTTTCTTTACATTACTGAAATACTGTCAGATTGTGTCAGCTTGTTCAACCTACTTTTCAAAAAATAGGTTTTTGAAGGATTTTACTCTGTGCTATTTTCAAGCCATGGAAAACTCAGTTTACCCTGTGCTATGGTTTAACTCCACTGGGACCTTGCCCCATGTATTATCCTGAAGCCAGTTCAGTTTCAGTATCTTAAAAATGCTTGATACATATCTATTCCTGCAGACATTTTGCACGGGGCAGCAGTATAATTAAGTCTGATCCAAAACACTGGCCACATGTAACCAGCCTAGCAGGAGCCTAACTCCTGACCCACAAGTGGAAATTGTTAGAATAAAGGAGAGTTTTCCTGGGCCAAAAAGCCACTGTCTCTCTTAGGGCATCAGGCAGTGTATTAGGCAGAACCTGGTGTGCAACTGGTGTTGCTCAGTGTCCCACATCCTCATTCCCTGCACATCTACACATTGGCGCACGCTCATTCTAGACCAATCCCATGAACATGAGTGCCAGTCAGGGGTAAGAAACCATGAGGTTTGCTCTTGGGGGTTTGCTTTTGCCCACTTTGCATGCCCTGAGGCAGCTTCATGGTGTAAAGCAGGGCAAAGTCAATGGGAATGGAAAAGTTTCTTCAAAATTTTGCTCCCCAGCCACACTGAAGCACTAACACGGACAATCCCAAACTAGGGCATAACTCTGATAATTTAATTAAGTAACAATCAAGTTTCAGCACTTGGAAATATTTCTTAGCCAACTTGATTTGCTAGCTTTCAGTTAAGTTTCCTAAATCTTCTTCTATTTTGAGGAGTCCCAAGGCATGCTACAAATGAATGTTATCAGTAAGCAGGCTGCATACTGGAAGCCCCCAGCATCTGAATGTTTCCTAAGGTCACTTGGTGGTCCATCTGAATGTGCTGGAATGCACTGGAGCTTATGGATGCAGCAACCACTTGCTTAAATTAGCCACAGTTCCCAGTTCAGACCACATAAGTAACACACACTTCCCTTCCTGCAAGAGAGACTGTGTTCATATGGATACTCTCTGAAGGAAAAATTGAGTTTATATTACATTTTATGAAACTGTTGATAAATCTAGGTGAAAGAGCAAGTACACATAAAAGGTAAGGAACATATGAACAAATTAATTTTTATCGGCTCTTGAATTACCTTGAACGCGTAATGGTAAAGTAAATGTTTAATTCTTTTTTCCCAATATCTTTTTAAGTAATTTGATCTTGTTGAAACAGTTTTTGTGCAGAAAGTGGTATTTTTTTTTAAATATGGGGAAATTTTGAATTAATGCTATAGTTTAGCTGATCAACTCTATGTGTAATTCAGGTCTCCAGCTTGGATTACACATAACGTAGTCCAGATACATTTTTTCTGGGTTTTCTGATAAATGGATTTAAATTGAGGTATTTTGAAAAGTATTGTACTTCCTTAAGATATGCATTATACTTCCCCCGTAAACCCCAGACTGACTGCACAAAATACAGTCTTAAAGAAACAGCAAAAAATCATGGAAGTAAATCAAACCACATTTGCATAACTTTTGAAAACTGTGTAGAATCAGGATATTTATTCACCAAAACTCATCCTAATTTGAAAATAAAATTGTTTCCTCTTATTCATATTATATAAAATAATATTAACAGGTCAAAATTAATGTCTTAAATGAGAATTCTGGACTCAACAAATTTTCCTTTAAATTCTGCAGTGTAAGTAATCTAATAAATTGCAGGATTGCAAAGACTTTCATAAAAATAATTTAAACATTCTACAGTAACATGAGGCCTGATCATGACTGTCACAAGAGATCTGTTCTATTTTACTGAAATATACTCTTCCAGTATCTTTGGTCACATGTAGAAACATGGCATGGCAAGAGGACTGTCAGGATTGTGACAATGGGTTTGAAACCTTTCTGTAAACTTGGGAGCTGTTGGTCTGTGTGGAGTAGGTGCATAGATACAAAAGGTGGAGTAGATAAAATTATTTACCTGATTTAGATGAGAATTTTGTAGCTTTACAGTGTTGCCGGTGGTGCTGTAAGTAAATTTCTGTCACATTTGTAAGAAAATGTTGTGATTGGCAAAGAAAATATCACTGTTATTACCAGGTTTATCATGAATGGGTGGCTTTCAGTACAAAATAGTGTCTAGTGCAACAGTTAAGTAAAAACAAATATACAGTCAAGTTGCTTGAAATGTATTCTGGTTCCCTGTCATTTTCCACTTTAATCAAAAGGTGAACTAAATAAGTACTTCACTCTAGTCTGAGGCTGCAGATAAGCCCTTGTTTTTGATAAAATCTGAGCACAATATTGAATTTGAAGCCATATTGTTTAGTATATTTGACTGAAACTTGGCCATTGACATTATACGTGCTTATCTCTGTCCCAGTTTTCTAATCTGCTCACTGAGCTATTTACCTGTTTTACAAAACATTAAGCCTGAATCAAAAGAGGCAGGATTTTGGCCTTTCCCCATATGACTTATGAGATGAGAGAGACAAAGCAAAGTTTTCTCCTGATAGCTGCCCCATCATCTGAAACTGAAGAAAAATTTTACAGATCCTCCAAATTAAGGCCACATTACCAGAGGAAGAATGAAGCCAAAGGCTGTCAGGGAGACTATCAGACCACCAATGCTTATTCCTGCACACTCCAGACATCTGTGAAGGTGTAACGACTTTGTGGCAGTTCTTAAAATCTGCCAAATCCTTGGTGATCTCCAATTAAAGACACTGTACATTAAATCTTCTACAGTTACCCATATGCACATCTCTGCAGCCACCGAGAATTTAATCTTGGTAAAGATTTGGAGAAGATGGGTGTTAGATGCCCAGTGATACGTGGGGTCCTTCCTGACATGCAGTGGACAGCAGGCTGGCGAGCTTCCCAGTGAACCCCAGTTACAGCCCCCACCTCATGCTATCCACTTCCTTTTTGGATTTCAGTCGTTTCACTTGTGATTCTGGAAGGAGATTTTGTATAAGTAGTGAAGCAATGTTTCCTACTAATGAAAAATAAAAAAGATAATACCATGGTCTACCTTCTTTCCATGACAGATTTTCCAGAGGTGCTAAAGGAGTGTTGTGACCATGAGTCCCACATTCTATAGGACCTCTTAGTCTGTGTAGAAAGTCTTTCCTCCTGCCCATGTCATTACAGCCACCTTCTCATACAAAAGTGTTTAATACTGAAATAGTTGGCTGGCATGCTTAAAATTGAGCATAATATTTTTTTCCATATGTACAAGAATATCCAGCAGCTTAGGAAATGTTATTGCCATCTGAGACTAGAAAGATTTGTGCCTTTTCAGAAAACATATGGATGCTTTTTAAATAAATATTTTTATTTTACAGAATGCCCTTCTGTGTTTAAAAATATATATATTCTGATATGCCTTATGTTCATTTGTTGCCTTTGATCTGAGGCCTTTGAACAGCAGTCTGCAAAGTGCTGTAATTCTGGCTTGGGACGAGAGCCCTCATTGCTCAGGAAGATAATAATGAACCTTGTTACACCCACAATTACTATCACCAATGGAAAGGAGCTTGGCTGGGGAGCTGAATCATGGCCGATGTGTCCCCGAGATGTCTGATTGCAATAATGGCAATGGCTCCAGGTGACAGTTAGCAGCTGGCACAAATTAAAGAAACATTTCAGCTTCTGAATCAACTGCTTGCAGCAAAGTGGTGTAGAAGAGCATGTGCTTTCAACTACATTGGTCCTTATTATTGATAATTAAATCTTTCTCACTTTAAGCAGATAACAGGCTGTGATCTTCTGAGTCTGCAGACAGTTTCATTCGGTAACTCAGAGGGGTGAACTGTTGCATTAGAAAAGGAAGAAAAATAGTTAAAATTCTGATGATTTAGAAGTCACTATTGACTATTCCAACACTGATCTACCCAAAACCAGCGAGTGGATGTGTTCAGTTTGAAGTTCCAAACTTCTGCTAACAAATAGGGTAGATTAAAAATACTTCGACCAGTCTGTCAGTCTCCCCATTTTCTCTGTCGGTGTGTAGTATAGTCACGATGCATGTAAAAAAATCCAGTATCTCCTATCCTGTCTATCATAGCAAATATTATATCAAATCCATTAAGCATATTCACAGCATTAAAAACCTGTTAAAAAACCATGTGAACTGTATATGGACTCCAGCTGAAAATGAAGCCCTGGGCAGCTCAGAGTAAAAGGTGGAGGGTGGGGGCAGGAGGGGAAAGAGGGAAAGTGTTTAGTTCAAGCATTTTGTCACTGAGTCAGAAGTGAGGCTTTGCACCCTTCACGTTCTTCACACAGAGGAGTCTCTTTGAAGGATGGAAAGACACCGAGTGTGTCACCTACTGCATGCTCAGCAAGAAACAGGACCTTGAGCACACAAGAGGCTGTTCTGCTCCTCTGTAAAGCCTCTTTGAGTCACCATGTGAAGAAAGGAAGATATCCTGGAAAAACAGTGTATTCCAGGTAACTCCAAGGAAGTCTTTCACCTGGGTGTTACTTCCATATATTATAATGAAATTTAAGCGCTGGGAAATGGTGTGGTTCGGAGGAAATAGGAGAAGGAGTTTTCAAAATTAAAAAACAATTAGTATCCTGAGGAGTCCAACTGAGTTAGTCCCCATGGCCTAAGAAAACAAATAATATGAGTCTATATTTCATCTATATTTCATCATTTCTAAATTCTGAATAGTTCAATGGCTTTTAGTGAAGTGCACCTAGACAGCTTGCTTTGCCTAATTCCTTTTAATAGCAATGCTTGCAAAAAAAAATCATGAATGTCACAATCGGATTAGTTAAAAAACACTGAATCTCTGTGAACATTTTGGTTGAGAATTATAAGCCACAGACACACACATAATTTATTGATGATCCACAGTAACTTTTTATGTGGTTAATTTAGCCTGTCGTTCTTACCTAAGCCCTGAGATGACCTTATATTTGCCATGTGTATCTACAGACTGTTGACATATGGTGACTGAACCCATCATGGCTTCAGTTTGATTTAGTTTACTTCCCTTTGGGGGTGAAGTAACCTAACTGAACTACTACCACCTTAGGTGTGTGCTCACATATTATCTCAGTTCAACTAATATATTTTAATGTGATTTTACTTATTTTATTAATTCAGACTAATACTTTCCAGATGTCTCCATATAGATAACTGTTAAGCAAAACTGAGTCTAACATTCCATACAGTTCTGGGCTTTTTTTTTTTTGCATTTTTTGTTGCTTTTTTTTCTAAATTCTGTCTTTGTGTTTCCTCTTTCCAAATGTGGACAGCTTCTTTGTCACTCTCTAAGGTTTTGCTCCTTACATAAATTACGCAGGTGTTCATATTTCTCTTTCATCTTGAATAAGTGCTGCATACAGACTCCACTAGTCCTGAATTAGTGTAAAAACAAAGGTTATGTTGTTAAAGTTGATTTTTTTTTTAATGTTCTTGATAAGACTGTGCCAGGCCCAGCTCTATGTAATCGGCAGTGTACATACTGCTCAATTTAGTTATATGGGGAAAATACCTTTCATTCTAAAACGAAGTTCTCCTGTAACACTTGCTGGGTTTTGATATTTGTGCTTGTGATCAGCAAACCCATTATCTTGTACATCACAGATCTCTCACATGCTTTAATACATATGTGTGTATGTTTGTATCTAACATATAATAGAAATTAATGAAGATTTAGGTAGAATTTATTACTGTATACTAACAGATGCTCTATCACACATTAAAATTCTTTTCCTATGCACACACACCTCTTCAATACGTCATGAAACTTTCTTTTTCTTGTAATGTTGTTACTGACCTCCCTTTAAAAAATGTACAGAATTTTTTCTGTATCTCTAAGGACTGCAGCTGAAGAAATGCGGGCTGCTACTTGATGAAATTTAAAGTTATTCGAAAAAAGAAAAAGAAAAGAGAAAAACGGGAAAAAAAGCTTGAAAGAGAACAAGCAAAATAAATTATGAATGCTAACCACTGTTCCACAGTTTTTCATATTTTTCTTCATTTTCCAGATGCAAGCTCGGATATTCATTGGTAAAGTTTCATGATTATAGCCACAAACATATTACATATATGTATCATATATCAACAAATTAATAAGGGTGCTCTCCAGTATCAAATGGTCCCAGTGACTTTGAGGTCCTAAAGCATAACACAAACTTCTCCACCTCTAGTATCCAGCAGCACAAAGCTGGCTGTGCATAAAATGTTGGAGAAGCAGGTCTGCTCGACAGGCTCACAGGGAGCGAGCTCCCGCACTGACACCCTGCACGCTCCTGTGTGCTCTCAAGGGCACTCCAGCACTGATGAGTCTCCCAGGGGTCTTCAAGCACTGGTAATTTGCCCAGTCACTTGAGACTGACGCAGAGCTACCTGCTTGACATGTCTGTGGGACAAATGCACTTCAGAGACTGAACAAAATAGCAAGAAACACTTTTATTAGCCATGCCCTACCCCATATGTATAGCACTAGAGAGGTATATATGCCAGCTTAAAGATGAAATAAGGAAAAAAAAATTATTTTGTCACTTAATTGCAAGAATAGTGTCAAAAGATTCTAGAAATAAACTAGGTGTGAAAGGAAAGTCCCAAATTGCAAGCGGAGAAATGACAAGGACCTCCATTTTCCTGACAACTTCCTTGGGGAAAGGGAATTGTTCTAAGGATGGGTTAGGCAGCGCTGACAGCTTGTCTGTCTGATTTGTGCAAAGCACAGTGCCTCATTCATCTTGATTTCTCTATAATTTTTTTTCTCAGTGAAGTAATTAGCAAAAGTGGTTATTTCCATATAGTAGTGGTCAGATGATTTAAAAGAAAAGGAAGGAAGAAATTCTCATTTTAAAAGCAAGAGACCAAGTACAGCTAGTAGAATATGGAGAAAATTCATCCCTAAATAATACAATTTTGTGATTAATGTTACCCTAAAAATTAGCTTGTTTATTCAAATCTATGGTCTCGTCATATTTGTTTTCTTCCCTGAACATTTAGCAAAGCTTACCAGAATTGAACTCTGGGATCTCAATGTGAATTTTAATCAAGTAATTAACTGAAAATAGAAAAAGGAAATTCTGAAGTTTGTTTATTTTTTTGTTTAAAAAAAACAGTTTGCTTTGAAAATAATTTGTTGTATATAGTGATTCATAGGAAGGTTTGAGATTGTAGACATAACACAGTAACTGCTTGTAACATCCTCACAGCCACTTTTGATTGTAGTATACAGGTGTGTATATTGGGCTGGGCTAGTTTCTGAACCTGGAATATTTGCAGGACTGTATATGTAAATATCTCATTATGTTTGTTTAGCAAACATGTGTACATTTTAATTCATTTATGATCTTGTTGAAAACTCAAATTCTGGGTGGTATTTTCTCTTAGTCCTTGACTTTGGAACTTGATTCTTCCATTGATCCAAAAAGTTTGCTGGCCCTAGGTCACTCTCCAAGAATTTACTGCCTTTTTCTGTCTGAAGAAATCCCTTAGGAGAGAGTTGGAGTCTATGCTTCCATTGTGAAGGATTACTGGGTTCACATAAGATTTCACTGATTTTTTGCGAAGTTTAAGTATATGAATCTAAGAGCTCAGTAGCTAATTTTACAAACCAATCAATAAAATATAATTTTTTTACATTTATTTTTTAGTGAGCCATGACTTATTGTCAGCGGCAGGGATTGATCTGACAAGTGGTTGTAATTTATTTTCTCTTTAGTTACTCTCTAACTGAATTCTTCTAAGTCCTCTCTTATTAGCAGGATGCAACTCTTCTTTTGAATGGTTCAATCTAATAGCATTTTGTTTGCTTGTGCTGTAGGCTATGTGTTCTTTGATGAGAACAGATTTGTAACTTCTATATAGAGCTAATTGGATTTCTTGATTATCTCATTGAAGCTAACCAAAATGACCTTCCCATGAAGTGGAAGTCTGAAAGATTTTCTTTCAGAAATAATAGTCTTTTCTTCCTGATAATTATTTATTGCTTTAGGTTGGCCAAATATTCCTTTTGTCTTTCTTTGTCTGTTTTATCCCTGAAGTGTGTTCAGTTACATCTCTAGAATTACAGTTTCAAAAAAAATGAGTATTTCTGGATTAGAAGTAATTTCCAACAGAAAGTAAGGTCTTGACTGTATGAAGCAAATATTTTTAAGGGGATTTTATCCTAGAAGGCATGTTTTTAAAAGTGGGTTAAACAAGCCTCACATAACATTTATAAAGCAGGAAAATATTACCAGTTAATATAGCAGATTACATGAGGCATAGGAAAAAGCATAGAAGGGCATTTTTGAAAATATTTACATTGGTAAGTTTACATGGAAATTTTTAATTGAGTTTAGTATATGTATAGCTAGATCATTTTGATAGTCCCCTCATACATGACTGTAGCAGAATTATAACTTAGGAGAAACATATTCCATTAAGTTGATTAAATGTGAACCATGAAAGAAAACAATCAGAAACCCTCCTATCCACTTCTGCAGTAGTGATGACAACGTTTTAATTAATTTTTCATGAAACTTCTGTGAAGCTTATATGTTATTTGTTTAATGCAGCTTTTTCAAGTTCCACATTGAAAGAGTCCTTCAAATTTATTGTCAAATGTAGTCATCCACATGAATATGTTCCTCAGAACAGGTTCATCCTTACTGCTTTCAAGACAGTCAGTAATGATCTAAAAAACAACTAAAATGAATGTGTAATTTTAGAAGTCTTTTCACACACTTGTGGCTCTGTGAATAGCTGACAGATAAATACAGAGATCCCCAGCTGAGCTATATTGACATGTTCCAAGAAGCAGATCACCCCATAGCATAAAAAATTGGAATTGTGGTGTTGGAGCTGTTGGTGGTTCCTTCTGGGCTGGTCTCCTCTGGGCTCAGGGTCTCCCTATCCTTAGCATTGCTCAGAAGGATTGCAAATTCCTGTCCACCAGACCTGGAGACTTTCTGGTGCTTTTTCATTGCAAAGAATCTCAACTTTGGCAGCCATAGGCCACCTGAAAATGGGAGAAGAAAGGAGAGAGTGCATCTACTCTGTTATATCTGTTGCTTATTGCAAGAAGGTGCCTATATCTTTACAGGAAATCCCAGTTACCAACCCTGCTTTGAACCTTACTCCATGTATATATTAGCAAGATCTCTTCTGTATACTGGAAAACTTGATTATGCGTGTTTTTTCCTTCTCCAACCTGGGCTGAAAAGACCTACTCAGTGACAGATTTCTATTTTTTTTAACATTAAATGCTCTTTAACACTATATTCATATGTATTCTTTGGATATTCAGTAACTTCCCAAGATATAGGTGAAAAAACCAAAATGCAAACATATGAAGTAGCCACAATCTGAATATTTTAAACTTCTTCTGATACAAGTACCACTTTATTTTAAGGTATGGGGGGAAGGAATTAATCTTGCTTTTAACCACCTGTATTTGCACTTTCTTTGCCACAGATATGTTTTTGAATTTGTGAGGACTTTGTAATAACATGACTGTAGAATTCCTTGAGAGCTTTAAAGTAATTTTGGTTTTCCATCCCATATTGTAATTTAGTGAACTGTTACAGGTTACAGAAAGATTTTCTTGGCATCACCTTTCTTTATGGCATCCAAATGTCAACTAAACTGGCACCTTCATATGGAAAAGTGCCCTTCTTTCAAATATATTGGAGTGGAAAACAATCAGTCTTTTATTATTTAACTGATTATACACATTCTGCAATACTTGTTTACAAATATTGGTTTTGTTTCTATTGCTATTTTGCATTCTGAATCTCTCCTTTTCCAGGTTTCCATAGCAACTCTTGTACAGCTTGATCATTAGAAAGAAATTCTCTTTAATTGATCTCCTAATGTATAGCTTAATAGTAACTGTTAAGCAGTCTTTTGTTTCCAGGTCATATTTAAGGTTCATACATTTGCATAAAAACATCTCATTAGCTCAAACCAATCATTATTAGTAATTTTCTTCCTTTAGTTTTTTAATAACTAAATCCTTCACTGAGGTTTTACAAATAGCAAATATTTATAGCTTGTAGAAAAGGCTTTCTCAGTGAGCCTGGATGCTTTGTTTCTGGGAGCAGCAAGAAAATTACAGAGCTTCAAAATTTTGATCACATAATACAAAAAGAAGGTGTCTTTTTCTCCAATTGAAATTTAAATAGACCATGCTAACTATAGGCTAGAGGCAATATTTAACAACAAAGTTGCAATGTAGTACAAGCTTGTACAAATATGAATAATGATGCAAAAAAAACCCCAAGAGTAACTGCAAATTTCCCCATCCCCAATGAAAGACACAAAATTCTCATACTAAGTAACGTTCTCCATGACATCCTTACCTGAAACATAAAGATATGTAAAACTAAGCGAAAATTGAATGCAGACTTACTTCTATTTGACAATAAGGCAACCAATTTGATTTCTATGATTGCTAGATGAAGAATTGGATATAACCATGTGCTACTCAGCACAAGCAATTGCAGAGCTATGTGGATATGAAATGAATTTTACTTAAGATCCACTATGTATATGTACCTCTGCAAATACGTAGTTTACTTCATCTTCTTATGCATAGATGAACTGATGTGCAAATTTGGATAAACTAAAAATGAAAGATTTTCCAGTGAGAGGAACTGGGGGGAATCAGCTTTCAGCAGTGCCAGGATACTTTATTTTTCCCTGATATTCTATAACAGGTTTCATACCCTACTCTAAAAGCAGTTAATATTGAAAGAATAGTTTAAAATAATATCATCAGGCAAAAATGCATAAATATAGGTCACACCATCATACTAAACTCCAGAAAATGTAATTAACATGTGTAACCTTTTCTTCTTTTCCCCTTTTCTTTTTTTTCCCTCTGGCATCCTTGACCTCTGTGTGTCTTTATAGAAACTCTAATAGCATTAACATTATGCTAAGATTAAAAAGTTAGACAGCACAACAATGCTGCTTGACAAGATATTTTTACAATCCTTTTTGATGTCATTCTGTTGGGATTGACTGTCCTTTGAACTCTTGCAAATTAAGTGGATGTTCAGTGGATATACTCTCATATAGTATGTCTTTGTGTTAGCTGTTGGGTCTCTTCTGCTGTTTACCATGAAGGATTGGTTTGCATTTATCCTAGCATCTATAATTTTGTTAAACAGTAATTATTCATGCATAGCATGAATTTCGGAATTAGGTTTAAAACCCAGATTTACTATCACTTTTCAGTATGTTGAATGTAGGTTTTAAACAAATTGTATGAGGTCTATGCAAGCTGAGCTGATAAAAATGCATGAGCTTCTGTTTCCTGAACTATTTTCATCAGTTAACATCAGGGTTTAACCATAAACATGAACCCAGCCCCCAGCATACTGGTAGTGTAATGTCATTACTGGTTGTATCATATTGTGTGTTCCCTAGTTACATTATATAGGCATAACAATAAAAAAGGGATAGAGACTGAAAAGTTCTGCTTAAATTACGAAGATGTTGTTTAGAAGAGGCACCGAAGCTTTTAATAGGGTAAAAAAAAGGACATTATCATAGCATGGATTTTCCTTTCTATAACCAGGCACCAGATGAAGTGCACCATTTAAGTTATATATTTTCAGCTGGAAAGAAAATCTAAGGAATTTTCCTTAAATCTCTCTGTATTTTTTAAGCATAGTAAGAATGAATAAGAATAACCAATAGTGCAAAACCTCTTTCCTCTAAAAGAACCGAAAAAACCCCACATGCATGTGAATGCTTATTATCCAGAGTTGCAAATGAACCACTTTCACAGGAGGGAATAAAGATGGAATTTCTGAGGAATGTCACAGTGAGAGATGCCATGGAGTGCTTTGACACTAACAGGTTCCAACAAGTCAAGAAGTATCAACCAGGATTAAAGTAGACAATAAAAGAACCAAGCAACCCAGTGACATTTAGATTTATGAATCCAGAACAGGAACACTGTAGTTAAGCCACGAGCAGATTTTTATGTTTAAGAAAAAGATGCAAGGATTGAAACAGAAGCTGAAATTGCTGATAGAAGGTAGTAAACCCAAGTTGGGTTATGATGACTGTACTGTTTCACTTCGACGTGCCATCAGAGACAGCAAAAGCCCAGATAATTGATAGGATAGTTGTGCAAAAGGCTGAAAAAATGGGATAATGTGGAAATTCAGAGTAACATAACAAACTGAAGAGAAATAGAGGGGAACAAGTTTAATTTATATACCTCCAATAGGTATTTTGCTGTTAAGGGAATGACAAATGGATTTGGACATTAACTTATGCAGAATACTAGAAAGCAGTAACTCTCAGAAAAATATACTAGTTCTTTGAGGACAAATTTTTGTTACACTCAAAATGTGTCTTCTTAATGGGATGTTATTAACCATTCAAAAAATGAGATTTATGTTGTACTCCCTTGGTCAGGGTTTGTGCATTTACATCAGGACACCATTTTCAACTCGTGAGCTCAGACTGTGCTTCTTTTTCTTCCCTGAATCAGTTGCCTATTGGTACAAAATATGGAAATTTTTATCTCTTCTCTCTGTTGCTTGTGATATCTTGTGCTTTTCCAGTGCACAATTCATCCTCTGCATTGTAGACAGACCTAACTCAGACTTTTTTCAACAGTCATCAGTCTAAGTGCATCACAAACTTTAGGGGTTTAATTTGTAAGGTGAAAGGCTATTACTTCCATTGTACAAATGCTAAGCTAGCGACCAAAGAATTATTTTCTCAGAGAGATTTCTATTTCTTGGAAGCTGAATATAGATTAGGTTGAAGAATGTTGATTTCAAGATCTGAAAGAGCAATCTGTAGTGGGCCCAGATTTTTTTTTCTCACTGTCAATTTTCTTTTGCACTGTACCTTCTATTTTACTTGCTCCAAACAATCCCTCCTCCACTTTCTTTATTTTAACAGTACTTCTTCACTGTAATCTCATTTGCTTTTATAATCTTTCTCCTTCAGAATTTCTCAGTCTTCACAACTGACTTAAAGTCTCCTTCCTCACTGTGTTTTCTTTTAGCCTAATTTCACCAACAAAATACCCCTTGGCCTGCAAAGGTTTCATGAGGACTGCTGAATATCGTTTGCTCCCTTCCTTGGGACACTTTTTGGGGCTGAATCGTGGAAGAAAGCGGTGCACAGTACACCTAGTGATTCAAGGCAAACGAGCTGTGAGACCACAGCCTAGGGCCTGACTGGGACAGAGTTCATTTTCCCTTAGGAGCCCTCCCCGTGCTGCGCTTTGCATGGGTAGCTGGAAGGATGTTGGTAACGCAGCTGGATTTTGGCTACTGCTGAGCAGCGCTGTCTCTCTGACATCCCACTCCACCCCATCGAGGGACTGGAAGGGGGCAAGATCCTGGGAGGGACACAACCAGGCCAGCTGACGCAAATTAACCAAGGAGACATTCCATACTGTGTGACGTCAACTCAGAAATAAAAGCTAAGGGAGCGAGGAGGAACAGGGAGCATTTGTTATCCTAAAATGTTTGCCTTCCAGAGCAACCACTCTGCCTGCTGAGGCCATGCTTCCTGGGAAAAGTCTGAATATCACTCGCTGATGGGAAGTAGGGATCAACTTTTCCCTTTGCTTATGCATGCACAAACTTTCGATTGTTTTTCTTCTTATTTTTTGCTTTAGTAAAATGCCTTATCTCAGTCTACTAGTTGTTTTCCATCTTAATCTCTCCCGCTTGTCCCACACAAAGGGAGTGATAGAGCAGCTTGGTGGGCACCTGGCATCCAGCCAAGGCCAAATCACTACAGACCCCGAGGACAAAAGCGAAGACGTGAGTGATGCAGAGCAGGGGGTTTTGAGGACAATGCTAATTCTGGCTGTAGAAACAAGGCTCCCCCCACCATGCACACCCAGCCACTCATAAAAGAGTTTCAGAAATATGGCATCAAGAAGCGCAAGTGTGTTCTCCTGGTGGAAAATCCAGGTAGGCAGCTCTGTGGATTTGGTTCAGATCAGAGATGAAAAGAGGCAGCAAAAATCTTTGCTTTTGGTTACTCCTGTGAGGGCAGACACTCATTTGCCAGTCTGAATTGTCCTCCAGAGGGTTACTAACTAAGGATGCTGTGATTAATAAGTCTCCTTTTAAGGATAAAATATGCAGGAACAGTTAAGAAATTATAAATTTATCTTTTGAAATATTTGTTTAGAATTCTAGTAGGATAAATTTACTGTCTACAAATATTGAGATTTATACTGAGGGAGCTGTGGAACATAAGGGAATGGATATAGCTACCTAGTTTTGTCTAAGCTCCTCCCAGTAAATTGTGGCACAGCAAGAATGATCTAGTAATTATATAGAGCCAGAGCAGTCTCATGTGTCTTTCTTGCCAATTTCTTCTCAATCCAGTGAGAGAACTGTGTTTTAGGGAAAAGTTGGTACTCCCAAGTAGCTCTAATCCCAGGCTTCGCTTTCTTAACAATATACACTCTGCAGTCCCAACCTCTGGGATGGAAATTGTAAACCACATAGCCAGTTAATACACACATTAAAAACTGTCACAACAAAAGGCAGGAGGCAACCTCAGTGGAGGGTGTTTGCAGTTTCTGCTTGCCTTCATACGTTTATTTCCAGAACCTTCTCATCATTGATCCTTCCTTTGGGCATCCCACCTCCATGCAACTCAGTTGCATTGCAACTTGTTCTCTTAGTCTCCCTACTTTTCAGTGTTTTGTAACACCTATTAACATGAACAAATTAAAGGGAATTAATAATTTCCATCTATGGATGTGATCTCTGCCATACCATTCAGACTGTGGCTGGAGAAAGGATCTGCTTTATTCATTGATATGGAAGTAGCTGGGTAGTATAACATGAGTCAGTTACAAAACTAACACACTTTCATGGTATGTGTTTTTGTGGGGATGCAGCACAGATATCGGTGTGTGATGCTCAGTCATCTGGTAGGGTACTCCTTGCCTTATCATCCTGCTAGTCTGAACTTTCAGGGTGCTGTCTTAAAGCATAGGAATAAGAGAATGGCATAATAGAAGCGTATGAGAGAGCTATTTCCACAAAAGTTTGAAGGAGCATCTTTAGGAAGTGTTATATGAAATATATATGAATTAATATCTAGACAAACTGCATGGAAACAATACTATCAAGAGCTAAAAATCTCCTCCGTGCACAACTGCATGGAGAATGGGAGAGAATGGGAGAATGTATACAATGCTACAATAATCTAACTAAGCAAAAATATTATTCCAAGAAGTTCTGACCTGATGTAGTGGCTTCCTCAGCTTTCTACAGAGCCTAGAGCTTCCCATTTATTTCTCACAATAAAGTTTTAATAATTGTAGTTTGATTTTAGTCTGGACTGGAATTACATTCAAATTTCTTCAGCCTTCCTTCGGAATTTCAGAAAAGGGTGCAGAAGTGAAGAGCCAGAAAAAGCACATAGTACCTGTCAGATAAGAGAGGAAAGACAGAATATTCAAAGGATCCTACCAAAACATGAAATTTTTAAGAAATGAAATGTATAAAAGTACATCTTTTTCAAAGCTTAACAGTGCAAAGAACTAAATCATCTAAGACACTTTTATACAAACTATCATAATACATTTCAGGTGCACATAGTTAATTTCATCCAAATTATTGCCCAAAACAATGAAAACAATGGATAAATAAAGGAAATAAATGTCTTTATTAGATACAAAAAGAAATATGTAAATTCCTGATTATCTTGAGTGAGAACAAAGTAACATGCTTGAAAGGAAAGAAAAGAAAGAAATGCCTATTTGAGCTAATGTTCAAGGAATAAAAAAACAAATATATTGAGAAGTAATTTTAAGAGCTGGAGAATTTCAAAAGGGGAGAAAAAAGACAAGGAAGCATAGTTAGAAGCTTTTAAAAATACCATAATTATAAATTGTAATTTAGAGTATAATATGACAGTTCTGAAAGACTGAATGAGAACCAAAATGAGAATAAAAGGAGAAGGATGGTGGGAAAGAGTCAGTGATCACAGAAAATGCCACAGTGAGAATTTGAAAAAGAGAGCACAGATGAATCAGAAGACTAAAGTGAACAAAAGAAAGGTGAGAGATGTCAATGAATGCAAGGCTAAAATTACATTTCCTGTAAGGTTTTGGACATACTGATACTGCTTAAGGGAGCAGCTTAGAAGACCACTGTATTTAAAAGCCAAGACTGAAAATACCGAATATATTCAATGTATATTTTAAAAACTGCAGTAAATATCCTCTATGTCACAATATAGAGGATGTTTACTGTGGTTTTAAAAATTATTTAATTTAAAATAAATTTAAAATATAATTCACATATATCATGTGAAATACCATTTTATACACTTCTATATTACTTGAGATTATCAAAGACAGTTTGCGGTGAAAGCAGTTTTCAGAACCATAGATTTTAAAGGCAGAAAAAACTGTTAGACTTAATAGCCTAATTAACTGTTAGACATAATTCTTGGGATAATAAAACTGCAAAAAAAGCACATCTTCAGTCATGTGTTTAGTCTGATAACTCACAAGGTCATCCCAGAGCCTGGTAGAGTTGGATTTGAAGACTACTAGAATATTGCAAGAGTTCATAATTTAAATTCTTTGGTACTTAACTAATGATACGTTTTATTGCCTGGAGAGTCTTAAATTAAGGTATTTACCAGTTAGACTGAAAACTGGTGCATTGCCTCCTGTGCAAAACCTTTTGAGGGAAATAAATAGAGAACTATACCTTGACTCAGCCTGACTTAATGACATCTGATTTAATAGAAAACCTGTTAGCACAGAAAACATGCTAACTGGGTTCAGTTGCTACTGGTTATACAGAAATTTCTTCACCTCACTGGGAGTTCAGATAGAAGAAAAATATTAGATTGACAAAAAAATTTTCAAATACAATGAAATTTTCAAGATGCAATATTTAAGCAATGCAATGAATCCATCCCTGCTTGAAGGTTTATGCATCATTCTAAGCAGCCCAAGATCAGCAATGTGCAGACGCTTTTTAAGTCAGGATTAAATTGAATGGAATCCAAAATAAAGATACCTCACTGAGATTGTTCAATTAAAGCCTTCAGAGCTGAGCTTTTGCCTAAAGCAAGCTCTACTTTTTCTTGTCTGAAAAAATATGAAAAGCACCTAAAAATTATGTATTTTCCAGCAGCAGGCAGCTGATTAGAGTTAATTATCAAAGTCAAGAACAATTAATGCAGCAAGTCAAAACCATAGGTAATTTTTCCCAAATCTGCCATATGTAATGAAAATATTTTGTAAGTGTTTTACAGAATATAGTAAGGTTAAAAGCTGAATTTATGTACATTTAGAAAACATCTATTTTCTATGTAAAAAACGTAAGCCAAAGTTGGACTCCTAATCGGAGGAAGTAATCAGGTTTATTCAGCACTCATGTTCTAAAGGTCTATTGCTGTTAAACTGTAAGTGAAACATAAATATATGTATAATATAAATCCTTAATGTCATTGGAAATATGAATGTGGCATTGAATCTCATATAGTAAGGTTTTTGACTGACAGCTCAAGCCAGAGTTGCCAATCTGAAACAAAAGAAGAAGGAGAAGAAAGAAAATCTAGATTGATGGAGCAATCTTGCTCCTATTCAAGTCAATGTAACACTCTCATTCAAGCATGATCAGGCTCCCTTTGTGCTCAATACTAAGTACATAGGACTCACCATCTTAGTGCAACAGGGCTTACCAGAGGGGAAGGCGAAATTTAAAATTTCTCTTGGTCATTAGACTCAAGTTGATCACCAATATAATCATTATGATTGTGTTTATATTATCAGTACAAGGGATTTTAGCAAAAATTAACTGTCTAAAACCTGAGGATCTTTATTTTTCCTGACATTTTCAAAATGGCAAACTGAATTTAATTTTTTTGCATTTTAAGTCTTTCTCTACTTATTTTACTGATATCTTTGAATCTTAGTCCCACTTATTCTGAAATGGATAAAAACCATTTTTTTCTCAGATATTTACTTGGAGCTATGTGAGCAATCTTTTTCCTAAGAAAGCATTGTTTTCTAGTTTTCCCAACAGCTTCATATTTCTTTCCCATAGAAAACTGGCTGTAACAGGTGTACATTCTTACAAAAATTTCTTCTCTTACAGAGATTGATTTAGTGGATTCACATAGGTGTGTTGCATTTGCATAGTAAAGGCTTGGAGGCAAGGAATCCCTAGGAGGGCTTCTGGGAGAAGATGCCAGGAGTTGTCTCTGTGTTGGCCAGGGCCAGAGCCAGCAGGTTCTGAGAAGAACTTGTTGCTGCCCAAGGCTGAGCCCATCAGGCATGCTGGTAGTGTCTCAGGGAGAAAATAGAAAGCCAAGGGTATCCAGGACAAAGGAGTGGGAATATGTGGGAGAAACAGCCCCGCTGACACCAGTCAGTGAAGGAGGGACAGGAGGTGCTCCAGCTGCTGGAACAGAGCTTCTCCTGGGGGACCATGGTGAGGCAGCTGTGCCCCTGCAGCCCACGGGTCATGGTGGAGCACAGATCCACCTGCTGGGCTCAGACGAGACCCATGGTGGAGTAGGTGGACATTCTTGAAGGAGTCTGTGACACTGTGGACAGCTCACACCAGAGCAGGACCTGTGGACCCATGGAGAGAGGAGCCCACACTGGAGCAGGTTTGCTGGACACACTTGCGGCCCTGTGAGTGACCCATGCCAGAATGAAGAACTGTAGCCCGTGGGAAGGACTCACATTTGAGACATTCATGGAGGACTGCTTCCTGTGGTCCTGAGAATGATGGAGCAGCACAGACAATGTGTGATGATCGTAATTCCCATTCCCTGTCCCCTGCACAGTGAGAGGGAGAAAATAATGAACAAAGTCGAGTCCAGGAAGAAAGGAGGGGTGGGAGGAAGGTGTTTTAAGATTTAGTTTTTATTTATCACTATCCTGCTCTAATTTGTCTGGCAATACATTCAATCCATTTCCCCAAGTCACATCTGTTTTTCCCATGACAATAACTGGTGAAGGATTGTTCCATGAACCTTTTACAACAACCTCTCCTCTGTCCAGTTGAGGAGAAGAGTAATAGAGGGGCTTAGGTGTGCACCTGGCATCCAGACAGGGTCAATCCCTCACACTTGGAATGAAATGATGGCTCTAAATAATGGGAAATATGGAAAAGGTCTCTCCTTGCTGCATTCTAATATTGACAAAAAACTGCAGTTCATCCATACCCTTTAGAAAGTAGTTTAAAACTTACCTGATAAACATTAAAACCCCTTTCAGCGTTTCTTGTAATGCTTTCAATTCTGCTTCAGGCATGCACAGAATGATGCCAGTTTGTAATGCAGAGCAGCGGTGGAGTGAAATAGGCCTCTGTGTTTACCGAAAGCATCTCCATGGCTCAAAGAGATCACTCTGGCCAGTACAGCTTTGGTACTGTGCAGGCAGACCCTTCTCTCACCTGTGCCGGTGGAAGGCACAATCACACACTCACCCCTGAGCTTTGGATAGCTCGTGCACTACCAGAGACAAAGAACCCAGAGAGCCCAGCTGTGTGGAGTTCCAAAGATGACTTTTTCTCTAAGGTGTTCAACAGCAAAAGAGACTAAAGGAGTCTGAGTGACCATTCATATAGAGGTCCAGGGCGAATAGGGCTGGGGAGAAGGTGGGGAGACACAACAACAACCAATGAGGAAAAGGGAAGGGCGGAGTGAAAGAATCAGGTCAAGACCAATCAACAAAGGAGGATTAACATAATCTAGGGAGAGACCATCCCACCAACACTCAGGGGGTATTTCATACCTCGAAGCTGTCCCACCAGTGTGCCTCTGTTGTCTTGGGACCTCTCAGCTTCTCCAAGATGGTCTCAACCACTGCAACAAGTTTGCGCATCTATTTCTTGTTTAAATTAACTAGAACTAAAAATAGAAAGCAGTATGTTTCCTGATTAATCCAACCCAGTCAATATCCTCAGAGTGCAATTAAAACAATTTATATTCAAGATGTGTTTGTTTGTGTTAGTATAATGGAAAGGCTCAACTGGGCGTTTAGTTCAGGGTTAAGTCCCATTTTTACAGGAAGTTTTTCAGTCTTATTCCTGCCACCCCATGTCTCAGGTTTGGAGACAAAGTTTTCAGAAGGAGGCGCTCTGGGATGGGGCACTTCCTCCGGAAGGGAAAAAAAAAGGGTTTCCCCTCTTCCCTCCACAATGAAACAAATTAGCTGCAGCAGGTGAAAGTGGAAAAAAACCCTGAACTATTTATTAATACAAAAAACGAAACTATTTATTAACACAAAGTAAAAACAGGAAAAAGCATCAGGTGGAAAAAGGAAAAGGGTGCCTGCAAGGAGCTGATACCAGTTTTCCCTGAGATGGCACCAGGGCCACCCCGCAAACCCATCAGAGCCATTCTGCAGGCTCCCTGGGCTGGAGAGGGGGGAAGGAAGATAGGGAGATGGGGGGGAGGAAAAAAACAAAACAAACAGAACCCTTTTCCAAGCTCTCAAGGAAGAGCAGGGCAGAGAGCAGCGCTGTGGTCTCTCCGTCTCCTGTCTCTCCTGGGCCGTTGGACGGAGCCGTTTTTACTGACTCCTGCAGGTGCTGGCTCCATTGAACCAATGCTGGCTCCAGCCTGGACCCTGGGTTCATCCTAAAGGCACAGCAGCCCTGGGAGTTAAGCAGACAGTTAAGGAATAACGTGGCTTCATAATGTCACTCCAGGACACCCCAGCAATACTATAGATTGCCATAACAAAACACAGCCTTTGCAGACAGAGATTTAGGGGCATTTAGATTTGAATGCAGCACCAAACATGCAAATGAACCATTGGACTCTTTCCACTCTCCACTCTTACATCTTTTAGTCTTTCAGGTAATGAAATAATCCTTACAGTAGTTAAGTCTCTTCTCTTGGACAAATGTGCTTGCAATTCAACTCTTGGAGTTTTTTCCTTCTTACAATTTTTGTCACTTTTGTTTCATAACCCTTCTTCTGTTGCATTGCAACTGCATCAGAAGAGATGAAGGGTTTCAGTTATTTTCTCCTACCATTCTATCTAGACTGATGAATTCACTGTAACTCACCACTGTATGAGTAAATAAATATATTAACAAGCTATAGCCATGATGGCTAAGGTCAGATGTTAACTGTACCGGGGAAATGAAAGTGCATGACTGCATCCCTAAATTAAGGGACATGATCTGTTAAGAGGAATGTGTTTTAGAGATTGCCAATGGGAGGTACTTTTCTAATATAAAACCAGCTCCCTTACCATACTGACTTTTATGAAATTACAAGTTTTAACTGCTATTCTCATATAACAAGTATATTATCATCATCATCATTATCATCATCATCATCATCATCATTATTTAGTCTATTATGTATATTATGTATATTATATTCTCATATAGCAAGTGTATCAGCATTTAATACTTTTATTTTCATTGTCATGGCCAGGCACAGAGATGTGGGATATTTGTCTGTATTTCACTCACTGGACACTACATGGACTGCCTCCATGCACAGAGCATCTCTGTGGACAAGTGCCTCTCTCCTCAGGAAGATATATGGATTCTCATGTTAGGTTAATGATGGTTGGGTCTGCTCACAAATGAGAAAAAAGCTGAATTTACATTCTCCAGTGAACTGAACTGCTGTCAGGTTTTCAAAGCCATATGACATTGGAAGTCATCTTGATTGACTTTCAGGAAGGCTCAACAAACAGAGTCGTGCTTTACTTTAAATGCAGTGAGCAGCATTGTCTTCTCCCAGATTTGCTTCCAGATGTAACTACTGAAGCCTCAAACACGACTAATTTAAAATCAAAGTAGGTCATTATCTGCATGCACTGAAGTAAGGAAGAATTTGAGTTTTACTGTAATTTTTTCTCTGAAGAGGTAGTTGGTTCCTAAAAAATAACAGGCATTTCAACACAAAAAGTGAAGTTCTCTTCCAAATCCAACTTAAAACTTCTGTGGAGCTTCTGAGTAGCTGGAAAAGGGTCTTCAGAACTCTTCTTAATGATTTTGAACACATTACATTTCATAAAATTAAATTAAACCCATAATATTCATCATTTAAATTTATAAAATATTTTTGGGATAAAAATCCAAATAATATAATTTAAAATGTATTTATGATAATACTTTGAGACTGATTCTTAGGTGTATAAATTATTATACTAATTTACCCAGATACCAGCTTAGGCTCTGGTGAACACACTTTGCTCTAAGTCCTTTAAAATCTAGACAAATCCTTTGAAGACTGCAGCACAAAGCAATGACTACTTCCCAAACACCTACAGTAGTGCTAAAAATCTCCTTTCAGGTGGGATGCAGGCTTTGTTCTAAAACACGTTTTGCACCTGAAAAAATTGGAGAGTAAAACCAATGAACATTCTGAAATTACAGCAGCTGACCTTATGAAAGATGCAATTTTCACAAGATTTAAGTAAAATGGCTTGCTTATCTGTATATTACTATTAGTCAAATTCAAGTCTGAATCTCTGAATAAAAAACCCTACTTTTACAGATTTGTAAAATTTGGTATTTAGTTAAGATCTATTATAAGCTAAAGGAAATTGAATACTTTAGGAATATTTCAAATTATTATGTTGTCATCATGAAAGTATTAATAATTATTGTTTATAACTGTTATAACTACAGTCAAAGACAGTTCATCAGCTCAGGTCATTCTCAAGTAGTCCCAGAGGGATCCAGGGCAGCTCAGTCAGCTGGGCAGTCCCAGTGATTTGCCTGCTCTCACATCGCTGCCTGCTCACACACAGCTGGGGACAGGCAGTGTGCAGCCTGGCTCCGCAACATCGCCCTTGTCGCGTGCTCTGGGGTGCCCCAACGCACAACAGCAACCACAGCTTTTTCTCAGGCTTCCCGTGCCAGTCTGTGTCAGGCCCATGTCCTGACTTTGTCATGGGAAACCAACGACCTTGACAAAACAAAACAAAAAAAACCCTCTCTGCATTTCTTTCTCACATTTGCTTTAGCTTAGAAGAAAGTTATGTTTGGAGCAGATGGAGGAAGGTGTTCAGTTAACTGGAGCACCAAATTCCTGTCTTGATTTGTTCCTTCCTGGTTGTGACAGGCACCCTCTATTGGAACCAAACAATTCAACCTGTTTCTAATCCCAGAAGTTGCAACTGAGCTTTCAAACAGGTTGTTAGTACTGCTTCACATTGCTTCCTCTTTTGCCCTTTAACAATAACTGGTAAAAATATATTCGCATTCTTATTTAAAGGAAACACAGAACCTTAATCTTTCTTTTAAATGTGTACTCAATACTTATTCTATTAGCCTGGTCAGTGTTGGTTTAATTCTAAAACAATGAAATTGCAATTAGGACATTGCTGAAGTTTTTTTGACCTACAGGAGCATATAATAATAGTTATTTTACTTTTTATCTATGTTTATATAGACATTTTACTCTCCCAGACTGCTTGTATTCTTCCTTATAGCATGTCAACACAGGACTGGACTGGCTTTCTGGGTCACTGACTCCAGTTGCCTCTCATAATGGATATTGTTTCTTTGCAGTTGTTTTAAGATCTATTATAAATGGCTTTGTTTTTTCTTTTTTATAGTTTAGATGTTTTAAACAAAATTTTACTTATTTTCTGTAGCCGTCATTTGGCTTGGTCTGAGAAAATACTATTGAATCTGTTTGAAAGAAATTATCGTTTCCTCTGAGTCGTAAATTGCTACTTGGTGTTGAGAAGCAAACATATACTAATTTAATGTCTTCGGGTACCAGTCTAACTCTTTCCAATCATTCTTATAGTCTAAGAAAGATCAAAATCTCCAGGTCTTCAACTCTCACTTTTCAGCTGGTGCTACCTTTTCATGTAGCAGAGCTTGTTACTCATTCCAAAACCAATTAATTTACATTTTCCAATATTTCAGTCCCTCAAGATCAGTCAGTTATGGAGAGTTGATATCTTCGTATGCCTTTTGTTTTGTCAGTTTTACTCATCAGTAACTTTTACTTATTCTCCTTTCTAGATTTTTCTTCTTTTTAATGTCATTTACAGAAATAGACAGATCAGTCCCAGGATACTGGGACTCCCCAAATCGCCTCTATAGAACCCAATAGTTCCTTGCCAGTAAGCTTTTTTGTCCTCTACAGTTCTTCGTCCACCTTACAATGATTTTCTTAATCCCTGCACTCTCTAGATGGAGTACTAATTTCCTATGTGGCGCCATATCAAATACTTCAGTAAATCAAGTTTGCATTTCCTTCTGTAGAAAAGACAAAAACATTATCAGAAAAGGATATCAGATTAGTCCTTCCTTAATCAAACCTATGTTGTATTTTCTATCTCAATTATTTTATTCAGCTCTTTAAAAGCTAAAGCCTAGCATGCTACTGAGATCAGACTAATCTCTTCTTACCCTTCTCTTTCACCTCTGCTCCTTTGTACCAACTCCTGACATTTCCTATCCTGTAATCTTATGGCAGTACCACTGACTTGATAGATTTCCTTAAAATGTTTACCCCCTCCACATTCAGATCTCAGAGGTCAGTGTAGTCAGCAACTTTCGTAATGAGTTCCCTCAATTTATTAAGGTTTGCCCTTTTGAAACCCAAGTTCTCATTGCAAACCTACTATAATTTAATTTAAACTGAATCAGTTCACCATCACTCAATCAGACATTATTTGTACTTTCAGCCCTTTTTATAACAGCATTCTTTAGACTTTTTTCTTGTATGGTAGCATCATCTTTTGTTGGTTCAAGATTTAATGGAATAAGAATGTAATAATAATTAAACACAAAATTTCTTGCTCTAGTAAAGGTGCTACATGCTCAAGCCCACAGGGACTTTAAAAAAGATATTGAAAATAATTCCCACAATTTTCCACCTGGATGTCCAGCCCTGTGCTGAAATAATGTCAGACTGAAAGGAGTGTAATGGGGAAGGGTTTTGATATTAGAAGACTCTTTTTTCCTCTAGATAAAATGGACAGAAAGAAAAATACATTTGTGTCTGGAAGAAAAACAGAAAGGACAAGATCAACTTTTATATTATTTTTTTTCCAGATTTTTTTCTGGAAATTAGGCAAAGATTATACTAGCTGTTCCTAACTATCTCCTTTTAGTCTTCTCTTTAAAACTGCTCAATCATGGCAGCTCTGGATTGACTTTGCCAAATACAAGGGTATTTCTCCCAAATGCTTCTTCAGCCTCCTTCTTGGGATTTTCTCCTCCAAAAGCAGAGTTTTGAATTTATTATCCCATAACAGAATTTACTTCCTTGGGTATATCCAGTCAGTTATCAAATCCTTGTACACAAATAGCACCTGCAGCCTTCTGTTGCAAGCTGTATTATAGCTCAACTATATTTAATACAGAAATATTTCCTTTTTTTGAACACACTCTCTTAGTTGCATTTGATACCTGCCTGGGGAGGTGCAGTGAGTAGCCTCTTGCTTACTGTCTTCCATGGTCAGTCAAAATTTTTGGACTATCTTATCTCTCTGTGGTGATCTCTTTTCTAACATGAAGCTGTCTTATCTTAGCTATTTTCTTCTATACAAATTATTTATTCCACATTCTTGAGTTTTAGTAAGCATGTACTGCACCTAAAGAAGCGTGTGTGAAATTTTAAAAGGAAGAGAAATAAAAAATGTTTTCTACCAGAGCCATGAAATGTTACAGCCAATCTTCATTCTTTTCTCAGTGAACAAAGGGATGTTTGAATAACACAACTATGATTAGAGAGTTTTTAACACCGTATGACCATATTACTATTACCTAAGGTGCTTTTGCAAATCTAGTTCAAATAAAAGCCATGACAGATCAGCTGGGTTTCTGAAAGATGTAAAGAGGGATGTCTTGCAGGTGCAGTTCCTCTCAGCAAACAGAATCACAGTAGCAGCTAAACACAACCAGTGTATCCTTAACATTCACCTAAGGTTAGAGCTGTTCAAAATCAAAAAGCTGGCATAACCAAATCATGCTTTACCAGTCTGTGTTGGCCTAAGACTTGTACCTCAGCAACATACAATAATCACTAATGACATTGGGTACCTTAATACACTGCTCTTAATCCACAGTGTTTGCAGAAATGTTTTAATAGTTTCATCCCAAACTACCCTTTTTCCTTTGACACAGACAATTCCACAACAGTGAAAAGACTCAGGAAAATATGAAGCAAGAGTCCCCGGGAGAAACCCTGCATAGCATAATGTGAAAAATTCTCAGCACAAGCATTTAACTGAGCTGAAACTAAAGTGAATGAACAGAAAAATTGTCCCAAGCATCTTATTTCATGCAACTGTGAGATCAGATCCTAAGTGTTGCATACATGCAGAATCTCAAATTTAAATCCCAACCTTCCACAAGGCAACTTGCTTAGCCCCAGCCTCATGGCTACATGCTGTAATTTAGATACTAAGTGAATATAATTTAACACATGTGTCTGAAGAGCAGTATTAACAAATGAAAAGAAAATGGAAGTATGCTTTATTGGAAATGAACAGGTAATCTGTACTTGGAAGGTTACCCTGTTCTTCAGTAGTGCCATGCATAGGAAAGAGGAGGTGGCACATGAAGGACTGTGCTCACAGGAGCAGGACAATTCCTGAATTGATGGAATGAACTAACTTTGAGTGCTGAATTTAGCAGGAATGATTTGTTACCTTTCAGTATAAAATATTCATTTGTTAACTATGAGCAATAATTAGCTCAAGGCACAATTAGTACAATAACTTCCAGTAATTTTGGTCAGTGAAGCCCACATTTTGCTCATAATATTTAATAAAATATTAAAAAGTGTGACTACTTTTATATAATCATCTTTAAAAACCACACTAAGTTATTTTAATCAATATACTTGTTTTAAGTAAAAGCCATTTAATCTTCTGACTTATACATTAACCTTCCATTAAGTATTAGTGAAGAAGTTAAATGCACCTTAGTCAATAATGCTAATGCAGGAACTGTTGTATTACCTATGGAGAAATGCGTATTCATATTATGTTAAAGTGGCTATCCTTAACGATTAGCTATTATATGTCAGGAAACTGATCATAAATTTGAAATATTCTGTAGGAAAATGAATTATAATGTTGAAACTGAGTTCTCTGTACTGTAATAATTTTGAAATGAGGTCATCTACTTCTCCTGGTCAGTGCTTTTTAAGGCAATGATATTGAAGTGATGAAGATACCCTTGATGATACTTTAACCTCACCTTGTGGTTTCACATCTTGGTAGGTAATAAATGAGACTGGTAATTGTACTATTCTAAATGAAAATATATGAATCTACCCACAGGTATATGAAGAAGTTGTTTCAACATGAGTTGTCGCTGCTCTGTTTCTACCTAGAAATGCCTAAATGTACCACTAAGATCAGCAAAACGCTGCAGTTATGCCAAAGGATTTCTCTGAATTTTAGCCTGAATTACAGTGTCATACTACCTGTTTATAGATCTTGTTCTCTATGCCATTTTCTACCTTTTTTTCCATTAACAGGTTTTGTCCTAAACCAGTTTGTCTTGCAAGATACAGTTTTTACACTAACCTGGCAAAATGCTTTCATGGTGGGATAATCCCTTTCGTCCTGTTCTTGTCTACATGTTCTTGCTGTTGCTTCTGTGAGATGTGCTGCTTCTGTGGATACTAGGTGAGCTGATTTAGCTGCCTGATCTAATACCAAAGTTTTTCTTTTGTTGTTTTTTGAGAAAGAATATTTTTCTCTTGGGTCAGCCATCAAAATCAATTTTTCCTTAGTTTCCTGGCAGCTAAGGCCAGTATGAGGGGGGAAAACTTGTGGGCAGGGAATTCAACTGAGTCCAATTCTTTTGCCAGTAGTCAATCATTAAGTTAGCTTTCTTGTGATACAAAATGGTACCTACTTAATACATAGTGTAGGTGATCATGAAAGAGACAGCAAAAATTTGCTCATGTGGCTACTCAAGTGGTTTACAAAAATATATTGTAATACAGAGTGTTACTTTCAAGAAGGAAGAGGGGAAGAATGAAAGGGAAAGTATATGTACATTTGCAAATAAAAATAAAATAATTTTGCCTGTCTTTGAGGATGGGCATCAGCAGTTCTCAGTATATCATCTTTTTTCAATTGTTGAATTTATGCCCTCATGGTATAGTGCTGTTTTTTTCTGATCCTTTTGAGATCTTTGTTTCAACACTGTAAATTATTCCACTCGCATTCACCTCTGCTTGTCCTTTCTCTATCATTTGAGTACCTTCTGCTGACTTTACAAAATTGTGTCCCTGAATCCTTAAAAGTACATTTGGTGTCCTGTGAATTCAGAACATTTGAAGAAACCCAGGATCTCAAAGGTAGAATTTAAGTGGTTGTTAACTAGTTAAATTGCAACACAGAGATAAACACAGAGATATATAGTGCATGTTCATATAGCAATATAATAATAGGACAATTAATATCAAAACACTGAGAAATAACTCCTCTAAATTCTAAATAAAACATCTTTTTTTACTATTTCTGAATTTTAGGAGTTTTTTTCCTACCCTATAGACCAATCTCACTTTCCACTATCTTCCATATATACTTCGAACTAGAAAGAGATTTAAATTACTGTATAGTACATACTTACAATGGATTGAAGATGCAAAATACCTTCAAGCTCCTTCAAAAGTACCAAGATTTTCATTCAGTGTTCATTAAAAAGCTAGACAATTATTTCCATATCTTCCTTACTTAAATATCTAGTACTTCCTTTCATCTGTGAGCTCATAACACTTCAGGATTCTGAAATGGTCAATGTTGAGTGATAAGCCCAAAGACAAGCTCTGGCTACGGTCACTATGGTCACTAGACAATTGCAGTTGTATGCTGCTTGAAAATTCCATGACTTTCTTAAAACATATAAGACTTGCTACTGAAAGATACTGGTTAGGCTTTTTTTTTTTTTTTTTTTTTTTTTTTTTTTTTTTTTTTTTTTAAACTAAGACAGTACTGTAAAATATTCTATCATATTATAATTTTACTCTCTCTTCCATATGGGGTAAGTCTGTCAAAAACCACTGAAATTGTTATGTCCCTAGCAACAGCTGGAAAAGAGAAGCAATAGATTGTCAGTATCTCCACAGCTACTTGAAATGTACTACTTTGAAACAAGTAGATTGTTAATGTAAAATGACTTACCAGCCTTGCATTGTCTTAAATAGTGTTTCTGGAAAAAGGGCATATTTTTTTCTTTATGTGTAAAATCCATTTTATCTTGGAGTACTGCAAGAAAAAGCACATTTGCTTACAAACAGTAAGAAAAGAACTTCCCAAAATTTCCTGTACTTGAAGCATAATATGAACTGAAACTATGACACTGTGATAAAAAGGCCATTCTTCTGTAACACTGAGATATCTCTACTAACTCTCTTTTCACTTTAAGTCGTCAGTTTTGGTATCAAAGGTGTATCATTTGAATACCTATGGCAAATACCCTTTTCACTCCATAATCTGCTTCTTTCTGATTCACTTTACCTGCATTCAATCCTTTTGTTACAGTTCTGACCCTTCTTCAAATGATTCTTTGGTGCATTTCTATCAATGGGTGAGAAACATTATTAGTAATAAACAAGCCATTATCAATTCCAGCCCTCCTCTTGACCAGTATTTGATTTATGGTCCTTACTCCTGATTCTTAATCTAATGAAGTTTCTAACTTTTAATCTTCTAGTAATCCACATTTAAATTAAAAACCCTAATTAGGATGTCTCAGACTTAGGGCATCCATTTCATATTCTCTCTTCTTAATGTCTCCATGACTGTTCTTCATAGTAATTTCATATGACTGTCATTTTAATTCCTTCAGTTTTTGTTTTCAAGTTCCCTTTATGCATTTCACCTCATAAAAATCTTCCACATCATCCTTTTCAGAAACTCTTTCTCACAGAGATGTTTCTTCAGAGTCGGCCACATCTTTATGACTCTCAGATATATGTGATGATGACTGATGCATCACTGAATGACACCACTGTATCTGCTTTTTACCTTCCCTTTAGGTTGCTTATTTATGCCTTCATGAGGCCTCTCACTGCTGGCTTGTATTGGGTATGGATTTGTTTCATACAGGAACACACCACCTCCTATAGTAGTGAACAATTTGTTGATAACATCTTTGGTGATAGCACAGTCCACAGAATAGACATCCATCTCTCTGATAACTACATGCAACAAAGCATTTCCTTGCAACCAGTAATATGAATCAGCACAAAAACAAAAACCCACCACTCATATTGTGTGATGGGAGGAGATGAGAACATTCAAAGTAACTGATAATGTCTCATATCCCTTCAAGAGTAGGAAATTTTCTACATTAAATGCCTGTGTGGTACAGCACAAGGCATAAAACACAAAGCATAATTCTATTCTAGCTCACTAGTTGAGCTAATGCTGAATCTAAAACCCGAATATATGAGATTTGACAATTTTGTCTATTACTATCCTACTTCTATTTAGCTGCTTGCCCTGATGCTCCCAAATTCCTCACCTTTTCCAGCAGTCTTTCTCTTATTCTCCCCAGTACTCAAGATCCTAGCTGAAAGCACCTCTTCATCTTTTCTCTCTTTTTCCCACTCATCCAGTCTTTCAAATATTACCATTCATTTTTTCACAATTTTTAGGTCTATCTTTTTTTGCTGTCACTACAATGAAGTCTTCTGCCTGGGCCATCATTCATATCTTTAAAAAATCAAACATATGTTATCTTGGTCTTCTCAGAGAAAACAATTCAGTATATTTCAACTCTTTAAAATAGGCATTGTATCTTCTTGGTCTATTAGCTGGATTATACTAATTAGATTCTTTCTCCTCTCTTCTAAAACATAAAATCTAAGAATAGTTTATTTACATATTTAAATAATAAATTGAGTAAAAATGTGTCTTCTACTTGTTTAAACTTGGTCTTAGCTTTTAATTTTTCAGTTATTCCAGTCTCTAAATTTCACCTGCCTGCTTGTCAATTTTTAACACCACATCACTTTCAACTTTCAACAAGAAAAGTACCTTTTCTTCATGAACTTTTTAGTCCTTTCCTCAGTTCAGTAGCTGGGAAACAACTACTTCAGTAAGAATGCCTACAAGAAATGTATTTAATATTAAACTGGTTATAGCTGTAATTATATTACCATTAAAAGGAAACCTACACAAATAAAGACAAGGCCTTGTCCTCTAACTACATCAGCTTATGTAGTTGAGAGTAGAGGCCAAGTTTTCAACAATATGAGAACCTGTGACCCTGAAAGCTCATCTGCTTATAGCTTTACTCCTTCTAAATTTAAAAGGAGAATTTGTTTTCATTCAGAAAAACCTTACTAATATTTTCAAATTTTGTCTGGGATTTCTGCTGTCTGTTCCACTTGTGAGTTTCCCTACTGCAAAGCAGTATACCCCAGAAAACTGCTACAGGTAATTTTCAAAACAGACATTGTCAAAGCAATACAATAGCAGAATTTTGTAACTTTGCTGGAATCTTGCCTTTTTAAAATTCTTTTCTTTTTTGCAGGAAAGAGGATGTAGTAAGGGAGGTGGGATTTGCTGTTTAGTTTAACCTGGTATTTACAATATATTAAATTTCACTAAAATTTAAATCAAAAAATACTTTTAAAAAATCACATGAATTGGGGTTTTTTTTCACTTTGTTAATTTTCATGCCATTCTGAATTTTGCAGCTCTTTGTGTTGGGAATCTATCATATATCTACCAGTGTGCCTTGACATGGAGAAGCCCAAACTCTCTCTTGGTATGGAATTACTTAAAATAGGAGATTTAACTCCTATGTTAAAGAAGTTTTAACCTTCCTATTTTAACCTGCCAAAGGCTGAACCTTTCTATATAATAGGCAGAAATCAAGTTGCAACAATTAATTTCCTATTCCTATTTAGTATTTTCACAGAAAATACTAAAAAATTTCCAATGTAAACTTACTGGCATATAAATACTTTCAGTTCTTGCTTATGCCAGTTCTGTATTCATAAAAGGTAGTGAAGAAGCAGCAAGGACTGAGAGAAGGCCAACACAAGTAGTTGGTTAAACTGCTCACAAATACCTTTTCCCAAGGACCTTTCCAACTGTCAATTTCCCAATGGACTCTTTTTTTGGCTCAAAATTTTACAGCTGTTCATCCTGGTGAAGCTGGTAATCAGAAAATAGAAAAGTGATCTGAAAAAAAAAAAAAAATAGGATACTTGTGCCCTTTAAAAGACTGGGAAAATTGTAATGATTTGACAGAGTATTTTACCTGCACTACTTTCATTCCTAAACCTTACTGCCAAAATCCTAAATGTTCAGCTTTAGCACAATTCCTTTCACTTCCACTTTTTTATATTTTTGGTATTCTTTTCTTGACATGCTTTGCCAGAATTCTAATAACAATTCATAATATACCAAAATAATACTTTAAATGTGTAAGTGTAACTTTTATTGTACACTTTGGATAGATACCTTAGCTTGTAATATAAGCTTTTGAAAAGTATCCAATCTAATCAAGCTTTAGTCCCTCAAAGGTCCATGGATTCATTCAATGGGCTTTAAACACTTATTTCAGAACAAACACAAGCATGCTTTGGAGGTTCACAATTATCACTGACATTTTAGGAAAAGTGGGCAGTGACAGAAAGCACAGAAAAATGCATCAAAAGCAATGTTTTGAAAACATATTTTGAAATTCTAAAGTAAGGGTGTTCATTATAAGAATCAATACATTTTCAAAGAATCCAACTCAAACCTTTGTAAACTTTGGATCCATTTTGTGATTTAACCCCAGCCATTGAGTACCATGTAGCTGCTCAGTCCCTCCTCACCCACCCACTTGCCTCACCAGGATGGGGAAAAAGAAAAAACATAAAACCTGTGGGCTGAGATAAGACCAGTTTAATAATTGAAACATAGTCATATATGATTATAATTAATAATAATTACTGTCATGATGATGATGGCGATGATGATGTTGATGTTGATGATGATGATGATGATGATGGTGATGTGAGAGGGATAAAACCCCAGAAAGACAAGTGATGCACAGTGGTACAGTTGCTCAGCACCCACTGACCAATGCCCAGCCCATCCCCAGCAGCGATTGCCCCTCCCAGCAGCTCCCCCCAGTTCTACCCTGGCCGTGTTGGTCTGTGCATGGAATATCCCTTTGGCCAGTTCGGGTCAGCTCTCCTGGCCATGCTCCCCCAGCCTCCTGTGCACCTGATCACTGTAGAGCACGGGACACTGAAATGTCCTGGGTTTAGGGTGAGCAGTGCCGAGCAGCATCCAAAACACAGCAATGTACCAGCGACCAGGATGAAAATTAACTCTGTCCCAGCTTAAATCTGGTCATATCCAAATTGAAAATAATAAGGAAATTTTAAATATAAATTGTGTAATTAGAGTCGGTTTGATTTTGTCCAATTTAGGAATATTGATAGAGGAAAATAAATATCCCAAGACAGTGCGTATTGCTAAACAGATAGGAACAGCTGTTACATGCGTGATGTTGTAATTCTTTTTGTCTCAGAAGATATTTTCTCCTTTGTTATAGTTATTTTTATTGACTGGCAACAACATTAAATATGATATTGGGAAATGTAGAGAAAATTTGTTTAGGAGTTCAACTAATGAGATGTGAAGTGTATGATGTGAATGGAATTTTTTTTTCTGCATCTCAGTGCATCATTGCAGAATAACTGGGAAAACAAATATAATCCTGAAATTGAATTAGAACATGACATAAGTGGTTCTATATCCTCAAATCTTAGAGTGTCTATACAGATATGATTGAAAAGTATAATCTATTTTTTCTTTATTCACAATTTTCTCTTTCTAAATTTTTCCCTAGCCTCTGCCTTCTAGGTAGACTTTTGTTGTTTGTGTCTCTGAATCACTAGTTTCCTAGTGCTTTAGAGATACTAAACTAAAGTTTGCTATTTTAGAGTTCCAATAGCCCAAATAGCTTTATATTTCCATTTCATTTCGATTGATTTAATGAGGGATCTAAAGAAATAATTTTCTGTGTATGCCACAGTATTAAGGTGAAGACAAAGACACTATTCAACTTTCATAAAATCAGTTGATGGGCCAGATGTAAAATCAATTAACTCTGGTGAAGTATAACCTTGTATGGCTTGCTACGGTTTTCATTCTTAGCAAGATGAGCCTGGCCATTGCTTCACTTTCAGAAAAGTGTTAATCAAAAAGTTATAAAACTCAAATGATGAGGGAATCCCCACAAGTTTGGAGTTCAAATATTTGACAGGTCAGATGTTTATTGCCTTCTCCAGCCTAAGAAAATCTCGCTTTGATTAATAGCTCACGATTTCCACATGGCGTAAATCTTCCATGAAGCATCTTCATTGTTCACCCTTTGTGTTAATTTCTGTTCTTTGAGATTTTGTGGGGGATGGAAATTCACTGGCAATGGCATCCCTCTCAAGATCAGCATATACATACCTTCAGCAGTTTCATCACATACTCCTTATCACACTTCCGTGCCCTTTAAGCAAACAGTTATTTCTTCCTACATTTTTAAATTTACTTTTTCTGTGGTTCAAGTTTCTTGCAAGTATTTCTCTTCAAAGTAAAATTACAGTGAATCCAGCATAACAACATTTTCTCAATTACAAATTGTTTCATTTGATCATACTTTTCTTATCTGTAAAATGTCTGGATCTGAAATATTTTGAAAGAATATCTGTAATAACAGTCATCATCCCCTCCTACTTGCATGTTCATACTGTGAGATTACTTAGTATCTCCTTTATATGAAATGTATAATTTTCAAGCCCTAGTTCAATGTGTGCCTAACCCAAAGTGTGTGAATTTTCCTACTTATGATAATGGAGGGCATTAATTCCATCTTCTTAAAGATGGGTATCTCCATAGACCCTTCCCTGAACTTTGCTCTCATTGAAATCATCCAGCTGATTTCAGGAAGAGCAGAAACAGGTTTATTAGCAGGGAGTGTCTCAGTGAAAATAAATGCACTTGCTTTTTCTAAAATAAGCAGCGAGTGAAAAGGTTTGCAGAACCGCAGCAAAGAGTTGTAGAGAACTCTTTGGAAAGTTGACCAGCATTGATAGAATTACTGGGTTAGCTTTTTCTTTTTTTATGAGAGAGAATAGGCTTACAGATAGAAAAAGTGATTTATATCCAGGGTTTTCCCCTTCTGTGGTCCATGCTGAAAATATTATTGACATCCAGAAAATTATTGTCCATTTTGCTTATTTTCTCCAAAGGAACTAGAGAAGATAATAAATAACAAAAATTATAACTCTGTCATTAGGGAAAATAAAATTTACTCACTTCTAAACTTTAACACAAGAAAATGTGTAGTGTTTTTAAGGATATTTAAGCTACTAGAATAAACATATTAAGAAATCAAAGCAAATGTTTATCTGAATGCAACTTGCATATTTTCTTGTAAAGTATTTAAGATCTATTTTTCCTAATACTTGTCTAAATTAAAAGAGAAGCAGGAGCTTTGCTTTTAAATTGAAGACATTTCTTGAGAGATCTTTTAGGATTTTAGTCAACAGATTTAGGAAGTAATTTTTCTCTTCATCCTGCAAAATGCAAGAAACTTTCCTTCTCAGGAAACAAACTCTTCCTTTTTTAGTTAAAACCAGAAGAGATCTATCTAGAGTATTATCTTGTACCACAGACTTCTATAAAATTGTGATTACATTTCTACTTGATCATTTCTACTGTCTTAAGTTAGACAAGTAACCACCAGATAAATTAAAATTCCACCTGGCGTCTCCCATTCTACCTTGTTAGTTTGGTTGCAATTAGAACTACTGTATTCAGTCCGGGAAGTAATTTCCTTATTCTGAGAAATACTTGCAGTTGATATGTTGTCAAAATCAGCAATTTTTGTGCCCAATGTTTTTGATAGTTCAAAACTGATTACACTTTTCCTCAAGATTTGCACCAACTAAATACTGATCTGAGATTGGTGTATTATGGTTGTGAAGGATGATTCAGAATACAAAGTAAGACCATAGAATATTAATTTTTTTCCAAAGAAATCAACTTGATCCATTTGGCACTAGTATAAAGAGATTAATTTTTATACTAGCTTGTGGAAGTAGCTCTGCAAAGCAGTAGTGAATAAACTTACAGAATTGCTCCAGCAATTTGAGAGTCCTTATACAAAACCAGATTTTTCATTGACTTTGATGCGACTATAAAAGATTTGCCAGCTCTTCCAATTTTACTGTGAAAAGAGAAAAAGCAGAAAAAACACTGAGGTAACACTCATGGAGAGTAAGCAAGGGAGAAAGGAGGAATATGGAAATTTTAAATGGGCAAATGCCGTAGGAGTTTGCATGTGCAAAGTACTTGAGCACATGATCTAATGCTGAAGGGAAAGTACCATTACCAATTACACCAAGAAACCCCATGTTTGTGAAAGAAGTCCAAGTTTTAAAGGCACATTTTGTTAAAATTGTCATTAAAGTGTGGGTTTGGAAAAGGGAATAAGTTATAAATTCTTATTTTTATTGTAGCACCCCATAAAGGGCATTACAATAATCCCCTTTTATTAAGAAATGTATAGTTTCCATCAAGGAAAAAAAACTTGTTTTTGGAGAGACATTTCCAGTTACACATGTCTGCTCCCGCAATTTATAAAAAGTACACCATTGGAAAGCCTCCTAATACATAATCATATGTTAATATATACAGTAATAATTACTTTCATCCTGCATACTGGACACTTCACAAGGAAATGTTTCAGAAGATTATAGCACAAAGTTCTTCTTGATATAATAAATCAATCATATTTGTTTAATTAATGCATACTGTTAATATGCTTACATATCTTATGCATATGAACAATAGTTTCAGAATTGTTATAGGACTGGTATTCAAAAAAAAGGACCACTCAAAATTAAATCTAGAATTGCCATGAACATGTAATATATTCCCTGTGTGGTCTTGCTATTTATGTGTTGATTATACACAAGTTATGTAATGGTTTATTTTTATTGATTGTTCTGGAACTCCCCATTTCTAATACAAATAGCTGAAATTTAGAATGTCTAAACACTTAATTAAAATATATCCTGACATGCAAATTCTCAAAATTCATTACTCTGTTTCAGAATTCCATGGTGAGCCAGGGAAAATGATATGTTTTAATATGCTTAGTGTTATTTAATTGAGGAATTACCTAGATAATAAGGAATGGTGCCTTAAATGGTGTAGTCAATAATAACATCAAAAGTCTTATTGATTACTCTTGAACAATTGTCTGCAGCTTGTACATTTTTCTCATACTAATAAAACAGTTTCAGTGTGTACAAAATGAAAAAAGCACATCCTTTTTTTTCCCCCATGCAACATTTATGTATGCTAAAAATAGAACACGGCTACACCTACAAATGAATCCATCTTTCAGATTAAATCTTAATTAAATAAGTCTGTGAACAAGCAGTTCTGTGTACTGGCGTTATGCATACTCTCTGTCAGAAGATTTCAGTTATAGAACTATCACGTACCTATCTATATATCTATTTATATTTATATATCAACTTTTTTCTTCTTTTTCCTTTTTGATGATGGACAGATCAAAATGACACATGATCATTAAAACCTGCTTGGGACGACGGAAGGTTTTCAGATTTTTTGCAGAGTGACAAGAAATAGGGAAATGACCTGAATGTATGCAATGCTTAAATGTTGTCAGATATTCATCATATTTATATGCTTTGCCTGCCTCTCTGCTCAGGGTGATTTAATACTACATTAAAGTAGAACCTGGGAGGACATCATAAACAGCTCTTGTTTAAAGGGCATTGTGAAGGAGAGCCTTTAATCTGATTGATGAAATAAATGGAAAGTAATCTATCCTCTATTCAACAGCTTGTTGATGATATGAAAGAATTCCTACTGAAGCAAGCAAAGCTTTAAAGAGAAAGACCTCTTTCATCCTGTCAGCCTCTCATTTTTAGAAAAAGTTAAGTTTTTCATCATGGTTCAGGGGAGTTCTTGTAAAACGTTCATTGAAAATTTAAGAGCAATTACAGTGTCAGACAGCTAGAAAAATTGCTTTTACTGAGTGAGAGTTCTCTGACAGATGCATTGTGGGAGAATTGATTCTTTCTAAGGGATAAGTGAATTGTCATTGTTAGTCTCTTCTCATGACATCTAGCTAGATGTCATCTGCTTTGTAACAGAAGATTTGAATCAGACAACTGTACTCAACACTAGACAGTGTCTAGATTAGTTCAGCAAAGAAATAAGCCTGTACTCTGCATGGCATCAACTGAGCTTTTAAAGATTATGGATGAGCAAGGGTATTGAGAAAAAAGTTTGAAAAATCAAAACCAAAGCTTTACAGCCACTTCAGAAAGCCTGGATGTTTAACCTGTAAGGAAGTCTGTCAAATCCTTGAGGAAACCACATAGAGAAAGATCAATAGAATACCTACTGGCTCCATTAGCTTGATGTAAAAAGGGGAAGAGGGAAACCAGCTCTTCCACAAGAGGAGCTACATTATTCCAGGGATTAAGCGGGATCAGTTCTCTTGCAGAAAAGAAGACAAGAAAAAGAATGAAGATTCTTGGTGGGCCAGAACTGGAGTGAAAGGGCTTGTCAGGTAATCTAACTGATGATAAGAGAGCAGTTTATTGAATAGGAGGTGTCTCTAATAAGGTGTTCATTAGCATAAGGGTAGGTGCCAATTCTAATCTTGAGTTCTCTTCAGAAAATAGGCTGTCATTCACTCTGCAATCCCTGAGTTAACTTCTTCATACTATGCGCTTGCTGAATCCAGTTCTCATTTTTATGTGGTTTTTTTTTTTTTTCTGTTTGGACTGCAGAGATACATTTGGTGTGTATGAATGTCATTGGCATTTTCCCGAAATAGCACTGTCAAATTCACTAATATTCACAGTACTGAAATGCTATATTGTTTGAATATAGTGTGCATGTATGTGGTTAAAAAAAGGGTGTGTCATTTTAAACATAATAATGTTTTGATCTGAAAGCTTCATTTCAGTTTGTGAATCTAATTTGACTGTAACCTTAGACAAAAAAAAAAAAAGAAAGAAGCAGCTATTAATACTTTAAATAAATTTACAGGTACTGAATTATTCACATTATTATGAAAATAATCAGCTAAAATATTCTCCACTTCATGGTTAGACCAGTATATTCTTCACCAGCTCAAATTTCAATAATATTTTGTTGCCAAGGTTTATTCAATATTTTTCCCTCCTTATTCTGAGTACTTCATATATATGAAGGAGGGTATATAGACTTTAATTTAAACACTGAACATTTCTTTAGTTTCTCAGGAGTTAAACAGTGATGCATTTTTAGTTCTTTACATGTTCAATTATTTAATCCTTTAATATGAATGGTATTATCATTTAAATGTAAATAAACTTGCTTCCTTTTGGAGGCTTTCTATTCCTTATTATATATCTCTTGAAAGGTTTGGTAGGATGGCCTTGCTGGTTTAACTAGAAATAAAAATAATTTTTCAGCTTTGGGAAGTATAGGCCCGAACTAAATTGTGTTTCCTTTCCTTAGCATATTTAGAACATCATAAGAGTTTATGTGCCATTAAAACTTTCTGCCATCAGGGCATCATTTTCAAGAAGTCACTAATGTTAAAAATCACTGACGTGTGTTAGTTTCAATACTGTTCCTGACATTTTTGCCATTAAGATTCAATAGATCTCTTTATCAATGTCCATAAGGCATTTGGATGAATCAATAATGATGATGAAAAGCAAACTGTAATTCTATTTTTAAATGCTGCTAAATACAGCAACACACAAATTGATGCAAGTTCTTAATAGTTTTTTCTTTCAGTATTCTAACGTTTTGTATTTTCCCCTGAGTTAATGTCCTCAGACACCTTGCTAGAAAGTAATTTTTTGTGTTCAAATCCCCTAAAGCTGTATTTTGCTAAATTTATAGGGTTTCATATTGCTCATAATCACTGAATCTTTGCCAAAATACAAAACATGGGGTTTTATTTTAAAATTTTTTTCAAAGCAAATAAATTTTTTGAAGAATTTTCTTGACTAAATTTGTTTCTGCAATTGCTAGAACTGTAAGTATGTGGGGACGAAAAAATATTCAAAAAGGGCATGTATTTGTAAATAATATATAAATTGTCTTTTTTAGTTTCAATTTTAACTTAAGGAAAATTAAGCATCAATTCTGTTTTGTAATGTGCAATAAATTATATACAATCTTGTGAGTAAACTGATTTACTGATTCACATTAGGAATATGATCCAGTATTCAGTAAAGCTGATGTGAGCCTCCACTGATTTAACTGCTTTTTGATTGAGCCCAAATCTGAAAGTCATACACAGGATTATTTCTAAATGCTGCTTTTCTTTCCTCACTCCAGATATGATGTTGCATTTAGGAAAGAGGGATTGTTTTGAGATTTTGGCTTGTGGTGTTTCTGAGAGTAATGTTTCTATTTTTGCTGTGAATTTCAACTTTAAAAAAAGTTCTGACGTGCAAGTGTTAAATAGTTATCTATTGCAAAATAAAAACGTTCTGTAAAATGCATCTTATTTTCATAAAAATTCAATACTGCAAAGGATTTGGGATTTGGGTTGGTTTTGGGTTTTTTTTTTAAATATATGTAGACAAAGATCTGTTTGTCCAAAACCTATTTCCAGTAAAAATAAAGTGTAACATGACTGGTGAAATAATATCTTTACAAACATAACACTCAGTCTTTAGAGAATCATAGCTAATCATTCCTAATCATAGGAAATTATTTCTCTTATTGATTTTTCTCATTTACTGATAATTGTTCCTGCAGCATCTCAACTTTGTGAAGATTGTTCAGAGGAAAGGTTTAAGATTAAACAGATTTTTTTAAAATATAATTGAACATTTAATATGCATTCTCCCATTCGTGACAGTACATTTTTAATCAATTATTTCTCATGAGAGTTTATTTTGTTTCTTATTGATCTTGTTTCAGGCCAGATCCTTGTTAAATATGTCAGAATAACCCAAGTTTTGTTTTAATTTTTCAGAGTTTCTTTTCTGACGGAGTTATAGTAATATTTCTTTACTTCACATAACAGTTTCACTAATTATGCCTAGATGGACTTGATATTTCCTTTCAGAGACTGTTGCAGTCCTGGTATTTGTTTTCACGTATCATTGTGTTATACAGTTAGTGAAATTATTTACTCTATATCTATCAAGTAGTTATTAAATACTGCCGCAGAAACTCTAACTTTTGAAAAGCAGTGTCTGTGTGTGTAATTGCTAAGAAACAAAAGGAAGTTTATGAAATAGTTAAAGTTGGAATATATAGTTTCATTCTGGTATTTAACTGCCAAAGTTGAATGTGATGGAAGGCATCTGTGGCTGTGTTTGTGTAAGGTTGTCTTTAGTGGCAGAGTGTATTATCTAGTGTCACTTTATGAAACTTTCAGTGGTACAGCCTTTTTCTTTTCCAGTATGTGTGTAAGAATTACTTTAATCTTTTTTTCTCTATGAGAAAAGATAAATATTATCTGCTGTATATACCTGATGAAACACTTATCTTTTTGATAATTAATGAACCCATTTTAAGTCCATGTTATGCTATCCATCTTTTGTGGTACTGAAATGGATGACAGTGTGATTATGTCTTTGAAAGATAAGTAAATGTGTGTGCTCTTAGATCATCAGGCTTTTAAAATACCAGAAAAGTAGAAGTATAGCAAAACTGGGAGTATTCCTTAATCTTGACTTATAATACAGAGGGGTTTACTTTCATTTTAAAATATACATTTTCTTGTGCTACGTACACACACACAAGATTTCACAGGCCTCTGCAAAGGTTTGTATTAATATTTTAAGTTTCATTTGTGACTTTTCCCTGTATATCACAGAATAATATATATGCAATATATTGAATATTACGATTGAACATTGATTTTTATACATTTGACATAAAAGAAAAGGAAAGTGCCAGTAAGAAAGGATTAATGCTATGTTTCATGTAAGAATTCTCAACACCATTACAAGTCAAGTTAAGCTTTGAATTCTATTTCAGTATTCTTGTCAATATAAACTGGCTTACAGAGACACACTTAGAATTATAATTGATGGGTTTCTCAAAATACCTTTGTCAGTTAAGAAAAGTATAAGCTTTGGATTTCATTATTATAAAAGTATATTTTTAAGAAGTCAAACAGATCCTCTTAAGTGTCTTAAATGGTATAATTTTGGCCGTCTGTGTTACAATATGGAATAATGTCCAATTATCTCGTTTATCACAGCTTCTGAAACAGCTTACACTATAAATTCTGTTTATTAAGGGCAAAATTATACTGTCAGATTCACACATGCTTATCTTTGAAAAGTGACTTACAGACCACACTTTCCAGTTTTAGAGAAGGAAAAAAGAAAATAAATTGGAAGAGGTCAGTGGACCTCTGGACACTTGATTCTCCTGTACACCAGTAAAAAAACTGCTGCAGCTTGGAGGCAGTATATAGCTACACGTAGGCAGTGAATTTAAACTAGAGCCAATCCAGGGCCATTTCTTTTAAAATTATGGCTGCATTTTCTGGTTCTATATTTCTATCAAACAAAAGTCCATGGCTCAGAAGATTGGTATGTTCTAAGACCAGCTAAATCCAAGCTTGGAGATTATATTTAATAAAAAAATAAACTGGCATATTAGACAACCTACAGCTTTCCAGAATGCCAGCTAGAAACTTAAGGACCAGCTTTTTCACAGGGTTTCTCCACTGACTTCTATTTTCTGATTCTTGATTCTGCATTTGAGAAAGGGCCAGAACATCCTATCTGAAGGTATTTGGAACCATCTGTATCCAGATTAATCTTATTTGCCTTGACTCCTGTCTGCTCATCAAAAAGACAATACTTAACTACAGACAATATATGATCACAGGTATTGCTCTTTTACTTTTGACAAGGGGTAATTAGGAAACACATAAAGTTACAGTCATGTTTATTTAGATGCATACATTGTCATGAAAGATGAATGGTAATGATCAGCTGATCATCAGAGTAATATCTATACCATATTATCAAAGAAGGAACAAAACCAAACCTTCTCTTGTGGACACAAATTTCTTTCAAATATTTCACTTTATTTGTTTACTTAATTCCTTAGCCCAATGAAAATTATAATAGTGTATTATTTAACTAATCAATGTATGGAAACACCTGTATGTGCCAGTGGTTGTTTCTTCCCTGAGCTAAAACGATGGTATTTAAAAAAGAAATTGATTATTGATTTCAATTCCTCAAGTTCATTTCCAAGAAATTAGACTGTGAGAAAAGATAGTTAATCAAATATTTTGGATGAATGTTAATGCAAATGCAAGAAAATTTAGTTTTTGCAAAAATTGTTTGGTATACCCTTCTCTATTTCATGCTAAGTTGGCAGTTCAGGTTGCTTACATGTACTCAGAATTAATGACATCCTTAAAAGTTGGAGCAGCCTGACCAGGACTTAGCAAGACCAGAGAATCATTGATTTGCTTTGGTTCCTCGACTAAACAGGTCTTTGAATAACACAGTGTAATCATTAATCTTTTCAGTTAGTTTCTATTAGAAGTCACTTTTTCAATATGCACCATCTCTGAAAATCTGGAACATTTAAATTTAAAACAGAAATGGTTGGACTCTGGTAGTTATTTTCTCTAGAGTCCAGTAGCACAATAACTAGTCCATTTCTAGATTGACGAATATGTTCCTACAGAAGCATGTGCTCTAATGTGTAAAATAATTCATTGTCAAAAATGCTAATTGCTCATGTTTGCAAAGCACGTTGTGTTTTAAAGTGACAACATTTTGCAATTATATTTATTCTTCTCAACAGCAAATAACCCATTCCTAGAACTACCACACAGATCTCCTAAAAAAAAAGTAATAATTGAGCTTCTAACTCAGTGAGTCTCTTTCTCTGGGGATATGCAAGAACCATCCAGATGCAATCCTGTGCTGTGTACTCTGGGATGGCTCTGCTTGAGCAGGAAGGTTGGACCAGACAACCCATTGTGGGCCCTTCCAGCCCTACCCAATCTGTTATTTGTTTATCTATTTAACTGAGCAAAGTTCATAATGATTAGATCTTTTACCTCTGACTCCATGAGTATATATTGTGTACATGGTAACTGAATCTAACAATATAAGATTCATATGATTTGTAGAATGCTAAAAAATTCTTTAATATATAAATTGCAATTATTTTATTTTTTTTCTTATATTTTCCATTATTTGCATTTTGTGTTATTTGCATTTTGTGTGCATTTTGCATCTGTGTCTGTAAGGTTCCCGATAGATGAAATCTTAAGTTGAAATTCTGAGTCAAATTAAGACAGCGTAACTGAAATTGTTGAGCCCATGGGGTGAATGTGTATGTGCTTATCAATATGTGCTGGGAACTGGGACTTCTGTGTGGGCTGAAACTTTTCAGAATTTACATGTGGTTCTGTCACTGTGGATCTTTTTTCTCAGAAAAAGAGATTTCATTCTTGATTCTAAAAACAACATTTGTTGTCACTTTTCCCTTTCTGAACTGTTACAGTTGGAAGCCCATTTGCTTTCTTGGTTGTAACCTTTAATCTCTTGAAGCACATTCTGTGACTGCCACAATCATAGTATACTATTTCAAACTGAGCATTATTTATTCATTTTGAAAATTCACAAAATAATAACTAATTATATTAACATTACATTCCATGCTCTGATGAGATTCATTACTATTTAGTCTTTTGGACAATTAAAGCAGGGGGAGGGATTTTGTTTTCCTCTTTACTAGGCATAGTTCTCTCACTCTTCTGAACTAGCAAAACTTTATCATAACAGTCACTCATAGCACAGCAGTTCAAAATTCAAATATTGACTGTATCACTATATATGAGGTCAGGTATCAGTCTGCTAAGGCTTAGGTTACTAGCCATGACTTGAAGCAGTAAACAAAAATTCTTTTGCATAAGTTTTGTAAGTAGAGATACATATTCCTGGGTGCTTCTGTTTTGCCTAAATCTAGGGGGTTTGAGTTCAGGCAATTTAAAACAATTGCATGCCTTATTACCTTTATGATTATGCGTAGTTACTCAAATTAATATTCAACAATATAATAAGAAAATCTGACTTGAAGCAGATTCATGCAGAATATATGTACATTTTCAACACATACTGGAACACCATTCCATTATTTTTTGTTAACAGATTATAAATCTTTTGCAGATAAAGTATTAAACTATGTACTACTCAACCACAATTATATGCATTAGAGACATGAGAGTTATGCATTTGTTTCAAAGAATATCTCACATCATTTATGTATCCATAGAGTGAACACAAGTGTCCATAAACAAAGGCTGACATCATCTAGATGCTACAAACAGATGATGCACCAAACAAAATACTGAGAAAGGTACAATAGCAACACAAAATTTTTAAAAAACTGTAGCTCGGTTAGATGCTACACGAAAACATTATGGTGACTAAATGAGGAAAACCTATCTTGCTACCAGATACTTTCCTTGTGTGTTTTGCTACTACTTGGAATAAGGCAAGAATGAGCTTTCATTCACTAATGCAACACCTGTTGCAGTACTAGGTATAACTCCAAACTGCAACCTTGTTTTTCTGTCAGTTTTACTAGAAAGAAAATTGGGAAAAGGAATAAATTGGCCTTTCAGGAAAATTAATTACAGTGTTTTAACCAGACAGTAAGGACGGGATAAAATGGCAAACAGAAAAAGGATTTTTGTTTTGTATGAATGGCATACAATTGAACTAAACAAAAACATTTCATTGCACCCTCTGCGCCCTCCTCCGCCCCCCCAAAAAAGACACCAATTAAAGCACAACTTACTGATTTTTAGCTTATCAGAAACTTTGTGGGTTTCTCTTTGATTATGAGTAGTCTCTAGCTCAGCAGATATTTCTGAATATCAGAAAGCTCCTATTCCTGTTTCAGTTAAAATGGAAAATTCCTTTGAAAAGTCTGTATAGAAATACTTTGATTTCCGTTTTAGTTCACTTGTCAAGAGCAAAGAGAGTGTTGCCATTCTTGTACTCAAAGGATGTGAGGTGACACATCTGACAAGCAGAAATAGATTGGAAGTAAGTCCATTAATATATCTAAAATCATTTTGTAAGTGATCATTTTTAATATACACGAGGGAGTTACACCTACACATCCAGGGAAGAATATACTCACTTTGAATGTGGCTCATGTCCCACTCCACTGCATATAAGTCCTTTCTGATTTAAATTATTTCTCCTCCAACATTTTTTTCTCCATGCCTGAAATATTTTAAAGGTCAGTCCAACAAAGGCTTTTGACCAATACCACTTGTGCTTGGAGAAAATTGTGTTTAAAAATGGCTTCGTACTTTTTAGTACTACAGTCTACGAGTTTATTCTCTGGCTCAAAAGTATCAAATTCTCCACAAAAATCTTGATATCTCCATCTCCAGTGCATAAAACCCTGTTCCCAGTTTGTACCTCATCTGATATATAACTTCGAGCAAGTCACCTCACCCTTTTTCTTGTCTATTTAGACTGCAAGCTTTTGGGGAAAGAGATTGTCTTTGAATGTGAACTTTACCAAGGTGCTCCAACTGCAACTATATTTTAGCTCCAACATACCATTTTAATACAATAATCCGTACAAATATACCAAGTAAAAAAAAACATACGAGTAAGCCCTGATTCCAGAATGAAGAGGATCACTTACCATTAGAGGCCTGTAGGCACTGGCAGCAAACCCATACTAAAACCTTCTGCCTTGTTCACAACAATGAGAGAAAAGGGAGAGATGGAATTTTTCTCCTTCTCTTTGAGATAAGAAGTGCAACCTGGCCTCATACAAAATTGCTGTGCCTCTATATAGGACAGCTCTCTTTGCTATATAAAATACTATAGCTATTAATTCATTAATCTTCTACATTCTGCATTTTTAATGGGCTTCGTATTGATTTTTATTACTGTTGGAAAGGACCCATTTATAGAGCAGAGGGTTCAAAAGAAGAATGTGGTTTGAACAGGATTATGAAACGTGAGAAAATATCCTGAACTGTCCTTTGCCATTCCTAGCAAAAATGTCAGCATTGTCTTCCTGGAACTTCTTGCTCAGCTCCTTTATGAAATTGTTTTGTGCTAACTTCTGTTGTTGACCTTGGAAATTTACTATACGCATTAATGGGTATTGTGCACAGAAATTACTCCCAAAGGTTTCACTTTCTGACTTTTCTATGCCTTATCCTTTGTTGCCCTTTTATTTCCTTTTGTCCTGTCATCTAAAGGTTTTGATGTGCCCCTGTTAACCTTTTCTTTGAAAATAAATTCTGCTACTTATTAGATATAGGTTCAAAAAATTCTAATATAGTTGTCTCAATTACTGATGAAAAAGAAATGCCAGAATTTTCTATCTGTGAAACCTTTGGTTAAGCTCCTTGTATAAATGCATTATATGCAGTGCTTAGTTTCATTGCCACATTCTAATTTTTCCTTAAGAAATGTGAGACCATTTACTGTCCAACACTGAATATTCTCAGTAAAGTGTCTGCCATTTTGTTTTAGCCTCATTTCATATGTATGATCTTAAGAAATACTTCCAGTTTTCAAATTCTGCTTTTAAAACAGAGCGTTTTAAACTGAAAATTTGAGGTTGGGAGACTGTCTGGAGGTCATCTGGTCCAGCTACACTGCTCAATCAGGATCACTCAGAACCATCTGGCCAGGTCTGTGTCCAGATGGCTTTTGGATGTCTCCGTGGAAGAATTCACAACCTCCCTGGGTAACCGGTTCCTGTCACCCTCACAGGAAAAAAGTGTTTCCTGATTTTCAACGAGAATCTCCTATGTTTCTCTCTGTGCTTCTTGTCTCTCGTTCTTATGCTGGCCACCACTGCACAGCGCCGGCCCCATCCTTTTTGCGCTCTCCATTCAGGTGTCTATTTACATTAATGTGGTCTGTCCTGAGCCTCCTCTTCTTCAGGTTGAACTGTCCCAGCTCTCTCAGTCTTTCCTCATGGGAAAGGTTCTCCAGTCACTTTGCTTTTTGGCCCTTTGCTGGTGTCTCTCTCTCAATGTCCAGGTCGCTGAGAAGCCCAGACCTCACACCAAACCTCACAATTTTTGCAGTATATGAGCCTTCACGCAGGCTGTGGAAGAATATAAGCAACAGATTTTCAAGGATTTATGAAACAGTGTTTTAAATACAGTTCTAGCTAATATGCAGGACCTTAATAAGGGTTTAAAGACAGAGGCAATTTGGATGAAAGTAAAGAAAAAATTATTCTCATAATTAAAAAAAAAAGAAAGAAAGAAAAACCGCAAGAGCAACAGAATAAGACCATTAACCTGAGTAAATACAGTTAATCAATAAGCAAGGTCTCATTGAAATCAGACTGTAAAATACAGCATCTTACTGAAAGGATCTATGTTTAAAATTAACTGTGAGGAAATTTTTTCAAATACAAGAACAATAAGAATCAGAATTTTAAAAAATTACTATGGTTATAGTAACAGAATCTAAAAAACAAAAGGGGGTAGTCAAAAACATTGGGAATAAAACCTAGAGCCAGAGTAATTATTAGAGAATGCTAAGCAGAAAATGGTTATAAAATCTAAATGATTAAGAAGCAAAAGGATTTGCAAGTGAAAAAGAACAAAAATTGCAGTAAGATTGCAGAAACACAATGGTGAAAGAAGATTATGAAAGAAATTTAGATGCATTTAAATCTCACATAATACTTTGTGGAGAAAGTCTCTAGATAAGATACTTTGGCTCCTGCTGCATATCTATTAATAAACATCAGATTACATAGATATGTCTAAAGTAAGTTATGTATTTAATGACTAATGTGGCCTGAGTGCACTTTACATGAAGGAGCAGTAGAAAAAGGAGAAAAGGGGAGAAAAAAACAGGAAAAAAAAGCATTTCTTCTAGGCATAATCAGTTAGTAGGGTCAAATAAAGTTTACTCTAGAATTTGTAAACAACTAACCAGCACTATCCCAGTGTTATTAATTACTATCTTCTAGGATGCCAGATTTGATTTCAAAGAACAGAGAAGGAACCTGTCAAAATAATGGTCTGAGTGAGGCCATGTTGAGGTCTGCATGGCCAAATGGCTCAAAGTAATCATTACTTTCATTAACAATTTAAAAGATGTAATAAAAGAACAGAGAGAGAGGCAGTTTACTGGACAATATTAGGATTCAGAAAATCTCAGCGGAGTGTAGTAAAGTAAAAAATGTACAAAATAGCAAAAAGGCAAGATTCTAGAGTTGAAAAGTTAATGCATTCACAAAAACTGAGAAGAAATGATTCTTCAACACAATCCGATCTAAAGCCCCATGTTGGTCTGTACCGTGATACAACTTTAAAAATAAATCCTTTGATGGATTCTTAGCACAATCATTATTGTAAGAGCTGGTTGGTTAATTTAATGCTGCCAAATCATCTTCAATAGTACTTGTCCATTTTTAGTAACCACAGTTTAAGAAGGTTATATATTAAAAGGGGTACAATGCTAACAATAAAGTACCAGAATGATGAGTGATAAAACAGTGCAGAATGCTGAGAAGGAAGAATGAAAGATTAATTAATTAACACCATTTTCTCTTTATTTTGGTACGGCCATATTTAATGAGAACAATTGTAATCCTTCTCTAAGTTGCTGCTGTTTTATCTTGCTCTAGGCATTTAAGGAAGAGGGAGAAAAGTTTGTAATTACAAAAAAAATGGTTGATATTGAAAAAGCGTCTTTTAGACAGAATCAAGTATTCAACCCCAAAGGCTGTGCCTTTAGGTATGTGATGAGAGAACTGAGTTTTGGAAACTGCTCTAAGTACAGCAGGTGACACTAAATATCTGCCAAAATAAAATATTTTGTAAATCTCCACATGCAATTTGTATTTTTAATTGCTCTTAAACTTACTTCCAATGAATTTTAATAATCTTATTCAAAGTTTTTAACTACACAACACACCTTACAAAGGTATATTCTTCTTCAGTCTGTAAGTGTCCACCTCTTCTTCGTAATTTATTTAATCCATCACTTAAAGTAGCTGAAAATCCTTTATGACTATCAAATCTTAAAAGGTCCACCTAAAAATAATCTTGTCTTTCAAACTCTTTTTCCTAGCAAATATCATCAGTGCACAATGCATTCTTTTTCACAAATCCTGTGTATATAAAACAAAATATATGAATCATAAGATACTAAATTTTCTCATTTTTCAATTTAATGAAATTCTACCTCCATCCATAACTGCGCATTTATTTTAATCTATCAAACTAGCTCTTATTTTAGGCTTTGTTAATGCCTATCATATTTTTGACAGCAAATCAAAATTTTCCAAGATTTTGAGACATTCCTCTTGTTTATCACTCAGCTATATATTACTGAGGAAAAAAAATTCATGGTTTCACAAAGACTATTCCTTAACCAGGCTCAACCTCTCAAGTAGTACTCCATTTTTCTGATAGCAGGTAAGCCTGAAAAAGCCAAGAATGCCACATTCTCTTGGCTTTCACCCCAAAAAGAATTACAGATTGTTCAGCCCATAGACAAGATTTGCAGCCAAACTGCAGAGCCACTCAGAGTAACTTTGTCTAGAAAGTTCTACCATTGAAAATACAGTGTCATAGAAGCACAAATGCTGTACAAAAATCAGTCAGTTTCCCCTGTACATGCTGAGAAATTAAGAGAAATTAGAAATTAAAAAGCACCTTCTAACCCCCAGGATGAAAAATTTCATTTTGACATTTTAGGAATAGAATATTTTCAACTCTTGCTTTGAATTACACGTCAAAGGTGACTAATTCTAGTAGAAAAGGTCAAGTGAGATGGCTGTTACATGCTAGAAGATGGTGACATTAAAAAAGACAATATTTTACCAAAAAAAATTGTTAAAGCTAGGCATTTTTTCATTTTATTAATAAAACGTATCAATTTCGTGAAATATTTTCCCCATAATTTTTCTTCATGGAAAAGCATAAAATGTTTGAGTTATATTCTTCTGAAATGGAGCAGCTATTGAGCATTTCTAAATCCTTAGCGAAATAGAAATAACTCAAAAACTGCAAAATTAGTTGTGACCAAAAAACTTGAAAGTGAGACCACTATTACAGAAACAGCTTGTTTGCCAATGACTGTCATCACAGTAGTATTAAAAGATATTCATTCATAAAGCTGAGTACTCCTTTGAATTAAAGCAAGCAAAGATTGTAGAAAAACAAGTAACAGATAACTAAGAGGTCAAAACTGCATGTGATTTGAACACAATCTTACAAGCTTGTGGCACGTCTGAAATCCTTTATACAGTTAAAACATTTTGCCCAAGACTCCTATGTTTAGAGTAAATAATATCAATATTACCTAGGGGCTTTTTCTTCTTAATTGAAGAAGTACTATATTAAATAAGGTTTTGTATGCAAATTACCTCATTTATAAACTCTAGTGTATGCATAAACCAACAGAATATGTATTTATACATGTTACGTTATGCATAAGATGCAGAAAGGAGATTTTTTTTACAAGTCTTTCAGGCTTTAAAGCCAACGTATGCTTTCTTCGCTGAATTTTTTAACAACTTCTGGGGGAGGAAAAAAAAAAGTATGCATAGCCTGTATGAACCAGATCCTAATTAATCAAAAATTTTGAGATTTTCACATGGAAAATTCATATTAAATGGGTGTAAGTGGACAGCTGAAAAATAGAAATTCCTTTAATGTAACTTTCCCGTTATGAATCTTCCTCTCTTTGCAAGAAGACAGCACTACAGCCTCATTCCTCCTGAAGAAACGTACCCATTCCTTTTCATGCTGAAACACTTCAGCAAAGAGATAATATTGTATATAGCTCAGTTTGGTTACAGCTCTGAGCCTGGAAGATTTATTTTAAATATCAATGCCCAAAGTTAAACATCTTGATAAGCATTTAGCTACAAATCTTCCATTAAAACACATCCCCTAAAATGGTCTGAAAATCTTAGTTCTGTAGACAGCTCTCTGATTGCTTTCTCCTTTCACCTGTAAACTATTCAAATTATAATATGAAATATTATAAATATTCAATGAGCAAAGAGCAAGCCCTCTCCTCACACTTTGGTGCCATAGGCGAAATGTGAATCTAATTTTATAACCTAAAATGAGCCACCTTGAAAACAGACAAATCCGAAGGCTCTCCAAGCAGTCCCTGAGAAGCATTTTGACATTAGTTTCTCAGACATTAACATGTCTGTCCCTGTGCACACCCTCCAGTCCTGAACAAAACACAGCAGGACAGATCCATGCACGGAGCATGGCCAAGGCAGAGGAGTTACAGAATCCTTCCTCAAAACCTGACCAAGGTATCAAAGATTTCCAGAGGTGTTTTGGACAACTTATGCTACTATGACTTGGAAATGTAGCAAAAGAAAAAAATTATGCTATCAGTTCTCACCATTCTCGCCTAATCTAAATCCAAAAGATTTTGTATATCATGAAAGATACATATGATTTTGTTATTTTCTCATCCCTCTGGCACAGTACTTTTTTTATCCAAGACGTATTGCTTTGGTGACAACCAGATGAACAAAATACTGACTGGAGGATGAGACTGAAGGGCCGCACTGAATGTGATAAAGACCTGAGTAATCTAGTTTGATTCAATAACCACACCTCCTTTGAGAAAGGTGCTGTTCTAGAGATCTCCTGAAATCCCTTCCAGCCCCAAATCTAATCTGAGTAGTCCCAATTCAGCAGGACAGCTATTGGGAATATAGAGAAAGAAGCTTATGTTTTAGACTTCATAGTGTTTAATTTTTATTATTCTACTTTATTTTACATTGTTTTATCTTATTTTACTTTGTGCTAATATTTTATTCAGTTTCACCAAGGTTGCAGAAATCACTGGAGCATGATCCAGATGTTTTCCCATACCCAAAGAGTCTACCTAGCAAGAGGGGCAGAGATTCATTTTCTTGGTCTTCTCTAGCTAAAGAAAATTTGAATTATTCCCTGCTTATACAATACCATTCCTCCAAAGAAATTATTTTGAGTGAAGAATCTGTTCTGGAGCAGGAAGGAAAAGCAACTCTTAAGAGATTATTTGATTTTGAGTGACTTCTCCAGGTTAATGGTGCAGTCAAGGATAGTATATAGGAAATGTTCTTTTATGATGCATTTTTAATGTTTCCTGTACAAGAAATGTTGTTTTCTACCTAAAATTAACGTTAGATACCATAATCTAAGTCTTTACTGAATAAGATGTTAAGCCAAAAGATTCAACCACATTAGTTCTATCACACCAAATTTTGTGAACAAAGTATTAAAACCTGAATTATAATTCTACACCCTTTAAAATATTGTGATATTTTTCAACTTGTGGCCCATCTTCTGCAATTTCTTGTCCTCCAGTAAAGCACAGAACCTTCAACAAATTAATAAGTAGTAAAACTTACATTTTTCTTTACCCACATAGAGGTAGAAAAAAAGATGTCACAGAACACATCCTTCTATTCCATAATTTCAAGTGAGTAATAGTCTGGTCATATGAATATGATTTGGGAGACAGAGCCACCCCCAAGGATGTGACTCAGCACAGACAACGGAAATCCAGGCTGTCCAAAATATTTAAGCAAAACCACAAGGGGAAATTTAGCTTTTTTAATTGTCACAACAATATATGATAAAGTCTCTCAGTATTTTTTTTTTTTATGTCTGACATTTTATCAAGATTAATCTGTTCATATTACCAAATAACATTATTAAAAATTTTCCCTAATGTGCAAAAATTCAATTTTTCTTCCTAGCATGTAACTGAAAAAGTTAAGTGTCAAGTTTCTCTTCAGCTGGAATTTCTGAATTTCGAGCAATGCTGTTTACTTCTTAGCCATGTCAAAGAAATTGGAAATAAGAAAGTTATTTTAGCTTTGTTCAGTCAGTTGTGTTGTAAAACACAACTGCTAATTACCAGTATTTTTGTGAAAAACAGAATAATCAGCTTTGGATATTTATTCCTTACTAACACTTCTAATTTGAAGAAAGAAAAACAATTTATTTTCTTAGCCATTCATATTCTGTAATAAGAAAAGCCTTTCATGACATTTGTTTGCAGTCCAGAGTCTGTAAATTTAGAATCTGAGTTTAGCATTGTTTGGATTCTGCAGACACAAACCAGTTATGTTAGTCTTTAATTTCTAAACATTTATTGAAAAAAATTACACAATTCCATTGTTTTTAAGCTTAAATACATGTGTATTTAAGATATATGTGGATTTAAAATATGTGTGGATTTTTAATAGGAAGAAATATATTATTGTAATCAATGAGTAAATCCTGTGAAATCATTATGTTAACGTTGAGGGATAAATTACTGTGTAAATGCATTTTAAAATAATGTTCATTTTTTAAACTGGATTAATGAATTCCACATAAAAACATTCTGGGTCTTTATATCATCATTCAGAAAAGGGAAACTATAGAGGTGAAATTTCTAATACGAATGTATTCCATAAATATGGAATATTTAGGAATATATAATATTCCATAAATAGGGATAATATCTGACAAACTCAAAGTTGAATATGTAATTAACTCTCTAGTAAAATTATTATGGATAATTAGGTGGGCTCCTCTGCAAGTGGCCATGAAAGCAGGACTGCATGTATGCATATATCATCTCTGTCAAATCACTCATTTCTGTTGCGGATGCTACTCGAAATTACCAAGAACAAGTTTATTAAGATAATATGAAAGTTTATTATCAAAGTGTGCATGTGATTCTCTGGGATTTGCAAAGATTTGCCACAGAATCATGAGTTAATGACGTCCATAATCTCACACAAAGTTGCCTAATACATAATTATATTGGATAAGCCATTTGGGACGGGAGGACACCTGAGAAAGGGGTGTAAATTGACTTATCCTCGTCCATAATCTGTAGCGCCTCAGTGTCACAAATAATACAAAAGCAAACCCTCATGGGAAATGGAAACTAGGAACTGAAATTCCAAGCCTAGGTGAGTTTAAACAATTAAACAGATTATTCAAGAAGTGTTGTCATTCAGATTTGTACTTCTCCAATTGGGCATCTTTTGATACTGTAGACATAACTGATGTCAAGAGCTGATGCCTCAAGGGATGTGATGTTTAAAGGTCCCTCTGCCATTTGCCTGGAGAAGAAAATGCTGGGAAAATCAGTGAATATAAAAGTATGAGCAGCAAATGGCTAAGAGGTGTGATATAAGGTCAAAGTGCATCTGTTGAAGATGTTTTGTCTGTGGTAAGTTAGAAGAGACATCTTTTTTTTCTCTTTTTTGCTTAAATTTAAAAAAAATGCGTATCTCGGAACAATTTGTTTCCCATCCTGAAGTCCATGGCAAACTGCTTTGGTATGAAGCCCTGGCTCTAGAAAAGTTAGCAATATAAATCTCATAGGTTTTAGGAACCGGTGTAAATATGCACACACACAAGCCTAAGTATTTGAGTTTTGTTAACCTTCACTAGCATGGACAAATAATTGCCATTCAGCATTCATTTTTACAACTGTGTGTTTCTGAATGCTCTTCTTCATAACGTTTCTGAATCCCAAGATGTTAGTATGTACTTCATTTGAATTGTCATGCAGTCTCAGGGGAAAAAATAATAAAAAAAAAACACTCCCAAAATAAGTATAGGTGAGATGAGCATCTTGCTGGGTTTATCCCTGTGTGTAGGAATAACTTGCACCTATACTCCCTATTTTACAGAAATAGCCTTTCAGCCACAGAGGGCACTTGGAAAGATATGCAGTAATCATTGTGCATTTTAAAGAAGAAGAAGAGATGTACTTTTAGAATTGAAAGTAGTTTGCTGTATTGCAAAAATTGCTTTAAAGATCAACCCATCTTGATTTCACAGGGTAGAGGTAACACTTCAAGGCATGGGCCCACATCTCAAGTTTGACACTACAGGGAGAAAGCAGTCTCATAATAACAAATCTTTTCTTCTCATTCTTGACACCAAATCAAGATGTTTTGAAGATCTTGTTATTCCAAAATGATATATTAATTTGTTTTTCCCTCACCTATTTTTATGCGGATCAGAGAGCTTGGTGTTCTGAGCTGATCTGGACAAGTGATGCTCTTTGAACTGATGTTTAAATCTCTTTTCAACTGCTACGACTACAGAAAATTCTTACAGCCACAGGCTACTTTCTATTTGAAGTTATAATAAAAGTAAAGTAGTTTCGGGCAGAGCTGAGCTGCTGCAAATGAAAGGAGCTTCTTTTCTATGTTGGTATATATGCTTAATTGAGAAGAGCTGGGAGCCTGAGGATGGGGTTAATGGACACAATATAAGGAAGAAAGTGGCAGACTTTGGACTGGAGACAAATTCACTGCCAATGCAAACTATTACTGGCAGTAGTAGTCTACACATAATGCCTGGCTGCTAGCTGACAGCAGTTCCCTTTGCCAGATTCCTGTGACGGAGGCAGTGTGGACCTGTGTACTTTCATGTACATGGAGTAAATACAAAGAACTAAAAGCTCCTTTTGTTGTTGTTGTTAAATTAAAGCTGGCAAATATTTTTATTTTCTACAACTGCTCTTGCCAGGGCTTGAAAAACAGCTGTACACAGTGAAGCACCTGTGCAATAGGAATTCAGAAACTAGAAATAACTGAAAGAAATGGTGCATTTTTGTCACCTTTAATGTCAGGTTTTGAAACATTTTTTTTTGAGAAAGACTTCCTTCACAGTCTGGAAAACAGCAGCGTACAGAATTTATCTCTGAATTTTAGTGAAACTAAATAGGAGAAAGAAACAGTACTTGAGTTTGCAGTCTTTTTTATTATACCCTGTGAAATGACAGTTGGGAAAATATGTTTATATTCAGTGGTGAAAGTCACTCAGCAAACTGCATCATGCTATATATAACACTCAATTATGGACCGTGTACTTCTATTTACCAATAAGAAAGATCTTTTACAAGTGCCACAAGGCTTCTGGGGAAAATGTCATACAAAGTGAAAGTTTTCTTGCTTGCCATATTGTCTTCATTCCCATGCTGTAAACCTCAGTAAATTTCTAAAACTCTGAAAAGACAGATCTCCTCTGGATTTATCAACAACTTGATCCAGAAATCAGCGAAAGATAATTTAATTTGGAACTTTTTAAACTTTATTCTCCTTAAAACAGACAGGACTCGAGATCTGGGAGTACCTGCCAAAAACTGGAAGCAAGTAGTTGTACCTTAAAAAAGAATCCCATGCCCCTATACAAGTTTGATTCAGGAAAAAAAAATGTCATGAATACATATATGAGAAATTGTGCTTTTTCTTTCATGAGGCTGCTCCATTAAACACCAGTTGCGGCAGCCACTTATGACCACATCACTCATATATGTTTTTGCAAGCACTATAATTGGCAGGCAGACATCACTCAGCACATAAATACCAGGCAACAGGGACTGTTTTATTGTTTGGTTGATGCAAAGAACAGCTGTGCAAGGTTGACAAAGCCAGAATTTCTTTGTGACAGTTCATTATGCAGATTCTTAATATTAGGGCTAATCCTGAACCACATATTCAAGAAAAACTTCTACTGCAAATGTGCCAAACCAGTAAACGATCCAGGTTCAAACCAGTAAACACTAGGGTCTGAGAAAGCTCTTTGAGGGCCACAGGCAAAGCAGAGCTGAATACTCTGAACTGCTGCAATCACCCATTTGATACACTCTCTACCATCAGTGTCACAAAAACGAGCAGACGTAGGATAAAAATGAACCTTTTTACTTTGCAACTTCATGTTCCTAATACTATCTGTCCAGCACAGATGCTGTGTCACCTGAACAGGTTGCAATAGAATGGAACGGCTGTAGCTGGTTGAAGTCCTTCATGATAAAATTACTTTAAAAAAAAAAGCATTGTACTCAATTAAATTACAGAACACTGCTAGAAGACATTAGGCTATACAGGTTGGGATTGCTTTTCTGTCTACACACATGGTTCTAACTGGAAGAACCAAGTAATAAATAGAAATTATCTTCTGTCAGTAGAGTATCATTAGAAATGGCTTTAGAAAGTTGCATATCTTAAGTTTTTTGAATGAAGAATTCTTCAGCTTATTTATGCTGATTTTATTAGTCTTATTTACACAGCCATAACCACTACTAAATAAACCAGTTACTAAGCCATAACCACTTACTACAGTTAGTGTAAAAGAATGGCAACACTTAACTACATGGAAGTTAAATAAATGTCTTGTGAAGATATAGGACACTTTTTAAAAACGCCAAGTTTCAAGACTAAATCTTACAGAGAATAAAGGTTTCCTCTTATTTCTCCTTAAAATACCCTTTTTCCTGTACCATCAGATGATTTTATGCACATTTATTCAATTTCTTGGTTAATCTTTCAACCATGATAAGACACATTTCTCTTTGGTGTGCTTGTATATGAGAATAGATCTAACATAATTTTGAAACATAAAAGTGGAGGAGTAGCATCAGGCGTTAAATAGAAACTTCCACAGTACATTCAACCTTGAAATTAATTTGAAATTAATAGAAGTTCAGGACAGCATTGTCCACACACATCCTTAAAAACTCACCTGTACCTTAAACCAGAAAATGGGACCAATGAAACAAGAATTTGAAAATGACACAAATTGTACATTGTAAGAACAGGGCGGCAAAATGTTCTACCAGTAGCCTGGGCTCTTGTTGTGGTAAGGAATGTTGTAGCAGGAATATGCAAACGATTCTAAAATACGTGTTCCCAGAACACACAGAAAGGGGAACATGACTAAAAGGCCAGAAATTGTAGCAAGAAATAGGAAAAAAACCATCACGTCTTAACATGAATACTGTCTCTATTAAGTCTCATCACTATGCAAAGTAATTTTTTAAAGAAATAAAAAAGTATCTATGGCCTTAGAGGATGGAATACTTAATTATACTTTTTCCTCCTATGGCATCAAATACGTAAACAGATTTTAATTCACTAATGACTTTTTAAAGCATTTGTCATGATTTTTGTGACAGCTTTTTCTACTCATAAATCTAATACATCCTCAAAATATTCTCATATGCATTAGATATTATTTTAGTTGCATGCATCTGTTAATGCTATTTTCTAATAATTTCAAATCTCCTAATTTTTTTTGAAACCTTTGGAAAATTTTAAAATTCAAATATAATACATGAATTATCATAGAATTAATCCACTGTGCTAGTATTCATTGAAATTTATTATCTGTTAGCAAATAAACGGAGGTCTATGAAAACCATAACTGGCTTCCCTGACTGACTTGTACGCAGTGGTACTCTGGACAAAATATTTCAGTTTGAGAGTGAAGTGATAGAACTACAGCAGATGCCCAGAGAAGTGAAAAAACACATATGAAGCTTTTCCTGTGCTGCATCTTCCCGGAAGTAAATATATGAAGTCTGGAGATTTCCCACGATCAAGCATTTTATCCATCTTCAGCTGCAGAACCCAGAATATATACTTCTACATAGTATGTGAATTTCTCAAAATACCCATTATAATGCTGGAAAAACTTCACAAATACATTTTTCGTGAGATTGTATGATACCTTATCTTTCTCAAACATCTCAGCGGTGAGAATCCCTGTAGTGTAGTATCAAATAATTTCTTTCTCTTCAAATTTGCCATGATTAATATTATTTGATCCTAAAAATTATTTTTTTCCAGGATTCAAGTAAAGTACTTCCAATCAATGTCTCCTTGTTCATCTTCCACAGAAGAATTCACATCTAGTGGAAGACCAAGTTAACTTTATTAAATGTTTCTTCCTGTTAAGTGTAAGCTTTTTGCTCCTTTTTGCTCCTTTTCCTGCTTACAATAACATCATATTGCTATAACAACAGGCAACATGATTTTTTATCCTTTAAATATCTTCTTAGAATTTCTCATTCTTATTTTATTAATAAGTTCTTGTATGATAAATATATGAGTGACTTATTGCATGATAACTTTCTTGTGGATGATTCAGAATATTTTCAGTGAAACAAAATTTTATTTAAGTTTTCTGTCCTGTCAAAGGTAATTATTAAACAGTATGAGACATTTCTTAGTATTTACTTGAAAGGGTTAAAATTCCATAGACATTTCTGATTCCAAAAGAAAAAAGTTTATTCTCAAAAAAAAAAAAAAAAAAGTCCGAACAAAGGATATGCAACATAAAAAGCTTGAAAACACCATTCATCTTTCTAAAACAGGACATCAATGAGACTTACTAAAATCTTATTTCCCTTTCTTTAGACATATATATTTTATCCAGAATTATTTTCTTACCTTCTAATGCTTTCTTATTTTTCTAAGCTCTTTCTAGTCCTGATACCTATGCTGTTTCTTGGCCACCTTCTTCCATTGAACTCAACAGCAAATGTATCACATTGGTAAAATTCACTTGTAACTTAACGCAATTATTTTGAATAGGCAGTTTCTACTAGAACCTGTTTAGATGGCGTCAGAAATGCAAGGAACACAGAGGAAATTTTAAAAGAATAAAAGCCTTAATAAAGGTTTTAGAATTTGGTGAAAGATAAATGAGTTCTTTACAAGACCTAATTTTTCCACAATTTAATAACAATACAGATGATTTTCATACTTTTAAAAGTATTTATACTTTTTTCTGAAGATTACACCTATGCAAAATTGCAAATGTTTCTAATGAAGAGGTGTTTGATCAATAAAAGGCAGATTTTTCTGTGCATTAAGTAGACTGAAAATGGTTTTTGCTCTAAGAAAATTTCAGGATTTTTGTCATAAATACCAACCTATCAAATGTTTAATTGCAAAGAATTAGGTAGTGATCTGAATAGGTACAATTGCTCAAAGCTGATTAACTGGCACCTGGGCATTGTTCTGACTGGCTTGCAAAGGTTCAAGTTATATCTGACATACTGACTGAAGGTAATGATATATGCTTCATTCACCAAAGAAACAAATGTTTTGTTTCCCTGCTCTGATTCCCTGCTTTACAGATACCTGCAGTGGTATAATATGCACTAGTACTATTGTAAAACAAGAGTTTATTACATGGCTAAGTAAGTTGATCTTTGTAAAAGTGCACAAGTGCATTGAAATAAAATAAAAACTACTTAATCCAATCTTCTCTCATACAATTTCTTTCAAGGAGAACAGACACAGCCTGTTAAAATAACAAAGAATGTAGAGTTTCCATTCACATTCACAAAGTGTCCTCATTCAAACCCCCACTCTAAAGCTACCTTTCCTCTCCTCTCATTTTTCTTTGTGGTGGAGAAATGCGATTCCATGGAACCAACAGTGATTTTGTTTTATGTTAACTGGCAGAGCTTTTCGAACCTTGCAGACCTGGTGATACTTAAATGGCCCACACTTTGGATTGTCTTGTTGTGTGGAAAAGGTAGATAAGGGGAGGAGGAGAAACATAAAACAGGTGGGCAAGGCCAAAGTGGCATTCACAAACGTTTCTTAGATCAGAGCCAGGTTGAGGATCATTTCTATGATAAACAATTGCTGTATTGAAATTACATCACACGAGGTGTTATATTACTTATGAAGTCCTGAGAATTCTGCAAAACCTGGCAAGCACATCACATGGAAAAAGGTAAGATCTTCTGAACTTTTAGCCAGGAAATCAACAGAAACTAATATAGTTTAATGGTAATTAGTCTAATATGTGCTGCTTGTAGAACTGCTGCCAATAATACCATGTAGTGACTGTTGTAAAATGCCAACTTCTCTGGCTCCGCTGTTAGGGATTAGGTGGAAGCTTTTAGAACTGTACTTGGCTTGATATTTAGGTCACTCCTGAAATGGCTTTATAAATTAATTTTACAGTGTATGAATGATGAGATCCTGAACAATATTTTCATTTGCACCAATATTTTCTCTATTGTCCATTTGAGATCCCACAAAAAAATGATATATTTTCCTTCTGATATCAGCTTAGTGTTTTTGATGTATACCTGGAATATTGATACAATCAGATCAGAAAACTAAAAATAGAATTTTAATAAAAGGAAAGTTTGAATAATGTCCTTACTCAGTAGCAAGTCATCATATTACAATAAATTTCAGCATATCTGAATCATTTGACTGAAAAATTTATTTCAGCTGCTTGAGCTAATATTTTGAGTGTTGTCCCTCTGCCTTTCCCAGGCATTCTTTTTAAAGAATCTATTGACTTTTCCATCCAATAGTCCATATTCTATTTTTTCATTTTCAGTTTCTCTCTGCCTACACTCGTGGTGTTAAAAGGAGAGAGACTTTGCATCAAACTGAAAGAAAGGGCCACAGAATGTGATCTAAGCTGTGGATTTGTGATTGAGTGAGAAAGGGGGAAGGGGCAAGGTTGCCATGCCTCTTGGATGCTGCACTTTGTGCCAAGCCAAGAGACTTGCATGACTGTCCTGGGGCACAGGCTTCTGCCCTGATTGAAAAAGTACAGAGAAGTGTGTGTACTTGCATGCACTGCATGAGTTTAAATACGCCTCAATACGCACAATTACTCCTCCTAAAATTTAGTGACATAAGAGTGCTATGAGGAAAAATAAATTCTGGCATAGCAACACATTGAGAAGTTCTCAGATATTGTGACACTGAAGGTCATGAAAATGGCTAGATGTGTTCACAGATACACTTTTCCACAGTCCTTTCAATTCAGAGCCAGGTGGAAAAAAATGCAAATTTGTCTGTGGATTTTCTGCTTGCTGGCACCTGGCTATGCAATCAACAGTGCCAACAGACATTTATCCATGTATTCAATTGCCATGTTTGTATCACATTCATACAATAATTTAGAGAGAACTCTGCTTACATTGTACTTTATTTTTGTAACTGCAGGGATGGAGAGTTTAACTTTTAATGAACTAAATACACATTTCACAAATAAAATTTTTACTTTACTTTAAAACTTTTTTAAAAGTTTTTTACTCTCTTTGCATTATATATAGAGACTACTGTCAAGCAATACTTCAGACTTCAGTAAGAGGTAGCTTTTATGAAATACTAGAATTAAAAATCTCATTTGAAATTATTTCCTAATCCTTGTTAATTTATATTAAAAAATCTCTATAAATTATGAAATTGTGGCTAAGGACACACAGTAAACTGGGCATCAGGTTGGTATCATTATCGTTATCAACAGTAGTATCATTCAATTATTTATTTAGCCATTTTTTTTAAAGCAGTACCTCAAAGCACCCACATGGCATAGTGATATACAGTCTTTTCTGATTTAAGGTCATTTCATGAGGTTTCTTGATCTTGTTAGATCTCACAAACTGTTATTTTGTACAGATCACCTGAAAGAAAATCACCTTAACAACTAGATACAAGACCTAGCAATTAGTAGGTCGGCAGTGAAAGCATACTGTGTTTATAAAGACTACCTAACAAATAGCATCCTTAATAAACCTGACTCAGATATCACCAAGTACACTGCATAGTATGCCTCCAATAATTACCCACTCAGTAATTTTCCTTACAGAAAAACATTCTTTATTTTTACAGGTATTTCAGATTGAGTTAATGGACTGAAAATAATCTCACATACTTACCAGATATGGGTTTAATACTTTGAATTTTATGTGTACACAGGCAGGCAGGCGTACACACACAAACACAACCACGCTTTGTAAGGTATTATACTTCATGAAACAGCTATAAATAAATATCGCCCTGTAAATAAGGTGGCTCATAGGAACTGGGAGTTCAAGATGCATGAATAAAGATGATTAACCCAGTGGAAGCAGTGACGCACACAGCCCTGAGATGGGGCAGTGCACTTGGCCGTACGTGGGTTCAAACACCGAGCTGCCTGCAGGGTCTGGGAGCAGGTAGATCTGCAGCACAGCCGGGGGACAGAGTTTGCAGCCTGGTTCAGGGCATGGTCAGAGAGCTCAAGAAAAGCGAAACACCCCAGAGGGGCACAACAAGGGACTGCAACCCCTTAGGACTGGGCTCCCAGCCAACAGAGATCCCTCCTGGGAGAGCCCAGGCACAGCCATGCCCCTCTGGAGCAGGACACACCGAGCCTCAGCTGCACCGTCTGTCAGGGCAAGGAACAGTAAGGCAACCTGGCCCTCAAATATTTATGACTTAATTATCATTTAAGGTGTACTTTTAGGAAAGCTAACCATAAAATTATGCATTTCAGTGCTAGTTTCTGGACAAGCGAGCTGCTATAAAATTACACATCTCTCTTTCACAGGTCTCTGGATTAGCTTTGAATGCAAGGAAGGGAAAGGGAGGTATTTCTAGTGCTGCTTCTGGGACCGGCGTCAGCACTTCTGTCACCACCACCGCCATGAGTAAGCAAAGATACAGGGCACACACGCTAAAAAATGGCTTTGCTCCAAGTAGCACATTTCTTTCAAACACACACTCGGGGCTGAGAATATTGAAAAACGGCTATGATGTCTGGTTAATGTTTTGATCACCTCATATGGTCCCATATATAGCTCCTTTCTTGTGTACATTGGTGGCAGTATAACAAAGGCGCTCAGAGATCCAAGAGTCATTTGTATTCATTGTTTTTCCCATTGTCTAATTTTGATCATGCACAATTTTCTTAAGAGAAACTGCTAAGCGGCAATCATTCAAGGGTGGGTAGACACAATGGGACCACTTGTGCAGGGTTTTTGCTGGCAAAGTTCCTCTTGAAATCAGGTGAAGGAAGCAGTTGTTTTGTTTAAGAACTGAAATTGGTTGATTTTTGAGAAGCCAGACATTTCGTCTGAAAAGATGTCAAGCGGGTTAACTTTGTTGACATTAGAGAGTTTTGTCCTACGCAACAGGGAACTTCATTCAAGTACAAAGTGCAAGGCTTGGCCCAAAGATGTGTGAAAGCAGTAGATCCTTTTTCCTAGAACTTCTGATTGTAGAAATTTTCATAGTTCTTTAACTGCATTGTTCCAAAACTAATAAATAAATATAATAAATAAATAAAACAAAATAAGTTTTAATTTACAAAATATGATCATGTGGAAATGTTTCAGTGTGAAGGAATATTTAAGAATTTGGGCAAGGCAGGTGACAAATAAGCATGGCTGAGCAAAGATCTGCTCCTCAAACTGAGAAGTAAGGAAGGAATGCACAGGCAATGGAAGCAGGGGCAGGTGATTTGGGGGAGTACAGGGAGGTTTGAATGTGTAGGGATGAGGTCAGGAAAGCCAAGGCAAATGACTGGACAATGACTTGGAAAGGGATGTGAACAAGAAGGGATTCTATAAGTTTATAGTCAGAAAAGAAAGGCCAAGGAGAGTGTATTCCGCTAATAAGCAGGAGTGAACTTGTGGTGATAGACGCAGAGTAGGCTGAGGTACCCAATGAGTTCTTCACCTCAGTCTTCACTGGCAGTCAGGCTTTCCATGCCTGTCAAGTCCCCAGATGTCTGGGTCATTGTGGGGGGAATGGAGTCCTTCCCACTGTAAGCAAGTGGCAGTTTCAGGATCAGCTGATGAAACTAAATAGAAATGAGACCATGGGATTGAAGGACATGCATTCCAGAGGCGACTGGTGGATGTTGTTGACAAGTCACTCTCCATCATATTTGAAAAGTCATGGTGGTCAGGTGAGATCTCTTGTGATTGAGAAGAGGGAAACATTGCTCCTATTTTTAAAAAGGGGAGAATGGAAGACCAAGAGACCAGTGAGACTCACCTGGGAAGGCCATGAAGCAGATCCTCCTAGAAGATATGCTAAGGCATATAGAAGACAAGAAGGTGATCCAAGACAGCCAGCACTGCTTTACTAGGGGCACGTTGTGCCTGACCAATCGGGTGGTGCTCGAATGGGAGACAAGGGAAGATCAGCTGATGCCATCTACCTAGACTTCTACAAGGCTTTGATATGGTTCCAAATGATATCTTTATCTCCAAATTGATATGAGACATGGAGAGACATGGATTTGATTAGTGGATTATTCAATGGAAAATCAATGAGCTGGATGGACACAGCCAGAAGGTGTAGTCAATGACTTTATGTCCAGGTGGTAGCTAGCGATTAGTGGTGTCCCTCAGAGCTCTGTGTTGAGCAGAGTGTCCTTTAATATCATCATTCATCAATGACATAGACAATGGGAATTTACTCTCAGCCAGTTCGGAGATAACACGAAGCCAAGCTGTGCATTTGACACAACAGAAGGGTGGGGTGCCGTCCAGATGACCCTAGACAGACTTGAGAAGTGGGCCCATGAAACACCTCATGAAGTTCATGAAGACTAAGTGTAAGTTGCTGGACCTGTGTCAGGAAAATCCCAGCCATGAGTACAGACTGTGAGAAGTCCTTGAGAGAAGCCCTGCCAAGAAGGACTTGGGGGTTCTTGCGGATTCAAACCTGGACATGACCCAGCCATATGTGCGTACAGCCCAGAAGATCCACCACGTTCAGCAGAGGCGTGGCCAACAGGATGAAGGAGATGATTCCACCCCTCTCCCTGCTCTTGAGAGACCTGGAGGGTTGCATCCAGCTCTGGGTCCTGAATATAAGACAAGGACCTGTTACAGCAGATCCAGAGAAGGGGTCACAAAAATGGTCAGAGGCCTGGAGGATCTCTTCTATGAAGACAGGCCGAGAGAGTTGGAGTTGTCCAGCCTGGAAAAGAGAAGACTGCAAGGACACCGCATTTCAGGCTTTCACTGCCTTAAAGGAGCTTATAAAAAAAGAGAGAGGGACTTTCTATCCTGTCAGGCAGTGACAGGAGAAGGGGCAATGATTTTAAACTGAAAGAGAGCATGTTTAGATTAGATGTTAAGGAAAAATTCTTTACATCAAGGTTGATGAGGCGCTGGAAAAGGTTGGTTGGAGAAGTTGTGGATGCCCAGTTCCCGGAAAAGCTAAAGGCCAGGTTTTGAGGGACCCTGAACAACCTGATCTAATGAATGGCATCTCTACCAATGGCATGGGGGGGTGAAACGAGATAATCTAGATAAAGGTTATTTTCAACACAAACCATTCTAGGATTCTATTATTCCATCAAATGGATATTCAAAATAAATCAATTACTTCTCTTCTCTAAGCTCATGTCCCCTGATGGATGCAGAAGCGCTCCACCAACAAAGTTGGAAGAATTTTTGTGGGCTAGTGATATGGAATTTTCAATTAAAATAAAAATTTGGCACTTAACTGCTTTAATGACTCAACAGTTATCCTGAGAAACATGACTAACTGTACTTCTGAGTGGCAGTGGTTGCACTGTGTTTGTGGAGAAGGCCACAGGGAAACCAGAGTAATGGAATTCAAAATGAAAACTGTAACAATCTGCTGTGCAAATTCACAAACGTTTTTCCTGCTGAAATAAGGGGAGCAGAAATGAATGGCAGCAGACACTGCCTATGTCACCAAACTGAAGTAGGGCCAGACAGAATCTACCCACATATTTGTGGTTTAGAGCTCCTCATGGGGCTACAAATACCTCTGTAGACCACCATCCCCTCTGTCACAGGAAAAAAGCATCAGCTACCAGACTAAATGGTACTTTAAATCCTTACATCTCAGCCTGCTCACTTGGACAAAGTTTCATAAGAAATCAGTGACAGAAATGGTTACAGAGCCCAGAATTCTTTGTCATCAGTTGCTGAAAGCCAGTGGAGTTTATAGCAGAGGGTTTATTAATAGTTTCGTATGCACATACCCACAAATCCAATCTTACATTAAATAGTTAGCTGTTTCCTTTTAAAAAACAAACTACAATTTTATTCCTAACATTGTTTTACTCAGGAAAAACACCCATCGTATGCATTACATTCTTATTTTTGCAAGTTTCACTAATCTAGAAAATAGTTTTATAAGAGTAAAAGTGTCATGTTCCAACACAGTTTTAACTTTAAATTTAGACAAACTGGTCAATAGCCACGATGTGTGTTAAGCAGTAACCTGTTACATAAAAGACAGGATTTCCACCTGAAATTTAATAGCATGTATTGTTAGTTGTTGGGGTTTTTTTCCCCCTCCTTTCTAGTAAACATACAATGCCAAGGTGCTTTGCCCAGGGTGCTGTGAGAGGGAGTAATTAGGTTTTTTAAAAGGGAGTATCAAAAGAGACAACAAAACCTTTTAAATATCATTTACCTTCTTGAGGCATCTCATCTTCCTAACAGGGTCTTCAGTGCCCCCATAATCCATCTGCAAGCCATCACTGCTTTAAAGGTAGCTTAAGGCACTAAAAAGTGTGGGTAGAAGAATTTAAGTTTGTATTAAATTTACTTTTAAAAAACCAAGTTTATGCTAGTTTGTATTATTGAATAATGAAACATGACATGTCAGAAGATGTTAAATATTTGTAAGAAGCTAGCATTGTTCTGTGCACTTTCCAAATGGATCTATTATGTCTGAGAATTCTAGCTACTTATTTTAAGTGATAGGTGTCATTTGGCATCATGTGTCAAGGAAGTACCATGTGCTCCTCGTCTGCCTTTTAAGAAGTTACAAATGACACCATTCATCTCATCACATGACAGACCTGTTGCTTCTTATCATTATATGATGTCTGCCTGTTGTAAGTGTGGTAACGATCCATTTTCCAGCATTCTCCTACTTGCATGCTTCACTTTAAATTAATGGGGAAATCTTCCGGAGGTTTTAAAAACACTTAACATTTTCTTCTTGAAGTCTATTCTTTTTATGCTGTGACCAGATATCAAAGCAGTCTAAACACACAAACTGCTTTGAAATGTATTTCACTTTAGTTAAGTATAAGCTAATGCCTTTCCTTATAGGTTTTATGTATTTTACTGCATTGAATATGGGAGTGTGTTTCAGAAAAGCCTGAAAAACAAAAACATGAATGTGCATGTGGAAGATTGTAGCCATAAGATAAATAATTGAAACATGTTGGGAAACTCTTTGTGAGATATAAGTGAATTCATTGTGCCCACTGGGATATTTACCAGATGAAAAGTGTGACAATGACAGTACCCTCGTTGTTTGGTACATAATTTAGAGTATTCCTAATGAATATTTCATGTAGTATCATTTGTGTATGAATTGTAAGGCATGTATATCAAGATTCACTAGGGGCACTGTCAAACTCCTCTGTTTGAAATAAGCACTTATAAATTACTTAAGGATATTGTAGGAAAAGGATTAGTGTACACTCTTTTTTAAGCAAATCATTATGTCCCTTCTTGGGGACAATAAGCAGCTTTGCTTAGTAAAGGAAGAACACTCTGAAACAAAGAAAAATAAAATGCTCTCAGTTTCATATTAACAAGCAACTTCTGCTCCTAAAAATTCTCTAGAATATCCTTAAAATACATGTAATTAAAAAAAAAAAAAAAAGACCACAAGTAATTTTCTCCACATATATATGTTTGTATTTTATGAAGTCAGGGGAGTTTGAGAAAGTATTTCTTAAACCAGTTCATAAAGAATAACTGATTATTTATATTCATATTTATGCATTTAAAAAACCTAATTGAGAATAATTTTTAAAATTGCAGCAAGGATAATTTCGTATTGAAGTTTATTTCAATCCTTTTTAGCTATAAATCTTTTTAAAAGTGGGCTGTTTTTCAATCTTCAGAGTTACCAAACATATTTATGGAAGTGAAGTTCATCTCACAAGCAGTTGTGAAAAGATCGAGTATAAATACACTAGTTAATAAACTGAGAATGAAGAATTTGACCAGTTGTACCAAACAGAGACTTCTTTCTAAATTACACTTAAAATTTAAAAAACCAGATTTTATCTACATCTACAAGTATCTAGCTGTCTTGACATATACGTATGTATAAATCCGCTTAAAATGTGTATTAAAAATTAAGTTCTTGAATCACTGTGATTCATCTTCATAAATATTCTGGTTTTATAAGATCCTGAATACCCATCAAACCCAGTTAACTTTCAATATTTGTAAAGTGCCAAAATTCCTGGAAATTTTTCATAATTGCAGTATCCACATTTAAAGAAACTTATTTCCCTCCATTTTCTACAAAACAAAGTTCACAACTTTTCAGGTTTCTGCAAGTGCCTGTGAAGATGCTCTTCATCTGTTGCAGAACAAATATCCCTAAAATATAGCTTTATGAGCAAGGCCAATTTATATCTGTAAAGCTTGTTTAAGCCTGTTTTCTTTTGTTTTGTTTGTTTTTTTAAAATTTACTTACACAGCTATGCTTCCAACAATGACAAGAACAAATCCTTATTACAAAAAAACTAAGCATGCCTTTGTCATTTTATTAATTAATAATACTTGTAGGAATTCCTTTTTTCATGTAAAAACATCAGTAAAAATGATCATTGACATTAATTTTTTTTCCCCAAAATGTTTTAGCAACTTAGCTGTAAAGTAAGTAAAACTTAATGTCTGAAATAATTGCCAAAGGCCAAGATTCAATAAAACATGTTCTCGGTTTAAAGTACATATTTAAATCTGTTGATTTTATAGGACTCAGATATCTGCTTAAGGACATGCTTCAGTCAGTGCATGGATTCCCACTGAAGTCTCTGGCCTTGCTCTTACAGTTTCAATGATGCCTCTTGGGCACAGTGCCAATAAACTCAATCTTGAATCCACTCAAGTCAAGAAGAACCCTTGTTACTGATTTCACTATGTACAGAATGAGGCCATGTGCGGGGAAGTGCAGCTCTCAGGTAGTACTCGTTACACTGCAACATGCTTCGTGCTTTCCTCTTACTTTTTTTTTTCCTTTCTGTAATCAGAGATGATAATTTACAGAGAGGGCTGTTGTTTTTCTTGCTTTCTTTCTCTGCAGTTTTAGAAGGAGGGAATGTCTTTCTGTTTCTGACTCTTGAGGTTTCACATGAATCATATTCTGCTGTACCTGGATACCTCTTCTACTTCAGTTAAAGCAACCCAAGAGGTTTGTGGGAGGTGGGGGTCTTTATTTTTGTTCAAAGTGGTTTTAAGTTTAGAATGCATTTTAAATAACTTCATATAATTTTAAAACTTTATTCCAGTGTGAGTGAAACTGAATATAGAGATAGTTCAAAATGATAAAAGTAGTTTCAATGTGTATATAAAATGCTGAGATCTCCTTCATGTAAAATGAAGAATTCTGTATATTCCTTAGCAAAGTGGTTGCTAGTCTTGCTTTTTTACAATTCTGTTATAACCACTTTTTTCTTTTAATTTTGCAAATATGTCATAGTATTAGTTTGCAGAATCCAAATCCATTTATAAACTAAGTATGATAACACCTTCTGTGAAGTTGATGTGAATTAACTAGCTCAATAGATTTGTCTATCCATGTTAAATCCAGTTGAATTGATTCCACCTTTTTTTAAAAGTGCAGATAATCATGGAAAGCAATCACTATTTCTGCATGTTAATAGTCAAGTTCTTTGTATTTAAAAAGTTTTAAATTTTGAAGACAATACTCCAATTGTGTGTTTGATTGCGTTTCAGAAAGGTTTTTCAGATTTTGTCTACTTTTTTAAGGGCAAGATAAAAGTAGTAAAATGGCTACTGATATATCCAGTATCGGAAGATACTTAAAAATCAAAGTGCTGATCAAGGTCAAGAATTTTAGCTCAAGGTCGCAAAAATCTGGTACCTTGAAGCAACCAAAACCATAATTTCCTGAATGATGAAGGGCTGTGAAATGCTGCTTCTGCAAGCTGAAAAGAGCCATTTAGTTTTTAACAGGAAATAAAAAGTATTTCCTCTAATTTCTCACTAAAACTGCTATTGTAAATGTTATTATGTTCTCATAGTAACATTGTGCATGAACCAATACATGAAGTTGCTGTTTACTTGAAAATTTTTATGCCTTTTAAAAGCCCAAAATTTATCTCTACTGCAAGTAAAAACAACATGGCTTTAATAATATTTATGAGAGAAGTTAAATAAACACAGCTACATTGAAACATTGGGTATCAAATTCTAAGAAAAGAAGAAACCTTATTCAAAGATTAAAATACCTGAGTAGAATAGAAAGCAAAATCGTACAAAATGATGTTCAAATGGATAGCAACCCTCAGGTTAATATCTACAGGAAGTGATCTTTCATATCCAGCTTATAAAACTTTGTGAGGTACTGCCTAAAGTTGTTATCAAAACTTCAGAGTATTCAATGAGCCAAAGTTTCACCTCACATCTTCTCAGCAGTGAAAATGTTTGCTGCCAGCGTTTGCACAGTGGAAAATCTTTTCCATTCCTCACACGTTGGAGGTGTTCTGCTCCAAGTCTCTATAACATATGAATAGCTGTTTGTGCTTACTACAAAATGGGCAAATTTTCAGACAGGTTAAATCATATCCAGAGATTCTCCAAGCTGAAAAACAGTGAATGAAAGATGTCTCAAGGATCTTATAAACAGCTAGAAGACCATCCAGTACCAGAGAAGTAAAAAGTAACAGAACACAAAAGTATAAACAGTACATATGCATCCTTGCTTAGTCTTTCTCAACATTCTTGTCCATCTTTTCTCCTAATTTTTGAATTTTGTTTCATATTTAGAGATTTGTACTTATAGAGTGTTTCTGGTGAGCTCCTGAGGTAGTAGAGCGCAAATGCAACAAGATTGTTGTATGGCTAATACTAAATTCCTTTTATAACAGGTCATCTCATAGATATGATTGATGCCTTTTAATTATTGCATTCAAAGTCTTCCATGTGTAACATCATAAAGTAGTTTATATGGGATAACCTGACTTTTTGAAGTGTGTAATATCTGGAGCTGCGAAGGAGCACTAATAATTGGAAGATACTCTGCCAGGACCTGATTCAAGTTAAAAGGGAATGAGTGATCTTCATTAAAACAGTGCAAACTAAGGGTTTTTGTGATCTTTTGATAGGGGGAGGGAAAAAAAAAAAGTAAAGCACAAAAGACAGAGGAATCTCAGAGGAAGCTTCTGGCCACTTGCAACAGAATGTTAATAGCTTCATGTCACTTTAACTCTGACAGCTCTGAAGTGAAAGGCCACTAATCTCTGTTTGTAATGCTCACAATTGAAGAGAAAAAGTAAGTATTCTTACTTAAGCCATGGATAAGCATTAACAGTCTGGAAATGAAGGGAATGTTCTGTAACTTATTTTAGAGTCAACAAATACCTCCCTCTAAAGCCTTGGAAAATGTATATTTTTCTTTCTTATGTGATAGCAGAGGTGATTTAAATGGAACATTAGTTTCAAGTGCTTGGTTCACAATTCACCATCTTTGCACAGAGACTGTTAGCTTTCTACAAATTTCAGGTAAAAATTATAATTCATGTTTACTTGAATGGATTAGGAATTATCTGAGTTCAGGCTCACTCAGGGTATCTTTGTTTCTCAAAATTTGTTGCTTTAAAAATTTTATCTAGGAAATAATTGCTGAGAATGTCTTGACTCAAAGTCAGGAAAAATATTAAAAAATTAAAGTAGTCGCAAAAGGTGTTATTGCTTAGGTTTTTGGTTTTTTTGTTTGTTTGTTTGTTTGGTTTTTTTTTTTGGTGATTTGATTTATAAACATTTGGGATTTTTGTTGTTTCCTATTGTGTGTATGAAAATTCTAGACATAGTAGATACTCCCTAAGGATTTCCCATTCACATTTCATATATATCCCTAAAGATTTCTTCTAGGAATCTCAGACTTCTGGATAGCAACACATGGCACAATTTGTCTAAGAGTACTGCATGTGAAAGGCCAAACTCAGTTTTTGCCTGAGAATCTATCAGCAAGTGAATATCCTGTAAAAGGAAGTGCATTGCTATTTTATTCATTTCCATATTAGACGACCTCTAGGCTCAGAGGCAGTCCAAGAGTTGCTTTGTTGAGTATATATTTAAATCAAGGTGATTTTAGCTAATAATTTTAATAATAACATTCTAAATGAATAATATGAAAATCTAGAAATTTATTATATTGTTTTAATCTTTTTTAGCTTCCTTTATTTTCTTAAATATTTGCTTTTCCCAATCAAGCCTAACCAACTACATTCTCATCTGCCTCTGAAAGTTGATTATGTTCATATGTATAAATATAACTGTAGCAGGTGTATATACCTGTTTATTACATAATATCAGATCCTTTGTTCTTTGGATTTATATTTCTGTTACTTGATGTTTTCAGCAGTCTCATAATTATAGCATTAGAACAAGTTTGACATTTCTTTAACTCTAGATGGATACATTATGTCTAAGTACATACATTTGAACAGGCAGTGAATTTTATAAACAAAATTCAGCAAATTCATATTTCTTGTCAAAAAGTCACATGATAATTTCCTTTTCTAGTGATTAAGTAATGATTTTTGACTTCTTATATTTTAAAATTCCAGTTGGATGAAAATTACAATTCCATTAAAATACATAAAAATCACGTTGTAATGTTTTTATGTATCTAAAGCAGCATTACATACACATTATGTATGTAAGATGCTTGGGTTTGCAAGAACGTTTTCTCTTTTCATATGAAAAAAAAATGAACCAGCTTTAATGGTGTTCTACCTATTTTTTGTAATCAGTGTAATTTCAGGTTCCAGGTGTTGTAGATCTGATTGTTCCATAATCATTTCACAGGTTAAAAAAAAAACCAAACCAAACAACAAACAAAAACAAAACAAAATCCAAACCAAACAAAAAACAACCAAAACCATACAAAAACAAACAAAACCTAAAACAAACAAATAAAACAACCAAAAAACCCAATCAAACAAAAAAACACTAAACCAAACCAAAAAACACCCGCATCCCCCCAATTCTCACACAAACACACATAGACAAATCAAATACAAACAAACAAAAAAACCAACCCAGATTTCCTTGCTTTCTGGTGTTTGGTTCTTTTTTTACTTTACATCCATTTCTGAACTATTTAATTGCAAACACTGAATATAGAAAAACGTAGATTTCTCTGCAGAAATTACTATCATTTCCAGATTAATCATTTCAACAAAGGTTTTCTCAAGGATTAAGTCAATAACTTTCATTAATTCTATGCCTTTACTTTCTTCAAAACTATTGCAAAACATAGGTATTCAATACAGTCAATCAATTTTTCCATTAATTAGTCAAGCAATTAATTATTGAATTAATTTTCCATTAATTATTCCAGTAATTATTCAAGCCAATTGTAACAAATTTAGAGCTTCCTGCAGATTTAATGTATTTTTATTTTTTAAATTTTTTTTTTACTAAAAATATTTAACTTTACTTAAAAGTGTAGTTTAAGTATCTTCTAACTTAAACTAGACAGGGTTTTAAAAATTCCTCTTTCTCTGGGTTAGGTAAGCAAGTAGTCAAAAAGTTGTTGTCAGGTGAAATAGCCTCTATTTGGGTGGTATTTTTGTCTTTCACTGAACATTCCATTACCAAAAAATGACAATAGTTGAAAATTTTCTACAAAATGCTAATATATTTATTAAGGTATTAGTTTATATTTTACAGCTTCCTTTTACATTCTTGTTTATCTTGTCAGGACGATTGCTTGCTACGCAATAGTAATTTTTCTAAATGTTAGATGACTGGAGACATAGTGGGATATATGATGCGTGTTTGTATTTTGACAAGAGTCATATTTTCCATCAAATTATACTTTTTCCTTATAAAATGTTTTTATCAATCTTCCTAGTTATGAATTATTTGAAGCATGCATAATTTTCCATCAGAAAGAATTCATTTAGTATAGTGTATGAAAAATTGGACTTATTTTATAGTACTGTTATTCTAATGATGCGTTAAGGGCTGATAAATCATATACACTTAAATTCTAGCATCCACCATCTATGTACTGTAACTGCTCTGTAAGTTTTCATGAAAAGTGCACTAATTAGTTAAACAGCAACTGCATTCGCTTAGCTTGATTTTATGACAATTATCCATGTGAAGGGTTAAATTTCAGAAATAAGCTAAATTCTTTTATTTGTTCAGATTTAACTTATTGTTCTTTTTTTCCTTTCAGTCCTCCTTTGCTTCATTAGATGCAGTAATATCTCTCCCTTGCCTGTGACAATTTCCATTAATATCTCAAAGGCAGCTATTAAGTATCATTACAAGAGAAGATTATAGAAGGATACCACATACAATAACACTGAAGATAAAGACAATAGTCACATTTTCATTTGTTTCTTTGTTCTAAAAATGTAAATCAAATTCCATGCACTTTCAAGCATTCTTTGCTCTTCTTGTGCTTTCAAAGTGCTCTAAAAAGAACAACCTTCATGGCCAAATAAATTAATCTGTTAGAATTACCTCAACAAACAAAATACTGCTCCTGTCAGAGATTTTTCCTGGCCTCCAGCCCCCCAGAAGAATAACTGTCAGGAGGAAAAAAAGAAACTATTTCAAATATATGTGTATTTTTTTTTAATAGCAGAATTTGGTTAAAGACATATTTTAATAAAGCTCTTTAAAAGTGAAGAATCACTCATAAAGTGTTCTTCATTAAAGCCAGTCTGTGACACCATATAAATATTTGGTCAATCAGCTTTTAGAAAATTATGTAAACATTTCTATGCGACTTTAATTATAGCTAAAGGTCATTCCAATTCTGAACAGTATGAAAGAAAAACTGAAATCACAAACTTCCTGTACCAGAAATTTTGAAATCCTTACTGTATGAATCCTCTGAGCCAGGATGAGTTGTATGTCTTAAGAAAAGCTAACAGGCATGGAAGAATTTGTTCTTTTCCTGCTGTGGAGAACTGAACAAATGGGGGTAAATTAACTGTATATGGATGTGGGCTTAATCTAACTAGGTTTGGATGCACTGTGTTTGGGTGTAAGTCCTTTGGAGGCAAGGGGAATAGAAAGTCAACTCAAGAACAACTTAAGTTACCTAAAATAAAGGAACATCAGTCTTGTCCAAGGCTCAGTGCCCAGGAAGGTTATAGAGTAGATTTTTTTGAGGGTGATCTCATGGCACACACAGACAAACAGAGGACCAGGCCCAGCCACCACTGGGGGTGACAGCAGCTGGACATGAGCCAGGGTGTGCCCAGGTGGCCAAGAAGGCCAATGGCATCCTGGCCTGGATCAGCAATGGTGTGGCCAGCAGAAGCAGGGCAGGGATTGTCCCCCTGGACTGGGCACTGGTGAGGCCACAGCTCAAGTGCTGTGTCCAGTTCTGGGCCCCTGAGTGCAAGAAAGACATTGAGGGGTTGGAGCGAGTCCAGAGAAGGGCAACGGAGCTGGGGAAGGGTCTGGAGCACAAGTGCTGTGAGGAGCAGCTGAGGGAGCTGGGGGTGTTCAGCCTGGAGAGAAGGAGGCTCAGGGGAGACCTTATCACTCTCTACAGCTGCCTGAGAGGAGCCTGTGGCCAGGTGGGGTTGGCCTGCCCTTCTCCCAGGCAGCCAGTGACAGGATGAAAGGAAATGGGCGCAAGCCGTGCCAGGGGAAGTTCCAGAGGAACGTCATGAAGAATTTCCTCACAGAAAAGGTTGCCAGGCAATGGAACAGACTGCCCGGGGAGGTGATGGAATCAGAATTCCTGGAAGTATTTACGAAATTACTCAATATGGCACTTAGTACTGTAGTTTAGTTGATATGATGATGTTTGGTCAAAGGTTAAATTCAGAGACCTCTGAAGTTTTTTCCAACCTTAATGAGTATATTAATCTATGATTCTACAAAATCAGAATCACCTCACAAAGGCATCTGACTTCCTCTACAAATTGTAGTGGGAGATGTCATGTGTTATCAAAAGAAATACAGGGTTCAATATCTAATGTGTGTATGAACAATTTCAAGATCTCTCTCTGTAGACATAACAGATATAACTATAACTATAACAGATATAGTTAGAAAATGTCTATGCAGAGATCTCTTTTCCAGTTGAAAATAAAATCTGTGATATATCATCATATTTTGTGCCAATGGAAAATACATTTTCTCCACAATGGAAAATTTCCACAAAGTATTATTACTTTTGGTAAAACTGGAAAAAAAGACCGTGTTTATATGGGAGGTAGAACAAGTGACTTTGATACCTTTCAGTTTGCCAAAGTAGAAATACTCATTTTTCATAATATAACTTTAATCTGACTTCTTTTGATATCAGGGAAGCTAGAGCTAGACTATATCTCCAGGTTTGATTTTTGGATAGAGTGCCTCTCCCAAGGGAAATTTTTTTCTGTTTCTTCTAGCCATTGTGATTCAGTGTGGGAGTACCTTATCCATCATACCACAGAGAGCATAGATTGACGCAAGAATCTGCCTCTCCAAAGGAAGTGGTTACATAACAGATGAAAATAATGTTTCTGAATTTACTTACACATTTTTGTGTAAAAACCTCACGTGCTTGATCACTCTGATCATGTTGAAGAATGGAGAAGGAATAAATGAGTGACAACATTAGGTTTTAGAAGTCTGGGTTGAGCAGCAAAATAAGTTGCCTGATTTTCTGAAGTGTTAAACATCTAAGAGCTGTGACTGAACCAGTGGTTTTGTACTTGAAGTAGCATCTGTCCACATGTGACATATGGACATATGTTACACCTCGCTCAAGAGTGTGCTGGCTGGTGTTCCTTGCTGCTCCAGGCAAAGTGGAGCTGACTCCTGTTCTCTTTGTTGCTGTAGCTCAGAAAGAATATAATTACATTTTTTATCAGAATCAGAACTCTTATGTTCTCCTTCCAGACGAGGAGCCATATCCAGGTCCACACACAGCAGCAAGTGGCTATGAATTTTTTACTTAAAATGAAAACACGACAGGAGTGCTCATACTTGCTAGGATAAGAACTAGCTGGTAAAATCATTACTAAGTTATATTTGATGAGCCAGGTGTGTTCAATCTCTCCTCAGTAATGACTAGTTAGGTGAAAACTCATTTCTGCTCTTCTACTCTTCTCAGCAGCCAGTCCAGTATCTCTTGGCCAGCCCTGTAATGATTTCAGAGCCAGAATAATTCTCAGACAGATACAGATGAAATCAGTCTCAGTGCTCTTATAATGAATAGTTAGCATTTTTGAAGGAGGTTCAGCCATTCATTAGTAGTTCAGAAATTACATGACTACAATGACAAAGATGCCATTTCTACCTTTGGGTTCCTCAAATAATCTTGTGTAGAATTATACCACCCACACCGTCAGTATTATCAGTAAGACATTTTCACTTAGGCTACAAAGGTGAGTAGTCAGTGAACAAACGTTCATTGAGTATGCAGTTAAAATAGAAACATCACTCCATACACATTTTCAGTTTCAAACTAGAATTTAATAGTCTAGGCCTGCAGTCAGTAATCAGGAATCACTTAAATGGTTGGATAAGGCTAACCATTCATGCCTCTTCTCCAGCTGTCTCAGCTACTTCAACTAAAATTAAAAAAAAAACAGCCCTCAAGACAATTCAACTTTCTATTTTAATTACAGAACCTAGTTCATATCAATTAGTATTTTGAATTGCAAGGTGTTGTCGTGTCTTCGCTCGCTGTCGTCGGCAGGATCGAGAGCTGCGCACTGGCTGCTCGATCCCTATGCCGGGCGCGACAAAGGAAGCCGGGAGGGGTCTTCGCGTAAAGCAGAAAGAACTTTATTGGAGCACCCAAACGGGGTGCCCGTTCAATCTGGGGGGGACAGCGAAGAACCGGGGTTGAGGGGTTGTGCACAAGGTTATAACGGAAAGGGGAAAACCAATAGGACTTAGGGAGAGGGGCGGTGTCACGGTCCCGAGCCAGCAGGGCTTGGACCTCGGCCGACAGGCAGGGGGGAACAGCCAACCCAGAGCGGGGGAGCTTAGAGTCTTCTGGAAGACGGGCAGGGTCGGCTCCATCTGCACACCCCCGACTCCACCCCGCAGGGAGGGGTCCAGTTACTAGTGCTCCGGAGTCCGCCCTTCTGGGTGGGTCTTACACCACCGTCTCCGCCCCCATGGTATCCAGGGATACCTGGCTGTTCCTGGCTGCTGCGGAGGTGGTGAATTCTCCCTCCGCAGCAAGGCATCGCTGAACATTAAGGGATCTCTTTCTGAGAGGGAGATAAAGACAGGAAAGACTTTTTTTTATTGTCAGATGCATCAGGTCTGCAGGGAACAATCCCCAGCTATTTTACCAAAGAAAGCAAGGCATGGGATGAACAATAAAATGTCTGGCTCTTGCCCAGCTTTCTTACTGCAGAAAATCACCATGTAGTTCAGACACTGTGTTAGCACCAGCCCATTCTGAAGAAAGACAGGTTAGGGATTTAGCTAGCAGATTTGAAAAAATAAATCTAAAAATAATTTTGGAATAAAGGCAGGAGACCTCTTGTAGCAGCTGTGCAGGAGGGAGAGGGCAGGGGTGGGCAGCAGCCAGAGCTGTAGAGCGCAGGAATTTTGGCAGTGGTGACAGTGTGCCTGAGACCATCAAGGAGCTGCAGCCCCTCCTACACATCCCCTGCCCTGCTTGACCCAGCACAGCACTCTTTCAATCAGGTTTTTCAGGAAAGTAGGGACCTTGCAGTGCTGGAGGACTGACATGCATCACACAATTGAGGTGACATATAAGTGGAAAGTAGAAGCCTAAATTTAGGCAAATTATGAATTTATCTTTACAGATGTACTTTTTTTTTTTTTTTTACAGGGCTTAAGTTATGCTACAGAGTGTTCATGTGCTGAGTCAATCAAATTCAACTAAAACCATGACGTTCAGACCTTTTGCTAAACTCACTCATTTTAATGGCTTTGGTTTAATATGCTGTAGATAACTTCCCATATTGCAGCTTTGTTTACAACTAAGAGCAATGATAATGAGATCCTGAGATCCTCAGCTGCTTCAGTAGGTTTACACTCGAACCTCTACATTGGGTTAACCTTGGCTAATGGCCAAACACCCCCAGGTGCTCTCTCACTGGCCCTCTTCAGTAGGTCAGGGAAGAAAATAAGATGAAAAGGTCATGGTTGAGATAAAATCAGGGAGGTCACATACTAACTGCCATCACTGGCAAAACAGACTCAACTGGGGCAAAATTAATTTGATTTTTGTCCATTTAAAAAATATCTGGATTGTGGGAAATTAAGGCACAAATTAAAATACACCTTCTTTCCACTTCCACCCCTCTTCACAGGCTCAACCTCATTCCTTCATTTGCAACTCCTCTGCCTCCCCTCAATGAAGGCTGCAGAGCGATGAGGAATGGGGCCTGTGGACAGTTCATAATAGTTTCTCGCTGCTGCTCCTTCCTCCCCACACTTTTCCCCTGCTCAAGTGTGGTGTCTCCGTGGGCTGCTTGGCACTATTGGCTCTGGTGTCTACAGCAGTGTCTCTCTCCCCATCAATGACTTTGCTGTTCTCAGGGCTGTCTCACACCTATTCTTTTCTCCTTATTTCTCTTTCTGTCTGCCATTTTTGCCCTTTCTTATGTGTATTTTCCCAGACACACCACATATATGACTGTAGGGTTAAGCTTGTGGGGTGCTTCAGAACGTGAATCGCACAGTGTCAGCATGGGACAGCTCCAACCTTTCCCCTGAGGCCAGTCCTGTAGCCTCTCGCTGTCAACACCTGGTCGCAGCCATCCATATCATCCCCTACTTCCCAGGACACTGCTAGCACCAACAGGCAGCACAATATGCAGGGTATGGACCTCTCTGCTTTACTCTGTGTTTTATGCTGCCTCTCTGTTTAAACTGATCATTATATCATGAAAAACAAGTGGAAGGAATAAAATAATAGGACCTGTGCAAGGAAGAAAAGCAACAGACTGAATGGCCCAAGAATATTGTTATTTTCATTATTCTACCACAATTCCCTTCTCAGTTTTACAAGATGACTCTTCTGATCCTTACCATTGTCTTGACCATCTCTTTGGTTTAACTCTGTCAGTGACTGAGCAGTGCTCCCACAGAAACTATTTTTATTTTGTGTTTGTTTCACTAAAACGCTGTTTAGCAGTCTTGAATCCGTCATCTAATAGACGAAATAAAATGTAACTGTTCCTCCGCCTCCTGAGCGTCTTCAAGGAAACAACCAACAAACATCACACTAATGTATCAAATAGCTGTATTTCAAATCCATCGCCTTCTTATTTTGGCAGAAAACACACACACATACATGAACATTCTTTGAGACATGCTCAACAATTTTTCAAATACTTATATCACTTATTGTCTTTCATGCACTTTGGTACCTTACACACACCAAACATACAGTGTCTTTGCTCAAAAAACAAACACACTTAAGCCTCACAGTAATTCGGCACTCTGAATATATTTTTAGTAAATTATTCAGGATTCCAAGTAGATAAATATAACTTTAGCAGTTTCTCTTGGCTGCTCAGCACTGTTGTAACTCAGATATTTGGACATGTGCAGAAGCAGAACTCTGTGTGTTTTGGAAGCCTCAGGCACCTGCAGAGCTTGTCGGTCCCCGTGGGTTTTAGCAGGGACTGTTAACGATCCAGCACTGGAACTGAAGGTCTGCATTGCTTTTAAAGCTGAGGTATCAACATTCCTTTTTTTAAAATCTGATCTTGAATTCAGTCATACAGCTAAATGTAGTTTATTCTGTGTGTCCTCTAGCATGGAATATTGTGATTAAGAACAGAAAAGGGGAAAAAACCCACTTCTTTTCCAGCATAACATTGTAGAAGATTAAAATCCAGTCGGTCTGAAAAGGTCAAGTTGAAAAAAAATGATGAGAATTACATTATATCTGAGGTTAAAATAAGCTAAGGAATTTGATTTGGTGCTACCAGCTTCTATATAAGACAGGCTGAGTTATCAGTACTTTGAAGTTAGTCTGTCAAAAACTAAATTTCAGGACCTAACTGACACATGTGGTCAGGGAATGGTTTGTTCAATCTAAAAATTTTTTTCCAGTTTTAGAAAGAACACAGGTTTTAATGAAAATATTGCGAATACTTTCTCATTATTGCTACTAATTAGCAATATAGTATGTATGAAACTTGATTTATCACAAACAAGTACTTGCAAAGTTTCCAAGGACTCAATTCCTACAAGGAAAAGAGAACCACCTATGTTTGCTGCATCAACTGTAACATATACCTTGAATTATGTGCCCAAATTATACAAGATCTACACTATAGTTAAAAAAATCTGTATTAAATCAAAGGGTTTTTTTCAGATGCATTGGACCAAGAACAAACATCCTTCACTCATCAAAGTTATTCAGGTCTGTGTCAATGTAAAAGGGGAAGAAACTGTGGCTCATAATTTAAAATTCAGGACTTGTTCACATGGTTCTGCCTGCTATCACAGTGTAAAAAACCAGAGCATTTCATAGAATACAATCCACTTTTGCTCACAGGTAAAGTATAATTCTTTGTTATTACAAAAGTGAGGAAACAGTGAGTTCAAACCTCATAGATTTTAATTTAAACAGCTAAAAGATATTTAGAAGTTTAAATGAAATCCTCCTATTATCCTGAATACCCCTGGATTTTTTGCACTAGCTTGTAGCTAATACTTCAGGGAATATTGAGAAATAAAAGAAAGGAGGCATTCTCTCAAGCATAAGTGTAGACTGCAGACTATCATTGAAATATTAACTTATGATTGTGTTTTATTTGGTGCATTGCCCAGGAAGCTTTTTGTTTATTCCCATCAGCCTGCTGTCCTCTGTTATCATAATTCACAAGTGCGTAGGCAATCTAATAAATCCTTGTTCGAAACACTTCAGAATCTATTGGCAGTTTTCGCCAGTAGCACTGTGTGGTTTTGTTCTTGCATTATTGCCTTTAGCAAGTACTAGGGAAGAAGGATTTTCGAATTCACATGAAAGGAGAGACTGATTAGAGCATGCTATTTATGATGATAGCATTAAATTTCACTGTTTTCCTTCAAATTCTCGGGTCATTTTTACCAAGACCTTTTCCTAATGTCTTAACTCTCTCAGCAAGGTAACACAAGTATGTTTAGAAGCAGGTTTTGTTGCTGTCATTTCAGCGTGCACTGAAATAACTTTTCAGGAGTAAATTTAATACCATCAGGAAGGAAAAAATAATATGTAACTGACAGAAAGGAACAGAAACAGAGAGGCTGAAAAAATGTGACTCAAGATAATGGAACTATACTGATTAAATAATAATTGTCATACTAGTGCGCTTTATTTTTTAAAGATGTTTTAAATCCTTTTATCTAGAGTGATAGACAGTGAGATCATTAAAATACTAATTTGTATCAGTCTTAATGCAAATAAATAAAACCAAGGATCCTTTCTTTGAAAAGTTAAGGAGTTCAATGCCATGTTTGTTCAATGACAAAATTTGATTCCAGAAACATATGCCAAAAATCCTATTTTAATATGTAAATTTTAACTACGTGTAGCATAAAAATTATATTCCGCCAAAGTAACATAACCTTCACAGATCAGGACCCACAGGAAGTAAGTGGGGTTTTTTCAACCTTTTTACCTAAGTCATATCATCCTGCTATATACACTAGGATGGAATGGCCTACCAGCTTAGCATAGTGTCTTGTCTGCAAGACAAAGAGCCAATAACAAGGAGAGAATATGAAACACAAAACACATTTAAAAAGTCAAGTGAAACTAGGAACAAGTCCAAACCAAGTCTAGCAGCTTTTTGTTGTAAAAAGGAATAAATTGCAAATAATCCAGTAATGCAACAATTTTTTAAAAGGGAGTTCTTTTCTAAACTGAGAGTTTTAAAAAACAGTAAGACATAAATCCATTCACCAACTATATAATTTCCATGTAGACCAAAGCTTTTCTTAATCTCATTAATGTCAATTCCAGGGCTGTGTGTCTCCCTCAAAACAGAAACTAAAATGAATAGCTATTTTGTCTTGAGCAAGGTCCAGCTTCCAGTTGTCTCATCTAAGTAATAACTGGATTCCTATTTCTGTGATTTTTTTTAAGAAGTGGGGGATATTTTTGGAATAGGAAAACTGCCTGTTACTCTTTGTATTTACTTCTGCTGCAGCAAATGTCTTTTCAAACATTTAGGCTTCTTGTTTTCTTGTTTCACACAAAGAAAGGCAGCAATGAGAAGTAAATCAAATAGACAAGAAGCTCTGTACTTGCCAGACTTTTGTTTTATACTGACACATTTATCACTTTAAGATAAGCAGTGCTCGGCACATGTCCTCAGCTAGTGAAGCCCAAAGCAAAAAGCTAAGAAGGAAAGCTTTCCTCTTCCAGAGTCCTGCCTTTGCTGCCTCTTCTGCTGGCTCTGGGGCTGCTCTCTCTTTGGTGGTTCCACTCAGGACATCTCAAGTGCACTGCACTGTTCACGTAGTGGGTGCATGAATCTCAGAGGTGAGATCAGACCCCAGAAATCCCTTCTGACCTCTGTTCCTCATAGAGGCGGCATTCCTGATTTTTTGCTGTTCCTTCTCCCAGTTTTTTTCATAGAAGTTCCTATGTTCATAGCATCAGCAAAGATGCTTCATTTGCTCTGATTCAGTACAGATGGGTCAGTCAAAAAGTCAGGTTACTTAGAGAGATCAGGGACTTCTGGATCTGGGAAGGATTTGAAAGGACTAATTGCTGCATTTTTTTGAAAGCTGGAAGGTGAGAATTTGAAATTTAGAGGGCTGGGGTTGGCTAGAGTGAGTGACTATACGCACCTGTGGGAAGAGGGACCTAAATTATGACAACAAATTCTCAAAAAAAATTGAGAATTGCTATGCTACATTGATAAGATCCTGAATATTCTCTGGTCTACACTGTCTGTAGGAAGAACTGTAGTCTTGAGCACCTCTTCTAGTAATATTTTCCATATTTTGCTGGCTTCCCTATCTAGCTATTCATTACATATTTACACATCCATAGTTATTATGTATATAGTTATTTGTTTGCATAGCCTTTTAAACTATTTCTAAAAAATTGCTCATTTTTCAAAACATATGAAGGAAAAATCAAATAGATAGTTTATTTTCCTCATGTCCCTTACCAAAAACTGGTATTAGGTTGGCTTCTCCTGGGAAACTATAATAGTCTTTTACTGGATGTGAAGATGCTCCATTGTTTCCATCTCCATGCACATGGAGTGGCCAGAGTTAGCATGCTCAAGGCAAGGGAAAATAGTAATAAAAGCCACAGAATCACGGAATCCTAGAATGTTAAGGGTTTGACGAGATCTTAAAGATTATTTAGTAAAAATCCAACCCTTGCCATGGGCAGGGACACCTTCGCTAAACCACATTGCTCAAGGCCTTATCCAACCTGGCCTTAAACACTGTTAGAGTTGGGACATCCTCATCCCCCTTGGGCAACCTCTTCCAGTGCCTCACCACTCTTGCAGTAAAGAATTTCTTCCTAATATCCAGCCTAAATTACCCCCCTTTCAGTTTGTCCTGTCACTACAGTTCCTGATGAAGAGTCCCTCTCCTGCTACGCTGTAAGCCTCTTCAGAGACTTGCTGAAGGTTCCTAGGAAGTCTCCACCTTCTGAAAGATTCTTTTTTTTGTTCTGAGTTTGCTCAGCAGCTCCTTATCCATTGGTGGGGACCTCGTGGCATTTTTGCCTGATTTCCTCCTTTTTGGCTTGCATTGATCCTGAGCTTGGAGGAGGTGATCCTTGAATACCAGCCCAGCCAGCATTCTTGGGCCCCTCTGCCCTCCAGGTCTTTTTCCCATGGGACTCTACCAAGCAGGTCCTTGAAGAAGTCAATATTTGCTTTCCTGAAGTCCAGGATTTGGACTTCCCCACCAGGAATTTTGGAGCTTCCCCATCAGCTCCTCCCTACAGGAGAGTACAAGGTCCAGCACAACACCTCTCCCTGTCGGCTGATCAATCACTTGTATAAGGAAGTTGTCATTGACATATTCAAGGAAACTCTGGATTGCTTGTGCAATCTCTGCTTTCAACAGCTGGCTAGATATTTGTCATCAAAAAAAAGTGATTTTTCAATTTTGTCTTCATTATACAGTTCTAGTTTATTGACAAATGTCACACGAGGAATGCTTCACTGCAGAGTTTTTCATACCTACAGTGTACATGCCAAAACAGGACTGAAGTGAAGTTTCTCTTTTCCTCCTTATATTAACTATTTTAAAGAATCTCAGTCTTGGAAAACTAATTTGTGACATCTTTCTCTCAATGTGCAGGTAATATTAACCTCTACCTCAATGCAGGTGGGTCTACAGAAGGTCAGGACATGTTGTAGGATCAAGGCAATTGTTTGGATGCTGGAGCATTTTCTGAGTCTAGTCCCTGTACTGCCTTTCCTAGGGCTTCCTTGAAAGAGGATTGTAGCAGTGTAGCAAATTGCATTTTTCTATTCTCATGTGAGTGATTTCAAAACCTAACAATTATTATTATCTTCTTTCTGGATTATTTGAGTATAAACAAGAGCTTTTCAAGCGAAAAGGAATTTCAAATCTTTTAATTTTTTGTTACAAAAGGTGCAAATGCAGTAATGAGCATCATCTTTTGAAAAGCATGAATTTTGAAGAATCAGGACATAAAGACTGAAATACCATGTTTGGCTACTTTCCTTTAAAAATTGTCAGAAAACCCATTTATCTTCTTATTGAATAGAGCTTAATAATTGTTCAGACAAACTGCAAAGGAATTAAAATTTGTTTTAACATATATTATGTTGAAAACAAGCATAGTCACACACTAATACTTACACTGAGTTAACATTAAATTATACTTGATTTAAGGTTTTTGATGTCTCACTAAGATGATACATATAAAAGTATATTGGCAAGGTAGAATAGAAGTTGAGAACAGCTAATTGCAAGAAATAATATTTTGTTCCTGCATTCACATGTATGATGATTGTTAAAAGACATCTCACATGTTCCTTGGTTTCCTAAGACATTGTTTTAGCCTGAGTTAAATACAGTATCTAATTGCCAATTGCAATGCATTATGTTTATATAATATGATACTTATTTTTTCCACTTGAGTAGATAAAGTGGGTATCTATTTATATTATCATGATGTTTGAGTCAGTAGAGGCTGATTAGTTACATTGAATGCCAGCAAAAGCAAATGCAGTCTCCTGAATAAAAATTGGCAGCTTTCATGGCATGTGAATGCAAATAAACAAGAGAAATGTATTACTCTACCTGAAGTCCTGATTTTCTTCTTATATGGCTTATTTACACCAATAAAATTACAAAATTTGAAATTCCTCCAAATTTTTCTTTTTTTTTCTTCCCCAGAGAACTAATGTTCTTGGCATTGCTTAACAATGAATAGAGAGACACATCCCTTAGCTGAATATTGTTCGTTATTTCCTTTTAGCAACGTACAGATAAAGTGTTACTGCGTTTGACAGAGTTCATTTGGGTGAAGAGGTTCTGCTTTGGATGAGCTGTGTTTTCCACTAATGAGTATTTTCTATATATTGCTTCTTATGAAGAATTGATAACCTTGTAATAATCTGTTTTGACAGTATTTTTCTAGAAATATTGTGTTAAATACTTTTAGACATGAGGGATCATGGACATATGGATATAGTGGTGTGCGCTTTCTCTAATTATATGCATTATACAATTTGCCATTGTTGGAGACTGTTGTACCATTCTTCATTCATTTAATAATGCTTTTGCAAATTGGCAGATAGCATTTGGGCTAAAATACACACAGAGTTTTTGCAGGAATAAAACATGCTCTGCCTTTTCTCTAGTGTAGAGCAATTTGTCAAGTAATTAGCCAACCTAATTAAATTTTTGTAGCACTAATCAAACGAATATGCTAAAATTTTCTTTGCACAGCCAGTTTGCTGTCTGCTTGCATTTAACTTGATGGTTTGAAAGAGGCCCTACTATGTCTGCCACTCCACTTAATCACCTCATTTGCATTTTATATTGGTAAATCAAATAAAGCACCAGTGGCTTTTAGTATGATTGACTATGGTCAGGGCTGTTCAGATGGGACTTTTTCACAGAAAATTAGGCACATTTTAATATGAGTGAGTCTGTGCTTTCAACATTCAACAAACTACATTCACTCAGCTAATTAAAAGTGCTTGTTGCTTTTTGCCGATGTATGATAGATTTATCCAGCTGGTGTGTCCATTTTCTTTTGCATAATTTCTTGATGGAAGTTTTTATCTTTATACATAATAAGATTGTCTAAACAACACTTCAAACCAATTTGCAAGAACTATATAAATAATATTTTGCAGAAGCTATTTAGTTTGAAAGAAATACACTTGCTGTTCAGCAAACTGATTAGGTTATATATCTTTTCTTTTACATCATTCTAGAATATAAACCCTTGCACTATGAAATTTTCAAATTCTGTCTTCACAGAGCCAGAACAAATCACTTTCTTAAAATTGTGGGAAACACTGCTGAGGAGTATCCCTAACAGTTCATCAGAGTAGGGTTTGATACTCCTTTAGATTAGGCCAAAGTTCAGACCCAAAACTTTACAGATGAAATTTTTTTTTAACGTTAGAAAAAAGTTATTTCTGTGTATGAGACTTCATTTTTTGTTATTTTGAAAGATTTTTTTCCAACATAAAACATTTCCCAGAATGGGAATGGAAATTTATATTTTTCTTTTTCTCAATGGTCAGTAAGGACATGCGTATCAAAACGCATTGTCTTATCACTTCAGGTTCACATATGTGCTAAAAGTAGATGGAAAATTAACTTCACAGACATATTTCCAAAATAAATCCATTTTTAATTAATTTTTTGGAATAAACTAATCAAGTCTAAACTGGTAGTAGGGTAAAAAACCCAATAAAATTTAAGACTTGATGAGAAACCTCATTTCTCCTAAAAGAATTATGTTTACGCTGTGTCATTCAGTACCTATCATATTTAGATATTTACATACACATACATATTCATGCATACATATATATTCATATTTTCTTTTCTGAAAGGACTGATACCACAAAATAACCACCATTCCTAACAGAGACCCAACGTGAGACATTTTAAGTTACAAGATAATTTCAGACACAGATGGAAAATAATATGAGCTTTTCCGTACTTGAGCCCTCCAACAGTTATCTGGTCCAAAGAGTTGCCTGCGTTCAAGGGTCTCGTGTTGTCCCTTGCTGGGGTGATGGTGAGCACTTGGCCAACCCTTTTGTAGATGGTAGAATGAAGAACATTTCATCTTTCCTTAAAAATTTGAGAGACATGAGCAGCTGCTCGTGACAATCTGCCGTTTAGTGGAAGGAAAGGAAGGGAAGAGATTCAGCCATGGAAACCCTAATAAAATTGTCAGAGAGAAGCTAATTTAACAAAACACTTCAAATACAACTTCTTACATGGATCAAAATCAAAATTTTCCGATGTAAACTGCGGTACTTTTCTCTGAGGTGCTTGCAGGGCACTCAAATATTCTGTCCTGTCAATAGAGCCATCAGAGAAGTAATTTAAGAGGGAGAAAGAGAGCAATCTTAAACTGACACAGGTGTTTGTTAAGGAAGTATTTGTCTAAATCTTTAGTCATGTGATTCGTCTCACTGATGGAAACTAAAGACTCATATGAAGAGGGATAAATTTATTGCATGGGGGGGCAGGAATGGAACGAAAGAAAGTACCAAGACATAGGATGTAAAATAAAAGATAGAAATAGCAAAGAAATATGTAAATATAGGAAAACTGTTGTTTGCAGGTGTTCAAATAAAGACAATGTAAGGTTGTACCTAATTGCAATGCTTAATATCCACCTTATCATTCTAAGAGTCAGACTTAAAGATGAAGTTTGCATCTATCCCCATTACTCTTGCACATTGTGGCTCCTCAAACTTCTTTGTAAGATTTCTCTGTAAATATTCTTCTTAAACTCTCAAAATGCTAGAAATTAAGGACCAGGTACATGCCTTTCCCTGATGAGGGAAAGTGTCCTTGATCACTGAAGTAATGATTTAGCTATGAAAAATATTGGAGGAGGACAAAAGGCTCAGCAGTGTCCATACAGACCTCAGAAGAGAAGCTTGAGCTGAGCCCTTGACCCACAATGTACAAATGTAACAGATGTCTAAGTACCATAATGCAGCTTTAATTAAACATAGGCCAAAACCTCCTTGCTCTAAGCTCATGGGGATTATTATGATAAGAACTTGGCCTTGTTCTGGCCAAATTCTCTCTGATCCAGAAGAAAGGCAGTAATGCTTTGTGTATTTTGATACCAGGCCAGAATAAAACAGGCTACATCCTCAGGTACAGATCATTTACCTGGGAACACCAGGTGAACTCCTTTTCCTGTGCCTTAGCCAACTTAGTGCACTAACCTCTTTGGTAAACTTATTTGAGATCTCATTTCTAATAATGTATGGTGGTGCAATACACCACCTTGATTTTGATTTATACTTATATTTTATATTCTCATTTACATGTGCAAACAATCTAATTTGAAAAATCTTCAAAGACAAGCAGTCATCTTTCTCAGTACTTGGAGAAGAATGCAAATAAATAGAATCAAGCTATTAAACTTTCTTAATTTGATATAGCAAATGTCTGGCCTTTTAATTGTATTTTAATGAATTTAAATTCAACTAAATGTCATGTTCAGAATATGAATACTTTAATCACACTAAAAATTTATTCTGAAGATCTTGTGCTACTGAATAACATGTCGATTTATATTTAGTGTTAAATGGAACATATTGTCAGTTGAAGACTATGGGTTATCACTGAGTGAAAGAAAAAAAACGAACAAAACAAAACAAAAAATCCAACCTATATATTCCTTCCTGCTTTCAGAGTCAAAAGCATCATATGTGGCATTCACTGCATCTCCAAAAATAGCATTGCTTAATAAATCACAAAGGAATTGTGACATCATAAATGTTATTCTTTTTAATCTAAAAAAAGGGGACATTTCTTATTCTGCCAGATAATTTATGTAATTCCCCAGTTTGTGAACCTTATCCATATGAGTCTGAAAGCCTAGCTAAAAGCTGTTTTTATTTTCTGACAATTTTTTTTTTAGTTTAGAGCCTGAATGAGAAGTCTTTATTCATAAAAACTGCCAGTCTTTAAATCCTGATACTTGGGCCTCAAATTTACTATAAATATATAAATGAGCTACAAATATATTCTGCATAATAATATGACATTTATTGCAATTCCCTTCCACTAAATTCATAAATACATGTTAGAGTTAAGAAGACAGATTTCCATGTCTTAGCATAATTTGGAAAACATAAGGATCTCTATGAATATCGTCTCAAATTTTGTTTCTTTTATGCTACAGAGAACAGTCTAAGTGCTGGTATTAATTTTCAATTATTCAGTTATTCATTTATTATGAATTGTGAACTCTTCAGGAACTTTAAAGGGTCCCGCCTTGTTGACTTCTGCTAAAGCTTTTTCTGCATCGTATTAGAAGATCATGCTTTCAGTGAGTGTCAGATGATAATAGGAAGTTTGCTTTCTGCTCCCTTCTGTCCCCACGAAACCAACCCTCTAATCCAGTTTTCAGTACTGATTTCTATCCTTCCTAACAGCTGAGGATATATTTGTTTGTTTTGGAGAGTCTTTTGAGTTTATGTATGAGGGGAGGGAGTTAAAATTTAATTTTCTCTGTCTCTTACCCTATAATCTGTTTCTGACATATGTCTGTGTGGAGCTTGAGCTGAGCTCTCTTCTAGCTGTTTAGTGAATTATTATCCCATGATTACCAGTGAGCACAAAGTTTGTACTAGTAAAATATTATAGGTCACAATTCTGAAAAGGCTGAATGCCTTCACCTAAGTGGTATAGGGAACATATTTATCGATATCTGTGTTATCTCCCAGACCTTAATGTCCACCACTGGTGTAGTAAAAGAGAAACTAACTGCTAAACGAAACATTTGGATGTGCCTGCATTATTTAATGTCTGGAGGAGAGAGCTTTCAGAAAGGTAACCTGCGTTCTTCATTTAAAAAATATACACTTATTAACAGTAGATATATTCCTTATCAGAGTGAAATTCAGTCTCCTTGTAGAAATAAAATGTTAGAGATTTTTGCTCCTAATCTTTGTGTCTGCAATGCAGAAAAAAAAATACTTTCCTACTGATGCTCAGAACAATAATTGATTTTATTTTTTTGCTACAGATTTTATGCTGCAAACTCAAGGTTACATTTGCAGTCAAATACAAAAAACATAATTGCACTGAGAATTATATGTAACTAAATTAGAGGTATAATCCAGTTCACCTTCATAGAAGTGAATTTCTGAAAATGTTCCCCTTAGAGGAGCAACTTGCGTTGCATCTTGAGCTATGCTTACAGCTTGATGAGAACAAAACCAAGAGGAATTTATGCAAAGCAGCACGGACTAACTCTATATGCCAAATGGCACAGTTTAAAATGTATGTGTGCTACAGGCGCACTGCAGCAGACTCTAAGCTGCATCAGCTGATCATGCATAAACAGGAACCACAGTAAGCAGCTGCTGTCAGACCTAAACAATAGCATTTTGAGCAGTTTATTTAACTGAACTAATTCTACAGAGACAACAGGTTTCTTCCTATTGTTGCAGACTAGCAGTGAAGCAGAACGTCAAGCATGTCTCTCACTAAAGGACTTGTTTGGTCTCTTTGTGTGGTATTTATAGCATGGTCTGGTTAGTGTCAGTCTTCGCTTTATTGGTATTCTCTTAAATCCTGAAATTTTACCCAGACTATTACTAATAAACCCAAATCTTCTCATAGAAAAGATGTATATTTTCCAGCAAGTCCTGTGAAAACTGCCAAACCCCTTTTAACTGTGTGGTTGTATTTCATTCCAACTCTTTTTGCGTACAACAGTCTTTTATTTTTTATTTTTTGTTTGCCTTCCTTGGGGGGACTTAGCTTTTTACATACATATTTTTTAACATATTTTTGTTCCATAATTTTATTACTTATGATAGTCTTTGATATATATGGAAAAACACAATTTCCTTGCATCAGCTACAAAGAGAAATATGACGATATGCCACCATGTCTTTATAAGCTTAAATAAAATTTGGTAGCATAGCTGCATTGATAAAAAGTTTTTTTACACTCAACATTCTTATTTCTGGATAGAAATTATTTTACCCCCAGCAGAAGAACAAGATGAGGCACAGCCCTGTCTGATGTGGCAGAAGCACACAAGCTGTAAAAGCCGGTCAGTTTCTGAACTCATCATAAAAAAATGTTTTCAGCAAGGTTTTTTCCTCACTTCTACCAGTAATTTATCAGTAAATGATTCTTCTCTTTCCTTTACCTACTTGGACAAATTTCCTATGGTCAGTACCTTAATATAAGTTAATGAATTGGTGGAATGCCAAAATTTTTTGCACTTTTTTTGTGCAAAGAAAATAACACTGAATTTGTCTGGACCCTTTAACTAACAGGTTTCCCAATGACATTATTTTGGAAAATTTTCATTTCTGAATGCAATTTTGATATACCATGTACACAAATAATATTTTATAAGATAATGTAACATTGAAACAGTACTATAAAGAAATTAAATCAGACAAATGAAATAAATAAATATTGAAAAATATTAAAATGTTAAACTAAAGAGCATTTTCTGTCAGGAAATTCCCTCCCTCCCCCCAAAACAAAATTTCAGGAGGTCACAGAGATCAATTGTTAACAACATGAACAAGTGTGTTTTCTGCTGTGTTTCAGGAATGAGCACAGTACATGGTGAAGCAGGGATGAGAGCTCAGTACAATGTGGGCTCAGGTTCGTGCTACCTGTGTAGAGGATGCCCTGTTCCTTTACTGAAGATGGTTGAGATTGGAGAAAATATTAGTGGAGCTTTTGGCTCTCTGCTGCCCACAGCTCCAAAACAATTCACATTTCTCTAGATGTCATAGCGCCTCTTGCTCAGTCTGGACCAGTGCAGGAAAGGCTGTGAGCTGAAACCTCTTGCAAGGACAGTGAGAGTCACAAGGAGTTTCCGCACCCAGCACCACCCTGTTTCATTGGATTCACCAGGCCAGGCCAGGATTGTTAATAAGAGAGCAGAAACACAGAATCATGAAATCATTAAAGTTAAAACATATGTGGTTACCTTATGTTTAAGGTAACACTGGGATTTCATCTGTTTCTCAGCACTCTAGGGTGTGATGGCTTCTGGCTCTGGAACATGAAAAAATATTGGTAGGTAACCCACTGAGGAGGATTGGTTATCCTTCACCATGGTCTTGTGAATACTATCGTAATTGAATTAAAATCATGTGGGAAGTTAAAAGTTTTATGTTTGGGTTTGCTTTGGTTTGGTCATTTGGGTTTGGTTTTTTTTCATTTTAAATACTTTAAAATCATTAACATAATTTTCTCTCTTTTTCTTCTTAGCTGCTTAAGGAAAAAATTATTTTTATCTAGGACCAGATTATTATCTTCTCCAATTATCAGATTCAGAGTTCTTGAAAAACATCTAATCTTCCATTCTAAGAGTTCTATATATCATTCCATTTAAATGCATAAAATACTAAAAATCTCCTGGTATTGGTATAAAGTGTTTTTTTTGGTGTTCTATATTCTGCTGTAATAAAGATTTTATGATTTTCTTGCTTATAAATCAGTGAGAACTGTTCTGACAATGAAAACAAAGCAAAAACGAAACCAAAACTGAAACCAAAACCAAAACAAAACAAGCCAGAACAAAAAAAGTTCAATGGCAATATTTTGTTATTAAACCTTATTGATTTTACCACTTTTTTTTCCAATGTCAAAGCTGAGCATCTGGGACTGCTGTAAACTGTACGTGAATTTTCCCACTTTCTTTCATGTGTTTAGCATATCTATCCACAAATATGCAGTCTTTATTCCCATGGACATTCAGCTTCATTATTGATATATTTAGATTTCATTTTAAGTTCCAATTTGATAAATGCTTTTTAAAAATTCCTTACAGATTCCATCTCACACACATACAAAGGGGAATTGGAAGCATAAACCAACCTTTATTTCTTAGCTCTGCTGCACAGAGTATAAGTGTGTGTGTGTCCAGGTGCTTGCTGGGGTTCCCAGGAACAGCTGCTGCGAATCCTTGTGGCTGTGAGTCCCAGCCCAGGTCTGACCCCGGCACCCCAGCCAGCGGCAGAGCACCAGCTCAAGGAGACACAGCACCAGGAGTCAAACTGAAACCAAATTACGGCACTTCAGCAGCCTCGCCTGGAGCTAAAAGCTTGATTCCAACTCAATTGGAAGAGTTTTGGCAAAGTGACCATTGGCCTACTTTTCTGTTCAGAAGTTCTGTATGTATGTATATATGATGAATGTTTCTCAACCTTAATGTGCTTTGGCATTAATAATAAGCACTCTAATTAGAGAACTTTTGTAAGAAAGAGACTGCTTGTTTCCTTTTTCTGATGAAAAGCAGAGGTCAACAAGTAGAGGAGTAATGAGATAAGTGTTATTTACTGTATATGTCTTCTCTCTTTAGAGAAGATACATTTGTGGTGATGCAGCCCCGGGCACAGGAACAAGCCCTAGCTCCTCTCAGCCCATCAGGTGTGGCAAGAGGAGGTAATGGATGTGTAAGGCAGTGCAGTACATAGGGTGGCAAAACTGCAAACAATGCACATCACACACTCTGCTACTGAAAACAGTGTTTGTTGGATTAATGCTACTTTTTGCACTGACATTATTGTGGTCTGCAACAATGCTAGTTTTCTGTCTTACTGATGGTGTCAGCTGTTAGTCCAACAGAGCAGCTTGGTGACACCTCCACGGTCCTGCGTGTCACAGGTGTTTGGGGCCACCTAACACAGCTGTACACAGTGCAGATATAGCTTGAAATATTAATATAGATTCTAGTAGCAGCAGAATTATATCAACAACTTTTAAAACCTTGTTCTGGGCTTGTTTAAGAGCAGAAAAGAGAAGAATCTCTAACTGATACTGGTTAAAACCTAACCAGTAATGGAAGAGTTTGCAGGATGTTTTTGAGCTTTCATGTCAGTCAAGAGGCTGAGGTGAGCACAGACCCTGGCAGAGCCTTGGAACAGTCTGCCTACTCATGTACAATATAAACTGTTCTGCTCCCTCTGAGTGATCTTCTGCTAGTTATATGCAATTGGAATTTAACCTCAGGACACAGAATCCAATTAAATAACTTCCTCCAAAAAAAGACACAAGGTAAATATGCAAGGTAAATACAAGGTAAATATGGCCGATATTCCAAGGTGAGCTATAAAAATGTATCTATAAACATGCATTGAAGAGACAATGTCTATACCCACAAAGACGAAACAGAAAAGTACAGGCTCACTCCTTACCCAAGCCAGGGACTTGAGGCATAAGATCGTGATGCTACTCTAGCAAACAAACAGATCAGGAAGTAGCATTCCCTGCAATAAAATATTAGTACCTCCAAGGTGATATTTCCTGCTGATCATCCAGGTATGGAGACTCTGTCAGATGTTGCTGCTGCTGCAGCAGTCCCTCTCCAGGGTCCAGACCCAGTGCCTTCACCTTTGGTAATATCAGCCCATGCTCAATACACAGCAAAGACAGGCACCAAGTGTTCTGTATTTTCATCAAGAAGATTATAGCCCATACAAAATGCTAATTAAATTAAAAACTGTTTTCTCAAACTGCCTGACTAATCAGGATAGCCAAAATATTTTCAGTTCGGGCCAAATTGGTATTAAATGGAAGAAAAAGAAAAAACACAATCAAACAAAGCCCCAGGTTAAAAAGACTGCTTTGTTGCTTTAAAATGAAATCTTTTATTTCATTACTTTTTAAAGTTTCTGCACTCTCTGTTTTAAGTAGTGTTGGCAGATTTGCATTAAAAATTCCTTTTTGAAGAAGGAAATGTTTTTTTAAAGAATTTCATATTTGGTATTTTCTAAATTCTTTTCCTTTATTTCCTCTCTTCCACTGTCTACAAGCATCACCCAAATTTCAGAATAATTTCTGTCACTTGTCCTGTCAAAACTGTTTGTTACTAAAAAATGGAGCTGTTGGAAAATCATAACAAGAAAGTCATCCCAGAAATTCTAAGTAAGGTACTTTTAATTTTAAAGATGCGATACAATAGTTTAAGCAGGTAATTATTTTTATTAAGTATTCCTCTATAGCAGCGTTTCCTATTAGTGAATAATCTTGTAAGTATTTTTACTCATAAATGTGTATGAGAGTTTTATTATTATAGTATTAGACACATTTGGGACTCTAGTTCATCTCTGCTGCAAAAAGTGTGAGTTGCTCTGCTAGCTCTTCTGAGAGCAATTGTGAGTCTCTTGATCATGAAAATATCTTAAAAAATACTACTCATTTGGTTTGATTTTGTTTTCTTATTCTTTTCTTTGTCTTTTTTGAAGATTTTTTTTTTGGTGTGTTTGTCTTTTTACTTCTGAGCTTCTGAAGGGCACTGTATTCCATTCTCCTATTTTTCTTCCCAGCAGCAAATGACAGAGCAGGTCACGATGTTCTGTATTTATTTTGGGAGCTTTTTAAAGAAAACTGATTACTTTATGACCAGAAATAAAATTATGAGTTGGAAGCACTGGAAACGCAAACCTCTGTGCAGCAGTGTACTCATTGCATGGGCATATTTTCACCACAAAAAACACTGATGTCTGAGGAATGAGTTTTCATCTGTCTCAATTGCTACTTTAACATTGCAAAAATGAACCATCTGCCTGGGTAAAAGAAGCTGTAGACACTGAGCCTAGTCAGGTTTGTCTACATTTGCCACTGTCGCCATCCTGAAAAACTTAAAACTTCAGTGCAGACCCCAAACACCGGATTAATGGAAAAAAAGGGAAAGCTATGCTGCTGTTGTCTGTTTAGTATTATTTCATTTTCGTTTTACCCTTCCCTCTGTCTTCTGATATCATGTGCACAGGTTTTTGCCTAAAACCACTGGGATTAAGAAATATTCCAATCTCTGAGTTCAACAGAACTGAGTGCTTCCTAATTTAAGCTTGATGACAAAAATTTGTAGAGTTTGTTATACAGGTTGTGTTTGTCATTTTGATATTCTGATGTTTGTATGATTAACATTTAACAAACACAAATAAATGCACAGAATGTTACTCCAGCTAATTCTGACATAGAAAGCCACAATAGATAATCATTAACTATCTAAACACATATAAAAATATTTGAAATCAGAGTGATTTGTATGGCAACTTTACTCTTTTTATCTGAGCACTGAGAGTCTGAGGTGATGGTGGCATATCCATACCAGGTGCTTGTCTGGTTATATTTAGGACAGAGTATACGGAACCAATATGTACATATATGTGAAGCTTTATTTCACTTAAATTAAGTATCAACAATCTAGCGAATATAGTGTAAAATTAAGAAAGAAAAGACTGAAACTATTTACATGTTTAACTGCCTGCAATCACCAATGTGGCTGTTTAAATAAGGAGCATGGTTAAGATATTTTTGTCTTGTTTTGTAGGGTCAAATTACATGTTTTTTTTTTACACAGACCTTGGGGGAAAAGATCCATGAGCTTCAGATGTGAATTTTGTATAAGAACTTATAAATTCAGATGCTTCCATGCTCACTAGAGTCCAGGGTCAGCACAAAAGGAGCATTATGGGTTTCACTTGACGTATAAAAAAATATCAAGAGAATAGTTAACTATCACAATGATGACTTTCAATATCAATTAGAAAGGCTACTGGGCAGCTAATTGATATTAATAATTTTTTTAGAATAGCTTTAAATATTTCAAAAGCATAATAATGCCGGTGTAAGCAAACACTGTCTGTTGCTCATTTCAAGTACCCAGCAGCATAGTTTTTGAAGCAATGCTACAAGGACGGAAGACATTTGTTGGAGATTCATCCTATTGTTACTGTTGTTATTATTCATTATGTTAATATAATAATTTTAATACTGCCTTATATATTATTATTAATACTAACACTAATAATAATACTTCCATCCTCTCTTCACAATTCCTTTGATTCCTACCCTCTTCTCAGTTCCTTTCTTTTTTCTTTGAGCTCATTTTCTTCCTCCTCTCCACTTTGTGCTTGGCATCAGTAGCTGTGGGGAGAAAAGGAGGTGAGGCAGGCAACAACTTGGGAAGTGAAAAGCTCCCAGGGGGCTGCAGGGAGCATCTCTGAGAGGCTCCTCTGACCTGCTCTGTAGAGGGACCTATGGATTAAACACAGAGCCTTGAATACAACCTGCCAATGAGCAGGTAGCAGCGAGAAAACCAAAAGTCCCTGCTCTCAGCAACTCTTCCAGGTGAGGCTGCCGGGCATTGTGATCTGAAAGGAGTTCTGTATTCTTCAGTGTATAATTGATGGCTGAGGCACAGTGAGTCAGCGCAGCCTGGCTGTCAGAGACCTTTTGCTTTTCTCTCTTGATTCTGAAAAACTGCATACTCTCTGGATTGAAAGACTGCAGACTTTATTCGTAACAGTGAAATCTTTATCCTTCCCTACTGGTCTCTCCTCCAGCACAGCCTTTATCAGCTATTTCATTGTATCTTGAATGAACTCCACCACAAAAGTAAATTAAAAAAGCCCTCTAAAAAAGGTGCATACTTAAAGCTGGCTGCCTAAGTAGTTTTAATATTAAAATGGATATGGTAATAATGTGAGAAGTAAAAACATGAAATGCCATATTTGCACCACCTTTTACAATATAGATGCTATTTATAAACCATTAAGTACTTGACTATATACAATGCCATCTGATGCAAAATGTAGATTGTTAAATTTTATGGTCCAGATTCAGTTCTAAGCTGCATAAGCAAATCCAAAGTAATACCACTGTTTTTCCTTTCTCTGGATCTACATCAATATAAACCAGCAGAATCTGGGTCTGTATATTTTAATTACATATTTCTGGAGATTTTTTCCCCTGGTAATTGACAGTGGAGTCTGTTCTTTCATCCATTTTTCTTTAATACTGCCTTTGTTCTGTTAAAATGAAAATTATATGACAGAAATGTAAACTGTACATGGGAGACATGAAAGGGACAACTCATGTGTCTGCCTCAGTATTGGTCTCTGCTGATATCATTTCTTGATGTTCTAAGGAATATGGAAAATAGAGCTAACGTCTGTATTTCTGGTTGAAAACACATCTGTATGGTACCTATGCTCAGATACTGTCTCTATTTCAAATACTTATGTAAAATATTTATGTTTACATGAATATAATTATAACTTTTTTTTGGTGTGTGTGTGTCTGTGATTCTGTTTATTACTACTAATTTATTTCTTTGTTGATGTCAAACTAATGAAGAAAAACAACCGAAATACCAACCTTTATTTGATTTCCTGCTATGGCAAAGTGTAATACTTTCTACATCAGTACACTAGGAGGGTTTGCACATGTATACCTGTTCTAGTTTGGCATTTAAATTTAGTTTCTTGATGAGCAAAAATACTCACAGTGCAAAGGTATTATTCCAGCCCATTCTCATATGCCAAATACAAGTAAAACACGTTTTATTTTCAAGCACAGAAGGCATGTTATCAAAAAGGTGTGGGAGGGCTGCCCTGGTCTCTTCCCTGTCACTGGACTCCTTTGAGTACAACAGTAAGAAATAACTTTTAAATGTCAAAACAACCATGTGATCTGAATGAATTGAAACCCTTGTTCTAGAAGCATATTAAATTCCATCAAATGAAATAGTTAAGTACCTAGTACAGAAAGTAAATAAATAATAGTTATTTTAGGGAAATGGATAGTCTACTTGCCTTTAGCAGGACTATTTAAGTTACAAAGGTCTGATTCTTTTTCTAGCTAAAAATCCCTTGTTCCCATCTAACAAAGGAAAACAGAACTATTTGGGTGATATTGTAACATATATTTGGGTGATCCATTCCAAATATGGGCGAGAGGCACTTTTTGGAGTCTCAGGTTAATCAGCTGCTTAATTTCATCTAGACCAGACAATTAACTGAACTCCTGACTGCTTTCAAGACTGACTAGTGTGTAGGTGTTATTATGAATATTGGATTAATGTGGGTATGGTTTGAGGTGGCAAAGAAAGCACTGTTTGAGACTTCCTGCCTTGAACATGACACTGTTCACACTGCGCTGATGTGCAGGTTAGTAGGAGACCATTTTCGCTCACAGACACCCAGAGTTTGCTCAGCCACACTAAAAGCCTTCAAAGGGGCTTGGTGGGGCCATGTACACATCGACTCTCGGAGGGGTGAGCTATGCATCTTACAACTCTCAGTGACAAGAGGATTTTGGCTCACAAGGTCAAGGAGGTTGGCCTCCTGTGAACTGGAGCAATAGAGAACTGGGTCATGACCCTGTAAAGATTTCTGCACATGCTTACTTTCAAGAATGTGATTAGGGCCATTGTTTGCAGTGGTGCTGTTTGCATACCCAAATTTTAGCACACACATAACCTTTTGCAATTTTGATTTTTTTTTTTACTATCTATGGCCTGAAAAATATTTTGGAAAAAAGTAGTATTTTCTAGATGCCTTTAATATTACAATCAGGTGTCTTTCAACAGCAGTAAAAGTAAATTCATTCAAATTTACACTGTGTGGAGCATTTTGCGCCAGTCTGAAAAGGAAGACCAGGAAATTACTGTAGTTAAGGCTTTAAAAAATCTAAATTCCAGTTTTTAAATAGGCTATAAGTAAGGCTTGTTGCAAAACGCATCATGTAATTTGTCACTATCTCCAGTTTCAACTCTAAATAGATGCAGCTCTGCATTTACTTGGGTGTCGGAGGTCATGGCCAAGGTACTGTAGAAGTGTTTTAAGAAGCTTGGTTAATCTTTGCCAGCACTCACCCTGGCTCTCACTAATGTTCAGAAATACAATTTTCATGTTTATGCAATTAAATTAAAAATACCAAACCTCAGTCTCAGTGTTAATGGAAACATAAAACCAAAACTCCATCCCTTTCATTGAAGAGAAAAATGGCTATAAATTAGGAAATAAAACTTCTCTAGTGGAGTGGTTTTATATTTAAAAAGACAAGATTATATATTTCCAAAAATGCATAGTTGTTTATTTTCCAAATGAGCTACTTATTCCTGTGAAGCCCTGCAACTGGTTTCATATCATTTGAAGTGGGATTACACAATTTACCAGAAAAAAGGAAAGGAAAAAAAAAAAGGACATTTTTCTTTGACAATAAAAAACAAATTAATGAGTTTGGGATGTGGTTTATAATCTCCTTCCAAAATCCTGCATGCGCAAGCTCTCTGAGGGCTCCTCCTGTGCCGCCCATGTAGGCTGTGCTAAAATCACAGAATCCCTCAATCCAAGTTCAGACAGCAGCTCATTGCAGGACCAGACCATTTCTTTGATGCAACACAGTAGCAATTTGACTTTATGGAACATAGTCAGAGAAAGAAAGAGCTAAAAATGAGTGAAATGTTAATCTCACATATTTACATTGCCCCAAATATTTTGTCCTGGACTTAACATCATTTAGTATCTTCTCATGGCAATGTGAAAAGTGACAAGGATTAGAAAGTAGAAAGGCATCTCATCCATTGCATGTTGTAAGGACTACGGAGTTTGAATAAAGAAAATTACATTTTTAATGGATATAAGAATATTTCTTAAGACGTGAACCACAGAAATAAAATTGTGGCTTTGCACAACAGAACTTAGCTCAGATGAGAGTTTATTCCCCTCAGGACTATACCTAGAAGCACAGAACCATGCTGGTTAGCAAATTTGTGAACTTTTCACATATGCCCTGATAGCAAATATTCTAGTATTTTTTAATGGATTAATTCTACTTAAGACAACACTTTCATGCTTCAAGTTAAGACTATGTCTGGTTTAGCACACAGATGAACAAACATTTTTATTATTAGGTCCCTGCAGAAAAGGTAATAAAGAAAATTTGCAAATCACAAAGTAACTGAAAGATTAAGCATTCTTCTTTGTTACATTCGCAAACTGATATGATTTATAACTGCTGGAGGTGTTAGCAAAATCTAATTATCATATTTTTTAGTTTGATTAAGTTAGAAGATTAATTTATTTCCATCAGTCACTTTCTTTCAGAACAAGCCTAAATAAAACTTTTTTAAAAGTACCTAATATAGCAAAGACTGAAAGAATAAAAGCAAAGGAAAAGAATGCATTCTTTTTAAAACATATCACCTGGAATGAAGTAGTATTTCATGCGTTTTTTGAGAATAGAGATTTTTAAAAGAACTACAGGTATCTTTTTTATGACTGAATGAAACTTTAACAGGGAGGGGGTTAAGAAGTTAAACCAAAGTAACAATAGCACTGCAGTGAAGGAGCCATGTTCTTTTTCATGCTCATTGTTCCCCCTCAGAGGTCTGTCACTCAGTAGAATAGGTGTACTTTGACTCATGGGTGGCGATGTACAGCCTAAGCTTAGCCTGAATCCTCTCCTAAAGGCTGAGTCCTGCAACCAGATCCTGACAACTTCCCTGCAGCACTATAGCATGTTTCACTAATATGAGCTGATAGGATTAGCAGCAGGCAGCAATTACAAACTCTTCTTTGTGAGTCCTGAAGAGTTTTGATTCCTGTGTCAACTGAAGCTGTATTTCAGATTTCTTTCGTGGTAAAGCCTAAACCTTGGGTATCGAGATTAGATTTACACAGTCCAGGAAAACAAAACAATAAAGGTTACTAAGTTGTTTAAATTGAAGTATGTCTATACTGTTTTATTACAAGCAATGCACCCACATCCCCCTCCAATTACTAGGACTATTCACAGGCCATAATATAGTTGACTGGGAATACTGCTAAAGACACTAAATCAAGATTGTTATCAGCACTTCTGCACCCATTTCCTAGTCTAATATCCAAAGCAGTCTCACCGTAAAGGAAAAGCTTTGGGGTCTGTTGGACCCTGAAGAGATTTTTATCCTGGAGGTAAAAGTGTGTTTGCATGTGAAGCTTTAATATGGAAACTAAGTAAAACATTAAAAAAAAAAAAAAAAAGAAGTAAATAAACAATTCAAACATTCAAGCTGACTTGATCAAGGCTGCACACAAACTGCAAATGAAGAACATGAATTGAAATCAGTGGCGTTATTTTAAACCTATATGAGTATACACTAAGATGAAAAAAATATTAGGTTTTATTCAGTCAAACTGCATACTTAGATTAATTGAGTTGTTTTCTTCTGATAGACACGTATCCATGGGCATGAAAACAACCTAAATATTTTCTTTATACTGTGTAAGGGCCACAAAGATGGTTTCCCTTGGGGTGGCTTCCCCAGATGTCTGCCCTCACTCAACACCATGGCAGGTGAGTCAATTTCCTTCTGAGTTGCTGATATCTGGATCATCAAAACTTTGTGACTGGTGATAGCCATGTGGGACCCAACCAGCTGCCTATGCATCCATGAACTGGAACAGAGAGTCACACCAGTCACACCTGTCAGTGACAACACAGAGTAAGAGTTTTAAACTGATTAACTGTCCAATGAGTGCACCTGTAAGTGGAAATGGAATGAAGTCTTCTTCAGATTTTCATAAAGAAGCCTTGCTGAACTCAAGTGGAAGATGTTAGTACTTTACAACTTCCTGCTTCATTCTCTACTTGTATTTGCTTGGTAGGAATTGAGAACAATAGATTATATTGGGTTTGCAGAAATACGTCATACAGACAAACTATGGTACTGAGATGCAAATCCATGTTCCTTTCCTCTGGCTATGTTACAGAATCATTAAATGGTGAAGATCATCTGGGGCTGTAACAATTCAGCCCTCTAAGAGTGATCTGCTAGCAAAATCAGAAACTTTAACTTAAGGACATGGTAAAAACTAGGAGATATCAGGTTTAAGCCAGTATGTCAATGTAAGAAATTATTTCAAAATAAAATAATCTTGTGTTAAACCAGTAGAAGTTTTTATAGAGACCTAGTATATATTGGTTTTAGAAAATTAATCCTGATAAATAAGGAGTTGCTCTTTTTAGACACAAAATGTCAAATGGTACATTGCAGTTCTCTGAATGTCTTCATATTAATATTAGACCTAGAATCCTGTACAAAATTGCTGTGAACAAAAAGATGAATTTGATTGCATCATTCACACAATTCATGTTCACATTCCAGTCATTTCAATGATAGTTCCTAAATCTTTGAGAATATAACAGAAAATACAACTTTGGCATTTTAGCTTTCTTGTACAATCTATCCTTTGTAACTCTCACTCAGAAACAGAGTGAGTTTGCAGAATAGTAAGATGAGCTCCCACCTTTATTTCAGGTTCTTCAAACAATAGAACTACTTCTGAGAAAAGGCGTATTATAACTTGAGCAGTGTGTATAAACCAAAGGATTTAGCCTGATGTGTTTTGGATAAGTGAGCAATATTTTGCCTATATATCTTAAGTCAATGACACCAGTTCACAAGAAAATCTGTAAAAAGAAACTTCATTATATCTTCCAAAGCTTATAATTTTCTCTCTCAGGTGTATAAAAAGGGTGACTTGGCAATAAGTTTCTTTTATTTATAAGGCTGTATTCTTTGAAAGCTGGTACAATGGCCTCAGTGATCAGTCAAAATTATAAGCAAAAGCTAATGACTCTGATCCCTTTATATGCAATTTCATTTTAGAACATTGCATTAGTCTCCTTTTGTACCTAAAATACATGAATCCATCTATGTCTGTCTGCATATCTGCCCATTTATCATGTGGTATCTGTTTTGCAACAAGAATAGTGACATTTGGAATGCACCAAACATCAGAAATTTAATATGGCTTCTACATAGTACAGGAGTTTCTGGGACAAACAAGTTGTTCTTGACAGTTTGGATGTATGAGAAATCTGTCACAAATTTTCCATTTCAAAAGGAAGCCTTGACGTATCTTGTTGCATTTCCAGAAACGGAACAAAGCAATACTTTATGGTTAAGAAATGGATGTGAGCCAACAGTCAGTACCCTGAGGTGAAAAGTTGGATCTGCCTAGCAGTTCCTCAGTTTTCAAGCAAGAGTTCTTCAGTTCCAAATAATGAACAAGTGAAAAAATAAGAAATTCCAAATAATGAAGCGGTGTGCTCATCTCCACTGAATCCTTCAGTGTGCTCTGGGCAAAGCACTCTCTGAGCATGTCATAAAGAGAGCACTTGGTATAACAACTGAAGAAACCTGCAACACATCTAAAGTAGCCTCTCATTTCTATACAGCTGTAAAAGCTCTGCAGTAAGCCCCTGAAAGAGAACATTTATGTGTTTTATGTTAATTTGAAATGCTTGAAAGCAGTCAAAAGAGAAGCTTAGTCCTGAAGAAATCCCAGCTTTAAATCCCCCTTAAGCCAGGGCATGTCTATGATGTTGCCTTTTTTTTTTTTTATAACAACTGCAATTCTTTTGTTACTTCTGAAATGTTAGGTATGTTTCATGCAGATTTGATTTTTCATATCACCTTTTAAGGGGTGAGTGAAAATTTCTTCAACATCCCTAGAAATCCTAATTACCAGGCAAGCTTTTCAGCCAGGACCTAATATTCTTCTGTTCTTTGTGTGTGGAAGCTGCTGTCCGCATGAGTCTGTGCAGGGTGAGCATGAAATGTGGGTGGAAGCCCTTTAAAGCACGTTCCCACTTCACTTCCCAGTCCTTGCCAAGAGACTTTTGGCAAAACCTTTTCGGCAAGGGCTGTGAATTTGTCAGGTTTTCAGATAAAGCAGCAGTGGCCAAAGATTTCTTAGGCTCTTTCCTGTGAAAAATCCAAGGAAATCTAGTGTAAGGTTCCCCCACATCAGTGCTGGGATCAAGACTGGAGGCTTAGTCCGTAGGAACTACACTAATTGGAGACCAAGGCAGTTTTACCTTTTCTCTTAGATAACTCTCTTTATGTCTTACATCGCTTTTGTCCAGGATTGTGGCATTAGGGAAGATTATTCTGGAAAGGTCTAACACCCCTTGGAAATCTGAACACCGAAAACTGAAATTTCTGTTAGTTTATACAAAAATACTGTAAATGGGGCAGGGGTAGTGGTTGTGGGGTGGTGATAGTGTTGTCTTTTTATTTAAAGTTATTTGAACTTGAAAGATTTGAACTTGAAGTGAAAGATTTATTTTTTTCTCCTGTGAAGTACCAACCATATTAACAGGACTGCTCATTGAAACTGTATTAGCAGTGAAACGACAGACCTGTCCACACAGCTCTCCTGCTGGATTCAGCTGGCCAGTAGCTCCTGAATTCAGTGGCTGATTTTATACCAATGTGAAGGTTAATGAACTGTTTTCTGCTCCTTTCCAGAAGCAAATGTCAGCCCTACAGAGGTTCATTGCTCACCAGAACTCAATCTGGAGTCCTAGTCTGGCACAGGAAGACTAATAGACTAATGTATTAATTCACTGAGCCTCTCTGCCCTTAGACTGGTTGTGCATTTTTTAACATGAACTACAGCAGGAATGACATTTAATCATATCTTCATTTACCTGATTTAATCTTCATTTCGTGATTTCAGACTGCATATAAAATACTCTATATCATGATTATTGCCATCAATATAAGTATATAAATTACTATAGAAGGGCAAGGAAGGAAAAAGAAAGGTTTTTGGATTCGAGTAATAAGCTTAGATGCAGAAAAACATGTACATCACAGCTGTATGAATCCCCGAACAACTAATTAAAATGAAGCCTTGTTTAATTCTTCCCAAGAAGGATCTACTTTGGCTATCTGACAGCTACAGGTGGGTGAGGGTCTGCCTGTGTTTTTTCCATTGCATAAAGGATAATTTGTGCTTAGTCATACATGACCAAAAGTACTTTTTTGACAATTCTCAGAATATAACTCTTCATAAAATTATTTAACATCACTGGACAGTCTCACTAATGGAATAGGTAGTATAGATAAAGTTATATTTTTTTGGGTGGGCATCTATTCTCTATATGCTGGGAAATAAGGTATGATATTATGCAACACAGAGAAATTAGAAGAATGGGAGTGTTTAAAAGATTCATTTGTGGGCTAAGAAGATGAAATGAACAAAATACATCTGTGAGTTAACCATTAGTAAGGAAAATAGAAAATTACTAAAATTTTGGTGGTACTTCTCCATGTCCAAGGAAGCAGATTTCAACTGATGCATTACAGAAAGTATGTTGAATGCTTATTCCTCCTGAAGGGTCTTAATAAATGGCTGAAAGCAAAGAGGGCACAGAGAAAGAATCAAAACTTGTCCAAGTGATGTGTCTTTGAGACTTCAATGTACAACAACTCAAGCAGAGGGTTGATCTTAGCATATGGAAGTTTCAGGTCACAATGGAGAAATAGTGAAAATTGAAAGAATATATACAATAACTTTTACATGGAGCCTTGGCTACTTTACTTCCGGTGACATTTTAAAAATCTGAAACATGAAAAAGAAACCCAACCTCTTTTGAAGTAACCATGTGAAATTTTGCACTTTAATCCTTTTACTTTCAGAGAAGCCCACAGCTTCAGTTGAGGTCAGGTCTATCAGCAATTGAACAGCTCCCTTTCTGCTCTGTCAAGAGAAATACCTTGAGATATAATTATGTTATGAATGGCTAAAACAATGAGAGAGTCAGTGGTGGACAAAAAATATGCAAACTAGCATGTCCTATTTGAATCGTTCATTTGGTTTTTTCTGTTCTGTGGTATAAGCAATAGGGAAAACCCTCTTTTCCGTCATTCAGGATGAAAGTTTATTTGAAGTTGGAGACTATAGCTGCCTTTTCACAGTAAATTGACCTTGTTCCGTGCAGCCAATGTCATAATGCTCTGCTTTATCTAGGCTGAGAGAGAGAAAATCGCAAATTGCTTCTGCATGATTAGTTCTGCCACTTCAAACGTGTTTCTTCCGAGTTGGCTTCCACACTTGCTGCTAGAGATATGTGCCGCTGGGAAACCCTAATCTGTCTCTGAACTCCTCTGATTTAGTAACCCTTTACCAGCCAGTCTCTAAAGTCAGTGAAATTACTCTTGTTGAGAACAATAGAAATGGTAAAGAAAAAAAAGAAGACATTAATTTTATTCAGCTATTTCTGTCTTAGCAGATGGAAGTCCTTTCAGATTAATGGAATTCTCACAGATATGTATTTATTTGTACTATTGTTAACAAAGCATTTTTGTTTTATATATATATACACTATATCTGGACGAGTAAGTAAGTTTTGGGTTTTTTTTTTCATCTTGAAATACAGAAAGATATTTACTTTTGTGTTACTAAGTTCTTATTTATGTATCTGGAGTTTTGTTAAAATCTAATTAACTCTGAACTCAAAAATCTCCATTGCTCTTAATTTTGCTAGTATGTTTCAAATAAAATCCCAAGACAAAGATGAAGAAAACCCAGGACAAAAATGACTGCTGTGATGTTCTCTTGAAATATAAAGCCATAAAAAATTTTATACAGCTAGACAAAATTATTGCATTTTGTTCCAGTCAGAAGATAATCATTGAAAAACCATATATAGCTGATAAAAGACATGTAGGTAGAAGCACTGCTTAGAATTTTAGAATTTTACTTAGTATTTTTTTGTCCAAATCTAGAAATGAAGGAAAATACAGTGATGTTATTACTAGAAATACGACTGTCTCACTCTTCGGTTTCTCTTTGGACAGGACATCTGAACAGCTGTCCCTTTACAAAGTTAAGACACAATGCAGCAAAACTGCAATTTCTCAGACTGGAGTTTCTTCTCCTTCCTGCTAACTCTGCCTGGTACCACGCATGCTGTATCATCACAGTGAGAACCACAGGGAGTATCCACATATGGAAAATCAAGTCTATCTTCTGGGTATTCAGGATAAGGCCATAGGACTGAATTGCTTACCTGATTTATTTTGACTGAAAACTCTGAAGCATTTGCATTTAGGAATTTATCTTTATATTATTTTACTTCGTAACATGAGCCTACGGGGCTGAACTCTGTGCACTGCACCACAGCCATATTAATGCAGGTCTTATTCACAAATTTTTATTCACAAGGGTTTTATTTTATTTTCACTATAAAAACAAAAGAACAAAGAATTTAAAAGATGCCATGGCTGACAAATCACTTTCACCAAAAAAATCCTCAAATATTTATTTTTTTAACACAAACCAATCATTGTAGTTGATTTCCTCCTAAAAACACAGAGCCAGTTACCACATCACTCTATGAATTACAAGCATGTAGTGATTTTTTTTCCTGGTGAAGTAGAGCAGCAGTAACAAGCTGAACATGACAAGTATTTAAAAATAAATTGCTTGATAAAAAAAATGAAGAAGAGGAAAATGCCAGCTTCATGTGACAAGATTCATGCTGAAGCAGTGTTTTCAGATATTTTTGACCAAAGAAGGATATAACAGTTTAAAGGTGAAGAGGAGTATGGGGAATCTGCTACCTGACAAATAAGTCTACGTATCAAAAGATTTTGCTAACCAGTCTGACACATAATGGCACATGATGTCAACTACTATTAAAGGCTTTACAAAAGATGACAGCCTGGAGAAACAAGAATTGCTTTCCAAGAAAAGAGTTTCTGTTGAATTTTGTATACTATTCCCAAGCCTTAGAAATACATCAACAACAACAACGCAGTCAGGAACCAAATTATTTTTACAATCATTGGTCTTGTGGACTATGCATAGGCCTCTGTGCCAGGAAAATTTCAATCCTAGATCCCCTTGGAGTCCCTCACCATTGTGAAAAACTTCAGATATTATATGCATTTCCAAAATTATCTCTTTCCTTTAATTAATAAAAGTAAAAGTAAGCACTGATGGAAGCAATTATTTGTTATAGTATGTCAACAAGTTGAATGGAATTTAAGGGACAAATCTGATATAAAGCAATGAATTTATGGAAAGGGTTGATTTAGCTATGATTTTGAATTGACTTCAGGAAAAGAAATACCTTTGCCTACTGTGGCAGTTACAAACCTCTAGGCTATGTTTCCGTGCAGACAAATTGACTATGCAATTGCCAAAACGTGCAGATTATGACTGTAAACATAGAAAAGAGAATTTCTATACAGTAAACTCCATTGAATTAAATTACTTGGGGACTTCCCATTAATTCAAATAGTATTTCATCAGGTATTTTTATTCACAGAATAAAAATAATCTGAAATGTTTGCATTTTGTAGTGTTTCATCAACGATAACCATGACTTTTGAACTAAATGTAGAACCTCCAACAGATTGGACCTTCTTCAGAAGCTCCTGGCAGTTAAATGTTCTGAATTTAAAGATCAGATTAGGATAATTTTTTGTCTCCTTGAGGACATTAGAAAAATAAATTCCCATCCTCTCCAAATCCCAAGAAATATCTTAACTAAATCTGAAGAATTTCAGAACAAACTTCATAGTGAACATCACATATTACGTGTTAGTAATTCCTCACAGACCTTTTGATTTTCTCTAAGTGCTATTGAAACAGCAGTCCTGAAACACTGAATTCATTCTTACCTTTCACTTTTCCTGATATTATTGTTATTGTTGCTGTGGATGTGGTCAAAAGCCTAAGAGTGGGACTGCAACTCCTTCATCCCTCTCGTCACTAAAAACATGGGCACACTTTGCTGGTAAGTGGAGGGCAGAAGTCAGTGCAAAATTTCTGAATGACATCAGCTGGAAACAGAGAGATATATTCTCCCCCATAAATAAGAATATATCTCTAACCAAGAGATGTATGTGCTATATTAATATTTTATGACTTTACTAAAAAAAATTAATTACTTTTAAACCATCCTAATAACAAACCAGTTGTGCTGTTAGGCTGAGTCTCGTCAATGCTTAGACTCAAATGTAGTTATTTAGCTAACAGACAGGTGGATTGGCAAAGAGTAACGAAAGAGCTGTACAGTATTCGAAATTTTTCTTTCTTAAGTAGGAAATATGTGGGTAAGGTCAAAATATAATTATTTCCCTTACTTTTAATGTAAGTGTAAAATACATCTTCAGCCTGAAATCTGCCGTGGCCTGTAGATATGTACGTCTTAAAATAGATTCAGATAATGACAGAGAAAAGAAAAAGGAATTTCAGGACTAATCATGTTTATGAGGTAGCAGTTTTATAGTTTCTCTGAGATAAATACTATTTGTGGTTACATGGTTAGAGGATCTCTGGTCTCCAATGAAACAATTGCAAAAAATCATAAGCAGAGATTGATTTTTAGTATTTTTAATGGCAGAATTAACTTTATCAAAACCAGAAAAGTTTTAAATCAAGAAGTCTTCTGATATTTTTTCTATGTTCAAAATGTTATAATTGGAAGTAGTGCATTGCAGTGTTCCTGGCATATTCCTGCTGTACATTGGTACTTACTGGGGACTTTCTAGATAGTTGGAAGAACATCTCAGAAAGACTAAAAACTGTTATCTGTTATTAGTACCAACTTGTAGGTTCTCTGCTTCAGGCTAGAGAATTCAATAACAATAATGCAGTCCCTCCTTTGTTTACATGTGGTTGGATTTTCAGAGTATTCTTTAAAAAAAGGTTTAAGGTGGAATTCTTGTTCTCAAATGAATGAATTGGATTAAGATTTCGACACCTGTATTGAAGAAGCTAAATGTAACAGTTATTACTTACAAAAATAAGGATAAATAACAGCTCTCTGTTTTTATTTTAAAATTCTTCTGTGTTAGAACTTGATGAGGTTTGTCTTTTTTTGCATATGCTGAAGTTGCTTATCTTCTCAGTATAAAAAGAAACATGAAATTAAAAAAGACTCTATGGAACTTCCAGCACTGATCTCTTTCTGCACTTAGAGACTTCCATGTAGACCAGTAATTCAAGAATTCACATTCATCTTTGTTTATAATACCCTAATAATGGAAAGTGAGCATGCTGTCTCTTGAATGTCAGTCATTTCATTCAACAGCGGGAATTCACAAATGTAGAAGAGCAATATGTCTATTTTTAGGTAAGCAAAACGTGTCCTTTTAAGGGTAGCAGTGCTTATTGCCATAACAGAGTTAGCTACTCTCCCGCAGGTAAAAACCCAGTGTCAACATCAGCTGCCTTTTAGCCATTAACAATAAGGCTGAGCTGAACATGGAACAGACCTGAACTTCTTCACAGCTGATAAGTACTGAAGCTTAGTGTGGGGTGCAACTTGCTCAGTTGCTGGGAAAGATATCAGGCACAATATATAGATCTGAATATGGGACTAAAAACATTGTTCACTGTTATTGAGTTTTGTTTTGGTCCCTTTTTAATCAACATTAATATTGTGAAGCAGTTCCTTTCCTGTGTTCAAGACAGGGTCTTCCTGAGTGAAGTTTCTATGGTATTCTGTAACAGTGAATTTTTCCATATGGAATTGCATGTCCTTTTTCTTTGAGAAACCTTGAAAATAATAAATCCGTTCAAAAACAAAATTCGAAGGTTTCTCTTGTTCTCATACCAATTCCTTTAAACATGAAAACATATTTGTGGCAAAAACAAACCCTCCCACAACAGTATTTTTCAGATGTTTACAAGCATAGGCTAACTGAGATGTAAATTAGGATGAAAAGGGAGCCAGGCAAGATAAATCTAATGTTTGTATTCTTTCAGCCTCAACATCATTAATACCTTTTTTAGATCTCTAATAATTTCCTTGATCCCCTTTACCAGCTATTGGTCTCTTAAAAACAACTATCTTAGGACCTTGAAAGGGCAAGGAACACTTATTATTCCAAACATATCCATATTTTATAAATATACACATGACAAACTTTATCTGATGCATTCCATTTGTGACGTTTATTTTAAATAATAATTATATCTGCACTTTTGTCCCCCACATTTAAAACTGATGATTTCAATGATGATTACAAATGGTTTTGGCACTCTGGACACAATCTTCAGCTGCAAGGCAGGTATCACATCCCTGTTTATGGAAGTCTTGGCCATAGTCCTGGATATTTTTGCAGGGACTTTGCCTTTGCTGATCATCAGCAAACTTTGGCTGCCAGTACCACACTGCCTTGCTGTGCTCACAACAGTGACTGGGGATCAAATCAACACTCTGGAAATCAGCACTCCTTCCTCAAGTGCTAAGTAGAGCCTTTATGCAAACGGAATAATAGTGAGGATATCCTCAATGACCTGCCTCCTACTTGTGGATTGAAAATTAGGCCTAAGAACGCCAATTGCCAGATAATGCTGTTACAGGGAGACTTGTGTACAAACTGAAAGGTTGAAGTGCACCCTTTCAGCACCCAGACCCATTCCCAGCAGGCCGGCTGCCGCTCCCCAGCTGATGCCTGTGGTGACACTGCTGCTGGGGGCTCTCAGCATTTGCCTTCACACCCCAGTGGCCAATGGGTCCAGGAGGCTTCCCGGAGCATCCCCTTCACTGACACGTCCTGGGAAGCTGCGCCTGGCAGAGCCATGATCTCCGCTGATGACAGGCAACTCAAATCGGTCCAGGGAGGCTTAAAGGGAAAAGAAAAAAGCCAAGCAAGAGAGTGACATGTCACTTCACACCATGCTGTGGTCACTTTAGCTGAGCTGTGAACCACAGCTCTTTTGAATGTAGAAAGTTCCTCTGATAACCCTGTAGGAGAATGATATGGGGGGATGAGGCATGTCTCAGAAATGTGAGACTTTTAAGCCATCGGCACTCTAGGATTTGCTCCCTGTTTTAACTCTTGGTAACTGCTTCAGTATAGATTGCCTGTGTGCAAAACATAGATTTATCACAAATAAGGGTTTGACTATCTCCAGGGGAAGAGGGATCCAAGTTCATGCTTTCAGAGTGACTCATGGTCTTAGGTGCCATTGGGCTTTGTTACCACAAAAAGGCATGTGCTGGCTCTTGGCACGTGTTAAGCACCCCACTTCTGAATACAGCTCACTACTTAACATCAGGCATTGGGCATTCAAAGCCATGCTGACAAGTCTCCAATATTTGTGTAAATTCAGTTAAAACAAACATAAATTGATGACACTGACTGTCACACCATCATTTGAGTTGTTTGGTCATTCTGTGCATACCTTCCTTTTCCCTTACAGGAGACAACTGAAGGATCACCTGAAGGATCACCTGAAGGATCACCTGAAGGATCTTATTTTTAGGTAGTTTCTTGCTTTTCCCCCAGTCTGAAATGAAGTAGCTTGTTGCTCTACAGGAGCTAGATCTCTGTGATCGTAAACACAGCTCCTGAAGGCAATCAAGCCATGGCCACAACGGCTCTGTCTTAGTACAACAAATTCCTCACAAGTTTGTGGCAGTAGAGTGTAATCTTTTTTTGAAGACAGTCTCATCCATGTACAGTCAATGTCAAAAGGCAGATGCCAGCAGAATGAACAATTCAGGACCTGGAAGGCTGACTTGCCTCTGTCAGAACCCTAATAAAGGTAGAAAAGTCAAGTATTGCATATTTATATATCTTAATTACCCCTTGCATACTAATAGTAAATATTGCAGGCCAAGAAACACTAAACAATAAAATGAGAATTTCATACTGCTTTCGGATTTTTTATTTCCTTTATTCATCAAACACGTTATGAAAAACAAATCTTAGAAAATAATTGCTGTGTGTTTAAAGTATGGGAACTGCAAAACTCCTATGTCATTAATGCTGTACAAAAACTCTCTTGTCATCATCCAACTGGTGTTGATATGTTTTCTTAAAATGAAAAGGGAAAAGATGAGTTCTAGGCTGTATTTCAGTCCCATCAATGTGTTTCAGCCCCATCAGCTTCTAATTCTCTGATCTCATTCTTACCACTTAATGTTTTTGTTGCTGTTTCCACTTTTTTTGTAGAGGATAAGAATACTGGATTTTATTATTTACTTTACAAATTATATAAAACTCAATAAATGTTAGTTACTAGTTTTTGTTAATCTCATTTCTAACATATTTGCTCTCCACTGTTCCAAAGTGATGTGAATTTCTTAAATTTCATTGAACAAAAAGCAACAAAATTAGTTACAACTGAAATGGAGCCATATCTGCCTTCAGCGAGTTTTGCTATCTGTGAAGGCACTTGCTGGCCTTTGTCATGACTATATCTCAGCACTTAGCTATCACAAATGTTTTTTATCCTCCCACTACCTCTTTGAGATAGGGCAGGATTGGTGTTATCTCCAGTATTCAGGTGGAGAGTGAGGTCCAGGTAAACTGAGAATAGAGTCACATCACACATTTGTCCCTGAGTTAAATGTGTCAAAGATGTGTGCCAAGACCATCTAGATAGCAAGGGCTCTTGTGCTTCTGAGAACAGCACAGAGCACAAAGTCTAGGACAAAGTATGTGACAGCCAAGGACAAAGCCTTCTTGGTCAAGGATAACATACTTCCAGATAAAGCCAAGACATGAAAAATGGTAAGATATGCTGAAAAAGCACAATAGCAAAACTACTTCCATTCACGCAATGATACAGCAGGTCCTGGTCCCAGTAAAACAAACCATCGTGCCCTTGGAAGACACCTGCTCTCAGGAGGTGGTGGAGGATGGACACGGGTGCCTTCCACCTCTTGGTGCCAACAGCTCACCACAGCTGAGGGAAATAACACCCAACTTGTTAATTTTCAGTATTTCTCCTTTTGCTCCCCTAAAAGACCTGTGCTGGCTGCCAGAGCCATTGTCCCAGGCCAGCTGCAGAGAACACGTCTTCATACTGTTTAGGGCACAGGAAGAAAAATGTTTTATTTCTTCACTAACGAAAACTTTATGTCCTGGAGCAAGATGTGACACTTCGGGTGACACTTTGTATAACACCTCAACCTTCTCTGCTTCATCACCTTTGCCTCATGTTCAGAAATGTTGCCCATGCTGTTTGAATTCCCTAAACTAGTTCTCCCATCCTCTGGGTTTCATCCAAAGCCTGTGGGTATTATTCCACTGCCTTCAATGGCCACTGCATCGAGCGGCTGAACTGTCATCTAAACACTCATTATTAGCCTTGAGATTACAATCTGAATTTGACCCATGTATAAGCCAGTATATTTATATGGACTAAAAGCTAAGAAAAATAAGAACAAAGAATTTATGCAGGAAAGAAAACCATGTCTGAATCTCACTGTGTGTGGATTTGCATACAGCTTATCTCAGGACTGTGAATAGTGAGTAAACATTACACTGGAGGTTTCTCTTGGGTGTTAAATACAGAATTTATCAAATACGTTATTTCAAAGGCCAAATAGGAATTCAGCCTGAGAATCTGTTGCATCCGTTCCATAGTAGCAAACTAAGCTTTCAACTTTGTTGGCGTGAATGTTGCAAGTGGAAGTTCAGCAATTAACTTGGGACTGGGGAGTGCCTTTTTGCTTTAAAGTTAAAACAGTCTACTCATACACAATAACAATGCAGAACATATGTTTATTCTGAAACAATCAGCCACAAGTAGTTAGTTCACAGAAGTATTTTCAGTGTGTATCTATGAGGATGTTTAAAATGCAAGGTTTTCCTCTAACATTAAAACCAAGAATGTAGGTTTATGCGAGCCTAGTTCAAAAGATTGTTTCTTTCCTTCCCTTTTTCCTTTTTTGAAAGAGGCACAAAATGTCTGCCAAGCTTAAAAATAATGCGTATCATGTTTCTGTGTCTGTTAGGTGGTGCTTACTGGGCAGTCTGGCTCTTGTCAGTAATTCTTCCACTGCTTTGCTGCAGAGGAATTACTGTAGAGAATTATGAGTTGGGGTTGGTGGGAGGGATTCTTTGTCCCAGTTGCATTTAAAATTACATCTAATCTTATCAAGGAGCTCGTCATTGTTTCTGGCTGCCCATAGCAGGTACAGTAGTGCTTTTGTTCAAGTCTGTTGCTTTACCAAATAAAGGCAAGAACTGCTTGCTTTTCTCATACAAGTAGTCCAATTGATTTCTGCAGGAATACTTGCATGAGTAAGGCAAACAGGATTTGGCAGTAAAATTGATTAAAAAGAATCTGAGCACAGTATTCTTCCAGAGGAAGTACATGTTGATTGAAAAGTGTTTAAAGAGACAGGTAAAATGAATAGATATAATTAAAATTTAGATCCCAGGTAGGTCTCAAGCAAGTGAAAGCATGAAACAGTATGAAATACAGAACAAATGAAAACAGTATCCAGATAATAAAAACTTTTCACTATTTATCAGAAATTAAATCCTTTTTCTCAAATGGCAGAGTTTTAATTAAAAGATGTTTTTGAAACCTTTGAGTTTCAAAGCAGAATATCTAGAGAGATGCATAAATGCATAATGAGTATTTTCCCCAAACTCATCAGAAGTCCATGTGGTTTCGCTAAAAATTTTGAGCACCCCTGAGGTGTAAAATATTTCTTCAAGTGCTTGCATGTGGATTTTAATATTTCAATTTCTGTATTCATCTTGAATATTCTGGCATCTTAAAACTAAAATAATATTTGCTTACCTCCCAAGGGGGCTGTATGCAAATACAAGCAAGCCACAAAAAAAAAAAAAAAAAAAAATGGAGTTATAACGCCTGTTTCTTGCTCTGCTTTTCCAGTAGTGGATGCACTTCCCTATCTCTTTTTCGTATTCATCAGATATTTAACCTTTAAAGACTTATTGTTCAGCTGGCATAATCTATTTTCCTTAGCTGGAACTGCAGTGGCTTCATAAGAAATTAGGTCTCATAATTAATATTTATGCACTAGTTTTAAAAACTTGCCCTGACCAGTACTGAGCAAATTATTGACATTGTAATACCAACACCAAAAGAAATAATGCCAAGAACAGACCAACAGTGTCAATAAAGATTCCAAGTTAAATCAGACAGAAATAATTGGTATAAAGTTTTAATGGAAATTCTATTCATGCCATTTCATAACTAATATGCAAAAAGTAACTTGTTCAAGCAGGCTTCATTAAAATCACGAAAGAGATATCTGAGTTGTTTGCAAAAGTGTAACTCATCCAAACAAAAGTTATCAAACATTTTAAAGTAACCTAGGAGGAGCCAAAATCTAAATAATTTAACAGAATTGAAGGGTCCAGCATGTTGAGCAGTTTTTCTCAAAATTTTAACATATATGTTTCATCAACTATAGTGATATATCTCCTGAGAGATCAAAGTAAACACTAGTGTTCCTGAATGGCACGGACAGGTGTCTCTGCAAATTGTTCTACAACAATTCTGCTTAGAGTGCAGCACTGGTTATTGGCACAGCAACACTTATGTTAGTACAACGCGTTATTAAACATCATTGAAAATTGATGGAGCTTTTCCCACTCCTCAGGACCATATCCATAAATTCAGATGCTCGTTTGAGACACTTGATTAGAGCCTCGATTTCTTTATAATCAGAGAATACGAAAATGTACCTCCAAAGATCTTCTCACCACATTATAGGAATCTAGAGTTAGGTGGGTCTCAAATCAAGGGCTTCAGTTAGGAGCCTAAAATTTAGTGAATGATTTCAAGTTTTATTGGCCAAAAGAGAATAAGGAAAAAAGCAAGTATAGGAAGAAATGTTCAGAGATTAGCACTGTTGAATTGGAAGAGGAAATAGATAATTTGTGCATGGCAATGCAGACAACATTATAGGAAGAAATGACAATATATTTTTTCTCACAAATCAACAGCAAATGAGGTAGATAATGATCGATAGGCATATAAAATTGTGGGGGTGTGTTTGGTAAACAAGAATGATTTCAAAGAAACTATTTTTGTAGCACATTACCAAAATATATTTCAAAGTAGAAGCCGTAGAGGATTAGACATTTTTCTAGATCATGAGAATTTCTGCAGCTATATCAGATAAGAAAAAGAAGATGATGGTACATATAAATACTTTGATTTCATGTTATAAGCCAAATACTTCTTGACAAAAATGTGTTAATAGAGTCTACATGCAGTTGTTCAGGGATATGATTTTTTAATATTTCCATGAAGCAAAACTAGCTAATATTTTGTGAAACATATACCAGACTGTGTTTGAAATGTTAGCATAGGTTTCCTCACCTCTCTGAGTCTGAGCACTACCAGGTGATCCCAACTATAATTGAAGAACTGTGAGTTCACTCTGTTAACTGTACTGCTCTGTGACTGGTAATATCTGACATGTATAAAAGTACTCAGAATTAGAAGAGTGACAGATTCTTTTCATTTCTGTTCCCTCCTATGATTTTTTACAATACAGACAGAGAGACAGTGTTACTTGCACCCAATCTGACACCCAAGGCATTTTCAGATCAAAGCTGACTTGGTTAGCATGTATTTAATTTGCCTGCACAGAACAATAACAGGACTAATTTTTATGCACCATGCTAATTTTTCATGTTCTTTATTCAATCTGGGTACTAGTAACTACTTTTAAGTAACTTCAGGTCTCAGCTCACACACTTTAATTCTGAGGCTGCAACTCTGTTTAAGACAGAAGTTAGAACCTCAGTACACTGTGTATAAATTGTGTTCTGATAACCATAAACTCAACACTGTTTGTGATTTACAGAGGTGCTGAGCAGGTATGTCCAGAAATCCAATTTCTGACCCTGGCACCAGTTCAGACCTTCTCCACAACACCTCAGCCCTGAGTATTTATTGCATATTCTTTCTAACAAACCTGCACAAGGACTCACTGCCAGCTGCTGGTTTGTAATTTATATCACCTCATTCAAAAGTCACCCAAACCTTTGGCCCAGTGGGCCTAGAAAAATGAAGGAGAGTCTGAGAAACCTCAAGAGAACTTAACTTACGCAGACATATAGATCACCTGCATGTTGGCAGTGTCTCCTAACATGATGTCAGAAAATGAGCCCCGAAGAATTCATGCCATTATTTTGATGTCACAGGACATTTACCAGGTGTTATTTTTAATAATGTGTCCAAAACAACCAGAAGGCATGAAGAACACAGGATATTCTCCTACCAGCAGGTCTTTAAACATTCTTAAAGTGGTGCTCATTTCTGAAAAGGGGTGATACAAAAATGACACCTCCTCATTCTGCACATCTGTTCCTTATTTCTAATTAATTGGCATCATATCTGCTGCCTGTAGAAACAAAATTTAAGCCTTACAGTGTTTTCTTTCTGTTGGTCTTGCAGAGCATGCACTGCAGAGAAGCTGGCTCACCCTTCCTTGCCACATTTCTAACTATACACAATTTTATCTATCTGCATACGTCACCAAACACACAATCCAAGAATAAGGTAAAGCACTCATGTGATCAAGGCCCTAATTTTATGACCAAAACTGGAAGATTATTTCTGATTAAACATGAGGCAAAAGCTATAACCTAGCTTGACAACAGCGCATATTGTTCTACATAGCTGACAACAGGTGGAATACATAGGTGGAATACGTAGGTGGAAAACACCATACAGGAAATACAGTTTTGGGGGGATAATTCATAATTACACATTCAAGAATTACTTTTTCTTGAACCTGATTGATGTGAGAGGAGGAATCTTATATTCCATGCATCTGAAAGTGTTCTGCCCATAAAACAAATCAATGCTAAGTATATATTTCAAAATGAAAACAACTAATTGGTCTTAGGTACAGCTTTCAAAAGGGAAACTACTAATTGGTCTCATCCACCTCTTGCTTTTCTCTTCTGTCTGTATTACATCAAGGAGCTTAAGAGAAACAAGCAGCTTTTCTTTATGCCAGGCAAGTCCCTGGAACGTGTTTTCATCAATTACACAAACATAGATACAAAATTTGCAGTTTAGTCTAATTAGTTCATGTTCTGTTGCAGGCCTAGTAATTATTAGCTCCTTTCCTGATTGATATTTTCAAGATCATTTTAATAATAATTATACAGAGCTTTTAAGGTAGTGTTTAATAATACAAATCTATCATAGACAATGTATTCCCACTGGTATTTAGGCTTGTTGCCAACTTGCATCCCCTCTACAATGCTGGCTTTGCACCAACAGAAAAAAAAAGAAGTTGATGTTTCAAAACCAGAATTGCAAATAATACTCAGCATCATATGCAAAAGTAATTGAAAGAAAATTTGTAGTAACTTGTGAGTTTTGAAATTTAAAGATTTCAAGTGCCTGCAGGTGATTTTTGACATTCTCTGCATTTCATCTTTTTAATAATACATTTTAAATACTCAGCGCACAGTCAGATAAAAATTCTCTTAGCATAATATTTGTGCCTTAAACTGTGACTAGCACAAGAAAAATCCTGAAAAAATACAGTGAAAAAAAGACATAATTTAAACAATGTCAACATTCTTTTGGCTTTGAAGAATCTTCTGGACTACCATCCTTGCTTCCCAAATTGTAACCCACCTTTCCATGTATGATCTGTGGTTCCGTGATTTCCTCACACAGAGATTGGTACAATGGAAGTTATTACTGAAGAGCAGGTGTTTTAAATGAAATTAAATCAACTTGGACTAAACCCTGAGCATGGACATGTGCTCCACTGTGGTGTCCTTTGTTCTCCTGCACTGCCCAACACCAGGCAGAGACACCTGGTGGCAGGGGGGAAGGCTGCAAGGGGCCCTGGACACCCACCTGCCTCATCCCCTGGAGCCTCCGCTGACAGGTGCCCTTTCCCCGCCCATACTCGGAGCCCACCAGCTTTGTGCTGCTCTCCAGGCATCGGCGCTTTCCCTGGGTCCCCATCAGTGTGGTTGGCTGTGGCCGCTCCCTGTTTCCCGCAAAGAGCATGGTCTGGAAAACCAGTGACACCTCTCTCCAAACTGTCACCCAGGAGGATCAGTTTGGAGGCAGCACGGTTTACTCCACACTCAAATGTCTTCAACTAACAAAAGTTCTTCTCTTAAAACATGTTGGGATAGCAAGTTGTTCGTGATCAGTCTCCATGGACTCCTTGATCTTTGAAGCGCGTGACTACAAATTAAGCCAAAGGCATTGAGTAACAAATATTCCCAGAAGAAGGAATGAAGGATCCAGATTTAAAGAAAAATTATGTAATATCTCTCTCTCTCTCTCCCCCCCCCTCTCTTTTCATAGCCCACTCCACCAGCTGTGGTCCATCATACTGTAATGCTTCTGTTCAGTCAATAAAATCCTACTTGCCAGAAACATAAACACCAATATATTTGGGGAGGTAAAATGGCATTTTTTAATTTAGAGAATGGTAACTTTATTTTGTTTTAAAGTGAAATAAAATATGCTTATTCCAAATAAAATGAAGATATTTACTTTTAACTGTGTATGTAAGGTAGAGGATCTGAATGCAATTCCATATTCCACTGGATACAAAATTTACAGGGGTCAGTTTGATTGCATACAGATCTTTTATTTGAAAAAATCTATATAAATGGATCATCAGTGCTAGCAGTCAGAGCAGTGCAGGATGAAGAGCTACCACAAATCCCATAGTATTGAAAATTTGAGGGCTCTTCCTACGTTATAGTATGTCTTTAGTAAAGTATAGGGTCATCCTTCTTTGAAGCTTACCGACAGAAAAAAAAATCCAAGTGATCCAGTTTTCACTGTCAAACTAATTGTTTCATCTTGAGCATTTTTAAAACCGTTTGGGTTTTCTTAGTTCTCTGTGTACATTTAACTGCTTGTGAAAACAATTATCTTCTATGAGACTAAATAAGAGACCTTTACTATGAAGGATTGCATATCATGACAGTCAGAATATTAATGGTTCTTTTTCCAGATTCAGACTTGAAATAACTCTGCTTTACATAGTATCAAGCTGAGGACAGCAAAGCTGAGATCTGCTTCGGTAGGGTGCACTAAAGCATGACTGACCCACCCTTCCCAAAATCATCGTGCAAGAGCAAGCAATATCTTTCCCATCATCTTCCCTCCGGTCCTGGGCAGACTTTACCCAGAGCTGTGGGAAAAGTATTTTATAGCACTGTCCTGCAGCAGAGCATGAAACAGTAGCGCTTTCAAACAGTAAAGGTGGGATCCCAGGCAATGCCTGGGGCAGGATTTGATGGAACAAGGTTTCATCAGGCGGTACTCACCAATTTGATGAGCTCTGAACATGGAATTCTCCAAGGCTCCCGGACAGAACCAGTGGGCGTAGTATGCACACAGCCTTCCACAGTGGCCTATCAGCTGCAAATCCTGACTGTGTAAAAATAAATGTCTGCAAACAGTGACATTTCACAGGATAGAGGAAATCAGTTTTCAAAAATAGAATGTATGGCTAAGAATATTTTAGAATATTTGCACCCAGAACATGTTTGGAAAATATATATTTATATTTTACAATTGATTTGTGCTGCTTCTGGGATGTTTCTTAATTTACCAGTGAATCACTGCCAATAATTTCCTTGTGCTGGGTGCCTTACAAGTTCCTTTCTTTCTGAGTTGAGCTCAAGAATACACGTCTTCCTAGAAGAAAGCTTAACAAACTACCGAGCTTTTGTGCCTGAAAGTTTGTATTTACTGTCCATCTAGGAGTTACTTTAGGCTCACATATATAGTGTTATAATATGGCATTGCAGGACTGGATTTTTGATTCTCCAAAGTTTTACACATCAGCCCCTCTTCAATGTCTAGATTTGTCTCATTTTGGCTGCAAAACCGGCTTTATAGGTGGAAATGTTTGGTGGGAAATATTAGCTTGGTCCTTTCTGTATGAACATCTATAAAAGAATACAGGAGAATATGAGTCCAGAGTCATGACAGTTCTATGCCACTGCAGGTTCTTCTTATTCAGGCAGCTCTTAGGGGAATGGGTCAGATTTATTTTTTTCTTCACTTTTTTCTGTAATCAAATAGATCTGTTCTCTGGCTCTTCCAGTATTTCTTGTACATATTGTATCCTGTGATTACAAGAATTATTATTTAGGAGGTGGTCTTGAGTATATCAGTATCAATGGTTTTTCATGGTTTTATTTTCCACTGGAACAGTAATACAGACCAGTTCACTGAGAATGAGTTTGAATCTTATAACTTAATATCTGTCTATCACCTACAAGCAAGGCATAGTGTCTAATAAAACATGAACCAAGATATCTCCATCCTGCCACAGAACCGACAGATATGGGGACTTTTCCCCTGAGTGTCTACACCTACAGTTATCTTCTAAAGTGACAACAGCGTATCAACCTCTTCTAATAACTTGAATCATTATTATAAACCAGAATTTGCTGCATATTTTCATTTCCCCTCAATCTTCTAGTTTTTTCTCAAACCATGGCCATATCCAGCTGAGAGCCTTGTTTTGAGGATTGCTTAATTTAGTTTTTAGAATGAGATCAGCTTGATGAAAATTGCTTCAGGCTTAGAAACATTTTTGTTAATCACAGAAGTTGTAAGTTCCCATCATAGCTATATGCACATCATTAATTGTGGGTTTGCATTCTTTTAAAGTCGACCTAATTGCTTCCTACCTCTACTGCAAATTGTGTAAGTGTCATAACAAGAAGAAAAATATTAGTCTGGGCTCCAGAGGCTTCTGTATGAATGAAAAACTCAGTCAGCTGAATTCACTGTCTTCCATAACAATATTGATACCCTGGAGTTCTGCAGTTTATGCCTGTGCTGCAGCTAACTTACATCATATATTTCAGAGGCTTTTCCAGCCTTCCCACTCAGTAAAATGTAATGGCTTCTAGCCCTTTTGGCTGCAGAGGCAGTTCCTTCTTTGTTGGAAGTGATGCCTGCATGACTCTAAAGACAGCCTGAAACAGTGGCTGAGATGAGACTTTTCCTAACCTTGAGTATGCTTTTCCTGTGCTTGAGGCACAACCAAAGCAGTTTAATGTCACCCTAATTTCTGAATGACGGTGTACTGTTTTTGTGCCTAGAGTGGCCTGGAATTCATTCCTAGTTGAAAAACTTTTTTTTTTTTTTTACATTGAGGTATTTTTTAAAAAGAGATTCACAAAATCATGCATGGAAAAGAAGGTAAGATTAAAGAAGGGGGAAAAAAAAGAAAATGTCCAAAAGAATTTTTCCCTTTCTTACTTTTTGTTTTTAAATATAAGATAATTTTCTCTAAATTTAGAAAAAGAAAGGAAAAAAAAAAAAAGGAGATAAATTTTGCTTGAATTTATTGATTTCAGAAAGGAAACTGCATCTCAAAAAACAACAGCAGGGCAGTGAACTTCTGCACCAAATCCAGACAGTTTATCCAGGCTGGGGTTCTCCCCTTGATGCCTTCTTTCACAGGATGTCCTGGATCTTCACCCTCTGTTGGTCTTGCTCCCAGTGATTTACATATCCTTCTTTTGTCAGATGACTAGAGTTACAAATACAAGTGTCCCTCACTATTATCACAGAAGAGATATACTTCTAGTCACAGGCTCGGGGCGATATATCAAGGAAAAAGGGCAGAGCACAGTCAAATTATTGCCCTTGTATTATAAAAAGTGGCTAGTTGTTTTCCCATGTGGCTATTGATTTAAGCAGAACAGCAGCTGTAGAACCCTGGATTTCTACCATAATCAAGGAACAACCATTTAGTGTAGAATCTGACAATTTCTTCTAAACTAGTCTAACCTTCCCTTGTTTCAAAATTCAGACATCATGAGACAGTCAGTTCATTTCTCTTGCTGGGCTAATTCATACATAATATGGCTGATAATTTGGCAAGCGAAAGCATTGGGCATGCTGATATTGTGCACACACCTCTTTATCTCCTTTGATTCCTTTGTGTTCCATCATCACTGAAGGTTTTTTTCCAACTCCATGTTTCATAACAGGAAGGAAGTGAGCTGAAGAGCTATAATGATTTCCATCTAAACTACTCTCTTTTTGTCTGCACTACAAAAACTAACATCCCTTTGCCAACATTTGCTTAGGCATTTTTCAAATGAAAGGAAATTATGGCAGTGAGAACACAAAAAAGAAGCAAAATCTTCTTTTTACTATCAAGTGTGCATTGGAAATGAGTGAGTTTCCTACTGTTCAGAACATACATTTGAACAGTAGGAGACAATGAATGCCCTAAGGATTGTCTCCTGCCTGGTGACACAGTAGAGCAATCAGAAGACAGAAGGCTGTTTGCCTTTTGGAAGGAAAAAAAAATCAGCCCTTCTTGAGACCCAGTGGCAAAATCCTTTATTTTCATCTCTCCTGTGATGTTTCATGACCTCGTTCGACTTTTAAAGTTGCATACAGCTATCTTTTCCTCTGTGTTTTCTGGTCTGGCAGTTTTCCCTGGAACATATAGGATTCCCAAAGATGAAGTCTTTCAAGATGCTCTGTCAGTTCTGCTATGTTTGGAAAAAAAAAAATCAGATTTTCTTTTTTAACTACACACAGTATTTGCTAACAGGAACTTTGTGATGAACAAACCGAGCTCTAAGTGTCTCAAGCCATTACTTACCCTTAAAAATCACTAATACAGTTAGTTTCTTTCTGTTCACCTTCTAGTTTCTAAATCATAAAACAATATCGCATATCATGTGATTTGTTTTCTTGGGCTTTTTTGTTCCTACAGCCACAAGAAACTAACAGCTTTTAGGACTGTTTGTTCAACTGATTGACTGGCTGAATGATAGATGCTCTAGGGAAATAGTACAAAAGTTGTGGTTTAAGAAAAAACTTTGAATCTTGCAGACATGGTATTGCTATAAGATTCATGCAAGTCCACCCCTGAAGTTCCTGAAACTTCTATTCATTTAAGTGCTGCACTTCATGGTCCCAACTGACAACATTTTAAACTGACAAAATATTAAAACTGGGCTGATAATCCTTTAATAAACAAGTAATGTTAAACATGACAGACTTTAAAATAAAATTAGCACATTCTCTTCTACAGAGAGTCTGAAATGAGCTCCAGTGGTTTAACTGGGTCAGGGTAAATCTGATAGAAAAAGTGGATTCTCCAGCCCAGAGCTCAGGTCATTTTGCAGACTCTGCTTGGGCCATCACTGAGATACTCTTCCTCACACACAGCTGAAGCCTTGAGTGAAATTCCATTTCAAGCAAAGGAGCATCACAAGACCAGGCTGGCTTTGACCTTGTGCAAGGGTTAAATGTAATAGCCTGAACAACTCTCTCAGAGATATAAATTCCTTAAAAAAAAAAAAAATTTTAAAAAAAAAAAAAAAAAAAAAAGGAAAAGAAAATTGTTTTTTCAAAATTAAAAAAAAAAAAGAGGGGAAGAATGTAAACATCTAATCTAATAAAATTAAAAATAAAAAGCCCAACCAAAAAACAAAACACGAAAAAAATCCCCTAACCCTAAGGACCTACAGTGCAACACTGGAACCAGCAAATAATCCGGGCATACTTTTTCTAAAAAGGATGGTTATTTTGTTAACTTCACTCACAAATATGTTTATTTTTCTTTACTTCACCTTAGACTGAGGAAGAAAAAAATGTTACAAAAGTATGACTGAGATTCCCCAATTCTCCACTCTCACCTTGTTCAGAAATTATTTGACAAGGATTTAGTAAAAGAAAAAAAGAATGAAAAGGGATCACAAGTTCTCCCCCCAGCCTTAACATCTTAGTGCGCCACAGCAGGTAAGGGCAATTTCTGTAGTAAATGGATGATAAACAAATTAAATAACAGGCATAATGCCCAACCACCTCTGATTTACCAACAAAATGGTTCTTCGTAACGGATTCAGCTGGGAAAAGCAAGTAGAAAGAAGGTGGGGTGAGATCTGTGTTTCTGCCCCTGAACCATGCAGAATCTACTCTCCATCATGCACTCTCATCATGAAGGAATATTTAAAACCTTTTGCATTCTTATGCATATTCATATTTTTATGCTGTACCTATTCACTCATGTATTCTACTCTAATTATGGGTTCACTGCCACTTCAGGAAGATTTTCCAGGCATCAGCTTAGGTGTATTTTGCCTTAAATGTTCTATCAAACTATTTGCTTGCAAACAGTCGGTATATAAAAATAAATGCAAAGGTTTACTTTTCAGTTGCAAGAAAGCAGGTGCATAAGAAAACCAATCCATCATGATGCAGATTTCATTATGTTTTCGTGGCCTGAAGCAGCTGGTTTGAATTCATACACACATATCCTGTTTTAATTCTGGTCATCCTTCAGTACTGAAATGACTGAGACATCTATATCAGATGAAAATTAAATAGTTATTTAATAAAAAGTTATTTCAATATCCATTATATTTATCTTTTTCAATAATATTAGTTTAAGTAAGGTTGAACAAAAATTTTCAATATAAATCTCAATAATGTAATATAAACCTCAATGAATTAAAACCTGGTGTCATGGCTGTTATGGCAAACACAGCTTATATGGTTTGTATTTTTTCAAAAGCAGAGAAAATAGGACTTGTAAGTTAGGTTCTCATCTAATAGCTGGGAGACAGCAAATTGCCCCAGAGCCACTGTGGGCTTGGCAGCAGTGAAGGCCAGCAGCATCAGCAAGAGAAACAACAGACCAAGTAATATGATTGTACCACTCTCCTCATCTCTTTTTAGGACAAATCTGGAAAAAATGTTTAGCTTCCATCTCCAGATTCAGGAGAGATGTAAAAAAAAAACTGAGAAGGTCCAATGGAGGCTTGCCAAAATGGTTACAGCACTGGAGAACTTCACATACAAAGAAATATTGATGGAATTGAACTTATTCAACCTAGCCTGCTCTGGAGGAACTTAATCACACTGTATCTATGAAGAAGGAGAAGGTACTCTCTTTTCAAGGGAACATGGTGACAAGACAATTGGAACAACTTGCTTCATAAGAAATAAGAAGTCTTTGGATATTAGAAAAATATTCTTCTTTATGAGAACAACTGAACATTGCCCAAAGAAGCGGCAGAAACTCCCATGCATGAAGTGTTGAATACATGGCTTTAAAAGGTCTGGGAAAACCTTGTCTAAAGCTTTGCATACAATAGAAGGTTGGACCAGGTGATCTCCAGAGGTCCCTTCCAACCTTTTAATTAAGGATTTTTCAAAGATTCCCGTTTTCTTTTTTTGCATTCTTGCTCTATTTTTGAAGATCTTTTTCCTAAATTACTCTTACTTTCTAAAATAAAAATTTTAAAAAATTAAAAATTTTAAGTACGTAGAAAGAAAATGTGGCTGGTGTATTGATACTCCGTCCCTCTGCTGGATTTGAAAGAGCATGAGAGGGATATGTGAAAGAAAAATGAGAATGTGCTCTTTATCTGACTCAACTGTTCATGTAATTTCCACAGGAGAAACATATAATGAGGCTTTGAATTTAAGCTACAGTGCCTCTGGGTTCCCCCCTCCAGTTATCAGGTTGAAACTCGAGTCACATTACACTTATACAAGAGTGGGATTACATTCCCGTAATGGGGTAGGATTAAGCCAAAGGAGGTGGAACAGCTTTCAAAGGAGCAACTTCAACACAGGGGGCCAAATTCTACTCTCAATTACACACATGTGACTGTCACAGTGATTTCAATGGGGATACTCAGGTGTAACCAGGGGTAGAATGCCTTTGTGACATGGAGCAGATGTGGAAAAATCCAAGTGTAGACTAACCATGAGTGTCTAACTTTCAAATAGTCACTGTATTGTGGCTGGCAAGCAACTGAGCTTTAAATGGGATCGTGATCTACTGCACTCAAAAGTAAAACTTCCATACTGAATTAATCTTCAGCCTCTTGCAACTACCACAACAGCATACAGTAAAACTACAGTAACAGACACTGAAAAATGAAGGTGAGATTCTGGAAGGTGAGATTCTCTTCTCAAAGACTTTACAATTTCTCTGCTTGTTGAAGCGTTTGTCTTGCCTCCAGCAATACATCACCTGCAGTGTCGGCTGTGATCAAAACTGTTTTATGTCCTTCTATTTTAATTCTTGCAGTTTTAAAAGTCAGTGTCTCACTTTTTCTGTCTTAGAGGATTTTTTTCAGTTATCTGCATATTTCTGTTTTCATGTAAGTTAGCAAGTGCAATAAAACAGTAATGAAGGTTTTGGGTTGGAAAGATTTATATAAGTAAAAGAGATTTTAACATGACTTACAATATGGGGCCCTCATTTGAAATACACTGAACAAACTTTGCAGTAAATTTCATCAATATCTGTAGAAGAATTTAAGTTCAACAATATTAATTCACACAAGCAATTTGCCAGAGTGCTAATAAATTGTGTCATAAGTGGCTGAGGTTCAGGCACATTGAAGGGAAGGGAGAAATATCAGTAGAAAAGCAGATTGCTGACTGGAATGTTACTGTCCAAGTTGTCTGTCCAGGACCAGCTCATCTGATCTAAAAGACACCATCGTGTGCAGAGAGTCTTGCTATATTGCTCGTGTTACGTAACCATATGAGCAATGCTGACAGAATGAATCGTGCCATGGGCAGTGCAGCTGCTTGGCACACAAGAGGGTGAATCACAGAGCTTTGACTGCACCCACAGAAGGTGCCCAGCCACCAGAGAGCTGAGACCTCACTCAGGGTCACACCACAGACCACTGTGTCATTGACGTAAAAGAGAGAAGGGGAAGGAGGAGGGATGGGGGAATGGAAGGGGAAGGGCAAGGAGAACTAACCTGGCAGTAAAGTCAGAATTTCTTCCAAATGAAAAATTTACATGCAGCTAACCCATGCTAACTTGTCTTAAAAATATTGTTCATTGCAGAAATTACTCTCGTTTTGTTTCCGTGAGAAACATTTCTGTAGCTCTCTAATTAAGTGTTTTCACTAGTACTTTTTGAGAGCTGACTGCCTCTACCTCCTCAGTCTAGTACTGAAAATCAGGAAAGTAAGAACAGAATCCAGATTTAGGAATAAAGATATGCATAAGTGACATATCTAAAAATTATTAAGGTAAACTATGTTCAAACTCATATTTGGACCATATTCTTAAAAGGTTAGAAGTCAGAAAACCATTGCCTCTAGTAATGCTGTGGTTCTACAATTTTCATGAGTCTCCAGCAGCGAGCTTCATCTCACTCTATGCATTAGCCACCTGAAAGTTGCATATCTCATCAACATCATCCAGGAGAGGAGTCAAGGGAAAAAAATTAAAACTGGAATGTCAGGACATGACAAAAGAAGACCCCTAGGTTTACACTGAAGTGGTAATTTTTCAGAGGGACCAGACTGGGACCTAGAAACTGTCCAGTGCAGCCCAACTTAATCATTAAATGTAGGATAAATTATTTAGGGGGGGGGGGGGGAGAGAGAGAGAGAAGAGAAAAAAAAAAAAAGGAGGACAAACTGCCTCTTTACTGTATTTTTCAGGACACAAGAGAAACCGTGCGGATACTTAAGGTAAGCCCTACGTTTTCTCCCTGTCAGATTGTGACAGGGCTGGTGTCAGATGCTCCTGAATCTCACTAGCATTTGCTGGAGCCATCTGAAACTGTTTCACTGGTAGCATACTGAGAAAGCACCACATCCTTTCACCCACATCTCTGTAGCAGATCATAGATTCAAATTCTGATTTTCTTACTAAATAACAACAGAAAATTAATACTGAATAATCAAGCTATTTGATAAGAAAAATAACACAAGTACTTAAGCAGAATATTAGCTGATCATCTCTCTAGGGGAACCAGACAATACCTACACAAATAATGTATTCATTATAATGCAGTCAAAAATAATTGAGAAAATTATTTTGCAAATATTGTTTGAATAGTACTCATCTTAACCCTGCTTCACACAACTGTCACTAAAATTTACTGTACCTGACTGCCCTTTACCATTGTGATTAAAGCTAATAAAGAAACATAGTGGTGTTTTATAACGTTGTCAAAAAAAGGCCTGCACAGGGCACAGGGCAAATGGGTGAATAAAAATTTGCAGCACTGACTTAGAGTCATAAATATTGCTGATTAATAAAGTGTGGCTCCTGTGATACAATTACTCTTCCCACTGTTTTATTCACTTGGGGCTTGATTGTGAATGGATGGAGTTAGTGGTATTTTACCATAAGTAGACACAAAGATGCACTTGGTTCTTTTTGGAAAATACTGAATAAACAAATCCCAGTGACATTCAAAATGTGTAAGAATCATGAACGCCTTGATGGATTTAAACCAAAAAAATAGCAGAGACATTCTCTTCATATTTTTCTTTCAAGCCAATTTAATTCATGTCTTGTTATGGCAGTCTCTCTGTATTTTCTAAGAAATGTGTCGTTTCTTTCAAAGATTTATTCAAGAGTATTTTTCTTCTAAACAGAGGTCAGAAAAAATCATTAATTCCAGGTTCATGAAAGATTTTGATAATGAAAGGTCTTGAAAAGCAAAACATTGAGCAATGAAGAAGAAATAAAAAAATTTATGGAGATAGCATTTCTAACACCTGTTCATGCTATATCTTTGAGTCAGATATTGGAGCAGTATGTACTTAGACAGCTCCTGTTAGTGACTGCAACTCCAAGAGAAGGGGTAGATATTAGTCTACAGTTTTATTTTTGTATTATACATTGAATTCAAAGGTAGATAACCTGTGATAATTAGTCACGAACATGTGTCACGTCAGTGGCATGTTTGTTCTCTGATCGTATTGGTTTAGAAGTTTTTATTAAAAAGAAGAAGAGCAGAGGAAGCTGTTTCATCAGAGAAGTTATTTTGTGACATATATTTAATAATAGTTAAAAGAGAGTATTTAAACTGTTAGTTTTGAATATTTCATGTTTCCTCCAGATAACTACAAAATAATTCCAGATGTGTCAAAACCCAGAAGACTAAAAACAGGATAATGTCTTTTTTTGAGACAAGAAGGGATAGTTTTCGAAAATCACAATCAGACATATCATGATTTGGGATTAGAGGAAATTGTCTGTTACAGAGACACTTTGAGAGTGCTGAGTATGCCATAATCCCTTTTCTCTACTGCTTTGGTCTTACTACTAAAGAAATGTTTCTTTAAGAAGGCTAGCCAGTGACTGCAAAGTCACGGAGAGAATAATGCAAGTACTGAACCAGGTGCATAAACAAATTTTGGTCAAAAGCTGATAAAGAATTGGGAGACCTAAGGAATTCTGTCCTTCTAGATCAGTTGCCCTCTCATTTTCACATCAGGACATGTGTGTTGATATTGCACCTCTGCTTATTTTCCTTATGTACCTGGAGACCACATCTATCTTTACCAGGAGCTCACCAGGAAGAGGAGAAAATGCCATTATCCTGGCTATTAAAAAGCAATCTACTCAAAAGGCTGAGCTCAACAGGAAAAACAAAAACTCACATCAATACCACCAAACTGTTCTTAGTGTATCTGTTAAGAGTCTGTGTGGTTTACAGTGATAGTGGCCTCTTGTAAATATTTTACTAGTTGAGTTCTAAATGCCATAATTATAAAGGTTTTATTTTTCTCCAGTGGGAATAGGAGTGAAAAAGCAGTTTTCATTTGAAATTGTCACTTGTCCTAATGTTTTATTGCTGCACTGCATGAGAACATTTTTTTGTAGTTAGCACAGAAGAATTCCAGGCTGGAGGTAATATACCATGATGGTCAAGAGATCAGAACCCACATCCTGGGTTTCACTCCTCTCTGAATTATTTTTAATCCAATCATTTATCATTTACTTATCTTGAAGCAATAGAGGTTTTTGGGTTTGTTTTTTTTTTTTTTTTTTTAAAGACAAAACCCATCCCAACTTTTCTATTTTCAGAATCCTATCAGGTTATGCCAATTCAGTTCATGCCTAAGTTAATATATTTGGACAAAATCCTGAATGATAAGAAGGAGGCGTTGCCCTTATCAAGGTTTTTGAAATACGGTTTCCTTAGGAATGACCTTCACTGAGGGTACATTCTGTGCATACAAAGAGCAGAGTCATTAATAAATTATATACAATGTAGGACTTGAAAAATACATACAAGGTAGACAAGGCTTTGTAGTTTGAAAGAGCTGCATGAAACTGTTAATATACGATCTGACATGAAATAAAACTAACTGACCATACAGTAAGTGTTTCTAGTAAATCCAGTATCTTTTGATTGGAAATAAAAATCAAAGGGGAAAGTCAGAAAAATAATGTTACTTACAGCTTTTATTGACCATTAGAAATAAAAGTAACAAAGTTGTTCAGAGTTTGTAAAAGGGAGGGTTATAGCAAATTTTGAATGCCTAATTCTTTTTGACCTGGAGGATTCAAACTACAATTTCAGGGATAATAGATGAGAATGGTACTTCCTTCAGATGATATAGATGTAGATAAATCCATCTTAAAAAATATTAAAATAATTATTAAGATGGTTGTTTATAATGTTACAACATTATCAGTCTGTTAAAAAGATTAAGACATATTTTACTACACAGAAATACTACATTTAGTTTCAAACAGAATATTTAATCTCTGTTAACACTTGCATAGTTTATTGGGAACAAACAAACTAGTATTATATATGGGCTGCAAAAAGGGAGATCTCAGTCTTTCAAGGAGAAGGACTTTGAGGAGGTGTCAAGAACCATCACCTCCAGTGAAAGGAAAGTGGAGGATGTCAAGTACCTTCACATCTGAACAAGTGAGTCAAAACTTTATTTTAATTGGGAGGACAAAGGCTAGAAATAGCAAGGACCCAATCATCCTGAGAGTGAAGTCAGCAGAATGAAATTCTGTGCTATTCAATGAGACAAGACTGAGTCCTGATCAAGAACTACAGCTTTTCACATCTGAAAAGGTGCTTTTACCCTGTCCCTAGCAGAAGCATAAGAAAACAAGATGCATACAGAGTGACCTATCCCTGATAGAACCTTCTAGAGGCCAACACTGCTTTTATTCCTTAGGCAATCTATTTACCCCTTACTATCCATTAAAGCTTGTGACAATGAGCACTGCAGAGTTAATAATTATATGTTACCTGAAAAAATGCTGCATATTATTTGCTTTTATACCTGCTCCCTGATAAACTGGAGTAACTCAAGTGATAAACAGACATTTTATTTTTTGTCTTTCACTTATCTGATTCTGTGGCTAGCCAAATCTGGCGGGCTAAGAAATGGTTAGAGGAATGCTGCTGTAGTCAGTATTTTGGTTACTTAGATCATGTGACTCACTTTGGGAAGCCTGGTCTACCAGGCTTATAGTGCCCACCGGACAAAGAAAGGGAAAAACATCTTTTGTCAGGGAATTTCCACCCTGTTGAAGGGAGCTTTAAACTAGATTTGTTGGGAAGGGGGACACCTGTCCATCCCAATCCTACCAGTCACATGCCATCATCTGTAATGGACATCAGAAGCAATTCAAAAGAATTTCATCTGCTCCAGCCAGTGAGTCAGCACTATCCAGGTCCTGTCTCAGACAGCTATATACAAACACTTCTAGTATAGGGAACAAACATGAAGAATTAGAGAATGCACATGCCTATGTGGATTTGGTATCACTGGCATCACAGAGACATGGTAGGATGGCTTCTATGACTGGAGTGTTGTCATGGAAGTTTGTAGGCATTTTAGGAAAGATAGACTAGGGATTTAAGGAGGGAGCATAATCCTCTATATCAATGACTGGCTGGACAGTATGGAACTCTCCCTGGGGGTGGATGAAGAGCTTTCCAGAATCTTGTACGTCAAGATAAAAGGGAGTACAGGGATATGGGATGTTATAGTGAGGGTTCTGCTACAGGCCACCCAATCAGGAGGATGGTATGGATAGAGCCTTCTATAGGCAGATAGGAGTAGACTCATGCTCCCAAATCGCTGGTCCTCATGGGGGCCCTCAACCACCCCAGTATCTGTTGGAGGGACAACAGTGGTGGGCACAAGCAATTTAGGAGGCTCCTGGACTGTGTCAATGGCAACTTCCTCACAGAAGTGATAGAGGAGCTAACAAGGAAAGCTGCAATTCTGGATCTTGTGCCCAGCAACAGGGCGGAATTGGTGGGGACATGATGCTTCAATGCAGCCTTGGCTGCAGTGACCACCAGATGGTAGAGTTCAAGATCCTCATGGCAGTGAGGAGGTCGCAGAGCAAGCTCACTGCCTTGAACTTCAGGAGAGCAAACTTCAAGGACCTAATCAGAAGAATCCCATGGGACAGAGCCCTGGAGGACAGAGTGGCCCAAGAATGTTGGCTAATCTATATGGATCCCCTCCTCTAAGCTCAGGAGCAATGCATCCTGAAAAGGAGGAAATCAGGCAAAAACACCAGGAGGCCCCCATGGATGGTTAAGGAGTTGCTAAGCAAACTCAGAGAAAAACATGAAACTTTCAGAAGGTGGAAACAAGGATAGGTGGCCTTGGAGGAACAAAGTGAAATTGTATGGGAAGCTAGGGATAAGGTTAGGAAAACTAAGGCCAGGTAAATTAACCTGGCCAGGTATGACAACAGCAAGTGCTTCCATAGATACCTTGCAAACAAAATAAAGACTAGGGATAATGTGGGCCCCTGCTGGAAGGAAACAAGAGACATGGCTGCTCTGGATATGGAGAAGGCTGAAGTTCTTAATGACTTCTGTGCCTTAGTATTCAATGGCGAGTGCTTCAGCCACATTAGTCAAGTTGAGAAAAGCAAATGCAGGGACTCGAGAAAAAACCCTTCATGCACTGTAGGAGAGGACCAGGTTCAAGACCATCTAAGCAGACTGAATGTGCACAAGTCCAGTGAGATCCATCCATGTCATTGCCAAGGCACTTTCCACCATTTTTGAAAAATTGTGGCAGTCAGGTGAAGTTTCCAATGACTGGAAAAAGGGAAATATAACTCCCATTTTTAAAAAGGGGAAAGGGTACCCAGGGTACTATGGACCAGTCAGTCTCACCTCTGTGCCAGGCAAAATTATGGAGGAGATTCTCACAGAAACATATGGGGGAAAAAAGAGGTGATGGGAAACAGCCAACATGGCTTTACTAAAGGCAAACCACACCTGACAAATTTTGTGGTTTTCTGTGATGTGTTTACAGCTTTGGTGGACAGAGACAGAGCAACTCACATCATCTGCTTAGGTTAGTGCAAAGTGTTTGACACTGTCCTGCAGGCCATTATTGTCTCTGTATTGGAGAGACATGGATTTGATGGATGGACCTCTCAGGATCGAGGGCACCCTCAGTGATGACACTGAGCTGTGCAGGGCAGTTGACCCACAGGAGGGACAGGATGGCATCCACAGGGACATGGACAGGTTTGAGAGACGGGACCATGCAAACACCATGAAGTTCAGCAAGGCCAAGTGCAAGGTCCTACACCTGCACTGGGACAATCCCAGACACAGCCACAGGTTGGGCAGAGCAGTGATTGAGAGCAGCCCTGTGCGGAAGGGCTTGGGGGCGATGGCTGATGAGAAACTCACCCTGAGCCAGCAGTGAGTGCTCACAGCCCAGAAAGCCAAGGGAGTCCTGGGATGAAAAGGAGCCTGGCCAGTAGGGCAAGGGAGGGGATTCTGTTGGTCTGCACCTGGAGCACTATGTCCAGCTACGGGGTCCCAAACATAAGAAAGACATAGAACTGTTGGACCCAGCTCAGAGGAAGGCCTTTGTCATAGATAAGGGGAATAAATCTCTATGAAGACAGGCTGAGAAAGTTGGGGCTATTCAGCCTGGAGAAGAGAAGGTTGTGTGAAGACCTCATAGCAACCTGCCAGTGTCTCAAGGAGCCTACAGGGAAGCTGGAGAGAGAGTCTGTGTCAGGAACTATAGTGACAGAGCAAAGAATAAAGGGTTCAAAGTGAAAGAAGAAAAAATTGGGTTAGATATATGGAAGAAATTCTTTATTACAAGGGTGATGAGGCACTGGAAGAGGTTGTCCAGAAAAATTGTGGAGGCCCCATTTTTCACAATGTTCAAGAGCAGGTTGAGTCTTGACAGGGAAGTGAGTCACTGAGTGGGAAGTGCCCCTGTCCCTGACAGAGTGGCTGGAACCAGATGATGCCTGAGGTCCCTCCCAAATTAAAGTGTTCTATGAATCTAGGATTATCTGAGCCAATTATTTTATGGTGGAAGAGATTTTACCTGCTTTTATAAGAATATTTTAGGATCCATTGTCTTTATTGAGGTAAATTTAGTTTCCCTCTAAAAGTATGTTGGGTTTTTACAACAGACCTTTTGTACTTTACCTTTTATTTTACAGACAGTACTGTAGTAGAGTATTATTTTCCTTTAAAGAAAAAGTACTATTAAGTAAAGCATGGGTTTTTACTAAAACTTCAGCATACAGAAACATAGGCACAGAACCTCTGTACCTTCTAAGAATGCAAATGTACTCTACTTTTACAGGTATTTCCAAAGAGAAAAAAAAACATAAATGCTATTTTTAATTTTGCAGGAGACTCGGTGCAGCACATTAGCGGAACTCGGTGCTCAGTTTTGTCTTCCTCAGGAACACCAATAGGTTCTATTTCCAGTGAGGTACTGCATAAGATCATGTTTTTAACTCTTCAGCCGACAGGGGAGAGTCAGCCCTCTGTTGCTCTTGCTAAGAGCCATTGCTCCTGTCAGCCCTCAGTGCCCATGCAGACCGCAGCAGTTTGCTGAGGGTGTCTGAAGTGTAGCAGTCGCTGCTCATCTCAGTATCTCGCTGCTCTCTTTCAGTGACTTTCTTACTGTTTCCTTACCTGTTCTGAGACTCACCAGATACCTGATTTTATTGTGCTGCTTGTGCTGCTGTATGGAGCTTAAGCATGATTTCTGCCTGCTGCAGGCAGAGGCAGAGATATGCTGGTTTTGAGAAAAACAGTATTCTGGCTTACTTAAATAAAGGTCTCCATGGATATTTGTTCTACATTATATATTCTTACAAAAATGACCGCATCAAACGGCCATGGGATACTTCAGGTTCACATTCTGGTTTATACCCATCAAATTTTATTTAAACCAGTGAAAATAGGTGGTATGAAAGTGAGAGTAGTAAGTCACCATCTGCCTCTATATCCCCAGACATAAAAAAACCTAGAATATATTTGGTTGTGTAGTTTTATTTAAAATACATAATGTTAGCCTGCACATTTGAGTAAACTTGCAGTCTAGCATATCATGACAAAGAATTAATAGTGTCATAACACTGGCATATGATAGAAACATTGTAAGTATTTTTTACACAGCAAACATTGTCTTCAAGTGAGAGCACACAAGCTAGCTGAAAGAACAGTTAGAGATTTATTTAATATTAAAGAGCAGGAAAAGCACAGTAAAGTCTGCAACAGCCTTGCAGCTTGGGTGGGTTTCACCTTATCCTTAGAAAAGTGCACAAAGCCTCATACTCTGATCTTCTGCTGTATAATGCTATACTAAGTAGAATCTCCAAACCTCAGACAGACAGCCTTCCTGTGGGAAAATCCCTAACTTTTCTTTATAATTGTGAATCTTGCTAGGGGCAAGCAGAAAGAATGTTTTAGTGATTAAGCATAGGATAGATTCTTTCAGAATATCTTTGAGGAGGGTTAGCTTAGTCATTAGATATGTAGTATTTTTAAACATCCTGGATCATCTCTTCAAATCGTGTTCCAGCTTCTATGTGTTGTGGGAGTGGTACAAAAGAAAAAAGCTGCGCTTGCAGGTCTCTGTTGCACCTCAACTAGCTTGTACTATGCTGTGAATCTGGGCAGAGCCATGTACCTAATCAAGGAAAAATGAGAAGGAAAACTGCTATGGTTTCCTCACTTGCATATAAACTCTGGTTTAGATGACATTGAACTCTTTTGTGGCTTAACTATTGCATGCTGCTGAAAAATATGATCAGAATGAACTCCTAATCATTAAAACCTCATTATTCTGGGAAAAGAAACCATGGCATTGCCCTTCTGCTCTGATCATCCTTGTCCTTAGATTCACTGCTTCATTTTTAGTGAACAATAGTGAAAATAAAGCATTTCTTTCCACAGGCTGCTAAACATTATATTGACACACCAACCTACCACTACTTCCCAAAACATTTTAGCTGATCATTTTAAACAGTTCAAACAACAGTTTCCATTAAAAAGCTTGGTGCAATTATTTTGCACTCCCTGATACAGCCTTCCATTGGCAAGAGATTTCTCCTAATATTCATGGAGTCAGTTGCATTACAAATTGCAATTATTATCCAAATTATACTTACAGTGTGCTTTTAGACAAGTCTGCTTGCCTTAAAGCTGCAGGTGTTTGACTGACTATGTACAACCAATTAAAGCAAGGATTACCAAACTTAATTTGAAGAGGTTACAGTGCTTAGAGCTCTGTGTAAGGTCAAGTTCTTACACAGGAACTGCTCAGTTGTTTGTATACTGCACTGAACAGTTGTACATCAAATATGAGAGTTTGGAAATTTCTCAATAAACAGTGGTATTCCTGACAAAAATATGACCAGGAACTTCTGACAAGCTCAGGAGGAGGAGACCATATCTACACGAGAAAACAACACAACGGTTAGAGTCTGAAGAGAAAATCTGCAAGAACAGCTATTACAGATACAAAGAGAGTATTTCTGAAAATTAAATAAAGATTCACCTCTAACTAGACAATAACTTCACAAAGATGGGCACAGAACCTTATCGAAATCTTTCAAATAATTACCTCTTCCTCTACAATCTCCTTTTCCTCACTCCCCAAGAACACTTGGTCATGTATTGCAGGTACATTGGCAACAGGCAATACCAGAGAACAACCTCAGAAGCAGAGATTTGGAAAATTTTCCCGGCAGGTATTTCTTTTCTATTTCTTTTCCATTTCCATTTTCATTTTGTGTCTGTTCCAGCTTAGCACCAGCTACTGCAGGTTTCAGCTGTGGACAGATTGTGCAGACGGATGCCCATGTTCTCATACACATAGGTCAAAATTATGCTTTAAAACTCCAATAGAGACCAACTAGCAGAACTCTGAAAATACTGATCTCATGTTCCCAGCAAAGTATAATGCCTAGTGAACAGAGATGGCACTCTGGGTTGTAGCGCAGCGTGACAAATTTGCTGTAACAGATCATGGCAAGGACACATGTTCCAGGGCATGGATCACAAGAGCAACATCTTCATCCATTGATAACTAATATCTTAGAAGCAAATAGTGGGGAAATGTTCTGGGGAACCTGCCATTCATCTGCTGAGATGGGATCACCTAGTTGCAGTCAAAACAGCAGTGATGCTTCCAGTTCAGCAGCCAGCAGAGCCCACAGAGAGCAGGGCAGGTACAAGCTCTGCTCTACCTGCTGGCACTGTGCTCCAGGCTGTGGCAGCTCCTTCAGCCTGATGCAGACCAAGCCGTGGTCAGAGAGCTCAGTCTCATCCACACACCGAGCAAGGCATTTGACAGCAACAACCAAGTTAAACAAGGCAGAGATTCACAGTCTCTGTTTTCCATTGCAAGAGCCCTACACACCACTGACGCTGATGAAAGATGGAAGCTGTCCAGATCATTCCTCCTGTGGGGACTTTGGACCCCTTCTGACACTGCAAACACCATCCACAATGGCAGCCACCCAAAGAGGGGCTGAGGTGTTTAAGCACTTAGGGCATGGATTGGAATCCTCAAAACTTTGCTCAGCTAATGACCATTCCCAGAAACAAATGATCTCTGCAGAAGACCCAGATTTCTATGCTGGAGTTTCTCAAACACCCACAGCTCTGTCTGCAAGGATGCCCATGCCTAGTCTGTTTCTGACAAGCTACAGGCTTCAGGCAAAAGCCATCTTCCAAATTACAGAAACATTAAATCATTAAAGTTGAAAAAGGCCTCCAAGATCACTGAGTCCAAACAAACGGACTCAAAGATGCTTTGCATGACAGATGTTTCAACCTTCAAGCTCTTGATTCCTCTCTGCAGCCTCACATCTCCTGTAGAATAGCTTCAGTGAGTGGAATGGACACACCCCCCAGGCACACAGCAGCCTCACATACACACAGGACTGCCTTGGCTGGTGGAGAAATGCGTAGCTTTATCAGATATGCCAGGAGTTTAAAACCAGGTTTCTCACATGCTAAATAAACACTGAAACCGCTGATCACTTTTAGAGCAGGGGGAGCTACTGCTCCAGGCATCTTCTGAAGTTAAAAATAATACCTTGCAAACCTCAAATATAAAAGGAAAAAGAAAAAAAAAAAAAAAAAAAAAAAAACACAAAAAAAAACCACCAAAAAAAAAAACCATTAGTGCGTTGATTTAAGAAAGGGCCTTGTCTGTAAGTTCTGAGAGGTGAGGATGAGTCCCAGCAGCACTGGGGCTCATGCCCTTTCCCACCAGGGGCTTTACAAAGAGGTGCCATGTCCCAGCTTTATGGACAAAGGCCTGTATTCTGTCATGAAGCACATACACGCATCCCATGCTGACTGAGAAGATGGAGGAGGCCCAGGCGGAGCTTTGCCCAAGCAAGCCACTACATCCTGCAGATAGCCGAGTCTGCAGCACCGGAGTGGGGACACCCTATGCCGGAAGAGGGACTAAGGAGTGTGGGAACGCTGAGCAGGGAGCAGACCAGAGCTGGACTCTCGCACATCTGGAGACTTCCAGGTCACAGCCTGAGCAGCACAGTGGGAAAAAGAGCAGCAATGCATTAAGGCAAGGGCAAGCAGCCACACTCCTGAGAACGGACAACTGAAAGCATTGACGGAAACACAAGCACAGGCCTCCTTACCGATACCCTGTTTCCAATGTAACAAAGGCATGAGGAAGTTTATCAAGGGTGCCTGATCTTTACCCATCATCAAGGGATCAGTTCTCATTGTAGTCAGTGTCTCTTCCTGTGCAGATGTGAATTTAAGTCGGCTCTGTGCTTTGGGAACTATCCAGCCACAGCTTTTTCCAACATCCCTCCAAGCAAAAGGGTACCTGTCTAACCATCCCCACCAAAACCAGCTCAGTTTCTGTCAAAGAGGAGGGATGCACCCTTTCCTAGAGAAGCTCTGCTGGCTCTTGCCTGCAGTGAAACCTTTCATGAACCCATGCAGGTCAAGACTGTGCAACGGAATAAGGACTCCAGTACCAGAGAACATTGTCAAGGTGTCACTGACTCCGTGGCATGACACAAGTAGAGATTAACCACTTCCAACCTCCCTTTTTCTCTTCCACATTTGTCTTAAAATTGCATTTATCAATCTACTGCCCATGGCAGTTTCACTGACCAAAGTGGAATCACTAATTATTTGTTCATTTTAGATTACATGGTCACAAGAGTTCATACATCCTCTGGTGCTATTCATTTTTATTTCCAAGTAAAAAATACCTTGAAATGTTTTTTAAAAAGTTTAAAGCAATGATTGACTAAAGAGCAACTCAGATTAACACCACCTGAATAACAGAAATTATTAAGAACTGGATCAGGTAACTCACCAAACTTAATTGATCATTAACTGGTTAAATTCTTATTCTCTGCTTGATCAACAGCTGCTTTATAATTACTGCCTTTTGCCCAGCAGAATATTAAAATGCATATCAAAACTAAAACTTCTGAAATATAAGGTATAGAGTTATCTTACTAAATAATTAAAGGCAAATAAAACTCTAACAAATGGACATATTGCTTAAGTGACTGTAATAGGCAGCCAAGTGTTTGATCTTGCAGAACAAGACTTTCAGTTTTATGGGGGCTTTCCATCCATACTCCGTCCTTGCAATGTAAAACTTGCACTGATAATTGCAATGATGCTACTTGTCGTGCTCTTTCATTCTTAATTCCCATTTCTTCTATGAGGCACTTACTGAATGAAGAGACCAAATTCTCCTGTGAAAGTTGGCAACAATTTCACCATAGAAACAGGAATAAGTGCAGTGTTGAAAAAAATTATCGTAATTTAGCATTTATAAGACACAAGGCTTTCAGTCTATATTAGTCAGTTATTACTGTAGAGTTGTATTAGCATCACTGTGTTGTTTTAGTTACTTTTATGGGCTACAAAGGTTACAGAATTGCTCTAAGGACCTATGAGGAGCACAATCCATTGCATTAGGTACTACATTTCCGTGGAAAAGCCATAAGCTTTCTCAAATAAATACCAGCTTAAATGGCATTTCAGACAGGTCTTTCTATAGACAAAATATTCATCAGGAAAAAATGTTAAACTGATGAAGAGTAATTCTTATTTGATAGTTGTAGGAAGTAGTCTGCCCTTCATAATCTTCTGAGCTTGTGATTTGGTTTTTTTCTTGGGTTTTTTGGTTGGTTGGCTGTTTTTTGGGGTTGATTTTTGTTTGTTTAGCTGATTTTTCGAGGTTTTTTGGTTTTTTACATTTTTGGGGGGGGTGTTGTTTTTTGGTGTTTTGGGGGGTTTTTTGGTTGTTCTTTTTTTTTACCATTTAGTTGATTGGTTGTTTTCTGGGGTTTTTTTTTGTTGGTTGGTTGGTTGGTTGGTTGGTTGGTTGGTTGGTTGGCTTTTTTTATAATCATCTAGTAAGTTAAATTAAAACTGCAAGCACCTTTGCTTAGTGTGATCAGTTTTGGAGAACCAATGCACTGTGGGACCAAAGTCCCAAATGGCGTAATTTCACTTCCAGGAATAACTTAATGACCAAATCTTCTGCTTTGAAGTGTCTCATAATAGTATTGCTACCACAATGATAAGTAGCAGTACTTGCAAAAGTCTTTCCATTGCTACTATATAATTGGCAGGGATTTCTGACTTTGGAATGGGATGGGCTCAACTGAATTGAGGACAGGTGACTCTGTAAAAGTCCACTGGGGCTTTACTCAGAAAAAAAAAATCAAGATCAGAGCATAAAATAGCTTTGCTTATTGGAATGACAGGCAAAGATGCCTTGAAAATTTATTCATTAGAAGAAAAACAAGGAACAGATTTCAAGACATATTGTTCCTTTATGAACAGTGGGACAACATTAGTTGTTTTCCCAGTTTACACTAACTAGTAAGCCAGTAAGATCTGGACTCAATGCTTGACTAAAACACTTTTATTTAAGGCAATACAACAGCTCGAGTTTTCTGGCCACAAAGTGCTCAATCCTGCTCATCCTGACTTAATTACCAGAATTATCTACAGATTTCAGAGAGAAAAGGCCCATCCCTAAAAAAGGTTTCTTGATTAACTAAAAAAGCTCTAGCATTTCAAGTGCTCATTTTCTCAAAAGGGAACCCTGCATCTTTAGAACATCTCAGATCCCACTGAGTGTGCTGTGTGTGAAGTTTGGGATCATTCTGCAGCCACCAGTTGGGCAGCTGCTGAGCTCGGAATGAGCCTGAGCTTGAGTCATACCAGTAAGGTCAATCCTGCAAAACCTTTCTTACTTCATCTCACAAAGGCGAAATACATGTAAATTAGATGTTCAGACCTGGTATGGGGCTAATTCTATTAGGCTTTGTTAAGAGTTCTCTCCCTTAAAGTAGAATACAGGTAATTTGTATGTAGTCTGCTATCCCAAGACTTGCACATATGAAATTTCTCTTAGGCAGCAATAAGCGAGCCAGGGAGTGGTTGTTTTATTTTACAATATCCTCTACATTCAGATGAGTTTTTAACTCCTGTTTCTGGCTCCAACACCAAGCAAGATGCTTTTACTGATGCACCAATAGCTTAATAGGGCTTTTTGTCTTATAAGAGAAAATTATTTCGTTTCAAGTCAAATACGGAAAAAGAATGAAGGTGGTAGAAAGGAAATTGCTTTTTCCTACAAAATCACAACAGTGATTTTCTATGATTTTTAAATACTGACTCCATGATTTTTGTACATATTTTATACACTGATTTTTTTACCCACATGTCCAGGAGATTTTTGCCACTAGCTGCAATGAGAGTTGGATTTGAGCCTTCAAAGCTATGCATTCCTGCCTCACTAGAGGTTAGCAGCAAATCTTTCACTACCTTCACAGAAGGCCCTGTGTAAACTGGAAAGTTTGCTCCTGCAATTTCTGATTCACTAGAGTGCTCTAATATTAATTACTTCAGATTGCTTACAGTGAGATCTTCAATGTCTAAGACCTCAGTTTGTGTCTACAAGTTGGGGGAAAAGTGTTTGGCCTCCAAATTTTAGAGTATTCTTAAGTGTCATATATATTGTAAGATCTTCTACATATCATCATATCTTTGTAAAAGAAAGGTTAATTTATGGGCTGTAGTTAAAACCTTCATAAACTTTTCAAGTTAATTCCCACCATATTTTACTTTATCATGCACAGTGACACGTCAGTATTATCTCTATATACCTGCTAAGTTTAACACTTCTCAAACAACACCTTGTATTTGTGACAGTTAAAAATAAACACAAAATTTTACCCATGAGAAAAAAAGAAAAAAAAGAGGAGTACCAGGATCATGGTTAAGATTCCTTTTCTAGGAAATGTTGCTCTCTTGATCCTGAATTCCCTGAGTTATTGGGAGTTTGAAATGGTTTAAATGTGTTTGATGGAAAATTATTCCAAAAGCCTCAGAATATAATTTGCTCTATACACAAGGAAATTTGCAACTACTAAATCTAGAAAACAGCACTTATTCACAAGCCTCCTAAACTGCACAGAGAGAGTCCTACCCACTGGTAAATTTCATAATTCCACATTAGCAGACTCAATTACAATATCCACTGCAAATAGCATATCAGTGCATCATAGTTACAGCAATCAGCTCCCAAAATGGGATATCATGGCCCTGAACTCAACCGCACTGAGAAACAACACGGAGTTTGAAGAGGAATTACACAGCACATTGGCTTGCATTTCAGCAGACAAACAGCAAGGGTGGTGGACGGGCTCATGCACTGTTTGGGAACCTGAAAACCCGCCATCCAGCCAGTCAACGTTGCTGGAGAGTTTGAAACCTCAAAAAAAAAAAAAAAAAAAAAAAAAAAAAAAAAAAAAGCACCCATATGAATAAACAGAATGAGTGACATCCAAGCAAAAGATGCCTCTTTCCCTCTACTTTCAAATGCTGCTTGCTTTTCAGTTGAATGCTGTTGATTCTAACCACCTCAAAAAAGCTTTACAGCTTGCAATATTCACAAACCCAGCTTGAAGGACTAACACAGAAGGCAATTTTCTAGACCCAAAGAAGATCTTGTATCTAAACTGACTTCCTCTCATTTAATTGATTTTCTTTGATCGTGGACAAGATTTGTTCGTGAAGAGTCAGTTTAGAAATTTTTTTACCCATTCTCTGCAAATCTTCAACCGGGGAAAAAAAATCCATGCATCTTCTAGCAACACACACACACACGCACACACACACACACACAGACAGAGAGACACACGCGGTGGAGGGGGTGTTGTGATGGGGGTGAAGAAAACAGCAGTTCTGATCCCAGCAGGGCTTGGGTGCCCACTGCCACTCCTGTTGCAGAGGTGGCCCTTCGGTGCCCGGGGGGCGAGCGGGGCACCGAGGTGGCGAGCAGCAGGGTGTGGGTTTGCCTGGGCAGCCGAGCGGTCACCCCTGCCCGGCGGCCGAGGCTGGGGGAGGCCGGGCCACAGCAGCGGCGGCCGGGGAACAACAAAGTGGGCTGTAAAGCCTCCAGGTGGTGGGTGTATTTGTTGTCCTGTCTGGGAGGTGCGGTGGCTCCCCGGCCCCGGCAGATCCTAGTGCTGCTGTGGACATTAAGAAAAGTCTCTTTTGGCTGATTCCAAAACCAGATAAGGAGCCGCCGAGTCACCAGCTATGTCTAGACACCGGACCTCACAAGTCAAACGGCTTGTTTGGATTAGCCTTGGAGATCTACCGACCTGAACAGCCCTCCTAAAGAAAAACCACAGTAACGCCCTATTTTCCTCTTCCCATTGCCACACAAGGTCTGCTCGGAGATAGAAGCTGAGTTCTGCTTTGGTCCGTGTCACTTATTTCTGGAAAATTTTCTGTTCCCTCTCTCTCCTACAAGCACACCTCACCCTATTTTGTCTTCCAGAAGAAAATAAAACAAAACAAAGAAGCAGGGACACTCCAGCAAAAATTCTGTTTTGCAATCTTCCTTCTTCCTTCGTTCTCCGCGTCACACACCCCAGAAAAGAGCCGGAGCTGCAGGTGGTTCATGCAGCGGCAGCCGCGGCAGAGTGCGGCCGGGCCGCCCGCCGGGGTTATTGCCCCGGAGCTGCCGATCCCGGGAGACACGGCCCAGCCCGGGGTGCGAGGAGAGGATCTACCGCGGGGAGGCTGCGCGCCCTCCTTGCCTCGTTCGCCCTCCCTCCCTGGCCTGCAGCAAGCACTTGTTTGGTGACCCTTAGCCGCTCCGACAAAATTTATGGAAATTCAAACGAAACTGAAGCGTGATGTAAAAGCAGCATCTCTCAGCTGGGATGCTGCACAGAGCAGCATCCAGCGCCTGCTCCGAGCTCCGGCACGGGTGGGAGCCTCGGAGAAAAGCATCTATTGATTTCAGCGCGCCTTGGCCCTGGTTAATGAGGGCAGATACCACGCAGTATGGAAAGATCGGGTATACAGGCGAGTCTTCTCCACTCCCCACCACCACCCCCACCACCCCCGAGCCTGCTTCCTTGGGAACTGCCTTCTCCTGCTGCACTTCACAAGCCCTGGGAGGTGAGGAGTGATCCTCCAGAAGGGCCGGCACACTGGGAGCTGTTAGGTTTATGTTTGTGGCGCCTGAGCTCAAACAGTCATTCAGTGGCTTGCTCTGTTATCAAGAAAACAACAATCAGGAACAATCAGTAAACAGGATCTCTTTCCAGCCCCTTTATTAACTACTTACAGCTTCGCTGAAGCACGCAAAGCACCCAGCAGCGGCATCTCTCATCGTAAAACGCTTTCGGCGTTTCGGGCGTGTAGAGAGGGCCAGGGAGGATCAGTGCCCATGAAACCCACTTGGCACCACGGACACTGACCCCATCCCGGCTCCGTCCCGGGCGCTGCTCTGAGGCTAGGGATGCTGCGGCCTGAGGGCTGGCATCGCCAGAGGGACCCTTATACCTTCCCTGACATCAGTTCTTAAGTAACCCAACGTGAATTTAAGATACGTATGCATAGAGACGTATATAAAGGCAAACACTTACTGTTGAGGTGTTTAACTGAGCTCAGCTCTGGAATTCACATACTTCTGCGTCTCACTGCCACGTTGGCTGGGGATGCTGAGAGCTAATTAACCTGGGTACAAATATTGAAATGAGAAGAGTTTGAATATTGGTCTCAGTGTGTACGAACAAAATCTTCAGAGAAATTATAGCGGGCTTTAGCAGTCCTTATTTGACACTAGCTGCAGCAAGAAGAAAACCGGAGGATCCGGGACTGCCAATCGCCACCCTCGTCCATACCGGAAAGAGGAATCAGAGCAGGAACCTGATAGAGCAGCATGAGGACACGCATTTCATGAAGAGGATCTTTTCGCTCGCGTACACAAATCCTGCTGCCCAAGCTCAGGGAAAGAGCATTCTACTAAAGGCGCTAGGAGGGTCCACTCGAAAATTTATCTTTATTTGCTCCACGGTAGAAAACCCTCGAAAGTTTGAGGGGCCCCACAAATATATGTAATGAAAAAGGGAATCAAAGGCCATAAAAGAGAAAAAAAAAAGAAAAAAAAAAAAGGGGGAAAAAAAAAAAGACAGACTTCAAATTAGACGAGTTTTGTTTAACCGAAGTTTCAAGGGTGGAGTCTGCGGGGAGACCGCGGGTCTGGGAGGCCGCAACGGCCGTGGGGACGCAGAGACCCCGAGTGACCGCCGCAGAAGCAAGCCGACTCTTCCTACCCCCCGGACAGGGTTGGGGGTCTCCGGCCTTCTGCGGGGGTGCAGGCAGGAGCCTGGCGGTAGGTGTGTGTGCAGGCACATCCCGAGTGGAGCTGCGGCCCGCAGCTGCAGAGCCGCGGCAGCGCTCCGGCTGCAGACACGCTGCTGCCCTGTGTGCTCAAGGTGGAAGACGCTGTGCCGGCAGCCCAAACGTCACCCCTGCCTCCCGGCGGGCGGCTTATCTCGACGGCTGCCCCAGCCGCCCGGAGGGCGCGCCGGGACCGCGGGGCGCCGAGCAGGGCTGGGGGGCCTTTCCCTCCGAGGACAGACAGCCAAAAGTCGCTCTTCCCTCCTGCGTGGCCCTCAGAGCTGGCAGACGTTCCCCTGCCCGCAAGTCCTTCCCGGGGACGGGGGACAGAGGGGCAGCTCTCGCCAGACCCCGGCGCGCAGGTTACTCTCTCTCGGGGGCACCCGCGCCCTGCGTGACCCCGCGCCTTTCCCGCGGAGCCGCCGCTCCTACCACCTACGCGTTAGCCTCCCGGCGCTGGGAGGCGAAAGCAAAGGCCCACAGGTTGCCCTGCCCTCACAGGTTTCCAGCGCCAGTTACAGACCCTCCCGAGTCGGAGACTCCGTCTCCAAACTCACCCAAGCAAGAGCGACTCCAAGAACTTTCACGTCAGACCACCGGGCAGAAACGATACCCCTTCTCCCTCCCGCCCCCCGAAGCGCCGTACCAATCCTCTGATCCTGCATGAAAACACAAGGGTTACTGATCACACAGTTTAAGGTAGATTTCATATTTATTTAAATATTTATCAAGTACTCAAAAATGTATTACACTTGAGCATACAAAATGAATCCAGTTTCTAATCAGGATGATTGAAATCCTTGTATTAGATTTTAGACATTTTTAAATGTTCTCTGTACTGTCGAAATGGTTTGACTATAGCTGAGCTTGCTCAGGGTGGGCTGAGATGGTGAGGAGGGAGGGAAAAGAAGGTTATGTTAAGAAAACATTGGGGTTTGGAGTAACTGACATGCAAACCAACTTGTCTTTGTCAGACCGAAAATCTCTGTATATTCCAGTCCTGAAGGGTGTTTTAAAGCGAACCTTTGTCACGTGCTGCCCGGGAGCACTAGGGAGAACTTGGATTGGAGCAAAAACAACCCTTTCCCATTTTTTTTTATTTACTTCTTTCTACCTTTCCCCAAGAAATCGCCCACTTTTCTAGCTTTCACCACCCTTTCCCCCACAAATTAAAAAAGGAAGAAAAGAGGGAGTGAAGAGAGGGAAGTCGACAGAAAATAAGGAACATATTCGTGCAATTTCACAGCAATATCCCCGACAGAAATATCCCCACAACTATTCCTCCTGCAGCATTATTCAATTGTTTTGACAGCAGACATTGATAAATAATGGTCATACTTGACTTGTTAAGCAAAAAGCGTCCCTTTTATCAGGAGCTTATACTTAAAGTACAGGTCACTTCAACAATCTCAACAACGAGGCTTTGGTATACAGCACTTTCTTTTTATTATTTTTTTAAAAATAGTAGAACTCAGCAAAAAGCCTGAGCTCTCACTTCTTTAGATGTCTTAACGTTATGTCTGATCATGCCTAGAGTAATATCACTTTTAAGGGCAAGGGATGGGGTGGGGGAACAAAAGACTTTCTAACGTTATCGATTGAAAGCTAAGGCATCCAACTAGCCCTGATACAGTTGTTGAAACGGAAATTTACAAGCTGGTCGTTAATACTTGCAATAAAATATCACACTCCTTTTATTCACTAACGACCGGCTCTGCATGCAATATTTTATTTCAGGTATTTTAGCTGCTAACCTGTAAATATTTAAAAGAGGGAACTTTGTTCATTATTTAATGTTAATATTATTATTATTTTTTCTATTTCAAACGCTTATCTAGTGAAATAGTCCTGAAGATATAATAATTCTACATATGGCGCTTTTATTTCACATCATATTTAAGGAAAGAAAAAGGACAAAACCACATAGAATTAGACATATAATTCAAAGACCACGGTACAACCTTTTCTTTTTTTTTTTTGTTGTTTTTTTTCTTTTTTCTTTTTTACTTCAGCAAACAAAAAAAAAATAGTCAACTGACATGAAAAGTGGCAAGTCTTCCGATAATAAATAATAAATTACTTTATAATTTTGCAATGCAAGAGCAAACAAAAAGAGTGATTTTTTTCTTTTTACTTTTCCTATTTTTTTCCACTTTTTTTCCTTCTTTTTTTTTTTTTTTTTTTTTTTTTTCTAGAGAGTGAGAGAGAAAGAGAAAGAGAAAGAGAGAAAAACAGTCGTTATAACCAATGACTATACACATCTCTGGGGGAGGGGAAGATTCTTGGGTGGACACATTTCAAACACAATCCCGAGACGCTTTGTGGCAAAATAGAGGTATACCTTGTTGCAATGTTTTTATAAATTCGCTTTTAAAGAGGGATTCAAAAACCTATTTTTAATCGCATCAGACTTAGTAGGGGGTGGATCTCAACCAAACAAAATCAAAACCCTGCTACAGGCATGCTAGAAGAGACCCAGGAAACAACCCCTTGTTAAGAGTCAACTAAAAACAACATTGCAAACCAATGCAGCTCCACCTTCCTGCAAGGAATCTTTCAACAATGCAGGGCTGAATCGTCTCTTTCCTGATGATGGAAAACCTACTGGAGCTTCTTTTGGCAAGGCTATCCCCAATATAGAAACAGCACCATTCGGAATGGGAAGGACCGGATAGAAATTCCCTCTACCTTGGTTTCTCCCTAAGATGTGCAGTCAAATGAAAAGATTTCCTTTTTTTCTTTTTTTTCTTTTTTTTTTTTTTTTTGAGATCCACGAGTACAAATCCTTTATATTTGGAAAACGTCTTTTCGATCCTCCTCTGATCATTGAAAAGCGCAGGGTTTGTGGTTCTTTTTAGTATTTTTTTCTAGTAAGATCCCATGATTGTCTTCACAGTGTTGCTACCATATTACCTTGTCTTTTCAAATATGACTCCGTTCATCTCATGGAGCAGTTCCTTGCTAGGTTCGTTACAGGGTTGTTAAATATTCTTTCCCCCTAAATTTTGAAGTCCCAACACGTTCACTTTCCCACTCTCTTCAACAGGGGTGAGGGTAAGGGCAGAAACAACAACAACAGAAATTCGAATGAATGTTCCTCATGCCTCAATAGGACTGGCTACCATGCTGTTAGGTGTATCTGGCAGCTGAGAGGACATTGATGCTACTTCACTTCCAGTAGAATTGGAACCGGGTCCTCCTTCTGAAAAATTAACCTGCCAAAAAGGAAAAAAAAAAAAAAAAAAAAAGGGAAAAAAAAAGAAAAAAATAGAGGAAAAAAAAACAAGAAGAAGAAAAATAAGAAAAAGAAGTGTTGCTACAACTGTGAAACACAAAGAAAAGTAGCAGGCAAAGAAGAACACAAAAATAAATACACAAGGCATGCAGCCAATAGGCCTGATACATCTCCACAGGAGGCTGTGTCACTGTTGGTTGCTCTGTTTAGCTTCCCCATTGACTTCACAGGAACCTTCTTCAGGCCTTCGGCCAAATCACCAAGAAAAAGTAGATTAAAAAGAATGGAAAAAGAAGACTGAAAAAATCAAGCAAATAAACAAACAAACTTATTAATGAGGGCTTCTTCCCTGTCTTGCAAGAATGGCAATCCCAACAGGATGTTCTAGTCAATTATTTAGGAGTGCATGTGTTTGCTTGACATGAAACTGAAAGATTACTTTTTTCCCCTTTTGTGCACATACCAAAATAAACCTGGAAGGAGCATCCAGGAGCAGAAGGCATTTGAAACCAGCCATCCTCTTTCATTCGTGATTTGATGCTGGTGCTATCTCTTCTTAATGAGAGTCAGTTTGATAAAAAAGGTCACACTATTCCATCCTAAAGTGCCCTGCTGCTCCTGTTAGTTTAGGAGTAGCGTTGGGAAAAGGCATGACTTGAAGGGTGGAGCTTTGCTAATCCAGAAGCCTTTCTCTGGCACCTATTTAGCTGGCCAATTCTGTGATTAAGGCCCTTTCCAGATTAGAGCCGTGTCTTGAACGGCCAATGAACGGTCTGCTCCTTCCACTGTTCTTTATTTAAACTCTTTTCAGTATCACATATTATGTCGAATGTATATCAACAATAATTTGTCAACCTAGTGATCTATTTACCTATATGTATATTATATCCTATTTGTATTAGCCATCCTCCATCCTGCTTTTTTTTTTTCTTGAACTATTTAATACAAAAACTCACTTCATCAAAAATTTTTAAACTCTCGTATTTTGTTAAGGCACAGTAAGAAAGGCAAGCAAAGGAGATAATTTTTTCTCCTGTCTGATGGACAGCTTGATTAAAGCAGGAAATGCAGTGGTTGCTTTAGATGCAAGAGGATGCAAATAGCCCTGCTGCTGTGCTAGTTTCCTGAGCGAGCATTGTGTGCCAGTGATGGAAACACATTGCAGACTGCTGTTGGGCTAAAGAAAAGGGATTCTGCAGGAGAGCATGATACTAAACCAAGAAGGTTCAACTACAAACCTTTGTCTTCTGTCATTTGATGTAAAAAAAAAAAAAAAAGCCCAACAGATAAAAAAATTTTACAGGTTAATTTCCCATAACTGTTATTTGAATCACTGAAATACCATATGCAATTCCCCTTATTATTTTAAAGATCTGCTTTTAACAGACAGTAAATTGACTTAAGGCTGAACTTCTCTCCTTAATTCACCTTCTTGGGCCTAAGTATTGTTGTTTATATGGTCCCATATGAGCTGCCAGGTGAAGTAGGCATAAGGAAGTGAGTTAAGGACAGCATTTATTCTAAAAGGTCTATTTTCTTTTGCCTTAAGAAGTTTATTATATTGCTGGAATTTTTACCTAAATATGTATTAGCAATTTCCTTTACAAAGAACAAGACTTAATGTAAGATATATAGATATATATCTATATGATATATATATGTATAGATTCATGTATATATATAGATACATAAAGTTATATCTAGAGGTGCATGCTTAAGACAGGGACTTTGAAATTTTAGTTGAGAGATTCACATTTGTGTGACAAAACATGGGCCCTGGCTGACATTGTAATCATGTATTTAAAATTCATCCTACAGCATGAAGGCAAAATCATCCTGAAGTTGGGAGGGGTGAATTCTAGAAACTGCTCTCACAAATGTAAGTACAATCAAGTGACATATAAAGAGTGTTTGGGTGAAGTGCTTTCAGTTTTCAGGAGTGTGCGAGCTATCATCAGACCAGCGTCGGGCCTTATGCAAACTCACACTCAACTCAGCAATATCTGTGCTGTACACTAAGGCAGGTTTTGCACCAAGCTCTGTGAAATCAGATCAGTTCTCTGCTTTTACAGATGCCGTCATGCCCACCTTGTGATTTCTGGAAATCCAGCTAGTCTGGATTGCCCATCTCTCTGAGGGCATCTGGTACCTGCAGTGAATCGCCCATTGCTCTGACCCGAGTACCGGCTGGCTCTGGCTGGGAACTGACACTTACTAGTTGCTGAAAAGCAGGTTGGTCTATGTCACTCTGTAATGCGAAGTCACTCAGTACTTTCCAGGGCGGCTGGTAACTCTGCACCTCCACGGGGTTCGCCTGCAAACCACCGTCATGTCTCTCCGGACTAGCAGCCACCATTGGAGTTCCTGTCATCCCCTGGATATTCTGTAAACAGCCCAGCAAAAGATGTTAATGAGCTTGGTTAGCTTTATTGTATATAAACGCTGAGTCAATAAACTGCTTTCTATCTTATCTATACGGTCGCTTGTATTTGCTTTGTTAATCTGCTGTGAATGTCTTACTCTATTCTACTCTAGGTCAGCCTGTTTCTACTCGCTGCATTTATCACGGTGGAAGTTTACTTTCTTTCCCTTTAATCCTCCTATTCGGCTCAAGGCATACCCCCTCCGCCCCAAGCTCTCTTAAACACGAGCACTCTGTATCTCGACTGCCAGTGCACGTCTCAGAACGAGAAACGGTTAATCCTGCTCCCTTCTATAGTTCACATCCAGTCTGGTTTTGTTTTGCTCGACCTGAACTGGATCGTATATCCACTGCACGGCAAACCTGGGGTACGTCATTACCGCGGTCTTTCAAAAAAAAAAAAAAAAAAAAAAAAAAAAAAAAAAAAAAAAAGCCCCAGCCCTATCAGTATGCCCTGTGGTGCAGGCACAGTGTACAATATAGTACAATATAACTCCAAGCCTCGACGAATAGATTGTTCAGGCGAGTTAATAACACAGTGTTTTATTGCATTCCAACAGGGTAAAATGAAACTCCTTAAATTCCACTTAACTAGGCAGCCTTATGAATTAATAGTCATTCTCAGGTCAGTCAATATACACAGGGAGAGTAACAGACTCTTCTTCAAGCAGACTTACAACAAGAAAAAGAAAAGAAACAAAAAAAAAAAAAAAGAAAAAAAAGAAGAAACAAATTTGTCTTAAAATGGAGACTGATAATTTGTTTTGCTGAACTCAGTGCATTCCTCTTATTTACATCACCCGTGCATATATCTGCAGAAAAGAGCTCTACATAGATAAAACTGTATATAAATTAACCTGTAAACACGATGGTAATTTCGAAAATTTTCATTGCATTTGTCTTTTTCTACTGTGAGTGCACTATCAAACACACGCACATTGTAGTATATAAAGGGCTAAGAAAAACACCTCTTATTTTATTTTTACTTTTTTTAAACTCTTTTTTTATTTCTGGATTTACTCCTGTTTAAAAACATGGAAGAAGGCAAAAACACCATTTTCCCCTTAAAGGAGTTCTTTGCATTTGCAATATAAGTATTAGACGAGACTGGGTTTATTACATCCCATAAGTTCTGCAGGTCTCATTCATGCTGCAGAGAAGTTAGTCTAAGCTACAGCATATTCTTAGCCCCACAGATGCTGGGTTCTCTTAAGAAGCCTAAACAAGCTCCTCGCTGTGGTCTATTTTGATTGCACTGACAGAAGAAACTAAACGGGTAATGGCTAAGCGGTATCGTTTTCTTTGTTTTAAGGGAGATCGCAAAGAATCAAGATCGTCAAACTGAGCCCTGGGGCTGTCTGGGCCGCACATACCCCAGGCTTTTCTCCTTGAGAACTAAGGTAGCACACGGACAGAGGCTGGAGCCACTTACAGTTTTGTCATTGGGTTGCTGCTGCTGAAGTTGCTTCATCATAATGCTCCTTTTCTTGTCCTTGCATCGCTTGTTTTGAAACCAAACCCTGATGACCCTCGGGCTGAGGCCAGTCATTTCTACCAGTTGCTCTTTCATAAGGGCGTCAGGTCTGGGGTTGGCAGCGTAGCAGGTCCTCAAGGTGTGAAGCTGCTTTTCATTAAGGACAGTTCGGACTCGGGTGGTCTTCTCGGGCTGCTTGTGGACGTGGGGCCGCAGAGCAGGCTGTCTGGCAGAGATAGGTTCTGCTGTAAGGGAAGGGGAAGGGAGGAACAGGATCCCCATGAGTAGGAAGCAGGGAGTCTGCAGAGACTATGAATCTAAGCTGGTGGGACAGGGGGAGGTGGCGGGCGGGGGGGCGGGGGGGGCGGGTGATGAACCCTCTTTCAAAGGCCATTCAAGCACTCAGATCTATCGGAGCTGCTGCAGCCTCCTCTGCTTTATGCACTGGTGGAGTGACTGACATTTCTGACTCCACAGACAATTAATTTGCAAAAACAAACCACCCCCCTAAAACCCCTAATGACAGAAGCGTGAACCTGTATGAAACTTGACAGGGGAGGGCAAGCTAGCTAAGGTGTATGTGCGCTACGAAAGGAGCAGGAGGGTTTTATGTATTTATTTCCTGACAAATCACCAAAACAGATTTTTGGCCCGAAAATTAATGAAAGAATACTTCTTAAATTAATCATAATTCGGGTCTGCTTCTTGTATAGTGAATCTAGCTCATTTTAGCCAGGAGCCGTGATAACGTGCAACGGCTTCCTGCAGTTTGACGCTTCCAAACCAAAGCAAAACAAGCCAAACCCTCTGCACCATGCTTATGGGAGAAAAGCCTGTGAGAGCCCACTATCTCAAAGCACGGGAGATGGGATTTACCTAAGAAAGTGGAGGCGCTAGGTGCATTTGCTTATACTGTAGATGAATAATTTAAAAATATATATCTAATGCTTTAAAAAAGGAGAGCAAGTCAGTCCAGCAACTCGTGGAAACTGCCAAGAAAAGCAAAATTACGGGTGGCATCACATCAAGAGTTGAAAGTGTTCCTGTGATTCTGCTATTCTTCTGTGTGTTGTGTAGGTGTAGCTATTAGGTGTAATCTGATCCAGTCGAGGGAAAAATAAAAACACTACTTTTTTTTTCTTTTTTTTTTTTTTTTTCTTTCTCAGACTGTTTAGCTAACAGTCAGAAGTGCTCGCTTATATACAGTTGGGTTCCGACTTTTCTAATTGTAACAATACATCAGCAAATGCAATGACGACAATACGAAGGCTTCAAATCTTATCAGCATTGTACCTGCCAACACACTAAGCCTTTCGGAGACATGCACAAACACGATATAGTGAGCACAATCTCTCTAGAATTCTGCCCTGATCAGTTACGAGATTATTTCTCCCTATACGTGGTTATGTCACCTGAAAGCAGCTCAGAAGAGGAGAATGAGCCCTTTTTAGAATAGCTGTATTTACAAATAAACTTCCGTGTTACAGTTACTCGCACAGCCATAACGCCGGCAGCCTTGTATTGCCCAGCCTAGTCAGCCTCAGAGACGCGTCCCTTCCTAAAGCTAAGCGTCTCTGAGTATCTGACGCACCCGTCGAGAACTGGAAGTGTGAATGAAGTTGTAAGGTGGGGTGACTCTGAAGTTACAAGGCTGAGTTTTGAGCTGAAATTCTCATCAAATCACATGAAACGTTTCAAGAAGGCAAGAGTCACTTTAAAAGGCAATTACCGAAGATTAGCTTGTTGACAGTTTTAAATTACAGCCTAAGCGCCAGCCTGTAGTTATGAAGTCTATCTCTTTTCAGACCCCACTTCCTCCAGCGCCCAGAACATCTTCTCCGCCAGCTCCTGAGGCAGAGGAGGGGTCTGCGCTTTGCCGCAGACCTGCTCTCCGCAACTCGTCCCTTTCCGGCTCAGGCTCAGGGCTGCCCCGGGCTCGGGGAGGGTGCCGGAGGACTCCCGCACCCGGTGCGCGTAGGGGGCAGGAGGAGGGCAGGCTGGCGGCTGGAGGCGCGGCCCCTCCGCAGGTGTTCCGCCTCACGCTCCCGCGGGCGCGGGCGTTTCTCGCGGCGGCTGGGCGAGCAGCAGCCCCGAGCGCGCGGCTAGTCGCCGCCGCCGCCTCTCCGCGGGCGCGCACGCTCGGGCCCGGCTCTCCACGGAGGCGCGGGACCCACTGAGAGCGTGGGGCTCGCCCCGCTGCCCGGAGCGGGGCCGCGCATCGCCAAACCCCGCGGGTTTCCGCGGCGCTGGGCGCGGGCGGTACCTGCCATCTGCAGCGGCCGGGCGGGATGCAGGGGGCTGAGGGGGTCCCCGCCGCCCAGGCTGGCCCGCTCCACCACGTCGTGGTCCGCCCGGCAGAAGAGACCGTCCTCCCGCAGCGCGAATTCATCGCCGGGGATGAGCTGGCGGCTGCAGGCCACGCAGCGGAAACACTCGATGTGGTACACCTTGGCGCGGGCGCGCATCACGAAGTCATTCTTGCTGAAGCCGATGCTGCATTTGGCGCACTTGATGCCGTATAACCTGAGCAGGGCCCAGCCCAGAAAGAAGGAGAAGGGAGGGAAGGAGCAAGAGCACGGGAGGGGGAAGGGGGAGGGCAGGGAAGGGGCGGGGGGGAGAAAGGAAAGGGAAAAAGAAAGAGGTTTTCACTCCCGCTCGTGGGCAGCCCCTGGCCCCGCGTAGACGCGCCACACGCAATTCACCACTTTAAAAAGCATGGAAAATACAGGAGCCAGAAAAGGAAAGAAATAAGCCGGAGTCATTTGCAGTCGGTGCCCTGATCCGCGTGCCGTGAAAGGTGGAGGAGACACGAACACACCGGTGGAAGAGGAGAGATGGGAGGCAGAGGTGTAAGAAGAAACAAAAAAACGACCCCCTTTCTTCCCGAGGGTATCCGACCTCTCCCTCTTGCCCCAGCGCTCGGGCTGCAGCAGGAGGGGGGTCATCCCTCCCCTCTCCCTGCCTCCTCACCTGACCTAGCCTGGCCTAGGGGGCTGAACTGGACTACCCGGGCACACCAGAGAAAGGAGAGACGGCCGAAGCTGCCATCCACTCCCCAGACACAAACCTGCTAGCTTCACCAAATTGTGATACTTTTTGCGCAGAACACCCTCAAGAATTGTGCCGCCTGATGCGTGCCCCGGTTGCCGTCAGCTTGGCCTCTGGGACACAACAGAGGTGACTGCCAGCACATGGTCTCTTCACCTAGTCCCTTCTCACCAGGTTAATTTAATTCAGCAATATAAGCATAATACACATGCCTCCTCGGGCTCACATATATAGCAGTTAACTCGTCTCTCCCGCCCACAACTAAAAGGCAGTTTCGGCGCTCTGCGTCTGCAGCCTGTCTCTACCTCAGCCTCCCTGCCCCGTCTCCCCTCCTCCTGACGCTCCCACCTTGAGCCGGGGCTGAGAGGAATGAGAGGGCAACTTCTCCCTACAACCCCACACACAGTAAAAAATGCTGTTTTGGACTGGGTGGCGGGCTCCCCGTCTCCCCAGGAGGAGAGGTGGACAGTTCACTCATCAGTAGATAAACATGAGAAAATCCTCCAAATCGGCCGTCTAGAATTGCACGGTCTCTCGGCTCCCACCGGGTGCTTCTTAGCCAGAAGTCCTTGGTATGATAAAAATTAACATCTTTCCACAAATGTACGAGTCCATGCACATATGCACGCTCACAATCCACAGAACTGCGAAAGCTGCTCCTAAAACTGAGCTAATGTTTATCGCCACCAATTTCCTCACCAGTATACTTCCTTAGAGATACAGTCTGTGATATATGCTTCTGAGTACACACTTCTTTAGCTTTTATGGCTATAGAAGTGCACTAATCCTAGATTCAGAGCTATATGTACCCGAATTATACAGTTTTGAGAAGAAAAAACCCAAACAGCTAAACAGCAAAAGAACAGAGTGATCGTAAAGTAGGTGTATTCATAGGTACAAAAGTTGTGGTGGTTGCCCACAGGTTTGACACCTAGAGATTGGCTCAAGGTCTAATTCAAAGTTAACTTGCACGTAATGTACATTTTCCTTTTTAGATTGTAGCAAATCAAATGTATTCCGCATTAGCTTAAAAGAGCTGCAATTTTGTTTCTTTTTAAATTTCCCCACTAAGTTCTATCAGGAGTTAAGTGAACACATTTCTGTCCAACCTTTTTCCTTTCATTTGAAATTAGAGAAAGGACAACATTTAAAAGAACGGCTCCAAAGTTCGTTTAAAAGTAAAGAATTTAAAAAACCAAAAAACAAAAAACAAAAAGAGCTCTGGTTTTCGCCATTTTAGAACTTGGAGAATAATCTCACAATGGTTTGAAGGAATGGTCTGCTTATAAATTGTGCACTGGAGAAGGAAAGACTCAAGGGTTTTATTTCAATTCAGAATTACACAGAAATCAGAAGATATCCTAGATGGCTAGGTGACTTGCTTCCAAAACTTTCTGTAAAAAAAAAATACTGTTCATACCTCAGTGTCATACAAACTTATGATTTGGCAAACCCAGTAGGCGACACTGAAACGGATCAGCATGACCCAGGAGCACAAATAATAAACACACTCGAAATTCCTGCTTTGGTTTCTCTATAGTGTCAGCATTGGCAACTCTCACATTTTATCAGTTACCAGATTTTAATGTGAGGAAGGAAGCGGTTCCATTATCTAAATATACCCAATTGTTCGCGAACAGATGATGGGCAATTTGATCTGCTCTGTCTAATTCATCAGTACAGATAAGATAAGAAAGAAAAGGCAGTCAGATATCACCAAAGGGGTTAATATTTAAAAAAGATTAAATGTCAGTTATTTTAGCTAAGAAACATTTCGGTCTAGGTTTTAGCATCCCCGTAAAAGGATCCTTCAATCCGAAGGAAATTTGGAGTTTGTTTTTGTTTTCCTTTTGCTTTTTGTTTTTGATGGGCCTAGTTTAAGCAGGTTTTCTTTTTCTTTTTTTTTTTTTTTTTTTTTAACCCGTGTATTTATTTTCACGGCATACATGCTTGAAGTGCCTTTCTTTTGAATGCCACTATGTCTTTGCAAAAACACAGAGAGATGCATTTCTCAGGTTGTGTTAGAAAGTGATCTGTTCCGTGTTGCTCATAATATCTACACTATTGAAACTATTTTTCATTATCTAGGATTACCCGCTCGGTTAGAATCACAGGATGCATTACCAAAGTCCTCGGAAAGGTCTGACATGGTCTCGAGCCTAGTTCTACTAGTACAGATATTTGCATTTGAAACGGTGAAATAAAAAACTTCACGACTAACTTTTTTCCTTGTCAGTCTATTCAGGGGAAAACACGTAAAAAACGTACCAATTATCTTTAACCCGCTTCCTCACAATTTTTCCTCCTAATACCTCTGTCAAATTTATAAAGTTGAAAAGAAAAATAAAATCTCACCGAACAATTAAACAATGTAAATGGCGTACCTGATATAATCTCTTTTACAGTAGGTTTTGCCATCCCTAACAAAGCACGTACAGGTCTCGTCCAAATACTGATTACACTCTGCACACTTCAAACACGCCGCATGCCATTCCAAATCCGGAGAAACCCTCAGAATATACTGATCGTGAATTTGATTGCCGCAACCAACACATAGGGAAATCAGACGTTTTTCTGAAATGAAAATAAATACATGATTGACTAACCGTTTACTCTCCTACAGAGATAAACACACTTTTAATGTCATTGCCTTATAAAGCATATTGTGGGAGTGTTGTTTGGTTTTTGCCTTTTTTTGTTTGTTTGTATATTTTGGGGGAGGGTGTGTTTGTTGGGGGCCTTTAGGTTTGGAATTTTCTTTTTTTTTTTTTTTTAAGAATATTACACTTTTGGATGGTAATTGAGGTGTGCTATCAAAACCTTGCCTCGCTTAGAAAGGAGGCAGAACATATGTTAAAATGCACATATGAAGAGTCTTTGGGGTGAAGGTCTTCATTTCACAAACCTTGCACGGAATCAAAACTCCAAACTCCCATGTTGTTTTATTTTCATTTTATTGTTTGCTTGTTTGAATGCTCTGCCTTACGAGGAGAGCACCTATGTGTTTCATTTCGTATTTTAAGAGGCTCTGACTGGAAATGATGGAACATGGTTGGGTGCACTTCCCATTCAGCCCTTTCCCTCAGAAGAAGGGAGTCGAGGCTTCTAGCAAGAACAAGCATCATTACGGTTGTCACTTGCTCTCTTTTGCAAGTCTAATGCTAATACCACTAGACCGACTAGGTGCTGGATAGTCAGACAGCCTCACCGCAGTCTACCACGGGAAGAATTTAAGGCTCCGTTGTCGGAGATCCCATTAAAATCCTGTCTGCTCCCCAAACTTTAAAAAAGAGTAGGACCCCAGGCTGTTAACATACAAGGCTACGACAGAGAAAGCATGCAGGCATGGCAACAAAGGCACCTTCTCTACCATTCAAATGAAGTTCAGCACTTTAGCAGTTCGTCTGCCTGAGACGATTACAATAGACAGCACATTTATTCCAACAACGGTAAAGATTCCGCCTTACTTTTTGGTGGGTCTCCCATGTCTCCCATATCTGTAAGAGGGTGTAATGTCCACAGTGAAATGGTGTACGGTTTCGTTTTAAGACCCCAAAGTAGGTTTGAGAGCTGTCGCTAAAAATAAAAATAATAATAATAATATATAAAAAAAAAGTAGAAGTAATAACAGAAGAAAAAAAATCGAAATCGGAAAAAAATAAAAAAAAGAAAAAGAAAAAAGAAAATGGCACAAAACACCACCGGCGTGGGAGACACTGTCAGGGCTGCGGAGAGAGAAGGGGACGCGCGGTGAGGCGCGGTGCGGGGCGCGGCGCCGGGGGCTCGGCGGGGTCGGTCCACGCGGAGCGGCGCGGCGCGGGAGCGGTGCGGAGCGGCGCAGGAGCGGCGCGGAGGCGCGGTGCGGTGCGGTGCGGTGCGGAGGCGCGGCGGTGCCGAACTGGGCGCTGGCGGCGCGGGCTCTCGCCTCGCCCTTATCTCTTACTCAAACTTCTCTGCTCCAACTCAGCCCGCTCGCCATTGGCGCGACGTCACGCGCGGGGACGTCACGCCCGCGCGCGCCCATTGGCTGCGCGCCGCGCGGCGCAGCTGCTCTGATTATCATATTTCAGCGTCTGGCGGCGCGGCCGCCCGGCTCGGGTTCGCGCAGCCAACTTTTGCTCGCTCCTTATTTGTATTTCCCTTTATACTTTCTTCTTGTCGCTCTCTTCCATCGCCGTCGCTTATCTCCCGTCACACCTTTCATTTTCCTTCCCGGCCTCGCTGGGGCTCCTACACCTCTTCCCCCGTCCGGTCTTGCCGCGCCACATGTACCATTTCCATACATGTATACACACACACACATATATGTATCTTATATATGCATATATACGTACAGATACAGATATATATATAATTTTTTGGTGGTGATGTTAATCCAACTGCTTTCTTCCCCAGCTTTTATCTTTCCCAGGAGGGTGCCACGCTCTGGTTTGCCCAGGCGGAGATGCCCTAAACAGGGTGGGCAGGGGGGGCTGGCTGGGCACGACCACAGTCCCACGAGATGGGACTGTTTACGTTTGTCCTCCAGCCTCTTTCTCTTAAATAAATTAAAAAAAAAAAAAAAAAAAAAAAAAAGAAAAAAAAAGAAAACAACTTTATTATTTCTATTAAACACAAGCCAGAAGAAGGTACGAATATTTACCTTAAATTGTCTCTCAAGAACTTCTGCCTTTCCCCAAAGAGAATCCCTTAAAAATCTTATTATTAAAAAAATTAAAAAAAAAAAAAAAAAAAAGTGGGGGCAGAAGACGCGTACTTGCTGTCGGAGCGGACCTGAGGCGCTGCTCCCTGGAGGCGATGTGGGGAGTCCTCACCCGAGAGCCGCGGCCAGGAGAGGCGCGGTGCGGTGTCCGCACCCTCGTCTGCGCAGCGGCGCACGGCCCCCCTCGGGTTCCAGTGGGCAGTTATCTGAAAGTTTCCCAAACCAGGCAAAATGCAACTTAGACATGGGCACTGATTTCTTTGTGTGTGTTTTTCAAGGGGCAGATTCCACTTCGGCTACTCGGTGCCTGTCCTTTAGCCTGTGCTCAGAACTGTACCCATTCCCGAGCGTGTCCGCCCCATGCTCTTCCGACACCCCCCTCTCCACCCCCTGATTTAAACGTTCCCTTTGAGTTTGTTTAGATCCCATTTTTGTCTTCAGTTCCATATGGACTATTACACCGCCTTCATCAACGTAGCGTAGAAGTGCCCTCCAATCACTATTCATCAGGAAAATATACTTGTTTTCAATGTCTCATGTTTTCAAAAGGCAACCGAGTTTGCGTGCAGAAGAGGCAAAGGTATATTCAAGCAGAATAATTTTCCACGAGGAAATCTAATTGCAATGAAACAGCAAAGAAATTGTTCTGAAACTCGCATTTGCTGTTGAAAGAGCTACGGGACCTTCTTGGATTCCTAACTTACTTTGCAAGATGTTTTCCTTCCCGAAGCTGAGGGATCAAACACACCCTCCAGGTTTATTTCAAACAAGAAATGGGACCCAGTGTTGCCACTTGCGGAGATAACTAAACTACCCTGCAATGATCTCAAGATAGTGTCAGGAGGTAAAGATATGATTGTAAACACGCGCACACAGTTAATTTACATATTCGATGTTTAAATAAACAGTGTGAAATGCAACTCTTCTAGGTGATCACTTCCACACCCAAGAAACTGGCAATATACATGTATGTGGGGGTGTCTATGTACATGCAGATATAAAAAAGACTCAGTATACGTATAATTATGTATACTACTCCACTAGGTATCAGAATAATAGTTGTAATTGTCTGTGTTAGCTGAGTAAACCAAAAAGCAGTTTGAAAGACTGCTGAGCCGGGCAGCTTCGGGCAGCCGTATTTGGGGCAAACCGTTAGTAATGGCTAATTTCACTGAAATCAAGGGTCTGCAGTGTCGTCCCTGCGCTCGTCCGGGCCGGGCCGTGGGAGCACGGCCTCGCCCGGTTTCTGCCGTGCCCCTGCCGCCCCTCGTCTGCCGCCGGGGCGGCGGAGCGCGTTGCGGTGCCGGCGGCGCGGGTCCCCCGGCGGCGCGCAGCGCGGTGCCCGTCCGGCCTCTCCCCGCGCCCGGGCGCGCAGGCAGCGCTGCGACCTCTGCTGGCCGCGGGGCGAGCGGCCGCGGCCCCGCGCGGTGGGCGCGTGTCGGACCTTTTGTGTCTTTTCCTCCTGGTACGCTGTAGAAGTCACCCTCTGCCCCCTCCCCACGGGGCATGCCCAGGTCTCCTTCCGTCACCTCCCCCCACCACCTCCCCCTGGGGTGAACTCGTGCTCTGCGAGCTGGAAAAAGGTCCGAGTAATTAAAAAAAAAAAAAAATTAAGAAATCACCCAGTGACTGAGAAAAAAAAAAAAAAATCCAGGATTTTAAGAGACTCAAAAAGAGAAGGTGTTTTTCCATACTGCATCTTATGTATTTTTTTCCTCTTTGGATGTTTGTCTCTCTTTTAAAAATTTGACCTGCTTAAAGTACAACTCCTCCTAGATTTGAAATAACACATCTTATTTTTCACCATTACACCCTTGATTGAAAATAATTCAATCTGGTTGTAATTCTATTAACCCCCACTGCCTAACTTTTGGTTTAACTACTATGTCTGGGAGAGGTGACTGCATTTTAAGCTTGATCTTTGCAAATGATGTGCAATAAGCGAGAAACCTGTCTCCGCCCCACAAACCAGGATTGGGAAGAAAAGGAGGGCTTTGATCAAGGGTTTTTTCCCCTCCTGAGCTACTGATTTGCTTACTGTGTATTCGATTCGCGTTCCCAGTAAGGCGAAGCTCTATATTTAGCCGGCATCAGAATCGTGTTTAAGGGAGTGGAATAATGAGTGGAACTGCCAGTTTCAATGAATAAGGTATTTAGAGAGAAACCCTGGTGAAGGATTTCTCTTTTATGATATCAATATACACGTGCATGGGAAGACGTAAACCGAGATTTGTACATATTTGAGACACTTCCGAATGTACATGTTTCCCCCTACTTTTCGTATTTATTTACTTTTGGAATGGGGGCTGGGAAAGCCTGCTAAAAGTCGGTGACTCTACACAGTAATCAATAGCTTTCATCACATTGAGGGGCTCAAATGAGATTATATGCATTCGAGAGGAGGGAACGGGGGCAAAAAAAAAAAAAAAAAAAAGAAAAAAAGAAGAAGAAGAAACACCCCCCCCAAAAAAAAAAAAAAAAAAAAAAAGCCCAACACAAACCCCAAACCGACAGTGGCGATTAACCCTTTCCGTCCTGTAAAGCACCGCTATAAATTCTGTCCTGGGTTTCCTTAGTGGCGAAAACTAAGACGGCTTCCCGGGGTAGAAAAAAAAAAACAGCTTTGGGAAATGATTAAGGAGGTATTGCTGGTTTCGGAAGAGAGCAAGTGGGTTCGCTAGGGGCTGGGTGAGATGCCCTTGCTAGGGGCTGAGGCAGTACCAGGCTGCGGCGGCCGAGCGCTGCGGTAGCAGGGGTTCCTTGCCCGCCCCTCCCGGGCTTGTCGCGGTCACTGTCCCGGGGTTCAGACCAGGGGACCTGGCCGCAGGAGGCAGAGAGCCTCCCACTCCGGTCGGGAGAGCTATTTTTGTCCCACGGCATGGCCGTGTCTCAGCGCAGCCTCGCCAATCGGGCACGCAGAGAGTCTCCTTCAGTCTTGCTCCGGTTTATTAAACTTGAGGAGCTTTGGACCAAAAAGATGCTTTGCAAGAAAGGTCTGGATTTGAGGTTCCCAGAGGTTCAGATTTCCCCTCGCTGTCTTGCGGAATGCGGTGAGGAGCCCGTGCGATGGATGTGCCGAGAGGGGAAGAGGTTTCGCACAAGGCTGAATCTGGAAACAGCTCAGCGGGGAAATCAATCACGAAATGAATTAGCTGCTCCGGGGTGTAGGCTTTGACTCATCTAGAGGTGTGCGATCTTTAATCTTCAAGTCTTAGCTACTGCATGTGAGGGAGAAGTGTACCATAACAGCACTAAATCTATCAAAACAGAAGAAAACCTGTCAGTGGGCTTCTGCGCGCCCAGGAAACCTTCCTGACTTTTAATAATACAATCAGGCTTATTAAATCCCGCTACTGTTTAATTAAAAAAAAAAAAAAAAAAAAAGGAAAAAGAAAGAAAGAATAAAAAAGCAGAAAGCAGCCATCCTTCCTCTCCTACAGCCTTCTCGGAGTTCACTAAGGCTCGGAGTGTCTCCGACAGGACTGGCCGGCATCACCGCACCCGATTTTATCCAGCGAGAGGTGGACACACAGTCATGGGTAGTCTAGGCAAGGGAGCAAGGTCTTTGGCAGTTGGGGAAAATAAATTCCCGCAAAATTCTGGGGAGAAGAAAATCTCAGAAGATGTTAAGGAGGTGTCAGAGCACGGGTCGGGCCGAGGAGTGGAAAAGCCCAGTTTCTCCTCGGCCGAGTGCTGCCGACCCTTAGCGCCGGCAGCCCCGGACGCACATGAGAGGCGAGGCAGTTCGGGGATGTTTATTGCTTTAAACTTTCCCCTTTGTTATCTTCCCCGTGTCAGGAAGTGTTCGAGGACAGGAAATACAGCGGCGATTTTGTCTCCGGGGTGAACAGAAATCTCAGGGTAGCGAGGGAGTTTCAGGCCCACTTTCAAGTCCCGGCTCCGGTGGGGGTCCCGCCGGGGTGATCAGGCCATTTCGTCCTCCTGCCTGGCCATGAGGGCCGTGTGGGACGTGGAGGGGAGGCACTGACCCGAGCCCGGCCCTGCGCCGGTCCCAAAGGGCGCCTGTCCCACGTCGGGGATCATACTGACGGGAGAGAAGGAATGCAGAGCAGCGGAGTAACCCTGTCCCTCACGAGTCTGTCCTGCCATAAATGTGCGTAGGGGACACCCCAATCCTACCCCTCGTAAACAGGATGATTCCCTTGGGAAATTTCCTCTTCGAAATACCCTAATCCAGCGTCCCGTCTTACTGCCGCTACAATGATCTCTTCTTCACGTCCCAGGAAAACAGTCCAGAACTCCGGCTCTGGAGTGTGGTTTTGGAAAGGAAAAAACCCCAAAACATCCACCACCAGCCCCTCCCCACCTAAAAAATTAATAACCTCATCCTCATCAGTGGCAGTAGCCATAACACAGCAGCAGAGTAGCAGCCGAGGTGGGCGCGGGGGCCGGCGCTGTCGGGGCCGTGGCCGCCGCGAAGGCTGCGGGGGCGGGAGGAGGCTGCCCGCCCCCGGCACGTCTGGTCCCGGCCCCAGAGTACCGGGTAGCGGCACACCGCTCCTGGCTGGGCGGCAGAGAGCGGCACACCCGTTCAGCTCCGCTCAGCTCCGCTCTCCGGCCGAGCCGCTCCGCAGGACGCCCGGCCGTGCGGGCAGCCCGCCCGGGGCGAGGCGAGGAGCGAAGGGGCGGGAGAGCCGAGAGCCGCCCGGGGCCAGCGGAACAGGCTGCTGCCCCAAGGACTGTCGCTGGCGGAGCGAAGGTGCCTTCCCTCGGAAGTGGCAGGGCGCTCGCCGGTGGCACCCTCGCCCCTGCCCCGCTAGCGGCTGGGCTGCAGTGTCTCACCAACTCCGAATTCCCCCGTGCGGAAGAAGGCACTGCCTGGCTGTCTTTCCGAGAGTCTCTCTTTCCTCCCCAGCGTCTCGCAACGGGGTTTCAGGCGATGCCAAAAAAAAAAAAAAAAAAAAAAAAAAATCCAAGAAACTCCACCCCAAACAAAAAACCCCAACTAGACTAAACAACGGCAACGAACACCAAACAAATGAAGGAATATAACAACTGGAAGACACTAAGTTTGACGATTGGTAGTCCACTGGTCTGACGGGCAGTGATCTACTTTAGACACAACAGAGGATATACCACCTGTCTTTGGTCATTATAAGGTATATTTATTGCTTCTTAAATGAGCATAATAAAATTGACAACCGCAACCAAAACCAATAAACATTCTGTGCATTTTAAAACCAAACACAGAGTTATCTGCGTGGAAGTTAAAAAGGTCAGGTTAATCAGCCGAAGAGAGTCAATATGCATAAACAAAAAACTATATCTGGTTAAATCTGGTATTCTTGCTTAGATCCTGAAAATAAATCTTGCAAAATTAACAGCCAGAGAAGCAGCAGAGAGACCCAAAAAGGAGACCAACTCCAAACATGGAAAAAGTTAGAACTCAGTCCACCAAAATGTTGCTTTGTTCAGATGAATATCCCTGCCATGTACAGGGTTTATTATACTTCTGATGAGAGTTTGGCTCACTACAACAGGAAAAAACCAAATCAAACCAAAACCCACTGAAAAGGACTTGCATAATGCTAGCATTGCAACTTTCAAAACTGCAGACACAAACTTGTTAAAGTGGATACAAACAAAATAGGAGAATCCTAAGTGAAAGGTAGTGCAACCAGAATGTTAGTGGGATGAATTAAAGATGGACTGTGACCCTTTGTACAATCATTTCTCATGCATGAAAGCAAAAGCAGGGTGTGTGGAGGGGAGTTTTTATGTGTTGTCCACTCTTCAGTGGTCTCTCTTTTGAACAGGGGCAAATAAAAGCCATCAATAAATAATAACTCTTACATTAAGAACAAGCATGCACAATATACTCACGGCTTAGCATTTTTTCCTGCTAGTGGGGCATGTGCCATCTATTATGTGTGAAGATGAAAGGTATATCGTACAGTACAGTGGTATTGGGTTATATGTGTATGTAGATAGAAAGAAGCCAGAGTATTAACGTAATAGGTACCACCAGTACATGTTACATGTTTGTGACATTCATCTGGAGCATATAATCATTATTAAAGCTACTTGTGGTTTCCTTTGTATTTCTCAGAATCTGCATTCCACCCCAGCTCATGATGAGAAACGTACCATGGCCAAGTGTATCAAGAGCTTGAGCTGCTTGTCAGCGTTTTTTCTCTTCTTCTGTAAGATGTGTATTTCTGGCAGTATGGTTAGTTGTATCCACATATTGTGACTTTTCCAACTGTGTTGTACGGAGCTTCAGTTTCCCTGTGTAAACAAACATGTTCAGGGTGAACTCAGCATCTGAGGATCCCGCAGTGCAGTGTGAACTTTAACAGTTTCACTGCCAAATACACATTTGGCAGATAAGGAATTTTTAAATGGTATCAACTTCCTATCTGCACACGTAATGTATCTGAACCGCAGGTCAGGGGAAATTTAATGTCTTTGGGACAATTTTCCAGTTTGCCTGTAGCTTGTCTACTATGCTCTAGTCAACTCGGTTTCATGACAGGTTGGACAAGAAAGCAAATCTCTCTGGAGAAGGCAGGCCTGCAAATATGTTCTAACCCCCAGGACCATGCTTAACATGTATTCCGGGCAATGCTGCAAATGCAATCTGTAAAGAGGTGGTGTCATCACCACTGCTGTTAAGGGCACCAAAATGAACGGAAGACCTAGAGAGAGACTAGATATTATCTGATCTGAGGACCATATGCATTTGATCCATGCTGCTGGATAGAGTGTATGTGTGAGGAGTGATTAAAATGAAGAGAATGAGGTCCAGGGAAAAGATTAAAAAGGGGGAATGTGACTTTTGGGGTGGGAGAAACATGTATGGAGCAAAAATGTATGAAGTAGTAAATAGAATGAGAGAGGGGCAGAAGTGGGAGAAGTGTTTAAGAAACTGAATGCAATATTATTGGAACCTGAGAAAATAAGGAAGAAGGAAAGAAACTAGTGGTGAAGAGAATATAAAAGAACATGTCAGAATGAAGAATTAAGAGAAGGAAGATGGAGGCAGGGCAAGGAAAGAGAAAGAAGAAACCTTTTTTCCAGTGTGTGTTTGTAATTGATATTGAGGCTGTCACAAATCAGATGTTGCCGTTAATGATGATGATTTGACAATTGATTGCAGAAGTTTTCCAATGTCCTTCATAAAAATATTTTTCTGTTAGAGTACAGTCAGTCTTAGCATATGTGACAAAAAATGGCTATGCTTATATTAATTTCAACATTGTAATTGTTTACTTTTTTGGCACTCTTGAATTTGGGTAGGATTTCTTTCTTCTAAATAAGGAAATCTTTTTGCTTGTTTGTTTGTTTATCTGGTTTTTAAGAAAGCACTGCTCTTTTAAAAGAAAATACCCACAAAACCTCCCTTCCCAAAAATGTCTCTCTCTTTCTGTAACTCCTGTAGGTCAAAGAGGACCCCTGCTCCACATATGTGCAGAAACTAGCAGGCATATAAAAACTTGATGCGAATCAGCACTGCTCCATTAAAGGTCAACTACAGCTGAATCAAGCTACTCTTAAAAGGCATCTACCAGAGAGAAGAAATATGAGACAGACAGGAACAGTGTAGAAGGGGATAGGTATTAATCAGAGCAAAAGACAGAAGGCAAAAATGAGAAAATTCTGCCAAGCTTTAGTACTTTCCACTAATATGTTCAACAATGGCCTTATACCTTACATACTTCACCTGGCTACGGTCATGTTGAACTTAGCTATGCAAAAGGAAGCAGCTGTCAATTGTAGCACATGGCAGATGGAGAAATCAGATTTTTAAAACATGAAATTACTTTTATTTTTAATTTATAAATTGATTTGCTGTGTAACATCAGAAACCCTTATACTGGCACCACATGCTGCAATGAGCAATCCTCTACCTCTGTGTGACAAGATAAGGATGTTTTTATAATGTGTATATATTTTGCTATACTTGGATTCTCAAAAGTGATTGGGGTCAGCTGTATTTATTTGTTTCAGACCTCCTTCCCCTTTATCTAGGCTGTACTATAAATATTATTCTAATAATACTGAATTTGGTAACATTTGCTTATGTGGTGAAAAGGAAAAAACAGTTTTATTTCAGGAATTATGAAAGAAGGTCAGAACAGGTGAGCAGAATAGACCTTCTCCTTCAAATCTCTGTTAGATAGCTGGCAGCATTTCTTGGTGGAGCTTCACCAATCTGAACAGTTTATAGAACTTCAAAAGTTCAGCAAATGGCTAACAGTTTAAGTCAAAGCTTAGGTATTCCAGATGCATGAGCCTGCTCAGAAACACCACGGAAAATGGTTTTCAAATTTGCTTTGTGACAAGGTGGAACTGTTGGCTTAAAAAAAAAAACCAAAGCACTATGCTCATCTGTTGATTTTGCAAGGTCTCAAAGATTCCAAAAAGTCGTTGCCTTGGGGAGTCATCTTCAGGACACACTCAAAAGTTTTTAGCTATGAAGCACATTGAGGCAGGCAATAATCTTTATACCCATTTTACAGCTACACTGAACTGTTCTTCAAGTAAAAAAGGGTGAAATTCTGCTGTCAATATTGTCAGCAGGAGGCTTCTTGTTGACTTATGGTACAACAACCTGAGATATTTTTCAGCTTTAAGGATCAAAGTAGCAGAGTCTCTGCATCTTTATGTTCCCGCAAATAAATATGTGTTTTACTAAGGTAGCTCTGTGTGCAATATTGTACTGGAGCATAAGCTTTAATATGTAAGCAGGTATAAACCCAAATATCTTTACATATATTTTCATCTGTGAAACAGCTACATCTGCAAATATTTTACAGGTGCTCCTGCCTACTAGCAAGGAGTTATAAAGTGAAAAAAACACACAAAAATTTGGATAGTACTTTCTTCCTTTTTCTCTAAGATTATTTATTATGTGAGTGGACTCCTTAAAGGTTTAAGAGCTCTGTTTATAAAGCAGTAAAGCATTTGCCTATTTTTAAGGACTCAAGTCAGTCCACTGTTACAAGAGGTCTGTTTGAGGGCAGGTTGTATGTCGTTTCCCGAGCCCCTGCCACCTTTCATTTATTGACAATAATTCTCGCTTATTGTCTTCATCACAAAAGACCGATAATAGCTGTTTGGGGTGAAATCTTGCTCTATTCTTATGGAAGGGGAATGAAAGACTTTATGAAAATCACCAGTTTGAACTGTTATTTGACTTAATGTCTTTCGTTTTTTGGAAAAAGTGTTTTTGTTTATATGGGTTGGCTCCATCTAAACACACTTTGCATCTAGAGTCCTCTATAAATTTAAGAGCTCAAAAAGAAACACAGCCAAGTACTTTAGAAGGACTGCTCTTTCACTGAGGGAAATAACGGGCAATGGTTTTATGGAAATTGTTTATGGAAAGTCCAGAGGATGCTAGGCAAAGGTTCTCGCAGCTTGCTTATGTTTTATGAATGTTTCAACATAATTTCCTGTTCTCTTTTCTTCCTGTGAAGAAGATATCCAATATCGGTTAATGGAAAAAAAATGAATGGTTGAATGTACATGAGCAGAGACTGTTCTAATAGGATTATCTGGAATAGAGAAGTATGACAGTCTAGAACTGCATTTTGAAGTCTAAACATAGATATTCTTACTCAGAAGATCAATGATAGTGATGGTAATCAGGCTACATGTATATGTAGATTTATTCACTTAAATCTCCTCTTTTATAAATGTTTCAGTACAGAGTTCTGTGACAGAAACCTTAGTCAAAGGTGTTGTTTTCCTCAGGTAAGTAAAACATTCATATGAGAAAAAACCCACATGCTTAAACACTTACATATTTTTTTCTATCTAATATATACACTACAGACAATTTTTTTTCCCCCCCAGAAAGTAGAAACATTGAGTATATCATAATCATTGGAATACTGTTTATCAGAAGCTGGAAATATCTTGCTCATCTATGTCCAGTTACAGAAGCAAAATTTGCATAAGTTTTACAAAATTGTGCTTCAGACAAACTAAATTTTTTCAAATCAATTAACAAAAGTATTTTTATAGAAAAGATAATGAGCACCGGAAATTACTTACAGGCAGTCAAAATACTGTTGAAAATTTAATTCTGTTGCTTAAGTGTATATTAATACTGAAGAATAATTTTACAAATCTTTTTTTTTCCAGTTCATGTTCTGATGACATAGAAACAAAATGGAAACAAGGAGAGTGTGAGAAGTGAAGAGGAATTAAGGGACAATAAACACAAACAGTAGTCTTTTTCAAAGAGAGATGTCTTGTCACTAGACAAACCTAGTAGAATCATCAATAACTAGGATTCAAATCAGTAGAGCAGGAGGTTTATTTTACTATCAGAATCATAAACAGTGAATATAAAGTATTTTACTTCCTTTTTGGTTCTATTCTGTTCTTTTAAAAGAAATTAAACCAAACAACTAATTACCAACATCAACAAGATCATTAGAAAATTTCCGACAGAGAATGCGCATGTCTTTCCATTTACTGTGAATATTTAATTTTTGTGATAATACCCCTACTTCTATTATTCTCATGGAAATTTTGGATTGCTAAGTAAACATCTTGATGCAATTACATTCAGAAATTTACAGGGACTAAGTCTACAGCTTGCAAATAAAACATATATAATCTGTATAAATCTCCCAAATCACCAATACTACAATTTCAGTATCCTCTGTGCAACCATCAATAAATGGTGATTTTGCAGTAGGTCTTTAACTGATTAATTGCAGACTTTCACAAAAAAAAATTCTTTTCTTTTCCCCTAACATATCAATAAAAGAGCTATTCCATTAACAGAAAAAAAGTGTGTGCTGATGCAACATTTAGCTTACAAATTTGATTTAAAACCATGGCAAACTTTTGTTGGCTATGAAATGCTGAATATAAGTCAATATGTACTTTGCTAAGGTAATGCAGGGATATGCAAACTCTGAAACAGAAACAGACAAACTAATTGTTATGACTGTTAATTCCTTGTTATGTGTTTAATTAGCTTTGGCAAAAAAAAAAAAAAGATACAGTGGATGTGTGACATAGTTGTGGTTTTGGGACCTAATTTTATGATCACTGAATACCAAGGCCAGTCCTACTAAAATAAATGAATAATTAAAAAATAATATTTACTATTAACAGATAGTTATTGATTATGTGGCAAAGATGACCTGGGTGATTATGCTGCAAAGATGACCTCAATGTGAATGTGCTGCAGGACATTTTGCTCGCAATATAATGCCTATATGACCTGTAACTTATAAAAATAGAATTTTTTAAACTCATTTAAAAGTAGACATAAAAATATTCCAACAACTGAGGAAATAGCAGTATGCAGATATCAGATATTGCTGTATGCAGATGCTTGCAAAGAATCCTTGTTCAGTACACCCCACGGGAGTAGATTATGAGTCTGAAGCCATCCTTGAAGCTCCCATATCTTGGTGTCCTAAGAGCTGAAGTGAGAATGCACAGCCCTTTTTACAGGACTGTCTCATGTTGTGTGCTCCGCTGGAGTATAGTAATGCTCTGGCCACAGAGCATCTCTTCAACATTTCTTAGAGCCAGATGCTACTCAGTTTTCTGTGCATCTGGCTGGATAAAAAGCTTAACAGATTCTGTGCATCACTGACATGAGCAGGGCCAGAGTGGCCCTCAGGGTATGCCTCAGTACATTCATGATGGATACAGAGAGGTACTAAAGCAATATTCATTGTCCTTTCTTTAAAAGCTGTGGTTCTGTTTGCCTTAACATCACCAGAGATATTATTAGCATTACCGTCCCCAGTGGGAATCAAGGCTCAGCATGTTTGCCACCATAAAAATATAATAATAAAAAATAAATCTGCCTCAATTCTTTTAGAATCTGTAATGTCGGTGAAGGGGAGAAGAGGAACAAAATATGGCACATAAAGTGAGTTTTGTAGGATTAAATAGCACACACAAAAAGAATATGGAATGAAACACATGATTTCTGAGGTCCATGGTATTGAATACTTCTATATGCTGTGAGCTTAATATGTGTGATTTTAAGTACAGCAAGAGGTCGATCCAAGAAAAGTGATGCCATTATAGAAGATATACATCTTGTCTTCTAAATTTTTTTTTTAAACTGGTGAGGTAAATCTGTAACCTTGTGTTAAGTGTCTCAGTTTGCAGGGATGGGGAAAGTTATGTGGTCCCAAATATGTGTCCAACATAATCTTGCTTGCCTGCAGTCAGCCTGCTGATAAAAGTGATGGGTAGAGATCATGAGTAGAAAGGACCTGCAAAATATTAGGTTTTCAGTCTTTTCCCTGTTCACAGCTTTGACTTCTTAGCTAAGGCTGCAAAAAAGGACTTTAGTCTTTAGTTGGGAGCAATAGCTCAGTGACTGATATTTAAAACAAATAAATAAAACCAACAGAAAACATAACAAAGCACAATGTTGCTGTCAGGCACCTGTTATACAGTAACCTAGAGATAGCAGGGCTTTTCCCAGATGTACCTGAGAAGACTCAAGATGACACATTTCAAGTCCCTTCAGAGAGCTCTCATCCCCTCACTACTACTCTGGCGGGAGCAGGGTACAGGGAAAAGGACAGATAGCATCCATCCACTCTGCTGAAATGGAGATGACTGAGGAGAAAAGATGTCCAGAAACAGAAAACAAGGACAGGAAAAGCCATGATTCTGAAGCTCAATGACTGCTTACTGGCCTGGAAAAAGAAAAACTCACACTGTTATCTCTGTCTCAAGGCTTATAAACATATTTTCTTCCTTGGTGCCGCATACAGTGATTGGGTAAGAAGCTAGAAATATGACCTTCTCTGCTCTTCAACCAGCAGATTAAATAATTGTATCCCTCTGGTTCTCATATTTTGGTAGTGTAAATATTAAATTCTTTTCTGGTCTCTGTATAAGTTGGTTAAAATACCAGAAACACTGAACACAGCTCTGTGCCCACCCATGGGGAGGTCAGGTGACACCACATGAAGCCTGCATGGCTCCATGCATGGCTCCATCACTCCAAATTCTCACCATCTGTGTGCTTAGTTAAATATTTTTAAAAGTAACATATACTGGTTCCCAGGAATGTACCAGGAAGAACTCAACAGAAAATGAAAAGAATACTTTATAACTGAATTGTGTCTATTAATTGTTTGCTTATTTATTGTGAGATATTTCCAAGAAATAATTATTTGTCTGACACATAACATTCTTTGTCATTGTTTGCAAGCCAAGAGAACAAAAATGCAGTGAACAAAATACTTTCAATGTGACTTTTGGAACAAATAAGTGCTTGTTCTATGAGTGTATGAAGATCTTTTCATGAGTATCTGTTTTACATTAATGAATGTTTGGAAACTGTAGCAAGCAGTAAATAGACAGTGGAGAAATCCCACAACTGCATCTTTTCCCATTCCCCGCCAAGCCATCAAATGTAGCAGAATTGTCAACAGTGTATGGTGTAAGTGTTACATCAGAGCTCCTTTGTGCTGGTGGAGCGAACCAGTTAATGGACATTTTTGTAAGACAGATAATTATTTCCTGTCCCTATTCTTATTTCTAAAAATTGTCCTTTTCCTCTCTTTTGGTCTTTCTCTGACATTCACACAGTCCTGGTCCGCTCACATCTTCCATCATCCTGTGTGCACTATCAGTTCTGTTTTTGCTCCATTCTTTTTCTCTGCCAACTGCAACCTCTCAATGCTCTCTGTCCTTCTGGTGATGGAGAGATAGTGAATTGCTAGAAAAAAGTGGGAGAAGAACTACAGAGTGGCCACCTTTGCTCCCAGTTTGCACTTCTTCTCTCGGAGTGAAGCTTTCCCCTTTATATCAGAGGAAGGGAAAGGTGTTGCTCAGCTGCAGGGCTATTAGATGAGAGGGGGCATATTGGCCTTAATATCATTAATGGCTTCACAGACATCTCTGTTCCATTGCAAACACCAATTAGTTTGGTGTTCTGCTTCTCGGCTCTTCTTTTTGTCTGTCCTAGTGTTCCCTTTTCCCTTCAGATAATGCAGGTACGGTTAGGAATTTCACAGCCTCACAAAGATCAGTCTCATAATACACAAATTTCAGGGGGAAAAAAAGTGACAAATTTTAATTAGATTATCAGTCTACATGGATTTGTATTGGCTCATATTTTCAAAAATGTCTCTGTGAAGGAAAAAGACCTCTTACTTGACACAGATGCTAAGATTAACTTCGACATTTAGAATATTTCACAACTAGTATTGACTTTGTAGGTCATTAGAGCCATCTGGGGCCTGATTCTGTAATTGCTTTTATCTGCAGTTAATGGTTTCTAGAACTGAACATGTTATGAGCACTGAATGGAAGTAGATTTACACCTAATATTAGACAAATATCAGCTGAATACATCTAGAACTTGTAAATATTTTTCCTTCTTTTGAATGCAGTTAATCACCTGAATGTTAGAATTAACAAAGCACAGCTGTTCCTGGATCACAAATAGAGGTTTCCAGTCACTTCCATTGGTTTGAAAGGTTGTAGCCTTTATTTTCAATGCTCTGATATGGACTTTGTGCAGTTATTCTTCCCATTACACGTTCTGCTGGATGATTTCAGAGCTTACTTTCTGAGAATATTTGAAGTCCACTAACATTACACCAGTAGCTCAGAGAACAATTCCTTATCTAAATAGTATTGTTGCATCTAAGGTGTATGTTACCTCTTTTCTCACTGGCTTCTTGTTTTCTTGCAGCTCAGTTTGTAAGGCCAACTGTAACTTATAAATCCCTACATGGTTAGAGTTAATTGTGCCTCAGTTCTGCCTCTCTCTACTGCACGTTCAACAGCTCTGATCTTGATAGGTCTCTTGGCACCGTGTGGCTTAGCTCTCTCCTGGTATATGGTGGGACTGCTCATTCCCCTGGCCCATGGTACAGGTTCTTCTCAAAGCAGATCTATGCAATAAAGCATCATGGCTTTGAAATCTCTTTCCTACTTCTTTAGAATCTGTGATACAGGAGTCTGTCCCGTGTTCAAAGAGTCCCTTCTCTTTCCATGGGTTATATGTTTAACTCCCTTCTTCAAGGATTTCCTGCTTCTGTGTGTTTGTCTATTAAACTTTGCTTCAAAAAACCTTACTCCACAATCTATCCCATTCAGGAGAACCCAAATAAACCCTTCATTCTGATTCCCAACACAGTCCATGTGTGCAGTGGGTACTGCTCTGCTCATATTTGATGCCTCACGGTACGAAGTTGCCTGTTTTGGGGTAAGTCCAGATCTGTAAAAATAATGTTAAATTTATTGACCCAGAGTTATTCTCTAATCTTAGAAATGTTTCTGCACAGCCCAAGCTAGGTCAGCATTGGCACATTAATTAGCTCTCCTCTGTTTGCTTCCTGGTATTTCCTCTTATCTGTCCAGATTACTTGTCACTGACCTTATTCTCTACATTTTCTGTATCTGGTGAAGCTTAGCAGCAAGTTAACATTTTACGTATGTCTGTTCTTCAATGTGAGTGTTTGGGTTACACTCCTGGGAATACTTCTTGTTGAAGCTGTGGCTGTGCCATCTTTTGCCCATCGTGCTGCCCTAGTTTATCACCAAATCCACATGGGATGGTAGGCTGCAGTGACTCCCACTGCTAGTGTTACTAAGGGAGACAAAAATTCTTAGATTCTTGTGATGCAAAGTAAAAACCTGAATCTGAAATACACAAAATTAAAAATTAATTCAAATCAGGAAGGTCTTACTAGATTTTGAATTTGTTTCAGGAATTAATACGGGCAACAGGATTGACGATGGGCTCCTTGGAACATAGATATTTCCAAGAATAAACTTAAAAGCTCAGATGACTCTATTTATCCTGAATATTTCAGAAAAAAAAGTTGATGAAGCTGAAATCTAAAACTGAACCAGGAAGTGGCACTGTTCAGAATAGTATGTGAACAGAGGCAAAATAATAATAACAGGAGACAATTGGAGGAGTCCCAAGGCAGTAACATGAATTAGATGGTTATACTACCTTATGGCTCAAAGAGAGGATACTTTAAAAAAGTAAAACGACAGTGAAATTAAAGAGTGACAGAAAGTATTATTGTGTATAATACTCTGTTTTACTGTGTATAGTAATTTGAAAAGTGATATGATAAATAACTAATATCAGTGTGTTCACAGGATTTAGTATTTTCTTTATAACCTACTACTTGATCAATAACACTGTAGAGTCTTAAACAGATTTTCAAGCCTGTAATATAAAGAAAGAAAATGGGACTGGTGAAGTAGAAAGTAAGCAAGAAGGTAGCCCATGAAGCAATGAATTAATAGGAGAATACTTCAGCTGCAGTAGGAATAAACTGAGAAACACCAGGACTGTGTTCAAATTTGCCTCCTGGTTTTATTTAATTTGAATGTTTAGCCTGATATTTTCTTTAGACAAGTGGTATGTATCTAGTATTTGTGTCATGCAAATTTAGTAAGGTTCAACTTTTTTGCAGCACCTGGAAGTTGGTTTTATGATTTTTACCCAATATTCTGCCATTTTCTCATTAAGTTCCTTGACAGTTCAGTAATTCAGGAAGAACAGGAAGAGACTAATTTTCTTTTGGTATTTATTAGAGGAGTTATTAAAATAAGTCATAATAATATTAACAAAAAAGGGGTTTCTTGATGATTAGATGGTGGTCCAATCATAACTTATTGATGACTGTATGCTAATCAAATAGTGAATAAGCAATAATTGAATGGTAATTAAACAGTGATATAACAATTATTTGACAATGATTTAATGATGATTGGACAACAATTTAACCAAAAATTTAGATGGTGATTAGATGGCAGTCAAACACTCTACTATTTCCTACACTTTGAAAAAATTATAGTTGGGCATGTGTATGTTGCTAGCATTTTAGGCCTAATGTAAAATGTCATTTTCCTCATAAGAGATCTTGAAGAATGACCCTAAGGAGGATCCCTGCTCAAAGGGAGATCACAGCCGTGCAGCCTGCTGCTATGTGGGAGAACTCAATGGGATCAAGGGTACTGATATTTATAGGTAAATTAATTGGCTTGTAATCAATCCCTCCTTCTGTGTGTGCACAAGCACTGCAGAGCTGCAGCAGTTTTAATTTTGTCTAGTCCCAGCTCAGGCTGGTACTGTTAACTTCTGATAAGACATGGCGTGGGCTCTTGGGTGCCTGAGAGCTTATGGTCCAGCACAGTTGTCACAGTTTGTGCTTGTCAATGATGCCTGAAGTATTGCTCATCATCCATCACAGTATCCTTCTGCAAAAAAAGTTATCCTTTTTGTTGTTGTTGATGATGATGATGATGACAATGATCACACATTGTCTATAGCTGCATTGGGTTTGCACTGCCAGGCTTTGGTAGTGGCGGGGTACAGGGCTGGCTCTGTGGCTTCTGTGAGAATCTGTCAGAAGCTTTCCCAGTGTCTGACAGAGCCAATGGCAGCTGGCTCCAGGATGGACCCACTGCTGGCCAAGGCTGATTCAGTCAGGAATGATAGTAATGCCTCTGTGATAACACATTTAAGAAGAAAAAAAAGTTATTGCACTGATGTAATTGTGGCCAGACAAGAGCGGGGTGAGATGTGACAGGAACAGCTCTGCAGACACTCAGGTCAGTGGAGAAGGAGGGGAAAGAGATGCTCCAGGTGCTGGAGCTGAGATTCCCTTGCAGCCCCTGGTGAGACCAATGTGAAGCAGCTGTGCTCCTGCAGCCCATGGAGATCCATGGAGGAGCAAAGATCCACCTGCAGCCCATGGAGGAGACCCACACTGGGGCAGGTGGATGCCTGAGAGAAGGCTGTAAACCCTTGGGGAGCTTATGCTGGAGCAGGCTCCAGGCAGGGACCTGCAAATCCATGGAGAGGGGAGCCCACACCAGAGAAGGTTTCCTGGCAGGACTTGTGACCTGTGGGATGCCCATGCCTGGAGTAGCCTGTCCTTGAAAGACGGCACCCCATGGAAGACGGACCCATGGTGGAGCAGCTCATGGAGATGGATGCCTGTGGGATTCACTGATGTTGGATAAATTCACAGAGGACTGTCTCCCATGGAAGGGACTCTATGCCGGAGCAGGGGAAAGACTCTTCTCCCTGAGCAGCAGCAGAAACAATGTGTGACAAACAGACCATAACCTTCATTCCCATCTTCCTGTGCCACTGGTAGGGAGGAGGTAGAGCTGGAAAAGGAGTTGGGGGGGGGGGGGGAAGGTGTTATTAAGATTTATTTTATGTCTCTTTATCCTGCTTTAGTTTTGTTACTAATAAATGAATTTAATATCCTTAAGCTGAGTCTGTTTGTCCCATGGTGGTATTGGTGAGTGATCTCTCTTCCTTTCCTTAACTCATGAACCTTTCACTGTATTTTCTCTCCTCTGTCCACTTGTGGAGGGGACTGAGAGAGTAGCTTTGGTGGGTGCCTGGCATTCAGCCAGGGTCAGCCCACTACAACTGCACAGCATAAAAAGGGATTGATTAAGTTTACATTTAGTTTTTATGTCACTTTCTGTCCATTACAAAGGAGCCAGAACTGTTAAATTGAGTATCAATTAGATTTTAACAGATACACTTTTATTCCTTCAGCTCCTGTTTGGTATTTCAGATTTTAGGAGCTTGTGACTTTAAGCTCCTGTCTACAACCAAGAAAATTAAAAATACCTCTGTATATGAAAGCCAAGATCCTTCTCCAAAACTGACTCTAGAGTTAGTGGCCAAGTGCAATACTGTGTGCAAGTGTGTCAGTAAAATCCTGACTCATGGCAATGAGTTTCATACAGAAATTCTGTCCTGTAGCCAAAATCACCATAGCTTAATTGAACTTACTCTCCTGAATGTCATTGACAATAGTTTGCATTAGTAGCTTTCCACCATCAGACGCCTAAATTCAGTATGTTATTAAAAACCTGAGGAGTCAGATGGACAGCAGAGTACACACCAAAAGGCAGAAGTCTGAGCCATGCTCAGTGATTTGCATAGGCTGAACCCCACGTGGACATGGGTTTTTCTCTTTTCCCTCACAGTGAGATAGAAGGAGGAGATTTCCAGTTCCTCCTGTGTGAATCAGCTCACCAAAGTGGGGGTAGGGGCCCCATACCTGCCCCTGAGCTCAAGTGAGACCCTAAAAAATGTGCTAGAAATGTGAAGATTGTTAGACACAAGTGCGTGCAATGACTGTGTGAGAAGCGATTTGGTGGCAAAATGCCTCACAATTCTGGTAGAGGTGAAGATACACTTAAAAAGCAATTTTTTTTTTTTTTTTTTTTTTTTTTTTTTTACTGCAACAGGGTAAAACCTGTCTTTCAAACACAATGGATAGATTTGAGATGACTTTTCCTGTGTCACTCCAGTTACATCCTCATATTTGTTTATGCTGTTGTATATTTTAATTTCTGTGCATACAAGTTCCATAAAAAATGTTTACTTAAGTTTGACAGTTGGCAGCTTTGCAAAACTAAACCAAACTAACTTCCTTATAACAGCTCTATTTTGCATATTCTCTGGTGACTGCAAAATGTGAAATATTTTACTTGAAATTTCAATTAATTTTAAATTAAAATTCTTTAGATTTTTAACAGGACATGAAATCTTTTATTGACTCTTTAATTTCAATGTTATATTTTCCAGCCTTTCTGATCAAGACATCATTTACATGATCTATGTTGTTATTTTTTTGTGTGTATTTTGGCTTTGAGATGTTACCAAAATTACACTTCAACTTAATTCCACATTTTTCTTCTGAAAACAAGCTCCTTCTAGATTTAGAGTCACAAATTTTCTAAAGAATAAATAAGTGCTATGACCTTCTCATATAAAAGTTCACACTTCCGTGGTGCTGATTTCTTTTTTTTATAAAAACAAGGCTAGACAAGGAAAATTTGTATGTAGATTTAGGTTATTTTACTATAGTTCATGTATAAAAGAAAGATACTGCAATGTAAAGAAACGTGGCATGTTTCCCACAGCTCTGTGGAGTAGTGCCATCAACCCACCATTTTGTGGGTTGGCAAAGAGTGCTCCACAGAAAAATCCTCTTTCCACCTTCTTGTGACTATTCCAGATTACCCATGGCTTCAGTGGATAACTCTGATCTCACTGAACTCTTGTTTCTTTTAACTTGACATTGTGGATGAGATAAGCAGTTATTCCTAACTAGATGACTGTACTACCAGCCCAAATCATTACTGGTTTGGCATCTCAAGGATAGCATCTCAAAAGGATGACACTATTAACAGTGTGACTGTAATATGTACCAGATCTACCAAAAGTAGATCTGTAGTGCTGCATACTATGTTAGGGAATATATCCACATTCCATATGACACTAAAGGTTAAAGGGAGTTTCACAGTCTGCATCAAAGCTTCGGGTCATCCGTTTATCACTTTGCTGCTCTGTCCTTCCCAGTGGCAAATCATTTAAGCAAGCATTTTGCTTTGCCAATTTCAGTACAGCTGACAAATCTCCTGCTTCTCCCTTTGAACTTTAGGAAGCACCAAATCATGTTTTCTCCTGCTTTGAAATTGCTTCAAAACTGGCATTATTCCCTATATGCCATACTGTTTCTTTTCTCTAGATATATGTTTTGGGGGAAGCATATCACCTGAGCAGGAAAGGAGTGGTCAGCTTTATGAGTCGCATTTGCTGTAGGAAAAGGACTTCTCTAGCAGGGCTCGTTACTCATGGTCCAGATCAAGGAGGCTGTTAAAACGTGCCAGTGCCTTACTGTCTTGTGTAACTGTTGTGCTCTGTGTGGAAACACAGTTTGATATACAGAGAGTTAATGTCTGAACTTTTTTCACTAAGCTTGTAGTCAGAAAGTCTGGGATGAGCTCCTGCATCTCACCCAACATCTAAAACCAAGTATAATGGGAATCTTCAGGGAAGAGAGTCCTGTTGCTGCAGGGAACAGACTATTTTGTGATGTTTTCTGGATTCTTCCAGTGAAACGTGACTCCTGCAGAATTTTTCTTTTGATGAGGAAATAGCCCTTTGGTTTTGCTCTTGTATTACCAGCTGGAAATTCCACAGCTTTAGTGTCATCTGACACTGAGGGGACAGATGGGTTCTTTTAGGGATCCTTAGCAGAAGGATGATGACATTAATTCAGAGTAACAATTGAAGCTTTAATTTCTTAACACGATTTCATGATTAGTATAGGTCAGAATTTGTGATTAGAATGGCACAGGATGTCTACTAGCAGAATCAATATAATGCAATCTATAAGTAGAGTAATATAGAATTTATAACACAGCTTGTGATTTGTAATCACCTGGACCCTCTGCAGATTGTGTCAGATCTTAATATGCAGTTTACCACCTGCATAGAAATCATAATCTAGACTTGAAATTTACATGAAAAAATACAAGTTGTTTAGATTTTGGAGGAAGCAGAGGACAGCAGAGATGTCTCTGGCCATTGTGAGGTCACAAGTCTCACTGTCTGGCAGCTGTTCTAGTCCTCCCCGCTTAGGACTCATAACTGTTTGATTTTATTGAGTGTTCTCTGGCTGCTGCTGCACTTCCCTGTTTTCTGGCAGGGCCATTACCACCACCAGGATAACTCAGGGCCTGGAACTTCAAGACAAGAGAGGAAGGGAGAAATCAGCCTGGCCTCTAGGAACATTGAGGCCAGGAGGGAGAGCAAGAAGAAATCTGTTTGGTTTGTCTACTTGGCTCCTAGGACCTTCAGGGACTGATAATAAGGGAAAAGGAACCAATACATGACTAGCTCAGTCACAGAGAACAGCTACTTGCCTCATAAAACAGCATTACTTATGCTAACCAAACTACCAGGGGTTGGGACCAGAGTGTTCTGGTCACACTTAGTCATCAGAAAGCTCATGGGAACAGACTAATTTGCTTTCCAGAGGCCCTGACATGCAATTTGTTTATTGTTTGTTTGTTGTTATAAAAGCTGTCCCATAAGCATATATGCTTTCATTTTATGAGATTAAATGAAATTACCTCATATATTCTACTCATATATTCTGAGTTGGAAGGGATCCACAAGGATTATCGAGTCCAGCTCCTGGCCCTTCAAAGAACTGTCCTCAGGAGTCACACTATGTGCCCAAGAGCATTGTCCAAACTCTTCTTGAGCTCTGTCAGGTTGGTGCTGTGACTACTGCCCTGGGGAGCTGTTCCAGTGCCCAACCACCCTCTGGGTGAGGAACCTGTTCCTGATATCCAACCTTTTCCTAAACCTCCCCTGGCACATCTTCAGGCCATTCCCTCAGGTCCTGTCACTGTCACCACAGAGAAGAGATCAGTGCCTGCCTCTCCTCTTCCCCTCATGAGGAAGTTGTAACTGCAGTGAGGTCTCCCCTCAGTCTTCTCCAGGCTAAACAGACCAAGTGACCCCAGCTGCTCCTCATATGGCTTCCCCTCAAAGCCCTTCACCATCTTTGTTGTCCTCTACTGGATGCTCTCTAATGCTTTGATGTCTTTTCTTATACTGTGGCACCCAAAACTGCCCCCAGCGCTCAAGAGGAGGCTGCTCCAGAGCAGAGCAGAGCAGAGCAGAGCAGAGCAGAGCAGAGCAGAGCAGAGCAGAACAGAGCAGAGCAGGACAATCCCCTCCCTTGCCTGGCTGGCCATGCTGTGCCTGATGCCCCCCAGGACAGGGTTGGCCCTCCTGGCTGCCAGGGCACTGCTGGCTCATGTCCAACTTGCCATTGACCAGGACCCCCAGGGCCCTTTCCATGGCACTGCTCTCCAGCCTCTCATTGCCCAGTCTGTCCATGCATCCATGGCTGCTCCAACCCAGGGGCAGAATCCAGCACTTTCCCTCGTTAAACTTCATGTGGTTGGTGATTGCGCATCTCTCAAATTTTTCAAGGTCTCTTTGTAGGACCTCCCTGACCTTGAGGGGGTCAACAGCCAAATGTCCCAAACAAGAATTTTATCACAAACTGTGGGCAAAAAGCAGAAACAGTAATCTCTGTAGAAAACACTTCTGTGTCAGGAAGTCCTAAAGCTGGAATAATATAAGAGGACATGCATTTGCTAAATTCTTACTGTTCCATAAAGATAAATTTATGACTTCAGATTGACACAGAGCATGGGGATATGTGAGCCGTGATGAAAGAATGACTTTAAAGCCATCCTCACATATTTTCCCTCCAGTTTTGCTTTCTTATTCTGGACTGCTTTAGACCAAGCCCCTGCAATGACCACTGTGTTAGATTTCACAGTCCAGAAAAAAGGGGGTAGTATTTTGGCTAAGTGGAATCCAAGAACCTGCCAGTTGCATTCCCAGCACACTCTTTATTCCTGGATGCCAGTTTGTAGTTCACTGATTTGGGTCTCCAAATCCTGCCATCTGTTTGTATCTTAGCCAAAATTAAAGGTTTTTAAAACCTTGTGACACAGCCAAGTTTCTCACAGACAGATTTTAAACTACCTGATTCATTCACTGCTTGTCTTTCATTAATTCTTAGCTTTCTTTAACTATCTCCTTGAGGAAATTTACTTGAGATTTATGCAAGTAGACCAAAGATTGAAATTTGCTTAATGTGGTTATTCTGTTTATGTATGTGAAGTGGACCCTATATGTAATTAAAAATAGTGTGAGATTATCTGTATGCATAGAGAATGGAGGACAGAAAACTGAATAGAATAACAGAATTACTCTGTTTAATGTGCTTCACACAGTTCAGAACTAGTGATAATTTTTTAACAGTCTTGTTCTAAAGTCAGTTCCCAGAACATTACCTTCTTCAGATGCACTCAATGGAGAGTGACTCAGAATAGCTCTATTGTCACTATATAACAGGACTTGAGGACACCGGTTCTGCTTGAACTCCAGTTCTGCTTGAACTCCATCTAGTACCTTCACAGTTCTCCACAGAGGCTGACAACCTTGTCCATGAGTTCAAAAAATCTCGGAGTGGTAAGTTTAAAGGATCATGGTGTTAGGCTGTTCAGTGATTCATCTGAATACCTTCTTTGGATCTACAGCTTCTCTTCCAGGTGGATAGGCACCCATCACACAAACCCTTTGCAGACCTAAGTGTGACATGAATCCACACCCTTCTGAGGAGCCTAAGCTCTGTTCTTCATGCTTTTCAGAAAAGTCAGGAGAAAGTTTCTTGATTCTGAAAACAAAGAGCAAATCATGACTGAGAAGGAGCTGTGATGTTCCAGAAGTTGCTTACTCTAAAGGTGGCACGTCTTCTTGACCCTTAACACACCAGGGGCCAGCAGAGGTTGCCAGGCTTCAGGAGTACATATCTTGCATATTACACAGATCAGACATCATATTTTCTCCATTGCAATTTGTTAACCATAATCCTTAATTTAACAGAATACATTTTTGTGCGTGTTCCAGGTTAAAACACACATACTGCGGAATTCAGCAGTATGTGTATACTTTTATGTTAAACACATATCCTGTTATGTTTGTAGTATATGTTAACATATACTGTTATGTTTGTAGCCAAACTGACACCCCAGGGCTACAATTCTTGACACTTAGGCCCCATGGGTAGAGCAAGGAGACCATAAGTGCATATAAGCCCATCGGTTTCCATGGGTAAATCATAAGTCAGAATGACTTCACTATTTTCAATTGAAGCCACTTGAGAGACCCATAACTGTAAGCTCAGGGAAATGCACACCTGAAAGCTAATCACCTAATATATCCCTGATGTTTCAAAATACATCACATGCATTTAAAAATTGCAGAAAACTTCGTTAGAAAATCTTAAATACTCTAAACATGTAAACATATAAAAAGTAAAAAAAGGTGCCAATTGCGGGTTGGCAACACCCAGGAAAATCAACATCTACATTTTCTTTCTCTGTTTAGGAAGACGTTATGTTTTGATGATAAAACCAGTGTGATAGAGGCAGATAACTTTTCAAAGGCAAGAAAAAGCCCTTTGTTTTTGAGAACTGGCAATATTTTCACAGAACTTTTAAATTTTTTTTTATTTTAATCCTTTAAGGCGTGCATTTAACTGGATGACATCCCATTCACTTGCTACAGCTGGATACTATATAAAAATGGAAATGACCTCATCAATACATTTACTGAACTCTAGAACTCCAGGGTTGTTTTGTTGCTGTTTGTTTGTGGGGTTTTGTGGGTTTTTTTGGTTGGTTGGATATTTTTTGTTTTTAAGTAATATTTCTACAGGTAGTGACTGTGTAGAAAAAGAAAAAATTTTCCTTGGCTAGAATTCTCAGATCAGTCCCATAACCTTCAATCCATGAAAACCCTCATTTTAATTTCTTGTAAATATGAAGTTTATGCATTTTGTATATAACGTGTGGCACTATGACTATATTTCAAATTTCCAGTGTTTCAATAAACCAGTGAAAAATAGAGCCATCTGCAATCTGTATGCTGAGCACAGAAATAAAATTATGTTTTAATGCAACCGTGAAATTGTGGCATTCCAAAAATGGCATATTGCAATGTGTCCTAGAGCATTAGATATCCGTTAATCTTTTAGCAGCTTTTTTGTGCAGGACATCTCTTTGAGCACGAATGCTTATTTCCAAAGAGACCATGCCCTCGCTTTAGGGGAAAGGTTATGAAGACTACTGACGAAATTTGTCAGGACACTAGATTTATTGTACTTCTCTTTGTCAAAATGTACCATGTAATCGCTAATCTCTGGAAAACTTTGATTTAACATGTCATCTAAAAGATATTACTGTATTATTGCTAGCACACCAGCCAGGATGCAAAATACAAGTGTGCGAGTAGAAGGAATACGTCCCAAATTTTCAGACATGACTGGGTACAATCTCATGACACAACACTGGCAGTGACTGGAACCTTCCAGTCACACTCTACCCTTCATGTTTCACTATATAATCTCCACTAACATAGTTTTCAAATATTAAAAAGCTGAATTTTTCCAAATAAAGTTTCAGAGAAGCAGATATTTTGTGATAATAAAACATCCATTACAGTAATTTCAAATGCCTGCATTTTCAGTTTCCTTTGAATCTTTTGACTGGAAATAAGAATCTATTGCAAAGTTAGGCCTACTGTTAATAGACTTTGTTTTTTGACACAGTAACCTTTTTTTGTGATTGTTCAGGACTGACAGCCCACCAATGGGAAGCCATGACTTGTCTACCCAAAGCCTAGGTTTGTAAGTTTGATCCCTGTAACTCTGGAGAACAGTATCAAGTCAACAGATTTCAGAGAAAGAAATCAAAATTGCAAGATGCTACTTAAAAATTGTGAACTAGGAATACTGGAGTAGGGTGTTCACCTTTTCATGATCAAGCTGTACATCTGTTAAAAGTGCAGTCTATTCCCTCTGTAATGTAAGTTAATTTCTTCCTACTCTTCCAAGTGATAATGATAAAAAAAAAAGTATCATGTCCTTTTCAGTCCTGGTTACAACATGCTCATTTACAATTAGTATTTACAGGTGTCTGCATAATCAAAACATACTTACTCTTTTTTCCTTAAGAATAGGGCTTGGAATGCCATGGTTTCAAGATGTAAAATGCCACATAATATGACACAAAATCCATTGGCTGAAGGAATTTTAGAGTGTTATAATATTAAATTTCATTTCATAATGTCAAAGGTTCCATAGGCAAAAATTTGCAACAGTTAACAAGTATGACCTTTAAATTAGTCACATGAAATTCAAGGCAAAAACTTTAATATTCACTCATGTACAGCATTTTTTTGCCTAAAAATCCAGTAGAAGGAATGAATCCACCAGTCTTTATTAATATCACATTGATGAGTCATAGTGAAGTGATCGTTCAAATCTATAGTACTAACTTATGTAAGAAAGAAGAATTGGGCCAAATGAAAGAGAAGATCCTTAAAATAGTTAAGATTTCAACTCCTAAATCAATCATTGAACATTTGCAGTGGTAAATATGTCAGTTAACCTCTGTTTCTTACCTCAGTTTTTAAGGACTTAATTTGGGAAACCTAGTGGGCTAAATCACAATGAAAAGAATTTTATTATACTTGTTCACGTATTTTTACCATATAGAACTAGATGATAAAGGCTTTTTTGTCAGTTTGTTTGTTTGTTTTGTTCCAATTGCAGTGTAGAATTTATGGTCCTTGCTAGCTACTTTAGATCAAGGATGTTTGAAAATAGAGTTGTCAAAAAAGGACAAAAATAGCACATAAGACAACACACTTTGAAAATTAATCATCTTTGGGAGACCAAGACTCACTTCTACTGTCACCTGCACAAGTACAAGTATTGTGAAACACACAGTTATGTCAAAGATACCTGCTACAGCTTTCCGTAGAATCCAAAAGTGAGGGGTGTTTGCTGCAATATGTGCAAACCTTTCCACTAATGCTTCTCATCAAAACTTAGATTTAAATAGGATCTCTCACAACTTCTCAAAGTTAATGTATCTATGTACCTAAGAGTTCTCTTGATTTAAATGAATTAATTTGGCATCAGCATACATTATTTTGTGGGACATTACTTTATAAAACTGAAAAATGAGGTCATGAAGTCATAATAAACCCAAGTGGTGGCCTTTGCTTTTCAAAGTGCTGATCTTACTCTACAGGTTCCTAAGAATATCTCAAAGTTCCATTCAATTCAGAAAGAATTGGGTGTTTATTCTAAGTCATGCATATGAGAGTTCTATGGAAATTGCTGATGCTGAAATGCTGTTTATAGTTTTAGTGTTTGCATTTGAAATAATATGCTGAAAAATAGTTAGGACGGAGAAATTTGCCTTTGTGTGTCTGAACGTGTGGAAAGTCTATCAGGAGGCTTAAAACAGCTCAGTGTGTTAAGGACACCAAAAAGAAAATTTGAATTGCTTCTATATGGAGAAAATACAGTCATAAAACTAGACATTTAAGAGAGAAATGACAAAGTTTAATGTGAAGAACCTGAGGCCAAACAAATTTAAATAGGAAATAAGGCATATTTTTAGTAGTGAATTGCAACCAATTGAAGGTCACTTACACTTTTTTTACATGGATGTGGTTAATTCACAGATTTTAGGATGACCACAGATATATATTTAGAAGATGTGCTTTGACTTAAACCAAGTTACTGAGACTCAGCACAGTGATAAGAGAATGAAATGTATGGTCTAGTGATACATTTGAAGAGGGACTGGATGAACATATAGATTGTTGGTCCTGAACTCGTGAACTACGTGTACATGACCAAGTTGCTTACAGAAGTAAGAAAAACTGAAGGTGTATGCCAGTCTTCAGTGGTTTTGTTTGTTTGTTTGTTTGTGTTTTTGTTTGTTTGTTTGCTTTTTGTTTGTTTGTTTTGGTTGTTGGGTTTTGTTTGTTTGTTTGATTTTGTTTGTTTGTTTGGGGTTGTTTTGTTTTGTTTTGTTTTGGTTTGGTTTTTTTGTTATAATTAACTTTTTGGGACACAAGATGAGCGATTTGATTTTCCTAGATATTAATTACCATTTGGGGAGTTGAGTTAATGAAATACAAGAATATGTCCTACCATTAACAAACTTCAAAAATTTATTTTTTGCTGCAGTCTGCTGCATTTTTTTCCTAATTTTTTTCCTTACTACATAATTCAAGGAAAATGCAGTGCTACTCTGCAAGACTGTTTTATAGACAGACTTTTCCACATCATAAACAAAAGAGATGCCATTTAATACCTTAAGGAGGATTTAATTCATAATGATGTCACTTTCCATTTACATTGGTGTACATTTCTGTTACCTGTGAAATGTTCACATTCTTTAAGAATCACTGCTCACTGTTTATGGAATGAGGTCTTAAGAAAGATTTTAGAGTTAATTTCTGAGCTTTGGTCCTTTGTTTCAACAATTCTGGGGGAAGTGTGGAACTGGAGGGATATATTGGAGAGCTGTTGGGGACAGCATTTATGGCTATAAAGGGGCTCAAGAAGAGATTTGTGTGCTGTCCTCCCAGGAAAAGTGGATTGAAGGGCGTGCAAAGATGGGAGAACCAGTTGTTCCTATCACAAAAATCCATGAGTTACTGTGGTTTCCATGGGCCTCGTGTTATGAGTAAAACCTCTGCAAAGCACAGATAAAAAATTCATGTACATGCAGCAGTTTTTCCAAATTTAGAGAGACAAGGGGCTGATAGGCCCAATCCAGTACTCTCCATTGTTGGGTGTAATGGCTATTGACTTCAAACAAGCCAAGTATTTGCTGGTTTTATTTTTCAAATAAAAAATTAGAGTACACATAGCAATCAACCACAGATCTTTAAAGAGATCCATTCGGTGGCTAATTCCATAGAATTGCAATAAGAACATGGAAATTAAACCAGCCTATCGCTCCTCACAGAGCCAGTCAGCTCATGATTCAAGCCCTGGACTGCTTGGCTGAAGCAGCACCATTCCCTGCTTTATGTTCAGCTACTGTCTGCATGGCTGAGTAATAAAAACCATAATTTCTGAGAAAAATGTACCAGGTAAAATACAGCTTGTAACAGATTGCCAGACAGGAGCTCAAGACAGAAACAATAGTTTCTTACTGAAAATGATCTTGAACTAAAGGTTAATCAGAAGAATGTGTGGAAAACCTTGACAACTATCTTTTACTAAATAGCATTCCATGAAAAATCCTGTGTTTATTGCAGAGTTCTGAAAAATAGAGATGAGTCATTTTCTTACAGTTAATCTATTCTTTAACAAAGCAAAAGAATTTTCCTAGAAGCAATTTTTTGTGTCTCAGAGATCTCTACATGATTTGTCTAGCTTCTAACATCTAGTTATAATAAAATACCTAGTTACCGCAGCATTTTCTATTTTTGCAGGGTTGGGGTTTGGGTTTTTTTATTTTTTTACATATCAGAAATTACTTAAATAGTCTGAGACACAGCCTCAGTGTGACAATGGTATATCCAAAATAATGAGTAGAAATTAGTGAGTTGGGATGTTTAGAGGGCAGTATTGTTAAAACCATGACACCTATTTTACTTTCTGTCTTATTATTTAAATGTCACTATGTGCTAGCATTGTACAGCTGGAAATAATAACCATCTTCAATTACCTCATCTTTCATGCTTGCCAAAAAATACATGCAATAGCATGTTTAATTCATCACGTTTTGTTTGTACATTAATAAAAGGAAATTGCACAGACAGGAACTGCAAAGTATTGTATAGCAGAAGTAATAAGTAGACAGCAAAAGGTCTGGTTTGGAAGTTCAATGCTCATTTGCAAGCTATGGACCTAAAATAAAGTATGGTTTGAAGCAAAGTGTGGCTGCGCATTCAATATTTGCCAAATAAGTTAAAGGTACAGCTCAATTTCCTTAAACTTTTATTTTAAATGAGTAACCTTTTCTTCTACAATTACTGCTAGAACTTTCAGCTGGGCTATAAATTGTTAGCTGATTCATTGATAACCTTTGTGAGAATTTTCTGAAAAGAACTGGACAAAAAAAGTTCTAGAAAAGAACTGGACAAAATGCGACAAATGAGGCCAGAACCTATCACCTAGGGTTGAACTTGGTGTATTGTGTTTTAAAGGCTTTATTTTTATTTTATTATGCTGAAACAATGGAAACTGACGGAGGTTCCTTCTTAGGCAGAGGAAAGTATAAATTGGGTGCTGGTGAGTTCAGAAATCAAAACTCTAATTGATTGACAGTTTTTGCCACCTTTCTTTTTATTTTTGTCTAATATAATTTTTTTTTTTTTCTTTTTCCCTCTCCTTTCTCAGACTATTGAGGTCTTGGAAATCCTTTCAGTTGAAGAAGAAGAAAAAAGACAGTTAGGAGCAGAATTAAAATTGTTCTTGATTTTTATAAAACTTCAGCAGAACCCAGGTATGAGAAGGAATTGGAGAAAGAAAGACTGGGAATAAAATTTAGGTTTATTTGCGCAGAAAGGAACTGTTCCAGCTGATTCCCAGCAAAAAATACAGTTTTCAGTAACTCATGAACAGAGAAAATTTAGTAGAACCTTAAAGTAACACCTGAATCCTGAGGTTATGATGAGTTCCTCTGGAAATCAATCCTTCATCTATTAAAATGCAGAATGTTTTCTTGTGACATGAGATAACTGTTTTGCTGCGGAGACACTAGAATGCCTGCCAGCGCATCGACAAAGACAGCAGGCTGTACTGCCGTGTGACAGTGCAAGCAGGGGCTCAGGTGCAATCTGCCCCTTTGGGCTGTCTTAAGTAACCTGTGTGTCTTTTCCTTTTGCAGAAGTACATAGCAAACAAAAAGAGAGTGGAAAAAGGCACATCTGGGAAAGGGGACACCTCTGAAAAGGCACAGTCTTTATGGTTTTAGGAGAAATTTAGTTAGCCTCTCTCAAGCCGTACTCATCTTTTCCTTCTTTGAGTGCTGTGATGTACTCATTGCTCCTTCTGCAGATAAAAGATAAATCCACTACATAATTCCAAAACCCAATTAAGTTTAGTATAGAATTAAATTTAAGAGTTTGAAATGTAGGCTGATTTAATCAACCGCAGATTATTCACATTGGATTTGGATATTTTATTTTAAATAATTTGAGTTTATTTAGTTGGAATAGTAATAGGTCAAGGGATATGAAAACTCATATAGAAGGAAAGTCAGAGTTTCTTCATATGCAATATTTGCCATGGATTAACTGGAATTACATCATGTCAAATTGCCTTGAATCTGTTCTTTACTTTCCCTCTGGTGTATATAGCATTTTTTTTATCATAGACTATTAATCCTTCTTTAAAAGTATCCTCATGATCTGTGTTCATTCTAATGAAATTGCTACAAATGCTGAATCCTAAAACAGATGTAGCACTACACTACCACTACTCCAGTAGTCACTCTCTTTTGCTGGCTACCAAGGTCAGGTTATCTCTTAATCTCTTAGTTATCTGTGATCATGATGCACTTGTATCACCTAATGGATTTAAATGCAAGTGCAGGAACATTCGCATACCTTTGGACCAGAATTCACATAACTGCAGCATGCCATTGAGATACGCCTTGTACACGAATGTGAATTGTCCATGACTGTCAGGGAAAGAGTGCATGCAAAGCCATTCAATGATCATTTAGCATATACATGTGCAGACATCACAGACCTAGTGTGTACGAGTGTGAAAAGAGTCATTAGAACAGCAATTACATCTGTGGAATATCACTGCAGAGTATAGAAACCCAACTTCCAACCCTTTTTCTCCGATATACAAAGGTACAACATCCATCACTTACCCATTTTATATTAATTTGTTGCTGTTGTTCTTGCTATGGTTTGAGGTTTGTTGGGTTTTTAAATTTTTTTTCTTTCTCTGTATCGTCTGCGTAAAAAGCAGCTGATGACAGAAATGAAGTGTTGTGCAATTACTCATAGCATTTTAAAGCATAGTGGCAATCTTTAGGGAAACTAATTCCTCAGAATAGGTTTGGATTCACATTTCATTCAGTGGGAACAGTAAGAAAAACGTGCCCAGAAACTGGTAGGATGCTTGTGGCATGAGATATTTTCATACTCTCTTATTAATATCATGGAACCCAGGAAGGTTGTCTGTGTGGATTTGATCAGAACACCCCTGTCTTCTTATGATGTGAATGTCAACAACAGACACAGGTCCAATAAAGTTGGTTTATAATTCAATGTTACTTGCTGCAAAAAGCCAGATTACCTTCCGAGAGTCAGGATGTCATCATCTTCTTGACAGAAGCTTTCTAAACCAGTAACTGCTAAAGGTGGAAAAGGAACCTTGGAGAAAAATCATTATGTGAGTGTGGTTTCCCAATAATCTTCACCAAATGCCTGCTGTTTGGCACTGCTGGATCTAACAATTGCACTTTGTTTTTATGGCTGACACAGCTGTCTCAACAGTTCCCATTGTCATTTCTGAATTCTGAATGCAATGTCCTTTTTTATGCTGAAGGGGATGAACACTGCACCCCACTGAGGTGGGTCTAAAAACAGGATTACCCCACTTGATCTGTGCGAGGTGAGGAAGCCCATCACATCTGTGAAAACAATGCATTTGGGTCCAGGCATCATGTCATTGAGCTACAATTGTATTGTCACAAGAAGTGAAATGAAGTATTTAATCTCAATTTTATGGTAAGATGTCAACTCAGTGAATGAAGTTTAATGAAGATAGATTAAATCTACAACCAGGCATTTCAGGTGTTTCTTGTGAAACTATTTTTTTAAAATATGGAATGTAATGAGAAACAAAAGGACAAAGGGATAATTACTGCTAGATAAGATTTCCATGAAGTGATGCTTCATCAGTTGCACTTTCTTCACTGCATTTTCAGTCCTATTTAACATAGCATTTCAGTCAGATTTGCAGAGCATAGCCTTGCATTTAGTACTTTTGATCTGTAAAAGGTGCAGAGATATTTAAAAGCCAAAAAACAGAGAGAGAGATACTTGATGCCAGCTACAGTCTCAAAGACCTTAGAGGCTGAGAATTGTGATTGCTATATAGAATCATAGAATCATAGGATGGCTTGAGTTGGAAGTGACCTTAAACATCGTCTCATCCCACCCCTTCTGCCAGATGCAGGGACACCTCCCACTAGACCAGGTTGCTCTATTCCCCATCCAGCTTGGTCTTGAACACTTCCAGGGTTGGGGCATCCACAATTATTCTGGGCAACCTCTTCCAGTGCCTCCTCACTTTTGCAGGAAAGAATTTCTTCCATTTACCTAACCTGAATTTCCTTCCTTTCCCTTTGAACCCTTTATTCCTTGCTCTGTCACTACAGTTCCTGTCTGTCCCTCTCCAGTTTCCCTGTAGGCTCCTTCAGGCAGGCTACTGTGAGGTCTCCACAGAGCCTTCTCTTCTCCAGGCTGAACAGTCACAACTTTCTCAGTCCGTCTTTTTAGGGGAGGTTCTCCAGTCCTTTTATCAGGTTTTTGGCCTCCTCAGGTCTTGCTCCAACAATTTTATGTCCCTTTTATACTGGGGTCCCCAGAGCTGGACATAGTGCTCCAGGTGGGTTCTTCATAGAGCGGAGCAGAACAACAGAATCCCCTCCCTTGCCCTGCTGGCCAGGCTCCTTTTCATCCCAGGATTCCCTTGGCTTTCTGGGCTGTGAGCACTCACTGCTGGCTCAGGGTGAGTTTCTCATCAGCCATCACCCCCAAGCCCTTCCCCACAGGGCTGCTCTCAATCACTGCTCTGCCCAACCTGTGGCTGTGTCTGGGATTGTCCCAGTGCAGGTGTAGGACCTTGCACTTGGCCTTGCTGAACTTCATGGGGTTTGCATGGTCCCATCTCTCAAACATGTCCATGTCCCTGTGGATGCCATCCTGTCCCTCCTGTGGGTCAACTGCCCTGCACAGCTCAGTGTCATCACTGAGGGTAGCCTCGATCCCACTGTCCTTGTCACAGACAAAGCTGAGGAACAGTATCAGTCCCAACACTGATCCTGAGCATTTCTCTTCCAAAAAGCAAAGAGAGATTTTGGAGGGAAGAGCGTCCAATGAAATCTGAATGACCTCAAACATTTCCTCTAGTAGAGATTTCCTTAAGTAAATTCTAAATAACCTGTCCCCCACTTTCTCTTTTAATTTAGCATTGACCAGGGCGCTTCTTGGATCTTCACTATCTGTGTTCTCCATACTTTGTGTATATCTGTTAGTGTCTTTTCTCAGAATATTTTTCTTTAGCTACCTGTATACATGTTTGGAAATAGTTAATAACTTCTAGGAGTTCTCTCTTTTCCTGACTAAAACTAACAACCACATCTATGCTATTGTAAAGGAAAGATAGAAACTTCATTGAGAAACTCCTTAAAAGGATTACTTTAGAAATGCCATTAACCATTTTTCAGAAACATAAATATAATACTTCATAGCTTACTCAGGCTTTTGCAAACAAAGTTTGAGAAAAAATTGCTAATGAACAAAATATTTTCAAAATACCCAAAGCCATGATTTCTTCTTATCAAAGTTTGCATAGGTCTTTGTGTCAGTCCTGAATACACAAGCTTAAATCCCAGGGTTTTGTACATATATAGGGAGGCGAGAAATTTAAATAGAAATTGTCCAGGTTTGAGTATTGTCTTTTGGCATGACTTGGTTTGGTCATTTGCAGTTTTCAACTATAAAAAGCCTCAGCAACAAGTCAAATGTATAAATAGATGTTTTTAAATTGGTGAGTCAATTATATCTCATGATACAATTCAATACAGGTGTACCAAGAATTTTTTTTGCTTACTTAGGGAACATTATCATCTTTTATTTTGAAACACGTTAACAACATTTCATTTTAGTGACTACCCACTAAGATATGAATATCGGAGAATCTCAGGATTGTTCTTGGGTTTGGTTTTGTCTGAGCTTTTAAAATTTATTTTTGGGGGGGGAATTGGAGGGACAGATGTAGAATGAGCTTCAAAGAGTCTGAAGGCCAAATCCAGGCTCATGACAGAAACTTACCTGTGACTGTGACTAAGGCTTTAAATTTCTGATCTCTTTTAAATATACTAGTCAGCAGGACACCTATGTGAGAAGTCAGTGCAGTAAAGCTGAAGTCAGTATATTCGCTTAGAAGCTTCCAAAAGCAAACTCAGACAGAAAAAGGAACCTCAGATAGAAAATTCTATAAATACTACTATTATATCTTAAACCTGTTGAGTACTCAGCAACAAAGTCTATCTTTTGAACAGCTATTCTATGTCTTTTACATTTTTTTTTTTTTGGGGGGGGGGTTAATAGTTGCAGATTACTTATTTCATGGAGAAATACATTTCTGTCTCTGAACCTAGAAATCTTTCCAAAACATTTGGATTCACCTTATCCGTTATTTCACCAAATAGAGAGCTAGGTATTTTTTATGCTGCTGTTGAAGGGCAGTATCTATATTAAACTGGAGATGTGTACTATTCTATGAGGCTTGAAAGAAATTATGCAGCCATAGGGAATGCCTTTCTAACTTCATAAGCAACAGGGGACCACTCAGCATGCCATTTGTTACAAACTCTGTAACCTTCATAAAATACCTTTAAACATCTACTTGCAAGCATATGCCAATGCAAGACTATTTTAATTTAATTTACCTTGACCTCTTTCGTTGCTTCATAGTTTAATTTAAAGAAATGTGACGCAAAGCAACAGGAATATATTTGTGAAATACAGTAGTTTAAAGGTTTCTACTGCTACTGATAAATTTTCAGAAAATTGGATGTTTAGTAGGAATCATGTGAGCATTATAACACTTTTTCTCTAGAGATGTTTCTGAAGATCTGAGAAGTCAGTAGAAGAAACATGAACACTTGGAATTTAGCTTTTTTAAGGCAGGTCTTGACCTCAATGACAGTTGAGTAACTGAGTTCGAATAAAATATAATACAACTAGATAATATTTCCTTTCTAGTCTACTGAAGACTTTTAAAATCCTTAATGAATTCATAGGATCTGATGATTTCAGAAGAGAGGAGTTAGATAAATGGAGTGACTGTCTCCCCTGCACCTCTCTTTTGCACCTAATAGAGTACTTAGACAATTTTTTAATGCCATGTATGTACAGACATGCTCAGGGCATCTGGTCAGAGACAATGTTGATCTTTTAGGCTGCAAACATGCCCTTGGAGTACCTCTCTCACCTAACAATATGTAATATTCCTTTTTCTACTCATGAAATTATATATTTGTCTATTCAGTGTTTATTCTGAGAAATTACATTCTTTTAGTCTCCATAAAAATATACTCACTGAATAAATTTTTTGATCTAAAATTGTGGTCCTTTGATAAGCATTTGAAACATTTATCAACACCATCAACAACATTAATGTATCCTTATTGTCTGCTATACTTTTGAATACAATGTTTATTAATCATATTAAAAGAAATTAATATATAATTTGCTTTTTAATGCTGAGACCACATATTTAATTAGTTTTCAGAGCTATTCAGACTCTCAAGGCTTCTCTGACAAAACATAATAAACAATTCCTGCAAAGACTGACAACAATGTAAAACAAATGAAAATGTAATCACCAAGGAATAATTTGACACTTCATTACACTTCTGTTAGTTCAATTTTTGCAAGAACAAGAGAACTGATATTAATATGTTCTAAAAAACACTTCGATAAATCTAAGTGTGCATCCTTGAGCAACAAATTTTTTTAATAAGATGATTTCTGGCAGTTAGTTCAGAAACAATCTGAGGATAATTTTATTCTCCTCTGTAAATCCTGAAATAAAGATCACTCTTTTAAAATTTTGCTGCTTGGTAGTTTACTTGCCTGGGGAAATGTGAAGTAGATTTTTTGTCGTGCAACTGGGATGCAATTTCAAAATCTTGGCAGGAGATGGGCAAAAACTGTGTGTAAAGCACTTTATGACTCTCCCAAGCTTTTCCGCTTTTATACTTTTATTCTCATACACCTGTATCTAACTGATGTCTCATATTTTGTACTGAGTTATTAATTCTCTGGTGCATGAACCATCTTTTTGTTATAAACTTTTGTAACTGGCTCTAAGTGCACCACTTGGGTACCTGGGCATTACTGAGGTAGAAAATTCAGATCCACTCAGCCATAAAATGGAAGGCTTATTTAACCAGCTTGGTTGCAGCATGAGAACTTATGTAACCACTGACACACAAACAAATTGTGTGACTGATATTCATTTTGGTACATCTTTGATTTCCCAACCAGAATGACCTGTTACCTATTTACATCTGCAGACAACCTGCAGCAAGGTTTCTGATCATCTTGATCTCAGAAAAAACCAAAACCAAACAATCTGAGTCCTGTCTGTGGATTCACAATGTGAATCTCTAAGCCCATATAAAGTATAAATTAGGAATATGCAGTTAAAACAGCTTCTTTACAACTGCTTAAACTTTGCAAGTTGGAAGGTCAGGCTCTTCAACAAAGGGGCAATATTAATCAAAGTTGTTTACCATTGATTGGAAGAACCAGAGTTTCATTTCCAGACAAAAACAGTAGAGATGAAATACAGGTCCTTTTGGGTTTCCAACAAAGAACAAGCTTTTTACTTGTGATCAGAATAGCCCAGCAACCATCAAAGAGCTGCTCAGAAAGGTCTTCTAGCAGTACACACCACCCAGTTTCTAACTTCTGCCTTTTGGCATCCATCTCTTCAAATAATGCTTTGTACCATTATGACAGCATTTATCATGATTAACTGTTATTTATGGAAGTTTTCTGACATATTCAAATTTCTAACTCAGAACTTAAATAGAAAAGGGCTGCATGGGGCCTGCCAACAGTTACATCTAACATAATAAATAGCTCTTGATGGTTACCATATCATATTGCATTAGATACATCAAAGAGACAACACTGAGAAGTTTACTTCTTTTTTGCTATATTTCATAGAACTGATGAACAACTTTGTGCTTTCCTTGAGAACCTCGGGGGCTCATAGTGGCTCAGTCTGTGCTGCAACCTTCTCCATCACTTGGGTCTGTACGAAATACAAGGCTGTCTATCACATTCCCTCTGAGTTGTACTGCAAGTGGAAATCATTCCTACTCATTGTTACAATAGTTCAGTGGATAAAACATTGACTGGGAGACCTGTATTCAGTTACTTCCTCTGTCTCAGGAAATTCAATCTTATACCTTCAATCTCCAGAAAAAATCACCACTATAACTGCAGGTTATAATGATAAAGAATAAAGGAATTCTTTACCTCTTCTGTTGAAATGTTCTTCTCTAATTTTAGACAAAGAAAAAAACCAAATACACGAGAAAAACATTTATCTGAGTTGTGAAAACCTGTTTGTGAACACAATTCCACTGTAATAGCAAAGGAAAACTTGGCCTTAGCCTATACTCCAGCAGTCACTTATGTATTTTCCATCAAATAACCACTGAATGAAACACAGAAGTTGTCCTTAGAATTGATTCTGGGTTCTTTTTTTCTAAGGAGAATGAAATAACCTCTAGACCAGGAGAAAAGAAGCATCGCCTTTTAAATCATTCTGGCTTGCTTTCAACTCTCTTACCCAGATTTTATCGCTATTGCTCCATACTTTGTTATTTTGCCATTAATCTAAAAAGCTGTAATTAACACTGTAATTATCTTTCTTTTCTATTTGCATGAAAAAAATTGAGAGAAGCATCAGGACTAGAGGCAGAAAACACACAGTGAGGTGGCAGTATCATACAATTGGGTAAAGATCCCAAGAGAAGTCTACACTAAATATTTTTTTAAGCAGCAGGAGGTAGCACAGAAATTAACACTGTGCTTGTCATCATATTATTTGAATGCATAAACCTTCCCTTTTTTTATCAATAATAATACCATATATATCCTCCAGTGGTAGAACATGTTTACAAGCTTAGACAAACAGATTCACGCTCTCTGACCCAATTCATTGTTCTACTCGCTGGTTCCCAAGCCTAAAAAAACAGATTAATGTTCTCATCCAAGTTAATATTAATAAAGACCCTGTCCAGGCAAGGAAAGGAGAGGTCTTCCCTACAGTCAGTGATGTTTGCTTAGCCTGAGTATTGCTAAGGGCTGGGTTTTGATTTTGATGACCACTTGTTCTTGCTGCTGCTGAGTTGCTCTGGCCTCACCAGATGAATCCAGCTGCTCTGAGCTCCAAACTCTCCAATGCTCTTCTGAGCCTCTTACTGTCTGGCTCTGGTTTCTGTCACTAAAAAATTCAACATAGGTGTATATATATATACACACATATGGATACTAATATATTACATTTTATATTTGTCTGTAAATATATGTTTTATTTCCTTTTTTTTCTCTCCTGAAACCAACAAAAAGGTGCTGCTTTTAGCAAAAAGAGTTCCTTTTTGTTTTTTTCCTGCATTTGTCCACTAAAAGATGCCACTCATCCCCCTGAATTTTTGCATTAGTGATTAGGAAGAGGCTTGTAACTGGGAAAATGGACCAACTATAGGAACATTTCTTAGTTTATCCAATTTTTATGCCATAATGTAGTTTTAAGAGATCTGGAGTAACAAGATATGAGCATCTTATGGCTATGGCTTTATTCATTTTTAAAAGTCTATTGGATTGTTGTGTTATATTGTGTTTAGATCTATCCACAGCTGTACTATTGACTTTGACAGTAATGTGATCTGGATATTTCCATGACTAACCTCAAAGTGCAGACTATCATTATAGTCTGGATGTGCTTGCATAGGCACTTTCTTCGATTAAGTGGTATGATTATTTTTGTGCTTCTTTCTTTCTAGGATGTTTTTATTTAGCCTTAAACTTACATACCAAAACCCTCTCCATTCAGGCAATAACAGGGGTTTTTTACCTCTTTTACAAAAATCCATGATTTTAAAAAATCATTATTTGTTCAATAATAAGAAAAAAACAGTTAAATGCTGCATTAAAGTTTGATGTCTTCCCCATAACTTCCAGAAGCATCTTATTTTAATTAAACTTCTTGCACAAAACCCTGAAAGGAGTATTCTCTTAAAGCACGAAAATACGAAGTCATTAAAATCTAAGCTTTTTGTGGTACAGATTCAGACATTCTTTATGACAGAATTAACACAAGTAACAACACTCTGTAGTTGCCTGGGGGAAAATAACACCTTCTAAGAAAAAGGTGTCTCTCCCTTGTAACTTTGGATTCAAGCAGGATATTTAAACCTTGGTCTCCCATGTCCAAGCACTAAGCCTGAGTCATTCCACTGCTGCATTTTCAACCTCAGCTTCTTCAAGTTGCTGTGGTGAATGCTGCTCACCTCCCGAGGCATCCAGAACCCTTTTCTATCCTCTGCCTCATGTGCATCATTTGAAGATACAGCTTCAGTGGCTTCATTGACTGCCTGAGTCATAACACAAACTAGGTCGTCCATACCCAAGCTGAATGTCCCAATCACTGGACCAATGAATCACCTCCTCTAATTTTCTGGCCCAATGTCTCTGTTCAATTATTTAAAGAATCCATGACCTTTTCTGCCACAGGTAAACATAGCCGGTGATCAGAGCATTTAGCTGTAATGAGGGAAACTCAGGTTGAAGACCTTTTGCTCCATTCAGGTCTGTTCTTGTTTAACTTCTCTTGGATGTTGTGGGATAACCTCTCTGCAGCTTTGTTCCCACAGATATTTCTGTCCTTCTTACCTTCGAGTCTCAAGCTTACGAGTATATAAAATATAACTAATTTTAAGGAATATTTTCAGAGATGAGAAAGCAATTTCCCCCACTTCCAATCACCAGCCTTTGAGGAACAGCATCGTGGCTTCCTGTTATGGGTGTTGATTTAATTATTTGTATTACATTTTCCATTAGACATCATATCTTTTTAATGGGTAAAATGAAAGAACTTCTTAGGTGCTCAAGAAATATTATTTTTCCATACAGTACGTTTGAGTTCTTTCTTCATATGATTCCTAAATTATATTGGTAAGATAAAAATAATTATTTTAAAGTCCTAGTCTCGAAGTATTTTGACATGTAGTACATTGTAAAAAATTACTACGTTAATGTTGCTATCCTCAAGGATCTAAACCTCAGTAAGGCTCTTGAAACCATGAGATGTTAAAAAATACTATCTTTTGGTTACTTTTGTTCATTTTTAAAACTTTCTGAATTAGTAGAATGTACTCAGGTTACATTTTCAAACTTTTCTCTAACCTTCCTGCAAGTGTAGGAATTCATGCTTATTAACAGCAATAAACACTGAGACTAATGTATTAATATAAGCCCAGAAACAAGGATAGAAACCTCACTAAAATTTGCAAGGCTTACAATAAAATAATTTCTGCACATTAACCCTCTGCTACCAAGGCTCAGTAAAGTTCTCCTGTAAAGTAGTTCTGTTGAAAACTTGAAGCTGTTTTGTTTGGATCAAGAATTGACTTTATTTTGCCCTCCATTCATAGCGTTTTGCAAATTATGTTCATGCAGTGCTATGGCGCTCTCAGAGTGTAAATCAGCTTATTCCCTGAATATATCCACCCTAACATTTTTGGGGTGTATTTTCCTCTTTTGCTTTAATTCCAGAAACAATCAAAGGCTAGACAGGTTATCAGCACAGAATGACAGCCTAAAACTACTTCCAAAAGAGCTAAAAATCTCAACCTGAACCTTTTCTCATGTCCATTAACCTATCTGAAAAGCTGCTGGGCTGGGCATGAACAAGCATGTTGCTCATTACAAACTATCTGCCACTTACATTTTAGTGTGAGAATATGATTCATAAAATCTTGGAATATCTACTTGCATAAAGCATTCCAGTTAGAGCTTTCACATATACTCTGTTCTCACACAAACCTCTTTTTTCAGTAATCAATGCAATAACTTTCCCCCCTTTTTTTCTCATTTGCCATTTCTTTGCTTGGGATTTCATTTTTTATAGAGTTTTGTGCTTGACTGCAATAAAACCAAACCAGCAGTTTTTTACTCTAGTGATAAGTTAATACCTTAGTCCATGGTGAAGGGGGAACTGTATATTATTACCAGTCTTTGAGTGCTGCATGCTCAGAAACAGCTAGATTCAGAAACATATATTAAGGCAACATTAGGCCTGGAAGACTGCAGGAAGTAATGCAAGGGAAGGTGCCAATTTAGTTTCTACCAACATCATTCAGCTAACTGAACTGCACTTCTTGTAGACCATTTCTACACATAGGAGTTGGTTACTCCATCATTAATGTTAAGTATTTCCAAACTCTGCTTTCTTCTGAGATCCAATATTAGTGCTCTGGTTTTTATAAACAATGCATGTCCGTAGCAACACGTGTGCAGCTAGGAGAGCCATGCAGTATTTCTGAACATCAGACCACTGAGAAGTATTACTTTTGAACTCCAGCTCTGTAAATCGTGGTCCAAATTTCCTTGTATACTATCTTGAGAACTTGCCAGATAGTTTCCTGCCAACTCTTCTATACTGGACGTGTCATTCCCTCTTTCTGTCAGAATGACAAAATCAGTTGTGGGATTTAGAATCTGCTAAGTAATTAACATCATCTCAACATTAACTGTGTAGAAAATATTATATTCTTAATCTGACTGATCTGGAAAGTCAAGCTTTGCCCACCTGCTGCCTGCTTATAAGAACTCAGCAACAGAAGCATTGGTTTTGCCAGAAGAAATAAATCTAACAAGAATGGTTTGAACTGCTTCTCTCTAATCCTATCTCTCTGGTTGTCTGCCTACATATCTCAAGTACCTGTCACTTTAATGTCATGGTGCCAAACTTTGTAAATTGCAGAGCCACTCAATAATTTGAGTCTTCAAATCTATTCTTTCAAACTAGATTAATTCATCCTTCTTTGGTTTTATTTATTTTAGGAAAATAAGATAAAGTGTATAATGGAATAATAAACAGTATGGAATTTTACTATGAGAAAACAATTCCTTCAAACAGAATGAATTGGGATTTTGCTGTTTCTGTATTTCCTGTTAGCTCCTTTCATCTGGGAGAGAAGTTATGAAAAACAATCTACCTGAATATATTATTTCCTTGTGGGAGATCAAAAATCATACAAGAAAAAAAATAGACATGAACAAAAGCAGTTCATACTACATTTTGCAGTGTAAATATTTCCTTAAGCAAGGAAATCCTCTGAAAAAGATATTTTCAAATACAACTTTCACTTAGAATGAGTTATCTTCATGAGGGTGAAGCCAAATAAATATTTCTATCTGAGTTTCAGTTTTGGGGAATTAAATGAGGTTATATATATATATCTATTGTCTAACAAAAGAGTATCTGAGTGAACAAAGAAGCGGAGGTTTTCTATGCATTGGTATCAGAAACAAAACTGATTTTTGAAAGTATAAATCTCTGCAATTTTATGCAAAATAGCTGTTCACTTCTGCTTGCTTCAAGAAAAACAGTTTGCCTTAAAGAAAGCAGTTATTAACTCTTTTGTAGACACTTGGATAAGCAAAACACATCCATTTCTGGTATTGTAAGACAGATCTGCCCTGAAGTACTACAGATATGAATGTCATATGCTCCATTGCTGGTTGAATGTAACCTTGTGCTTCTGTCCAGTTGAAATTAGTTTTACTAAATAAAGTGAGGCCACCCTTCAGAAGACACAATATTAAACATCCCAGGGTGTTAGAGAGCAATGAAAGATACAATTACCCTCAACAGCAGCTTCTACAAGCTGTGTGATTCCTATGCATTTACTGATTATCTTTATTTGTATTATTCTTTTTTCAGTAGTGGATATAAATTACATACCATTATGGTCCAACCGCAAATAATGAAATGACAATACCGTCCATGCCACAGCACAGTCTGGCATTCATGTATCTCTTTAGAGGTGTTAAGAGAAAAGACAGGGTATTGCAGCTGAGTGCACTTTATGATGGAATGCTCTAATAGAGATTTAATATATTTATCTGCCTTCTGAAGCCAGCAGCTATAGTAACTGCAAATGGCTGGCTGGCCACAGTTATTATCTGAGCAATCTAAGTAGTTATGTTTTGAGCTACAGGGTGTTGAAGATAATAGTTCACTCTAGACTAATGCCTACATAATGGCACATTGCCTTCTCCTTTTTACTTGCTGGTCAAGCCCAGCTGATGATGATTGACTTAATGAGAGTTATAACCTGGCCCATAACCTAAGGAATAAGAGGACTGTTTACACAGAAGAACAATATTATGCTCCTTGGGGGATTTGATGGATTTTGTTAGTTTTGGAGCTCTTTAACTCCTCGGACTACTATGGTACCTGTAGCAAATTGTCAGTCGACAATGGTGTCTGCAAGGGTTTACTGAAATCACTTAAATAATTTACCCAACAAATGAGTTATTGTCAAGATGTGAAATTGGACATCCATCTTGTTATTACTGTCCCTCTCTCCTACCTCTTTTTCTGTTTGTTTTATTCCCATTAGTGTGTTTCATTTACATGCATATCCTAATATATATGTCCTCACCGGATGATGCTCAATGTCCATTACTGCACACAGTGTTTGTATGTGCATGTGCAAGATCTTTTTAAGGAGTACTCCCCACTTTTCCTCCCTGCTTAGACTTGGTTGTCATTTCAGTGCATATTTCACTGCCCAAAACACCAGATATGTTTCCTTGTTAGGCCCAAAAAAAGTGGCTATTACTCCTTTAAGGGATCCCTCCCCCTTTTTCTTTGTTTGTTGGAAGAGGTCAGGGAGAAGAGGCATCACCTGAACCCAAGGGGCTCAGGTTAGGCTTTCTGGGAGGTTTTATGTAAGCATGACTAAAATGTTTAGCAACACTACTCAGATTTGCATGGAGCAAAAAAGTCAATACTCTGCCTACACCATGGAGAGATCAAAGATTTTGAGGTAGTTGTAAAGAGGCTAATGTTTGGGTCAAAAATATTTGAAAATACAGAAAAGAAAAATAAAGTACCACAGTTATTTTGCCCTTAAACATAATCTCTTTGCTGGAATAGACTGACTAGATATACATAAAATTGAGTCCACAATGGACGTGTACCTGCCATACCATATTATCTAAAAAAATACATTTCTATCTAGCTGAAATGTTAAAATCTTAAAGCAATAACATATAATCTGAACCAAAAAAACCTCTCAGCATGTTACGAAGATAGGCTTTGAATGCAGAAGCTATGTAAGTAGCCTTCAAAACATCCTTATTCCTGCCACAATGGTAACATTCACTCTATGTACGTGGTTCTAACAAGCCAGAATACATTTTGATAAAACTCTATTGACTTTGATAAATTAATAACAAAATTAACCCCAAGACTTCTTCTCAGGAAAAAAAAGCATTGTTAATTATTATCTTTGTTTACTTTTCTTGTTCTAATTTGACTCTTTTTCAATTTGCACCCTCTCTGAGCTGGAGTAAAATATTCTACTCACTCTTGGGGCTGCCTACTTTTTACCTGTGTAATGAAGAACTTTCTTAATTTTCCACTATTTTTGAAAAACTTCACTGTAATTTCTATGCTTCCACTTTATCTTTCTTACATTCACTGATGATGTCAAACAAATTTTATCCAGAGTACCACAGTCTTCTTTCCCCATGTCTCCTTTCAGGAAAATATATTCACCATGGGAATCTCTTTGGACCAGCCATGCTGGGGATCTTGTAATATTTAAGGTGGCTATTCTGCTCCTTTGTTCATTTATGCTCTCAGGAGCGTTCGAGAGATATGGGAAGAAAAGCAATTTGTGGATGTGTTTGGAATAACCAACAATTCTATCAACACACCTGAAAGCTGTGAATAATAATAATGACGATGATAAATAATAACAACAACAATAAAATAAAAACAATAACAATAATACTACTAACAACAATAAAATAATAACAATAACAAAAAAAATAATCATAACAACAATAATAATAGTAGTAGTAATATTAAACAACCCTAATGTGAACGGTATGACTCTGGGTTCTTTCCTTAAATATTATAATCAGCTGAATGACTGCCTTTACCTGTATGAGGCCTTTAATAGGGCTCTTCAGTCACTTAATACTTGAATACTGCCCCTTAAGCCCTTTTCTGCAAGTCAGTTTCCTCTATGAAAAGGAGGGTTAAAGCTGTATTATCACTCCTTAGAGCAAAGGGATCATTTGGTCATCAGCAGATCCATCTGACTAGAAGATGTTTTTCCTTCCCACTTGTTCACCTGTGGGAGAAGGGGAAAAAGATAACCCAAATGGTACTACTTATTGCTCTCAGTCCAGAAAGACAGAAGTTGTGGGAATGATGCCTTGAGAGCCCTTATCATGGATTAAAAACTAAGTTGTCAAATGGCAAAAAGAAATTGTTTCTTCAACTTGCCAGTTGTGGATACAAATACCAAAAGGTTTTTGCTTTAGTGCTTTCAAATTCAATAATCATTCATCAGTTTGTTTTCCTTCTGTGCTAGGGAGGACAGGTAGTCAGAGCAGAGAATACAGATTGTTTCAGTCGGCTCCTGTTCAGCTGATAATCGTATACACAGCTGTATGCAGCCAGTGCCTGCCAGCAGAGGCCTGACCCAAACAATTAACCTTATATTAACGCCCCTAATGGTGATCATCTGTTGCCATATGCCTGCAGCCTGAGCTCTAACTCGGCAATGAGACCATCTACTCCTCAAGTCACAACTGATCCTTGATCACAAGCTGCTGAGCCTCAGTTGGTTTTTAAAATGTTTATTGGTAATCTATTCCTTCTAGGGAAGAATAAATGCCCTTGAGAAAGATAACAATTGTTTCAGGCAAATCTGTGGGATCTGCTCACATGGAGACAAATGACTAAATACTTTGTTCTAAATAAGAGTCTAAGTTTTGTATTTCTCTTTGTCTAGAACTCTACTCTTCATTAAAACCAAGGATAAACTAGAAAAACTCCTTTTCTACCTTATTTGCCTTCTGCACTGAAAGCGTTCACTGCCTCTGTATCGAGTATAGTTGTTTTTCTAGGAGTAGTCATTGATTCTGAAAGCAATTTGAAATAGCCAGTGTGTGAAGTAATTTTTCTTGTGCTCAGGTTGGGATATTTAAACATATGTGTGCTAAGACCAGTATTTGCTGCACCAGTGCTGGTGTTAATCCTTGTTTATACTGGGAATAAGCTGCCTGGCAGGTGTTACATTTTTATTTCAAATCTGTTGCTTTCCTAGATTTATTCTTTTTATCATTGCCATCCTAAGAAAGCTCTTTCTTTTTTTTTCCTCCAGGAGAAATTCAGGCCTGAGTATGTACTAGAACAGCCACGGTGGAAATCTACTAAAAAAGACTAGTCTTTCCATATCATTCATACAACCAAGAATAAAGTGGAATTGAGGCAAACAGTGCATTAATAAAAAAAGACCAATGGACGTTTCAGTATTTAAAAAAAAAAAAAAAAAAGGGCCCTCTTTTTTTTTCCATCCCCAGTATCATATTTTATGTATGATGCTTCCATGTACCTCTTTTTCCCCAATCTATACATATGTAGTAGATTATTGATTCTTTGGGCAAGATACGCCTAATGCTTTCTCCTTTGCCCATTATCGTAAAATCTAGAGGGACTGAGAGGCTAAAATACATTTGGATATGCACTTGGATAAGTGCAGAGAAGTTTTATTAATGAAGCCCACTTTAAGGTTAGCTGATCAATAAAAGTTAGTATGACTTACTTGCTACAGCTAAAAACTGGGCCCTGCAAAAAGTGTTGCATGCTGGATTTTGAAAGTAATATAAAATATGCTTATTTACATCCCCCCTTCAGTTTTCAGTATTCTCCACCCCAAAGTAGCAAAGAATATATGGTACAGACTACAAATAAGAAAGTCTGATGAATCATGCAGTAGTAAGAAAACATACATTCTTCAGTAGTGCATATGAAAGTTATACAGTATATATGACAATATTTTAAAATCCATTCTTGCAGGAATAAATGGGCTATATAAAGTTATTTTGGTCCTTCAAGCAGCTGACTTATTTCTGCATGTTGTGTTTACCACCATGAATCGCTAAAGGAACAGGAAGAATGATGTAGACAATTTCAGTACTGAATCCTTGCACCACTAAATTTTCTCTTTTGCACACATTTTACATTTCCTATCCAGTTCTGGTCTCTTGAGGTGTTATGATCTCTCTGTTCTCTTCAGCTTCTTTGAGATAATGGCATTCAGCACCTTGCAGTTCCCATAAAATGTATCAGGATCTCCATTAATTTCAGTGACAACATTTCAGTTCTCTCTGAGAAAGATAACATCTCCAAAGCCTTTGCTGCAGAAATAAAGTATTTTCAGTACTTACACACATTGCATCAACACAGTCTGGAAATATGAGTCTATTTTTAAAGTCCATTCTAGAAAACATTGTAGAGAAGTAGGAATATTTCAATACAAAACATGGAAATTATGATGAAACTTTTACAGAACAGCTGAACTTGGACTTTCACTGGAGATCAGTGCCAGCATTGTTTTGCAAGGAACTAATTTCTACTCCTATGAAATTATTGGTTTCTAATTGAAATTCAGAACTATCAAAATTGGAACTGCAATGGAGTGGGTCAGATGGTCTGATGAAAAATAGAATGTTTTCTTAATATTTCCCAGCGTGCTCATCCCTGAAATATCAGCAGAGACTCCTTGGTGACTTATCAGGTGAAATAAATTTTTATTCTTCAAATAAAGGCTTAACTCTGTTTTTAAATTGCAAAAATGTGGTGGTAAAAGGGAACGTCTTGAGCTGTCAGTTGTCTATTAGAGTTGCTTTGTGTGTCTGACAGAATATCACAGCTGGCTGTACAAATGGGAAGATTATTTCACAAGAAGGAAAATTCTATTAAATTTCTCTAGGTGGTTTTTGTTGAGGTCTCCATGATGATGACAGAGGTGTGGTAACTAGATAACTAGGAGAGGAAAGGGAAAAAGCCTACTTTCATGTTTAGGTAAGTAAATGTAATGAAAATCTGGAAGTGAACATGTCTTATAAGATATAGAAATCCTATACTTGTTTTTGACAAAGCGCAACAAAAGTGAGAGTTTCTGATAATTTTGGAGTGACTCAGAACAGTACATCTGAATATACTGCACAAACTTTTGTAAACAAAATTGGGCATTGTATATTGCATTTTAACAATAATTTTTAATTAACAAGAATTACATTTTAACAATAATTGTATGCAACATACAATTAATTAACAAATCTTTATATTTAAAAAGCAAATTACTTTGGAAAGCTGGTCTTGACAGGAAAAAGGATAGGCCTTTAGTTAACTCTTGATTATAAAGGGGTGAATTGTGTGAAAAGAAAAAAAACAGGTTTTTTATGTTTTGTATGATTCTACCCCAAAATTAAGAGTTCATTAAAAGTTTTCATATCTTGCCTCCCTCTCAAATCATAAATCATCTAAAATCTATAGCTACCGAGTCACATAAGCTATAGAAATCTTAAAATATTTTTTGCTCTCAGGTACCTCAGTAGATTGACAAAGAGTTATAGTTAAATCCAGTTCTCCCATACAAATATTGAGTAATTTAAATATACAAAATGCTGAGACAGATGAGTTGTGCAAGGGAAAAAATAGTAATAATAACAGGAGAGGAATAGGGCTAACGTCTCCTTTTCCCTCACCATTTTCCCACTATTGAACAAGCCAGTGGGAGAAATTTCTGCTTTACTTATGCTGCTTCATTTTGGCCTGAATTTGCATGAATGTGCACCCTTTGGCCCAAGCATGCGGTCCCACTCCTAGAAAATGAAGACCACTCTCACAGAGATGAGCCCACAGTCATGATATGAATCTTAGTGGGGGGGGCTAAATCTTGAGCACGCCCTCCTATTCAGACTGAAATTCACCTCTGAGTTTTCAGGCTGACTTCCAGTTACATATTTTTATTTATTTCTTTTATAAAAGACATAATGCACCCTAGAAAATGTGTGGTCATTCATCAGAGCAAATAAATTCTGGAATATGTTGAATGAAAGCCCTTAAGCTTCACCAGAAGTACAACCAAAAGGGATGGAATGAGAAATTAAAGAGGAAGCCAGTTGTGATGCCTGAGAATTTTTTGTGTGCACAGCTATTTTTCTTTTTGACGCTTGCTTTATTTCTGGGAAGCATCTTTTACTCAGTCATTTCCTCTGATTTAATGCTGACTTGAGCAAAACCAAACCTTTCCTCGTTTTTCTTACTCACTGAGGACAGCTTTAACATGAATTTCACAGCAGTAGATCGGGACTTGGCTCTGTGTTTGAGGCAGACACACCTCCAGCAACACACAGTCCAATCCCTGGATCTGTACACCAGGTCTGGGCACCTGCAGCTTTCTGTTGCATGATCTGAAGGTGTTGTGTGGGTTGCAGTGCCTGTGTAGTCTGGGGTGAGTTACAGAGTGAGTGACCATCTGTTTCCTTTCTCTGTCAGTTTGTCCTGCAAGGCAAACTTACTTCAGCATGTCGTTTTTGCATTTAAGGGGCTGCGTTGCAGAGAAAAAGTGAGGGGTTTTCAGCGTCTGTGAGGGCGCGCCTGAAGCTGATGAAGCAAATGACACTCTCATCCAAGGGACTGGCATCTTGAATACATTCGTGCATAAATACTCTGGTTCAAAAATCCATTTTAATATCTATCTTGCATCCAAGTGCACATTTTCATTTGACTTTGACTTTCCTTGTATAAATTTACCTGGCTACGACTAAGCGTGCAGCTGAACAGTTATGGCACTTATTCTAAAGGTACCACATGTTGATCCAGATGCAAACAGTCCTCTGCTTTCCAGGGTTTGGGATACAAGAACTAGCCAGATCACTCTCTTCTATACTGCTGGTGACAGCAATGATCACACCAGATGCATGCTGGCCTGATGTATCTGCTCAGAACAACCAGAGCGCTTAATCCTCTGGACCACCTATGCAAACTGTACTGACTGCGAGTGAAATAATGCAATCCCTGTCTTGCCCCTCTTTTAATCCATAGTCTTAAAAAATAAACATAGGAACACAAATGCAAAAATGTGTTTATGCACCATCAAACCTACGCATCTGAAAACTTGAAAAATTAAGAACGGTCACAGCTAAAATTTCAACGGCAGTATAAGCTTGGCCAAAAGAATCATGCTGGTGTTTCTCTTTGTGCATGTATGTATACAAAAGAATTCTTTAGTGACCTATGAAAAACATGCACAGCATATTTAAAATACTATTTATATCTGTATGTGTGCGTGTCTGTACATGTACAATATCACAAAGTCAGAAATATTGTGGGAAAATTAATAGAATTTTTCTTTTTACTTATGTGCAATGGATTACTGAACCACTAATTATTGTTGATTGTCACTAATTTGATCAGGTGGCTGTGCACAGTACAGAGGACAAACTCTTTTTCTGTGGAACATGCAGTAAACACAGGCCAGCAATTCTTTGTTCATTCTATTTTTCTCACTTGAATGACTATTTCTTGGCCTTGATCATGTGCTTGGATTTTTTTCCCTCGGCAGAGACCCAGCTTGTTTATAGCATATTTTAGGAGCAAAGTTCTGGAGAAAAAACCACTGAAGTCAATTTTGCTGAGTATTGTAAAATTTTTACGGACTGAATATATACTGTTTCGAAGGAAGAAAATCATAACAATTTCTTATGTTTCCATTAAGTTGCATTAATGTAGTATTTGCAACGGATAGTTTTCCTCTTAGGCTTGTTTCTATTAGCAGTCCTCTCTCTCACAGAGGGCATGAAATTCTGCTTCTTTCAAAGTCATCATCACAACCACAACCAACATCCTTCATTCCAGGACTGAACCCATGAGGGTTAGTGGAGCCATTTCCATAACACAGAATCTCCACACCAAAGTAGACTTTCCTGTAAATGCCCTCTTTGAATAATGGTCATTCTTCATCATAACTGCCCCGAAATTTAAGTTCACTGAAGTCAGAATTAACCCTTAGGTAGCCTTTATACATGAACTCGTTCTTGCAAGCAATCTGTTTAATGCAGAATAAGAACCATTATTTTCACTCCATGGACATTTAGTTTTTACCCAAAACTGCTTTTTCAAGTTATAAGCAATTAGATGCTATTTTTCCTCACTGAGTACAGAGCTAACTTCTAAAAAATTCTCAAATTCCCCCATATCATGCTACTTTGGTAATTAGATTAGCACACAGACAAAGTTAAGACAAGCTGTGGCTCACAGCAAAAATAAAAACCTGAAGTTATTTAATTTAGAACGCTTTAAGTTCCTAAAAGCAACTCGTGTGGGCCTTTTTGTAAAATTTGAGTCTTTCCACTGAGTTCAGTAAGCTTCAGTTCAAGTCCATATGGAAAAAATGTCCCTCTAAATAAAACTATTCCACTTCTGTCATGACATTGTAGTAGTTACGGTAATTTTTTCAGACATTTGTTTGGTAAATCTCACTATAATATTTCTGTCTAAGTTAGTTCCCATTTTAGTCTAATATTTAGAGAATCTTCTCTTTTTCTATTTGCAATGTATCACATAAACATGTATTATGCTAGGATACAGGCTTAAAGGGTCAGCAGTGTTTTAAAAACAGTTGTCAGTCTCAAGTAAAACACCTGGCCTAAAGTCCTGTTTCCCTCCCTTTCCCCCTTCCCCCTCTTTTTTTTTGCTAAAATATTTTAACATCAGTACCACAAGCAGACTATGGTTTTTCTTCTTCTGCCTTTAAAATGCTGCTATGCAAGAATATAGTAGTTTAATACTGGGCTTTAGAAACAAAAACCGAATTATCTTTTCAAGTCACAATTCCATTTTTAACTAGGTTTACATCTAGGAGAAATAAACACACAGAAAATAAAGCAGAGGTAGCTTTAAAGAACTGTAAAATTATTTACACTATATTAATAAAACTTCAAGGACGGTTTAGAAAGCAAAAATACAATAATAACTAGAGCTTTATAGCTCAAGAACTGTAACTGGAGCTGCAGTCAACAGTTCAGGAGAGCTCTTCAACTTTAGTAAGCTTTAAAAGCCGTGAGCAAAAAAGCACTTTCTCATGAACATTTACATTAAAAACACCGTTCTCTTTATCTAGCAAGCTATCAGAAAGTTTTGCCAGCTGGTTGGGATCTCAGAAAGACCAGAGTTTCTAAAACAATGTACTTATCTTCAGAAGGCCTAATGAGAGAGTTCTTTCAAATTTCATTCAAAAAATTGCTCTGTGAACTGAAAAAAAAAAACTGCAAGAAGCATAAACTGCTGAGAGAAAAAGTGTTTTTATTTTCTTCCCTGTTGGATGAGAAAAAAACAGGAATGAAAACAAGGAAAAGATGGTGAGATGCTAACACACTTTAGAATTTCAGGTACTAGGCCATCTGTTCATAACCTGTATTTGCTGAGTAAGCAGAGGCAATTCTAAAATGAAGCTGCTGAAAACCTGCCTTCCCATCAAGAATATAAGTCAATTAGCTCATAAAACATAAAGTGACTGTAACAATAACAGTTCCTGAGTTATATAGTAAATACTCAGAAAATATTTAGGTTACTTCAGATGGAGTTTAATGTGACAGAAGAGACTTTATTGACAATAGAGTGACTATCCATCCTTTCATCCACAGAGCAAATCAAGCTATGAGCCAACTTGCAAGCTGTAATCTCAGAAATAATGTCAGAGTATGAAAGTAGCTTGATGGCATGACAGGTAAAACGCCTTTATTATCATAAATGTTCATTAAGAGAGGAAATATGAGGGACTTTCTTTTACAAGGTTTTATTGTCATGTTACTCAGAAAGTGAACTGTCCAAGAACAGTAAAGAAAGTCATTACACAGTATAAAATCCGTTTTACCAAACTGTTTCGGTAGTGTTACAAAGGGAGTTGGTAGAGTTTTCTTGTAGGAGTGCACTCTGAAACTTATCGTTTTAATTATACTGAGTCCCTGAAGATAAAGAAAATTGAAGAAAGTTAATATGTACATGTCTCAGCTCAAGAGCGAAACAAGTAGGAAGAAAGATCTGTGTAACTGACAGAATGTAAAACACATATTAGATAACAATTTCCAGTGAAAACAAAACAAGAACAGATGGAAAAAATAACTATGTTGGAAAAGAAGCATTGTCTCCCACTGATCAGCTGGTTGAATTTATATTTTTACTGATGAGGGAAAAAAAAAAGAAAAGGGAAAACAGACAACTGTTGTAAAGTCTATGTGAATTACACACATAAACACAGGCATGCACACATATATGATAGGTGTTTACTGCATTTGTGGGAAATAGTTATGCCAGCTTTTGGATACTTTTTGGCAAATCTTCGTTCTGGTAGGTGTTTAAACCACTCAGTGCATTAGAAATTTATTAGCAAAAAAGAAGAGAAGCAATAAGATAAAGGAGATATAAAGTAGGTATCTCTTGAAGGTAAAGTTGTTCAGCCAGAATATTTCATGTCAAGAACAACAAATATGTAGTTAATAATTTCATTGCTCCAGTGACAGAAGGTGTGTGACTCCTATAAGAAGTAGCTATGGCCATGGTGTTCTCATATTAAAAACACATCCACACAGATGAAACTTTTCAAAAACCAATACAATGATTTGTTGGTTTTATTAAATGGCACATATTCAAAAAGGTCATGCTAGTTGTTATAATTTCTTATTATCCATTTTATTTACAAAATTATACTGAATTGTGTTGAAATAGAAACCCTTTTTTATATAGAAATAATTTACATATATAATAGTTGATAGATTGTGTTCTAACAAGCCAATGTTACTATCATTCAATCAGCGATGAATCAGAACTGTGCTGCATTAAAACTAATAACACTGTAAATTATAGTTTAAAAAATACTCATGCAATGAAATTTAAAATGCCCTTGGGTAGGATACAGTCACTAGTCACCACTATAATTTCATTTTAAAAAGTATTTAATCTGGTACAGACTGTAACTACCACTCTGTAAGGGTTCTCTTTTCCTCCCTCCCCTTGTCTCTTCTCCACTGTTTTGTGTTTTAGAATATAATGTATATATTCCCTAGACATACATCTGTATTACTTCAAAAAAGCAATTCTCTTTCTCTCTCCCCCCCTCCCCACCCCTAACTATACAGTTTATATACTATACTATATACAGTTGGCAGAACTATAAACTCAATCTGAAGAGAGAAATTCAGGGGTATAATAATAATTTTTTTTCATACCATAGTTTAATTTTCCTGCACTGACTGAATCCTTTTACTTCCTACTCAGCAAAAGGGGGACCCAATGGTCAGTGTAAGCTCTTAAATGGCTTCTGAGCTTCACAGGTATATATAACTTTACTTCAGTTAAGAGTGGAGCTAGATTTTAGATGCTGCATTCTGTGACTTTTGGATTATAATTCTCTATTGTATGGTAGAACAACATAACTTTTTAAGAATTGGGGCAGTATTAAATGTCTTTCATCACTACTTGTAAAATTTGCTTTTGTTCTAGTTACTAGAAGCCTGTACACTTTCAGAGAAAAGGCAGATTATTAACTAGTCACAGCACTAATATATGACTGCAGGTTGTGGGGGTTTTTTCTCTGCTCTTCAAATCCTGCTTTTATTAGCAGAGATTTCACTCATATAACATCAGCAAAAGCTGGTAAAATAAGATCATTTTTATGAGAGAACGATTGCACATGTTAGAAAATATTGTCTTGGTTGTCATATGTGCCTTCTGAAATGCCGTTCTGACAGAGGGCCAAGATTTTCACGTATTTAATATGTTTGGTGGGGTGTAAGTCTCTGCAGAAGTTTCACCATGAGTTTGCATGGGAATTTTCTTCAGGAAAGGAGCCATCTATGGCATAGTGAGATGGACTTGGCTGTAATTTTTTAGCCTATATGGAAAACTCATAAATTTGGATTATGCAATAAAATACTGATGTTGTTTGCCAAGCACTGAGTGAAAATCTGTTTATTTGCATTTCTACACCTATGTCATGTGTATTTTCATTCCAGCTCACCATCACAGATGGAGTGGCTTTTTGGAGGAGGAATTCCCTTAGTTCATTTACGATTTCAAACTTCTCTGAACTTCAACAAAGAAGAAGTGTTTTTGTGATTGACTGACATCAAGTTGTACAAAAAGACACTTAATAATTTCTACATACAAAGACGTGTTTTATCGGCTGAAGAGCACGTGGCTACACATGCCAAAAACACAATGATGTGACCTACCAAGAAAGGGGTGGACTTCCCAGCTCAAACCACATGTGGAAGAAAGCAAAGGAAGAACTACTTGATTCAGTGACATGGCAGTTTGATTTCCAGATGAGGCTGCAGGGAGCTGAGAATTCACTGGAAAGGTCTTACAAACCAGTTTAAGAAACAGTTGTGATCTAACTGGCCATGAAATCAAAGCCCTCCTAGCAAAACTTGTAGATATTCCAAAGGCTTCTTAAAAACTATTTCCTCTCTGAATCATGATTTTTTTCTCTTTAACAGTCATATCAGAGAGAAACTACACTTAATCTGTACATTGTCTTAATCCTTCAATCACACCATCATGTAGCCGAGGCAGCTCTCAGCCCCACTCTGACACTTGTATTTCTGATATATTTGTAGGAACTGGGCACGTTCTCTGCTAGACTCTTCTTTTCGTAGATTAAACAAAGGAACCTTCAGCACCTCTCCTTGAAATGCGAAGTAGATTGTCCATTCTCTAATCAGCCCATCCCAAACTCAAGTTTGGAAGTGAACCCTTTGGCTATGAGAATGTGTCAGCTCTAGAGAGATCAGAGCTGGAGCTGGACGCAGAGCTGTGGGCTGTCTGCTAAGGAGCAGGAATGCTGAGCTGAAGTGCCAGTGAAACAGTGAGCAATTCGTGATCTCCACACCTCTGATTCCTCTGACTGAAGGAATTGGAATCTTGGCTGATATTTTCCTACCCAAGAACTGTACAGAGTGCCGATAGGATCTAAACACAAGTAAAACAAAATTCACAGAATGGCTAAAAAAGTCTGGTAAAAACATTGGATACAAGGATGTAATTCCTGGCACCCAAGGCTGGAATGATGCAATCAGAACATATTCTCACACTTCTGTCACAGTTGCTCACTGTGAAGAAGTTGACAGTTGAAAATGGCTATGAAGAGCTACTTTAGGATCTACTTTAGGTCTAAACCTGTACAGCAATTCATATGCTATAGCAGCTTTCCACAGCTGGGCAGTAAGCTTTGCGCTGGTGAATACCCAAGAATTGAAATTTTTTACTGCAAAACAGATTGAAATGAGACAAACAGAATAGTCAGTTGCAGAAATGTTGTTCTCCCTCAACTAATTCTCTTGCAGTTATTCAGGAAAGTAGGATAGATGTGACTTTATATGCAGGAAATTTTACCATTGAATAGCCCCTTGATAATTAAAAAATATTTAACCTACTTAACACATATTCCCAGGTAGTGATTCTCTTTTTGTGTTATAGATTGTTGTCATCCCTCCCGCTGCTGTTGACGATGGCGGTAGCCATCCAAGGCCCTCCGCCACCCTCACGCCGGGCGAGGTGAAGGATGGAGAGAGGGACTCATCACGAGGTAGAAAGCTGCTTTATTAGGGGTGTCTAAACAGGGCATCAGCACCTTCCACCGCGGATGACAAAGTCGAGGCAGAGGAGTTGTGCAGAGGCTTATGAGGGGTCAACACCAGCCAATGGGGATCGGGGAAAGGGGCGGTGTCGGGATCGCGAGCCAACCGGGCTACAACAAGGGCAGGACAAAGGGGGGACTAACCAATCTCTGCGGTGGAAGTGCAGAGCTTTCTGGAAACCAGGCGGGGCCGGCCCCATCCGCACGCCCCTGCCTCCGCCCCCTGGGCGGGGACAGGTTATGACGCTCCGGGGCCTGCCTCCCAGAGGTGGAGCTCAGGTGGTCGACTCCGCCTCCTCGGCATCTACTGTTGCCGAACTGGTTCTGATTGCTGCGGAGGTGGAGAATCCACCCTCCGCGATAGATTGCAGTTTAAATAGAAGGATTAAAATTTCATGTATCTGTGCATTACTTAGATGAGAGAGGAAACTACTACCTGCAGTCAACAAAGGTGAAAAATATACACATTTCAAGAAATCTGCCCTAGCCCTGAGAAACTGTTCATCTTATAACCATGTTGGAGTGCATGTCACTATGGCTTTGGGACAACCAGCCCTGTGTCCCCAAACTGTTTCCTTTTCCTCCATCAGCACATTCCTCCATCAGCTCACACAGACAAACATTTCTGTCTGACAGAGACCACAGCCCAGGGTTTACTGAGGCAGCATCACTATTATAAATACTGATGTAACTACTGGAGGGGCTTTTTTGCAGCTGTTCAGATAGAATAAAATTATAATAATTCCTCGTGAAATCCTTTTAAGGATTTGTATGTCTAAATACTACTCAGCCAGAGTTGCAATATTAATAATTTATTATTATAGCCAGACAATTTCTGCAGAAGATTCATAATAACACCTATATGGGTTCATTAACTTTTAATGGTAAAATCCTAGGGAAGGTGATTTGGGTACGTAGCCTTTAATAAGGCTTAATACTAACACTTGACACCTGTTTCTTTCACCTTCCCTGCCTCTCATTCTAAATTATCTGTCATAGCAATTCCTGATTCAGGCTCTCCATAAGGCTTTACCCTCGTTTCCATTTGAAAACCTTCATTTCAATGGGTGGGCTGAAAAGTCCTGTACTCTTAAAATTACCACTTATGAAGCCTGGTTAATGGCATGTCTCTCCACTTTCATTATTCAGCTTAGCAACTATCAATAAGCATAAAAGAAATTACACAAAAGGTGTAAAAAAGAGTATCTTTACTGCTCCAAAAGAATATTCATTTGGTTAAGAAAAAAGTTATGGGTTTTTTTTTTTAACCTTGTGTTCCAGTTGCTGCTATGAAACTTTTTCTTTGGCTCATGGTGAATAACAGAGATCAAGTTTTTAGTTAAGGGACCAGAAGACAGGACATAATTATTAAGAACAAACTATACAAAGTTTATTACAGAAGACTAAATCTCAAGTCAAAATAGGGCAATAAACCCTCAACATTTGAAAGTATGAAATTAAAAACCAGAGAGGAAGGAATGTTAAAATGAGAATAAAAAGCAGAAGACAGTGAGGACAAACCACAGTAATGAATTTAACGGTAAATGGCAACTTTCATTGGACTGTCTTTAAATATATATTTTAGCTATTACAGAGGTTTTTTTGTTTGTTTGGGGGGGGTGTTATTCATTTGGGGGGGTTACTTTGGCATTTTTTTAAATTAATTGTTCATTTTTTCACTGAAATGTCATCTTCTGTTTTCAGCTTCGGTCTTGAATGTACATACTCCCTAAGGCAGTGCCAAATCAAAAAGATTTTCTAAGGGCTTAAACTCTGACAAACTAAGGATGCCGGAGGAATACCAGCCAGGGTGAATAGGTAAATAAGAAATATTTTGTATGTCTTTCTGTAATTTACTTCCATAGGAAGGTCTGCAAACCTCAGCTGTTAAGTTTAAGTAGGGATCTAAGCAAAAGTGATCTAGTTTTACTGGAGGGTAGTCACAAACAGATCATGTTTGCTGTTAATAGAAATTGTGCCAGCTCAGACCCCTAAAATCAAACTGCCTTTATTAGAAAGACCTCTCAAAGGATTTGATAGACTCAAAGACCTAGATCAGTTAAGGTCAGAAGTGAATTCTGGAGGTGATATAGTCTGATCCCCCACTTTTCAGACACTACTGTCTTGAGCTTATTATTAAAAAATTAATACTGGAATTTTTTTTAAATTTACCCTCCATTTATGCATGTTTCAGGATTCAGTATCTATGTGTTTATTACATGGTTTGAACAAAAAATTGAGGCATAACTCAATTTTACAGTAACCGAAATGTAATTCTGAGATCCCAAATATAATTTAATAAATGTTATCTTCAGATTGTGCATCAAATTTTGTTTCTACATTAGGATTTGTTTTTTTATTGGTTTTTTTGTTTGTCTAGAAAGATTTTCTGAGAGTTTTCTACTTCAGTTAGAACAGTTATTACTTCAAACATCTATGGCAATACTTTTTATTTTGAGACTGTTTCTGTACAAGCACCAAGCATTACAGTGGCAGAGATATCACTATGAAATAAATACCTCAGCTTTTGTTTTAAAATCTGGAAAGGTCTTGGCAGCAGTCCAGCAGTTGGTCCTGAATCATAACAGCTTCTCATTGTGAGAAGCAAAGAGGATGCAGAACATGATTTCATGTTCTGCAATGGAGAATGGGAAGTGCTCAGCAACTTATCAGTTACATTAAGATATATCTATATACACCGTAAACTCTTGATCCTGCCAAACTCTTATCTCCTCCTTTCTGTCAATTATGGGGCCTTAAATTGTGTCTAACTGACTATACAAAATAATGATCTATGTATTTAAATAAATTAATTTTAACAGCTTGTCTGCAGTTTTCCTGTGTTTTTCAGAATAATGTAATTTACAAATAGATTCAGAATAAAATACATAATGTGACCTTCATAAACATTCCAAATAAGTTTCCTAATCTCTTCTTTTCTATAAAGTTTGTGTCATTTTTGAAAGTAAGGTTGTAAAATATTTTAAGAATTTTAATTGTAACCATTTTTCACAGAAAGGATAAGGTAAAACTGCTCTTCTTTTTCCCCTCTGAATTTTCAGAAATATCATATGGCAGTTTTATTATCCAATTTTTGAGCATCCTCTAATTTCCAGTATTCAACAGGAGAACCATTACAAGAGCCTGGTCAAGGAAGCCTTCAATTTTTGTAAGTCAAAGAATTGAATTGATTTATAGGATATTATTTATTCAGCTAACACCTTTCACATAAATATTAATGCAAAAAAAAAGAGCAGTGTTTAATATTTTGTCAAGTACTGTTGTCGTTTGTTCCCATCAAAAAAGTCAAGTTTTCACTTCTTTTTTTTCCCACTACTAAGTGCCTTCTCCTCTTCCTTCCATACGCCTTCAACTGCAGTCGAGCAAGGTAAAACATTCAGAAGCACGATGTTATTGTTCCCCCATCTGTGTACACTTCTACAAGAAAACTCATTAAAACTTCTGACTATTCAATGAATTATCAAAAAACCATCAAAGACATTATTTCATGGACAAAGTTTTAAGGGTCTGAGAAGCATTGCTGTGCCTTCAGTCACTTGGCTTCATGTACGGGTCTTGTGTCAGCTTTTGAGACAAAAGCATGGCTCATAATGAAGTGCATTTTTTTCAAGGTGTATGTTCTGTTCCATGCACATAAGAGATTGAGGAAGATATAACTGAGCACACACATTCACCTTTGTATCAGTCCCTTATATCATTTCTCTGCATCATGGCAATTCTTTTTGGTAGAGATTATTCCAAATAAACAATGAATGTTTCAAAGAATTAGTATTATAATACAAAGGTATAATACAATAATTTAATTGAAACTCTTAAAATTAATAGCAGAGCAATGTTTTATTTAATTTTAAAACCTTGAGAGTTTATTTTTCAAATCAGCCCAATCTTTGTAAATTCAAGTATTTCAGTTCCATTTTGATACGGCACTGACAAAGATACTATAAAGCGATAAACTCTCTCCCAAAAAATCAGGAAATACAAAACACTTTCTTGAGGAGATTGTGCTTAATACTTTCTGGACTACATGAGTGAACTGGCAGTCTTTGAAAGCAGGTAAGAAGTGAAAGCTTAGTACGGCTGAGATAACAAGTTGGGGAGTGCATTGTTTGTCTACTGGCGCCAAGCAGTGTTCTTAAGATTAGCGGTCCTAAATCTTTCATTCATGGCATTACAAACTGACCATCATAATCCATTCATTAAAGCCATACCAAAGAAAAGGATAAGAAACTAAACAGCTATGTTTAAAAACCACAAAACCTTAAATTGACAATTTAAGTATTTAAATGTGCACAAAGTCATATTAAGCAAACCTTAGGATGTTTTGGACTAGAAAGACTTTTGCAGCCTCGAATCACTTTGTAAATTACCATCTCCCTCTTTCCCTCTCCTCCCTCCTCTCATGATACTCTCACAATAACAAAAGGGATTAGCTAAGCAATCTAAAGTGAATCCACTTTAAGGGCATAGTTAAACTCAGAGTAACTAGCAGTCAGTGTCAGGGCATGTCAACTGTTAAGTATGAAGTCGGTCCTTATAAATGAATTGATCCTTGGGTTTCTGTCTTCTGTTTTGGAACAGTATTACTTGATAGGAGGAAAAAATTCCTGTAACATGAGATCATATGTAATCTGCCAAATTTTTTATGTTCTCTTATAAATTTCTGAACTGAAATAATTCCACAAATATAATGAAAAGGGGTCCTCTTTTATACCGCAGTAAGTGGGAACATGTCAGTTACCCAAATAGATTTCTATGTAAAAGTTTATCTACAGCTGTGCACAGATTTTTACACCTGGACGCACCTACGGGGGGTACCTGCGACTGCGCTTAGCTCCAGTGTTCTCAGTACCAATGCCTGTCTAAATAATTAAACACAATTACATGTCGTCATGTGGCATTAGACATTCTCCAGAGAAGATGCAGGCTTGCCTACCATCACTACACCAGGAGGCTGACACAAAATATGTTCAGAGTATGTGCCTGGGCTCCTTATAAGGATTTTCAATGAGCTTCCTACATGACCTGGGATCAGACAGGTTATGCAGACAGGCAGGTATTCCTAGATCAGATTTTTGAGAACTGTGTTATTATAAGATGTGAGAATTATTGCTCAGCTCTCAGTGACCTCTTGTCTGTGAAAATTCTTGCCCAGTATTTTGAAAGCAGAGCACATTTTTACAAAGTGGCTTTTCCTAGAGACAGAATTAGAATATCTCAGTACTAACCAAAAGCCTGTTATGAACAGCTTTATTTCCTGGTATCAGATAGGCAGGGGAATATGAAACTATAATTCTCTAAGAAAAATATTTTAACTTTTCTCCAGATCAGGAAGTAGTTCAATACCTGAAAAGTTACTGATAAAAGAGTTCTTGAGCTGGGAGTTATTAGAGTACCTGAATGAAGTACAGTCTCCTGTCAGTATAGCTTCATCATCTTTCTTAGTTCTCTGTGCCATACCCTTTAGAGGTCAGATTTCTAACTCTTTTAGATGTCCATCCACTTAATTCTGTTTCCAGTTACCCATGATAGCTCTACATGCTCCACAATGAGAAAGAAATAAACCAAAACTAAATACTTAGATTTAGGATTCTACTGTAGTTTAGCAAAAATATGTGCAAGTCAGTAAGCATATTTTCATTGTGGATCACAACTATGTGAGTTTGGATGAGTTTTTCACCAAATTTTTTTGCTTTTGCCTAAGGTTGCATATAAAATTCCCTGAAAGTGGGCTTTTCCTTTGATTTTGAAGTTGAAGAAAAATAGTAGTAGTGACATATTCTGTTACTTTGAAAGTGAACAAATAAATTATTTTCATTTTAAATAGCTATTAATTTGAAATTGTGTTGCTCCCAGTAATAAAATTTTAAAACTAATTTAAAATAAGTGTTTTAATTGAATAGAAGACAACATTTTTCAGATGCTTCAAAATATTTTGAGACTTCGATAACCTGGTAGAGCTTCATTATTAAAGATAGTCCCACTGTCCACAGATAGTTAATAAATAACATTTTAAATTCAAACTATGAGACAGAGATCATAAAAATTTAAAATTTTACAAAAGTAATGTTTTAGAAATCCTCTTAGAAAAGACCACATTTCCCAAATCATCTTAGTTCTAGCTCCTGCTGTATAACTGTGCTCTTTTTTAGATATTTTTCAGTTCTAGTCTTTCTAACTGAACTGTTATCTTAAAAGATTTCAGACTAATGACCTGACTGGCTTTAGTGATTTCTAAACATGATAGTAACTAAAAGTTATTATGCATTTATCCTGTTACTTAGAGTAGATAGGGATTTGAGACCCAGGAGAAGATTAACATAAGAAAAAGTAGACACATATTTACAAGCTTATGTCTTTTCCTGTGATTCATCCTATCTTTCTGGATATACAAGCAGTGTAGCCAGATCCTGGGACAAGATGGATGGACAGATATCGTGTATGTACGGATGATGGCTGCATGATAAATTGTGGAACCATCCCATTTATTTATATCCACCTTTGACCATCTCACGTGCCCTTTGCCTACCAATTCATCTTCACCATGATGACTTATAAAATCCCAACTCCTTGGATCATTTCAGCCCTTTTTAATCTGCCTCCTTTGTTTTCCCCCACATTCATCCAGCAAAATGAGAGAAGTTTGCCACAGTCTGAAAAAAGAATTATTCATTAATACAGAAGTGACAAAAAAGTCAGTAACTTTTCCTGTTTCCACAAATGTGAAAATTGAGTCCTGTCTACCTATCTTTATTTACATTAGAGATCTTTTCAATGATGATAAAAAATACTGTTGATAAATTGACTGTAATTTAATTAGTTTTAAGTATTATTATTTCTAGAGCTGGGCATTTTTACGCCTTCTGTTGCCAGAGGAGAGAGGAAAAGCAACCTATGCAAAAACTGATATAATCTAGATTAGACTATTATTTTGAAACAAGTGAAACAAGAAAGAAAATCAGAAAGCCAAATATTTACATATGCATAGCTCATGAATTTTATAGTTTTTTTTCCTATCTTATTCTTTTGGGACAGAATTTTCAATAAAAAGAACCAGTCATAAAGTTGTCCAGTGCTACTGAGACCTATTTTCTGACTCTTGAGAAGTCATGGAATTCTTTGATTCTGTCTAGTCTGACAGCAGTATTTGGAATATGACATTAATATCATCTTTTATATGTGATCTATTCAAGAAATTATTCAATTAAAAAACAAAAATGTTGGTAACTTATTAGTGAAGATTGTAGGTAGCAAGATGCCATAGTACAGGTTTCTTCTATCAATCCAAAACTTTTTTCAAGAAAGAATAAAAAATAAATTTTTTTCAAGTTTCAGCCCTCTGAGTTTCCAGAATGACTCAGGGGTGGCCACTAACGCAAAAATGAAGCCTCAGTGGCTGTCACAAGCTTAGACTTGGTTTCACGTCTTGTGTCTCAGTTGCTGCTTGCTCTATTATTAGATGATACCAGCAATGAAATAACCCTGCCTTGAAAGGTATGTGGAGAACTCAGCTCTGAGATGTTTTCTTGCTCTTGAGTGCATCTTGAAATACTTGCACTATGCTTTCTAAGGAAAATTATGTCAAATTGTTTGTAGATTTCTCATAAAAGTGCAACCTAAAAAGGTTTCAAAAAAATGGATTTGTAGAGCACGAGAACATACGCTGTTGAATATCGTCCATTAATATTTCAATCCATGCTTCTAAATCATAAACGATATCTGGGTTTTTCCAAAGAATTTTGTCAGTAATATTGCTGTATTTATGCCTTTTCAATTGGACACCTTTATTCCAAAACTGAGTGAACATTTTTGTATTTCTTTGTTTAAATTCAATATTTTTGAAAGTGATATTGGTAAAAAAGAAAAACCCCATACTTTCATATTAGAATAGTTCTTTCACGAAAAGACATGTACTGATTAAAATATACAGATTTAAATTCAGAAGGCCATCAAGCCATACCAGTTTAATTATAAAGGTACAACATAAAGTTTCACTTTACACAATTCCTGAAAATTTAGTTTTCTTCAAAAACTTCTTCAGTATGGTCTAGCAGTACTTCTGTTGGGAAAGCTCATGCTAATTTAGATGTTAAATTTTAGCAATTAAAAATCAAAATCCCCAGCGAGTGACACAGTTTTGTTCATATCGAAATTGGAAATTAGTTAAACAGAGTTGGCTGTTTTGTTGAGGCACGGGAAAATAAAAGTATTAAAACTTCATCTGAACACCTCAGACTGCCTTTACTTCCACACAAGTCAAGAAAGGAACATGCATGTGCATGTGCTTCTGTCTGGGATATCAAAGTGTTAGTTTTGATCTGTGCCTTGCAAACCAAACCATTCTATGATTCTGTGATGACATAAGCCTGCCAAAGGCAAACTCATTGAATATGTAAAGCACCATTCAGAAAGCTGACTGGCTGCTGAACACCAAGGAACATGCTGCAGCTGCATTTCCCTTATGGAGGTGCTTACTCCTTGTCTATAAATAAATGCCGATGGTGAAAACATCTTTATGTTTTCCTGATCACATCCGAATCACAAATGGTCTAGAGACTGATCCCAGAATCACTCATCCTGGGAGGAGAAAGGCATCCCCCCAGTCTGGGACAGTGGCTGCCTGGGCCAATACATTAGGTTTGAACTAAACCTCTGAATTAAAAAGGATAATATTGTTTCACTTGAACCAGATGCATTACATCTACACTTGAAGTAGATTTTCTTTTCTCTGTGAATTGGGTAAAATGAGGCCTGTCATGAGACCCAACATGATACACTATGACATAACTCCATCTTAATGGCAAAAGTAAAAGACATTAATTGTTAAAAGAATGTAATTTTTAACCTAGAACAATCTTTGACATTTTAACTAACTTCTAGAACATAGGAAGATCAAGCAGTAATGCAGACTCCTTATGGCCTGTGCAGAAGTCATTATGCTAGGACATGTAGGAAAGCTTACTTTATTAGGCCAGGGAAATCAGACAGCATTTTGGGATTACTGTACCTCCCATTCATTTAGAGTATGTCATGAGCTTCCCTTGGGCAAGCAGTGCAGACAGACAAAAGCTGCTTCCTTCTTAAGTTCCAGCTGTTTCCGACATCACTGATAAGAAACATCTTTGAATAAATGCTAAAATATAGGGCAGATGCTTTTTAGTCCTTCTTCTCTCCACTGAGCAGCCAGAGCCAGAGCTATGGGCCCATCAGTATGTGCAAGTGGGAAAAATGGAGCACTCACAACAGCAATTAAGTGCATGTACAATTATAAATGTGCCTAAAACATAAGACTAGTTTCGCTTTTTTATACTCCCCAGATATTTCAGAGTAAAAGTGCCTCACTCAGTTTGTAACATAATTATTTTTAAAAGTAATAGTGCAACCTCAGCTACACAGAAATACTGTTTCTTTCCCCTGACAAGAGACAGAAAGATGAAGCCAACGCTCAAAACATTTGTTCCAAGTATTTGTCTTAAAGACTGTTATTTAGGAGACAAAAATATTTAAATTCAGGTACATACCAGACAAACCAAACAAACAATGGTCCAAGCTCTTGCCACAGTCAGGGGTGCCTGAAAAAGCTATGAGAGAAAACTGAATTCAGCTCCACAGCTGGGAAACCTGGGGGTTCAGCTTTACAGCTGGGGTTTGGCCAGCATCACGAGGCAGAGATGGAGGTGTGACAGAGAGCTCCTGGAGCAGCTGGGCCTTCTGCTTGAAGCAAGAAGGATGGGCTGGAGCCACCCACCCCAGCAAAGCCACTGTCCCTCCTGCCCAGACTCTTCCTAGATATCAGTCTGTTCCAGTGCATAGGAAAAATGAGAGTCCAATGCATGGCTTTTCCCTTGCTGCAGTGCCCAAGCAAGTATTTGTTGTCTTTTGCCAACAGCATAAATATGCTGGTCCACATCCCCATCTGGATTACACTTGTAAAATTCCATAAATCAATGTAAAGACCCTGCATATAACCTAGAACCTTATATACTATGTCCAGCTAGAAAATGTAGTTGCAGTTGCAATAATTCAGGTCAAATGTTAAGTTCTTCAAAAGCTTTGTTTGCAACAGATATATAAAAGAAAAAATTACATATTACATAAAGACTTTTAGATGATATGACTGATCAGCTCTATGCATAATAGGATAAACTGTTTCCATTAATGAATTTTCATCATTAAAAACCTTTTTTTTTCTGTATTTATCTGTTTGCTTTTCATCCATTTGAAAGAATAAAAATGTAAACCAAGGATAAAACTAGCTTTTTAGAAAGTAGCATAGACCTCACAAGGTATGTATTTTATTCAGAGTGAGTTTTATCTGGAAAATATAGTGCTAAAAGAAGGTCTAAGAATATCAGGGTTGCTATTGCTGTTATGAATATTACTGTATAAATTAATTAAAATATTTCTGTATCACAAGCATTCTGCTTGTTACCAGAATTTTAAAAACGTGGTAACAACATTAATGTATTGAATAAGCACAGAAAATAATACACTTATTACTGTATTTCCCAATGAAACAAAACAAGTTAGTTTTCACTAAAGAATGTAGCTTTGTCTTTCAAAAAAGTTTCTCTCACCCAGAGAAAGGATGTCATACGCTTAAGAACAGACATGGCATCAAAACTGCCTCAAAATGTATTGTCTCACGTGTGGAGGAACAGTTCTGTTTAGGTTAATGAAAGGGTAAACAGAAGAATCAAGGCAAAGACATACCAGGTATATTTCTTGACATTGTACATGTAAATTAAAAATGGGAGAACTAATTTGCAAATGCTTTCAAGTCATATTGTTGTACAGTTTTAAATTGTGTCCAGAAATGAAGCAATCTATATGAGTCAAAATTAATTATTTAGTTAATTATAAAAGCAGTGCTATGCCTGAAGCATTATTTCCACAGTTTCCTAACAGTTATCATTATTTCCAATAAAAGAGGATGTCTGTTTCACTCAAGACTTTTCCCTCTTGCTGCAAATCAAGCTGTAATTCAGGCTGCAAATCAGGCCAAATTCAGCTGTATGTATGAACAAGTAAATAAATTAATAAAACATTTCAGGTTTTGAGCTGTTAGACTTTGTGCAACTTTTGCACTCCTGGAAAGATAACAGCAACTAACCATTTTAAACAAGAAACTTCATTCTCACAGTTCATGTGCTGATATTGTTTTATGTTAGCCTTTTCCATCTGCCTCTCTGCAGTGAGTATCTGCTCTTAACACTTGCTGGAAGTGTTCTGGGAGGCTGCCAATACCTTCACACCCTTCTAAAGCAGGTTTGCTGAGTGGTGATCACAACTTCCCTGAAATAAGCTTTTCTGTTGGCTGAGCAGTGGAAATGCTACCCTTCTAAATGCAGGGCAATGATGGTGACATTAATAATTATTTTGCCTTTCCTTATATTCAGGAGTGGATAATGCTGGGTTTTCACTTAAATATTTGCAAACATTACTCCTCATCAGGCTGAGTTTGGAGATCTAATTTAAAATGCCCATCTTTAGGATTCCATTAAGACACATAAGCTGTTTTCCAGGCTTATCATTTGAGAGATGGCCCATTCATTTGTGCCAGAGGCAATTGGTGACACTCATCAGCTTGGGATGCCAGGGCTGGGCAGGTGGCAGCACTCCTGACACGACAGCTGAGCATTAGCTGACTTGGGATCTGTGCAAAATGGCCAGGGTTAAGAGATGGCACAACTAGATTAAGGGAAAGGCATTCTGCTGAGCTCCTCAGTTCCTTGAATCATTTGATCCTGCCATAATCTGTGCCTGCAAGAAAGCTGAGCGACAGCAGTTGCAAAGCAAAGCTCATAAAAAGTAGCAGAAGATATGAAGCAGCAGTGACCAATGGTCAAGTGCGCAGGAAGCCCAACACATGCAAAAGGACGGATTAGGTATTTGCTTCTCTAGAAGAGTACACCTGGCACCTATTGGTCCTCAAGAGAGCTGAAACACAATCCCAGCACCATCCTGCAGGCAAGGCACGTGATGGATATGTAGCATAGGCCCTCCTGCACCCCTGGAGAGAAACCACAACTGCAGAAGGCCCATATTGGGTCTGGGGTAGAAGAAGACTGAGTTGCTGTGCCTGGGATGAGTCGAAGAAGCAAACCTATCAGAGTGTTGCTCAGACCAAGTGGAGACCATTTTTAAGTTCTAAGAACTTATCAGGCTGCCAGCTGGGGACTAAGCACCACACAGCCATTCAGTTGCTTGCCCACCAGTGGGGTGGCAGAGAGAGTAAAAGTGAGAGAACTCATGGGTTGAGATACAGACAGGTAAATAGGGAAAGCAAAAGTCACACATGCAAGCAAAGCAAAACAAGGAATTAATTCACCACTTACCATCAGCAGGGAGGTGTTCAGCCATCTCCAGGAGCTCAGGGCTCCACCATGCAGAAAGGTGACTTGGGAAGACAAATGCCATCACTCCAAACATCCTCCTTCCCTTCCTGCTTCCTCCCCCAGATTTATATACTGACCACGTTGCCATATGAGATGAAATATCCCTGATGCCTGCTGAGGTCAGTTGTCCTGGCTGTGTCCTGTTCCAGTTTCCCATGCAATTCCAGGCTTCTCGGCTCTGGGGTGGGGTGAGTAGAGGAAAGGGCCTTGACACTGCGAGCACTGCTCAGCAGTAACTAAAGCATCCCTGTGCTATCAGCACTGTTTCCAGCATAAATCCAAAACACAGCCCCATACCAGTTACTGTCAAGAGAATTTACTTTAGCCCAGTCAAAACCAGCACACATGTCCAAAGCAGTGAGGAACTCTGGCAGTCTTTCGAAAGCAAGAGGCAGTGCCTTGTAACTTTCATTTTCCTTTTTGGTCATAGAACTTGTTCCCAGTATAAGATGGCCAAAGACCAGCACAGACTCCCAAGCAACACAGCTTTTCTGAAGCTGTAAACAATCCACTTTAAAGAAATTCATAGCCAGCTCTATCACGTTCTGCCACTGTTTTAGAATTTGTGACTGAAAATAACTTTTCAGGAGAGTGGTTTTTGGGTTTTAATTAAAGCCATAAGTAGCATATCGTAGAAAACACACATTTCAAAAAAACTTCATAGAATCACACAAAACAGAATAACTTACTTTTGTGAGCATTGGCACCAGTCCCCAGTCTTTAGTTTCACTGCTGGGAGAGAAACTCCCTGAGAGCCTAAACTTCTGCCAAGAGTAATGCAGAAAAAATCATTAACAAAAACAAACTTGTAAATCAAGACATTAAAGATTAGCTACTGTGCATGGTTTCATGGTTAAAGCCAGGTAAGCCAAAGACTGCTCGCAAAAATGAATTAGCTTTCCACCCACATATTCCACCAGGCTTCCATGGAGAGGTCACCTGAACACCAGAAAGCAGAGATGGAAGCAACACATTTTGCCAATTGACCTGGAACAGTTTCCAAATGTCTCCGCCTCCAGCTCCAACTGAGCATCAGCTGTGCCACACATGACCAGAGTTCCATTCTTCCAAACCTGAGTGTGGAACAGTCTAAGCAGCAGAGATGACTGCAGAACCAGCTGGTCTGTGAAAGTTGACTTTCAAATAGTGTCCTAAGTAGGGCTCGAGGTTTGGCCTTGAGGAACATTGGTGAGGAATTGAGGAAACTGTTGGGAAAAGGTTTCCCAGGTAGCTGTCAGCATTGCAAAGTAGTTAATTCACCCCTTACACTTGTTAATGCAGTGTGACTATGGGAAATAAGAAACATGTATTTAACTTGTAGAAGTTTTTCAATCTTCTGTATTTCAGGCCCATAAGCATCTTCTTGTGAAGTGCAGACATTTCTGCAAGAAGTTATCAATGACCATAAAAATTGTTCACATTTCTTAGCTATGTTTCAACAACCTCTAAAGACTGAAGGGTAGAAAATTGGCAGCAAAATTCCTAGCTTCTTACTAGTGTTCAGTTCGAATATTTTTACATGGATATATTAACTTCATTTTCTGGAAAGCACAAAAAAATTGGTCAGCTATGACACAGCTCTGGTAACTGCCCTAACACAGCTTTCGCTTTCAGCAGTTCTGCTTCATAGTTAATCAGCAACTTCAGCTCACCAGCATAGCCCATTGGCCCATTGGCTTTCTCTTGTTTCCACCAGGGCTTCAGTGACCTGAAAATCATGCATCTCTTCCAAGGAAAGCACCATCAATAGTATGTAATATAGTCACCAAGCCAAATTTCTCATGTGTGTTTTAAATAATATTTTAATTAATTATGTATGGATTACCTTGTACACATCTAAAAGTTTCCAGAGACTTTCAGGAAAGAGTATGTTGTGGGTTGGGAATTAATGTGCAAGAGATTTATCCTTTTGGAAGAGGCTGAGAAAAATAAACCCAAGATTTTAAATCTCATTGAGACATATTAAAAAAAAAAAAAAAAAATAATCTCATCTCACACACAAATTGAATTTAGAACAGAACTAGAACAATTTGAATGTAGATATGAAGACAGTGTTTTCAGTATTTTCAAGAGTGTGACCTAAAAAGTACAGATTTTTCCAATTTCTTAAAGAATTCTGTTTTGCATACATTTTGGGATACTAAATTTGAATGATTAGCATGGACACTGTTTATGAACAGTTGCACATGTGACTAATAGGGAGGAAGCAAGGAAGCTACCTATCTAAATAGATTTACTCACGTGTCAATGTTAGTGTAACTATACCTAAATTTAAAAACCTGATGCTGACTCAATATGAAGATATTATTAGTTCAGTTTCCAACAGAAAAGCCACATAAACATATCCCAACCCTGAAACAAACCCCAAAATACCATCCATCAAATAAGGGAAAGGCAAAATTGTTTAAATCCACCGCATGTAATAACATTTTGTAACATTTTGTGGAACCTTCTAAGTGAGGTTGCTGAAAGTCTCCATCTTACTGTTATTTTTTTTTGTTTTTTAAGGCAACTTACACCCTCATTGATTTAATGTGCTTATAGCTTCAGGAAGACTGTCTTAAATGGTGCTATGTTTTCAGATGCATATCATTCTTATCAAAAGCGTCCGTAGTACTGAGAAGATTACTGTAAATTACCCTGTACAGTCGTACTTTTCCAGGTTTTGAATGTTATTTCTAAGGAGACTATACAATGTAAGCATTGATTAACAATGTCTTTTTACCTACCACAGAGGCTAAGCAGGGATAAGACTACTTGAAAGGAGGAGCAAAGAGCACTAGAACAAGCTGAGACCTCATGTAACCACCTAAATGTAAAGCATCAAACTTTTGTCCAAATCTTCAGAAAATGAGGTTAAAACTTTCTGCTGACATATGGTGTAGTAAATTTTAAGAAAGTGAATATATGAGTATTTGCAACTACCATGTTAAATCAAGAAAAAGCAATTTTTTGAACTTTCATTACTATTTTTCTAAGTCAGTAGGAAATAAGTGGCTTTATTCTTGCTAGGTTAGATAGGTGAAATACTGGAATTGAATGTAAGCAGCGGATATGATTTTCCAGAAGGTCATATTCTGTTCAGGTTTTGGTTGTCACTGCTTACAGTCAAAGGTCATTGAGGTTTCTACTTGTGAGGGATGGTTTTGAAATCTTTAGTTTGCATGGTAGGTCCAAGAAGCAAAATGGAGAGATTCCATCTTTTTTAAAAGGTGGGAAAATTGTTGTAAAACATTTGCTCCATGCTGTACAGAAAAAGTGGGTTGTCCAGCTGGTGCTAAGCAGAGATTTATCCTAGACAGGTATTTAGTAGATACACATCTTTAATATTTTCCTGCTGGCTGGTTTACATGGCATCTTCCACAGCATGGCAGCTCCTGTGAAACCTGTTAGGAGATATTTGCCTCCCTCAAACTTCAAACAATAAGTTGTGATTGTATCCATCCTGGGATCTAGTGCTCAAAACATGACACTGCAATGTTTACTTTTGCAGATTTTAATCTCTTTTTTTGCTCTGGTCCAAAACAGTGTCCTTGTAAGGCTCCCAGATAGTTAAAGCAATTTTTGTGATTCAGATTTTATCATTAGACATCTTGGAATCCTTATGTTCTGTCCACTTCTTCCAATTTTAGATACAGGATATTCTCAGATTATGTAAGACATTAAAATAAGAGACACAATCTTTCCACATCACTTCGGTCAAATATATAAAATATAAAATATATTCTCCATATTAATATTCAATGTAAAAAGCAGCAAAATGTTTCTACATTGTAACTAGTACCAAGGAGAAATCTTATTTAGAATTAAAAATTATCTCTAAAGTTTCATTTTTATAAAATCACAAAATGGTTACTAATTGGGCAAAATAAGAATTCTTAATGTAGCCTGAACAAATTTTTAACTTCTATGATGACTGGGCCACTATTCTTCCAAAGTCATGTTTGTTTTTGGTTGCTAGAGTGAAATATATGTGTCAATAAATAGGCAGATGGGTATCAGCGATGAACTGATAATATCAGACCCCATAGCAGTTGACCTTCTCTAAAGGTGTCATGTAGCTATTAAACAGCCCGAGGGAAGGAACAGAATCAACAGTCTGTTGCAAGGTGCAACTCTGAGTGTGGATTCAACACTGTTTATTACCATTTCTGACTTTCTGGCTTTCAAATATAATCTGAACATCTGCAGACCATTTCTAGAAATGTGAGCATTCCTTAACCTTAATCCTTAACAACATAAAACAATTTTATTTTTAGTGGCCAAAGGCACCCAAATAAAATATTAATTGATTGTGAGGGATTCTGCTTCATTATTTGTCAAAGTCAGGTAAGACATAATATGAGAGAAAGATTATTAGCTGAGAACACCAGAGGTGCATGACTAAAAAGAAGTCTAATGAGCAGACAAATGGGTTATCAAGTTTCTCATTTAAAGTAAAAGTGACTGAAGAACTTTGCAGATTTGTACCTTACAGTCACTTTTAATTGCTGGAGCTTATTCCCAATACACAAAAAAATTCAACAAGGAGTCTTTTAATTACAACAACATTTGACTTTTTTCCTCCTCTTTATATTATTATCTGCTGAGAATGGGTGTATCAAAATGCTTCCCACGTTAAATGTTCCTGCTTAATTTGCATATATTACACATTTTGGTCAATAAATATTAACTTCCTCAGTAATACACAGTATTGCAGTAGACACAGTGTCATCCAGTTTCATCAGTAATTTCTTGCATTTACTATTAAACACTTGATAAGATACAGCTTGTAATCACAGTTTAAGAAATTAATTACAAGGCCAAGAGACACTAGTTTTGGTCAACCAGTGTTGGGTCGCAATGAGTTAACTGGGATCATTGTTTCTGGGGCTGTTCATATCCCCAGACTTTTCACAGCCCTGGCAGAGGCTGACTCTGTAATAAGTCTCACATTACACATGGATTAGATTTGTAGAAATCCTGTAACTCAATAGGTACCTGCCTATTCTCTCCTGGCGTCAGGCTGCCTGCACTACTTTGCTCTGTAGACATACCTGGCATTCCACCCGTGCCTCCTCGCTGGCTAAGTGGGCTGGAGCCTGCCTACCAAAACATTGGGGTATTGTTGGGAAGGGGACACCCCCTTGGCAGACGAGCGAAGTGTGAAGTTAGTCTTGCAATGCCTTATTACCTTCCTATGAAGTATACGCGCAGCCCTTTTAAACTTCCTTTACACTGCAGCAACGTGGGAAATGAGATCTGCAGAAGCGTTTGGGAGTAGCAAGGGGGTGGAGATGTGCTGTAGACAAGGACAAAGCCAGTCCGACCCTAAGACCTTCCGCCTTCCCCCCAGCCACCACCGCAATGTTTGTTTACACTGGCTGAGGAAAAAAACAAAAACATATTTGTCAGTGCATCAAGGATGTGAAATGGCTTGATTTCTGGGAATTGTGCCAGGTATTATAAACCATTTTATTTTAACACCCGTTCTTCATTTCACTGCATACCATTTGCTTAGCAATTAGTGAGAATTAGAATTTTCAAAACATTTGAATAAGGTTAAAACACCCATTTGCAGTGTTTAGGACTTTAAAAATGAAACAGCTATCTAATGAAAACTAAGTCATGTGATGTTTAAAAACAAAAGGAAAAATCTCAGTTTGTCGCTAACAGTTTATGATTTGTAACCTGCACATCTTGAAATCAATTACATTGAAGCTCACAATAAAGCTTATAGAAGTATTATCAGACCAGAAAATCAGCCAACCTACTAACTTTTCATTGAGTTTTTTACATATTTGATGCTGGGATTTTTTTTCTTTTTTCCTTTTTTTTTTTTAATGTGTGTGAAATTTGAGATCCATAACAACTCTTTCCTCCTCTTTCAGCAGTTCATCATCTCATCCTGGAAGATAATGAAAAGTCTCCTTGTGATTTCATGCAGATGTGTATGTGATTCTAACAACCTACTAATAGCATTTAGCTTTAAATGTTAAGAATGTCTATGGCTTATATTAATATTAAAACATCCTAATTTTTTTAAGGAACAGGAAAAATTTTTGTAATGTGTTGCCATCACAGAGTGTTTGGTAGCCATTTATGCACGGAAACATCAGCTTTAGAGTTCTGGCAAATGTTTATATTCATGTCTTGAAATTCACAGCTATAACTTCTGAGCTTAGTGAAATTTTACCTCTGTCATCAGTGAGAATGGTGGAAAGATTGTTGGGGACATAGTTTTGTTTTCTAACAAGCTGCCAAGTATCTTAGTTAAGCATTCAAGAAGACTGCAGGCATGTCCTTTCTAAATGCTGCAGTGGAGGTAAATTCCTGCCATCCAACTAGTCCCTCCTGTCTTGCCAAGTGTCAGTGAACTGCAATGATTCTGCCTGAGTGATGTGCCCAAACAGCCTCCATGGGAGGCAATGACTCTGCAGGAAAAGGTTTTGCAAGGAATAGTTGTTAACATCAGACTATTCAAGTGTGCTGCCTGCTCAGGTTTTTATCTCAGTGCATTTCATTCCCCCATATTTTTATAAAGGAAACCCTTTTTTACTTCACAGTAGAATTTTATATTTTACGTTTAATATTTATTTTCTATTTTTTATTTCCTATTTCCTATTTTCTATTTTCTATTTTCTATTTTCTATTTTCTATTTTCTATTTTCTATTTTCTATTTTCTATTTTCTATTTTCTATTTTCTATTATGTTTTTATTTATATTTTCATACTTCATATTTCATATTTGCAAGGATAGGTTCAGACTGAGTTTTACCCATGAGATTTTGAAACACACTTTTAGAAACAATACTCACGTATACGAATTATTTGTAATACAAATTAATATTTTCCTCTTAAAATAATTACATTGCTCACTGCTCACCCAGCAAATCAAACTATAGGATAAAGGCAACAAGCTTCAAAAGAAAATAATAACCTTCATTTTGTTTCTCTTTTCCTTTTAATTGAGCACACTATTTAGTTATATATGCCTATATACATGCATACATATATATATATATGTATATAAGCACGCAAATTAGAGATTTGTGGTGTTTTTTCCACCCCTCCCCCCACAATTTCTACTGTACCCAAAATATTTCTGTTTTCATGTTCCTTTTATTACAGCATATCACTCCCTTCTACAATAATACATTTAAGTCTAGGTGGAGTTGTTGGGCAGCAGTGCAATTAACAGTGCCTGATTCCTAGCGCTTGTCCCCCAAATCCCTTCTGCTCCCCCCAGACCACAGCAGCTCTTTCTCCTCCCCCATGCCCTCATCCAGGGGCAGCAGTGCCACAGCCCGATCCCAAGCCTTGTGCTGGCTGATTAGCTGCCAGCACTGCTGTGACATTTGGCACAAAGCCTGCTGCCAGGCACAGGCTTTCCTCTATTTACATCGATTTTCATGATATTTATGGACACATATTTTTCTACTACTCCCACACTTTGAATTTGCTTGAATATAGCCAGTAACAAAGAAAAAATGTACTATAATAGGGCAACCAGGAGGCAAACAACACAATTGCAGAAACCAGATTTCTGAGATCAAGCTAAAAACCGCACATAAAGTAGTGAAGGTCAGGCAGTGGTCTCAGCCTGAACAGTTAACATGAGGGTGTCCAGAATTCCACCAGCTCCAAGGAGTTTTTCTTTCTTGTTAGTTCAGTGGCACAATTTTCATGCCAGTTTCCTGCCAAGCAAATTGCAGAGGGCTTGTACAACTGAAAGAGCTTGAGTCTGAGTCTCTGGTGACAAGCTTGCTGCAGCTCCAATCAGGGCTTTATAGCTTCCTAAAAAAAAATAACAATGCTGCCAATTGTAACAAATGTGAAGTGTCTCTTTGACATGAAACCACTGCCTATTAAAATGAGCCAAAAATATGACAGTTTCACAGAAGACTCTTTTTTATCAGCTGAACACTTCTCAGCACATCACTTGGGTCAAATTCAAATGTAAAATCATGGTACCTGAAGGAAACAAACTGTCAAGAGTCTCGTATAATACTCACTGAGTCCTCTTCTTTTAAACAAGGCTGGTACTTATGTAGTTTTCTTGATAGTAAAATGTAAAGAATCTCAACAATGGCAGGGAATGCAGGATGAAAAGTCCCTTTTTCCCTTGCAATATTTCTGCTGAAATAGCTTTGCTACGGTTTATGAATTCCTTTAAATAAAAAAGTCTATAAGCAGTATTTTGAATGAAATATTTTTTCAAGGTTGAATGTTAGCTCTAGCCCCACTCAAATAGGAGAAATTACTTCCCAGTGGTATGCCAAATTACTTGTTAACTCTTTCAGCAGCAGGATACGATGATTCCTTATACCAGGCTTGTCGTGGCTTTGTTAGACACTTTCATGCCTCTAATTTCTGAAATCTACATTATCAGAAGCAGTTTTCTTTTACTGCATTCAGTTCAAAAGCCAACAATTCAACTAAATTAGTACAGCTGAGTATGTTTTTCAAGCCTATAGACACAATTTCCAGACATCTAGTGTTTATTAAGTGTTTGGGTAAAAATAGTTAAAAATAAATATACACATGTAATTAATTTTTGCCTAGATAACATAATTGGGAGACTATTACAGTAACAATGTAGGTACATTAAAGTGATTCTGGGTTTCCCCAGAAATTCTTCAAGAGAAACTAATTCTGGCCATGAATGCTCTAAATTCTGCACTTTTAATTGGTCCATGTGCATAGGTTGAATTAAAATTCATTAGACTAACAATGATCTTAAAAAGTCTTGTTAGAAATGTTAAAGGTGACTAAATTTCTACAGATACCTATTTTTACTATGTCTTTTCTGATTATCTGGTTTCGTACCTTTGCATTACTGACAGTATGAGCAGCTTGGAGCCACAGTTGTGCAAAGTCTAATGGGACTGAAATTGCAGTGCATTAGCTACACAGCAGAAATCTCCACCCGAGACTCATCCTGCATCTTCTTCACCTTTTAGAGCCCAACTTTACGTTACGGGGTTTCCAGTTGGACTTTTTCTGGGGAGCTCTAGGGCCACATTTTGGCAGCCTGGGTTGTGTCACTTCTCTGACACAGGAAGAATTAGGGCAAATTACAGTTGATCACCACTCCTCCGTTGTGAGCTATTGCCTCTCAGTCAATACTGTTATCAGGGAAGTGAAGGAAGGATGAAGGAGGGAAAATCCATCCCCTCGCCCTCCCCCCTTCCCTCACCTCTGTTTCCTGGCTTCCAGAATCCTTTCAATGAAGAGAGTCTGACTCAAACTCAGTTATTCTTTAGCTTATCTTTCAACATAATTTTAGTCTCCGTTCTTTCACAGCGCGTGCAACTGACATTGTCAGACTCAATGTTCAGGCAAAAAGTAAGTGGTAGCTAGCGTGGGTTTCTTTTTTTTTAATTATTATCTATCAATCACAGTTTACATGACAGGAAACTAAAACATTCCCACCCCTTTATTGTAAGAAGTAACAGCACAACCTTCCCTCCTTTTTGAAATCAAATATAAGAGAACCAGGGAAGAAAGTGCCAGTGAATCAGGGAAAGAACAATACTGTTTTCATTAACAATAACTGTGACGGTTAGCAGAAATTTGCAGAGAAAGCCTTTCAGAGAACAGTGATGAGTAGAAAGTCCCTCGAAAGATCTGCAGTACTACCACAGTTGCGGTCTTTCATGCAAACATTGTCCCCCTGAAACTGTGTAGACAGCTGTCCTTTCGTGTTCCACCATATGTCTTTGACCCTAATATCGTGGTTAGTCTGGCTAAATCCACATGTTAAATTCAAGAGCAAAACACAACAGCACTGAGTCTGGAGCAATCACTTTATCACTTGATCCTTGTTTTTGTCAGAGGAAAGAAAGTATTCATATGGTCTAAGCCTGTGTTAGTTCATTACGATGGAGGGAGTAGCAATCAGGAGAGGCATGAGTGCTGTGAAACACCTTCTGCACTGAGGGTATCTTTATTTTCAATGGCAAAGCACTGGACCAGACCCCAAGGTGCAAATGTATGGTACCTTGATGGATTTTTTCTTTAACCTTTACTCCAGGCCTCTTGCAGATGAAGGAATATATGGGAGATGTGAATGACTAAGAGGTAAGATCCATACAAAGACCAAGGCAAAAGCAGCCAAATAGTGTAGGTAAATTTACTGATATCTTGTTTTATTATCTCATATAGATACTTCTGCAATTACTTATTCTAAATCTTGATTTTTTTTTTTCTCCATGGAGAATCGTTACCTCTAGAGACATCTTAGGGACTCTGTACAGCAGGGCCATCTTTGCTATCCAGTCAGCACTTTCCATTTCCACATCTCTTCAGACAGAATGTGCTGTTTCCTGTAGCTTCTATTTTCTGAAATGGACATGGCATAACACTCTATTACTGATGAATATTTTATTCATAAAATGGAGCTAAAAATGTATTTGTGCCACTCCAGGGCCAAAGAAGTATCTCCATTTGTGATTTTATTGTATTGCTGTAACATCTGGAAGACCTAAGCAGGATTAAAACTTCACTGTTGGCAAAGAGCACTGAGGTTGTCAGAGTTATTTTCTTCCCCAGGAGCATTAAAAAGATAACCAGGGGAACAGAAATGCATAAAGGATCTTTGTGGCATTACTGGAAAAAAACTTTAAATATGTATAAATAGATAGACAGACAGACATGTGTTCACAACTCCATTTGGATTTTCAACAATGATTTAGAAAAGAATGGGGAATAACATGAGCAAGGCAGGAAAAACAGGGAAAAAAAACATAAAAGCAATCATGTTTTAACTTGTTCAAAATTTTATTAGTTTATTACATTATAAACTATTTGCCCTAGACATACTTTATATAATCTCTTACTTAATGTTTTGTGACAGCTTTAATACAACAAAATTAGATATGCTGCTGCAATAGTCCTGACAGCTACCTGGTTTCCATGCATTAACACCATTGGCTTCTTGCCCAATACAAATAAACTTGAAAGGCTAGAGAGCACATCAAGTGAAATCAAGTAGACTAAAACTAAAAGGTAGAGCTCAACATTGCAGAATAAGATATCATTGCAGGGGAAACCTTTGATGATATCATTAACTGACCTATTAGGAACATATATATATATGTATGTATGTATGTATGTATGTATGTATGTATGTATGTATGTATATGTATGTATATATGTATATATGTATATATGTATGTATATGTATGTATATATACATATATAAAGAAAAAGCAAACAGACAAAAAAAACCCCACAAAAACCCCCAAAGCACTAGAAAACCCTGCAAAAAAACCAAAAACCCCAAACAAAAAAAACCCCGAAACAACCTTCAATAAAAGGCATTTAAATTCTTCCTGCACAGAGAAGACTGTCATGAAAATGGATGAAAATGGTAGACAACAGTTAGAACTCACACAAACATTTTTTATTTTATTATGGATTTGTACATCATATTCCATCCTGAGAAGAAATGCACACAGCCTTCAAGTCTTGCTTGAAGGAGGAGGAGGATGGACCTCTGAGAGCTGTACCTACACTGGTCAAGAAGAAAAGGTACTTCTAAAACTTCACGTGTTGTCAGAAGTTGATGTCTTTGCGTAGATCTGAGTGTTGTGCTTTCATAACTGATATGAAGTATTGAAAATGTAGTATGGAGTATTTCATAATGAGATGAAGTATTGAAAAGATTTTCCAGTAAAAAGTTAGGACTTATTTGATCAATATTTTGAAGTGACAATGAGAGTGTGTATAAACTGACTAGAAGCTGGAACACTCTTACTGGGTAGAAAAAATGAAAAAAAAGAAAGTAAAAACTAATGTTCAGCTGGCCTCATGTGGGAATACCTTTCCCTTCTTCATTTTTTTCTTCTCCATTAATTAGTGTGGATGAAGGATGCATATTCCAGCAGAGTAATCCTGTTTGCCTCTTGATGTTTTTCTGAAACAATGGAAGGTCTGGCACTATTTGAAAAGCTATAGATCCTGATGGAATGCAACTTCTCTTTAACCTGTTCACTGAGTCTGTGGAAAGGGCATAGAGTGCCATTATTGCTAATAGTTCTGAATTTCTTGTCTATAACTTCAGCTCATTACCTCTCTCATTTTTATCTCTTTATGGAACCACAAGGCTTTTACAGCACAGAACCAAAAAAAAGCAGTATGTACCGAACAGGTGGTACTGGCACTAGGACAAATTGCCTACCCATTCAAACAGTTTCTAATTTTTTTTCATGAAATGGTGATGAAGGGGACTGATTTGAGGTTGAGTCATAAAAAACCTTCAAGAGCAGAGATTCTCATAAGCTGTTTTATTTTCTCATCAGGTTCAAAGTATTTTTATTCATCCTGCCTCCTCTAACATAAGCATATAACCTCAGCTAGCGGAGAGATGAAATTATAAAATATGTTACCTTGCCCCTTTTCCAAACAAAGCAGTCCTCTATGTATTTCACTCCCTTGGGTGTTCACATGAGTGAACAAACCAAATGTGGCAGATGTTATTCACATTCCTAATTGCACAACTGGAAGCTGATCTCATCCTGTAACAATGCATACAGAGTACTCAAGAAGAATCTGAAGAAAAAAGAAGAGCTCATCAAATAATGTTGCACCAGTTGGGAATTTTTTGATCCCCAAAGCAAGTTGCAGTAGCATCTGGAAGGAAATCTCTCCACTAAAGACTTTTAGGCTACATCATTCTCTGTTCTTTCCTTCCCTAATGCTTAAAAAGTGCAAAGAGATTCCATTTAGCCAGGAATTATTAGTATCCACTGTTTGAAAACGCCTTGCTACTTGAGTAAGAGTTACATATATGGTTTGTGTTTTATATCAATATCGTATTGCCCTAATGTATCATGTTAAAATGAGATTCTGCTTCCTCAGCTGCTTAAGTGCTTTACTTCTTTTAATCTAGCAGTTTATATAATATGTTTTACCTTACATTGGCATATCTGGATGAGTTCTTTGGTTTATTACAGAGCAGGTTGGACTGTGTGCTCTAGTGGCTCATTTTAGCTTTAAAACTGATGTGTTTTATAGAGGCATGAATAAAGATTTTGCATTTGATTGAATAAATCTCAGAAAGGCTCCAATTCAGGAAACAACATAAGAGCCCAAATCCTATTCAACTCTGGAAAACAAGTACTTTTCTAAAAGGAACAAGGCAAATCGTAGCATGTGTTTAAACCTGAGCACAATATTAACTACTTAGAAAAATATACTGGTTGCTTCAATTTTCTAAAGGGATGTAGAAAATTTTTCAGAGAGGAAGAAAACTTATTACATGGAATTTCTATTTACATAAATAACTGAAATTCAGGAAGTCAGCAAAACCAGAAATCATTATTTGTAGAGTACAGGAATATCAGGCCAGTTACAGAAAATGGACTTTCATTCCATGGAAAAGTTTCTTCCAAGAAAAATATTATTAGTTTGGGTTTACATACCACTGATTTCCAACAAACTGAGATTTTGGGTCAGTTAAGGTGTCTCAGGACAATCTCAGTTGTGCATTCTCCGTGGTCAACCATTACAGTCATGCATAGGTTGTACATTTTTTCATTACTCTGCAATATCGCCCATGTGCATAGTCTTTTGATGCAGTAAAGTGAAGTTTTGAGGAATAGTTTCTCAGTCCACGGAAAAAGGGCAACCTACCAATCATTTTCTATGGGGAAAATGTGTGCATGCGTACCGTTAATACAAAATAATTGATGTGCAGCAAGCTAAAAATACTTGGGCTTGTGCCCATGCTCTGCCCTTTCAGTCAGATACAAAATGTTCTGTCCTCTCTACAGAAAATTGGCCCTCAGTTCATCTTAGCTTCTATTTTCTCTGAAGTGCTTTATTTTTACTGTGTCAGAACTCTTATCATGGCTCACAAACGCATTTTGATTGCAATCCATTCAGGTAGGAACAGTGCAAACATGCAAAAACATTCTTGTTGCATGTTTCCCACCTGCCAGCCTGACGTATGAGTTACACAAATGGGAAACCCCAACACCCGTGCAAAGTCCTACAACCATATCCTGAATTTTCTCCAACCTCTACTCATATGCATTTATGTATATACACATACATACACATACATACACATACATACACATATAATACATACACATATATTTACTGACTACATACACACATGTGTGTGTACATATATATGTATGTATAGTGTCAGTAAATGACCTTAAAGGATCAATTCATTCAATTAACTCAGGTTTCTAGCCTCATCTGGAATTCTTGGTGTGTACCACCTGGTCTCCAGGTGCTGTTCTGTAAGGGTGCCATCCCCACTATGTCCTGTGTCAGATATCCCACTTTCTGCAGACATCTCTGATGCCCTAAATAATTGAATGGCCCCGGCTTCTATGTTTCTGATGCTAACTCCCACCCTAAATGCAACCACAGAGGGGATGTATGTGCTCTATCCCTTCCATCTATTGACTTTCTGCTTCCCTGCCCTATGCAGCTGGTCACCAATTAGTCCCCGTCACATGCGACTGCACAACTCACTCAGGCTGAAGATCCCAATCTCTCATACCTCTGTCTGGGCCAAAAACCACACCAGTGACTAGCTAATGTAACCACAATACAATGTACAACTGTTAGATAAGGAACAAAAAGATGATCTACAGAAACAGAAAATATAATTTCTTTTTCTTGGAAACTGAATTTTTTCCAGTATAAAATATTCTCAAGGTATCAATTATTTAGGAGTGAGGGGAACTGAATGTAGGCACCAAACGAGAAGTGCTAACTTAGAATGCAAACTTTGCATCCCACTTAATTATTTGTGTGATTTATGCACTATACCATATTTGTAACATATATAGGTAATATTAATAAGCACACATATACACACACAGACACACACATATGTGTGTATACGTGTGTGTGTATATATATATGTATATATAGGTGTGTATATATATGTATATATATATACATATATACATATACATACATACACACACACACATACACATATATATATACACACACACACACAGATACATATATATATATATCTATGTTAGACCATAGGTATTCTGAAATTATTTTTCCTTCTGGTCTGTAAGCATTGCTATACTAGAACAGATCTGTATTCCACTTCAGCCTGAATTCTAACACTGCTTAGGGAATAAGTATATGACACAGAGCAGGGAATCCTTCTGCTTGCAGCATTCCCACCAAAATTTTTCCTATCTTTAGTATTATTGTTAGAAAGGATTTTGCACACAATGACACAGCTTGAACCCTGATATTTTTTGTTTCTCTATTTTTCTTCTTTTCCATTCCTATTATGAATAATTCGATATTGATTTTGAGGAGAGAAAATAATTTAAACAAGAAATTTTTATCTTTCTTCACCCCTCCCCTCCAAATCAACACTTATTATTGTGGGGAAAACAAGAGTAAAATCCCAAACAAAAAAACAAGAACAACAGAAAAAAAATCCTCAAAACAAAAACAACAAAAAAACTCAACAAAGGCAAGCAAATATAAAAAATATTCATAAAATAAATAAAAAATAAATTGAAAAAGGGACCCTGTGAGATGATTTAGCCATTCCTCTATACCAGCCCTTAATGTCTAACCTGAATCTTCTCTTTGTACTTAAAACTGATATATGTTTCCCTGTGTTCTGTTTTTCCTGTAGCTATTTCGTATTCTCTGACTGATATAATTATTTACAGCATAGAATTGTCTCAGGCAGCTAAATTATGAATCCCGGTGACTGTTTTAAATGAAAAAGTGTCCTGATGCTCAGCTCCTTGAATGTCCCTTATTGTCATGCTGTCCAGAGCACACAGACTGATAAAAAGGAAAATAAATCACTTTTGTTACTAAACCTTTGCATTCTAATTAAGCACTTCTTACTGAACATCCATCTTTTGCCTCACACCTGGTCACTAGATGTTTTAAGAGTTTTGCATCGAGAGAAATCCAGTCTGCCCTGCCAGATGTCAGGGCAAGGCCATTTCTGCAGAGATTGCTCCTGTATCTCACGGTCCCCTTCCTCTGCCTGGCAGATGGTTCAGTCATGGGGTGACAGGGGTGATTTCCCAGTCTGGAAAACTTTTTTTTTCATTCTCTTCAGTTTCCTGAGGGCAAAAGGCTAAAACAATGGTGAGGTCCTGGTCACTTTAACTGAATTTCATCTGTCTTGGGAAGGTCTTGCATTTCTAAGAGATAATTTAAATCTATAATTCTGATTATAGGTTGTCCTTGGCCCATATGACTAGAAAGACCTTACAAAAGGGCCAGTTAAAGAAGTATAGAAATACAAAATAAAAGTATTAATTGGCATTGTAGTCCTGACTTCATGTGAAACATTTATAGAGAGAAGACAAGGGGAGGAATGGAATTATTTTCTCCCAGCTCAGAAAACAGCAAGAAGTTGAAGTATTCTGGGTGGTCTTCTGCTCTGCTTCATTGTGCTCATAGTAAATTCCTGGAGAGAGAAACCTTAGCCTATATAGAGAAAGGTCTGTGGTCAGATATGACACAGTCTGTGACTTTTTACAGAGCTAGAACTTCTGGGTTGATGACCAGAATATGTCCACACTGTTTTCACAAAAATTTGTATTGAATGGAGATGATCAAATTATAGTAAAAAAAAATTACCTGAGACACAAATTTTGGTGGAAAAAAAATCCCACAGACTCTGTGGTGGAATAATTTATTCCTCTGAGACAAAGCAATTGCACTGTAGCTGTTTCGAAAAAAAGAGATAAGAAAGGCAGGGAATAGGAGGAGAGGTGTTGAAAGTCATGGATCTGTTGGAGCAAGTCCAGAGGAGGGTCATAAAAGTGATCAGAGGGCTGGAACATCTCTCCTAGGAGTGCAGGCTGAGAGTTGGTGTTGTTCAGCCTGGAGGAGAGAAGACTCTGGGGAGACCTTATTGCAAACTTTCAATACTTGAAGGAAGCTTGTAAGAAAGATGGGGACAGACCTATCAGTGGGGCCTCTAGAGACAAGACGAAGGGAAATGGTTTTAAACTAAAGGAGGGCAGATTCCACCTAGATATAAAAATAAATTTTTTATGAGGATGGTGGTGAAAGACCAGAACAGGCTGCCCAGAGAGGGTGTAGATGCCTCATCTGTGAAAACATTCAGGATCAAGCTGGACAAGGCTCTGAGCAACCTGATCTAGTGGAAGGTGTCCCTGTTAATCAGAAGGGAGCTGGAGTAGATGGCATTCTGCGGTTCTACTCTATGATTTCCTGGTTTTACTGCCACATGCCTTATATCCTTCTGCAGAACAGAAATGCCTGGCCTTGTGCTGCTGATGCATGTTTTTCATTGTGCAAGCAGAATACATGTAACAGGATGTGTCTCTGCTTCTGGCATTGGGAGGCTAAGATCTACCAACTGTCCCTGAAAAGAGGGATGAGCTCCCCACTGCATATCATGACCCATTTTCTTGTCGATGCTAATGTTACAGGAGGAATCTGAGGATATACCTTGGGTAAACCTAATGACTCTCCTGTGTAACTGCAGGGCTTGTGTCAAGAAAACACAAAAATAATGGCAAGCAGGACTACAAACTGACATTTTCTAAAGGGGCTTAGAATCACGAATTGAATGAAGGCACACACTGCAGGATAAGTTGTATGTACATACTTTTTCTGTTTGTCTGTGATTGAAATGTCTAGAAACAACACAGGGACCCTCAGTCCTGTCTCTGTGGAAACAGCAGGAAGGAAGAATGCCTCCCACTTCCCAGTGCTGGGCTTTCACCAAGTTCCCACTCTTTGTATGGACAATGCCTGACAAGTTTTATTCCTTTCTTATACTGCTCCAAGCCATCATGTGCAATCCAGAAGGTATTCCAGACAGGATCCCCACAAGGACAAACCAAACCTGGGGAACTCAGACTGTAAACTGCAACACTGGAGGGTAGCTGCCTCAAAGTCTATACAAAGTTCAGCCAAAATTTATAGTGTGATCGGAGAGTAAGTTTTAGCTTTCTGCAATTAATGAACATAATTTCAATTCCCTTTCTTTTTTTTTTTTTTAACACAATCCTTAAACTTTAAACTTTGTGTGGTTTTAATATATATTTGGAAAAAAAATGAAAAAAAAAATTGCTTTATTTTCCCTCACTCTGCTTGTCAAACCAAAATTAAAATCAGCAGTTATTGATTTTGAAAGTCTTGAAACAAATGGTTAAGAAATTTCTCTCTTCCTTGTTCTTGCTTCTATGGAGTCTGGTTTTTGTTTGCTTGGAGGTTTTTTTGCATGGAATTACCCTTCAAATTAGTGAAAAGTCCACTGAACCAGGAATCATTGTTATTTATTTGAGATGATTGAAGAATACCATCTTGCACATATGAGGTAGCAGATGCAATACTAGATGAATAAGCTACACTCACAGCACTGTTCACTGCTGGTGTGAGATGGGGTGGTCCTGCTTCCCCAGGAAGATGTGACAGAAATCTCTGAAGCCCATGAGTATCCCACCTGGAGACTGCTCTCCTGCTTTCCACTTTATGGGATGCACCTGCCTTGTTTCAGATACCTGTATTATTAAAAACAGCTCAGTCACTATGACTTATAACCACAAAGAGCTGATGCCTAAAACTCTGAATAAGCCTGTAACCTGGAATATAAGTGTGTTTTAGAGAATGTCATTTAACTGCATGAAATGGGCCCAAGTTTCAGAAGATAAGCCCACTAGACACAAGTCCAGGAAAAACACAGCATTTATAATGCATCATGAGTGTTTGTATACATGCAACCTAATGATGCCCCAATTTATATTCCAAAATAACTTATTTTTGCTTGTTCCATTAATTGTTCTAATAGTCTAAAGTAAATGGTTGAGAATTAAAGGAAGACATTTATAGTCTCCTGTTTATAGTGGACCCTGTAAATTCAGCATTATCTCCATATTTTTCTAAAATGTTTATGTGCAAATGATTTTCACTCCAGTAACTTCATCATGCATGAATAAAAATATATGCTTAGTTATCAAAAGATAATTAGGTGAGACATGTATGTTTTGTCATAATTAATATTCTGTCAATAGGCTAGATAAGAAAGCTCCAAGGGTTAATGCTTTCCTGCTCTGTATCTAACATTGCCAGTGAATTTCTCTAGCTCACTCCATTAATCCAGTCAGCACAATGGATCAGGTTAGAGATGTGTCTCAATAAATCACTCTCAAGTGCTGGGGGTAGGAGTACCTAATTAATCAGCACTGTCATTATGTTTGACTTGTAGCTGCCTTACTGTGTATGGGATGAGGATTCAGTGTATTTAACCTGCACACACTCTTAAACAGATCTCCAGTAGTGATGTAAATTTTAACCCTTGTATGGAAAAAAAAAAATCCATGATTCTCTAAATGGCAGATGAAATGTTTCTTACTAATAAACTAATCTGCAGGTAATTTATTCTCCTCCCCACATCCCCACACCCCCTTCTCTCCCTAGGGGCCATTAACATCCTGCAGCATTTTATCTCTTTTAACACCAAACTTCTGAAGTTAAATGCAACACTAGAGTTCATCACAATCCCCAGCTGTACCGGATAGCTTTCCCCCTCCCACTTCCCCATCCATGTCCTCTCCCTTTATTCCCACTGTCTCTTGCTTTTGGGCCTTTTGTCCCCAGAGGAAGACTCCCAGTCCATCCTCACTGTCACTCTGGCCAAAATCCCCTGCCTTTACATATAAGAGTCCTGTTTCATTCCCTGCAGCAGTAGCCACCAGTCTCTCTCTCTATCCACTCTTACTCCTTAATTTCTTTATTCCACAGGCATGCCTGGAAGCTAAACACATCTTTCCTGGCTCACTCTGTTCACCCTCTTCCAGCTTTAGACAGCACTTTGCCACCAAAGAGAGATTTTTTACTCTACTTTTTCAAGTTTTGTACTGCTGTTTAGTGTTATCTTTCCAAGTGGAAATTACTATATATTCCCTATCAAAATAATTGATCTGATATGACTTTTTCCCTTCTGACTCTTTTGATCTTGACACTTGCTGAATTTTTCAGAATTCAATGAATATGTACTCATTGGTTTTGCATAATTTTAAGGTCCAGGTGGTAGCTGCCTCACTTGGCAAAGTGGAAAACAATCTCTAGAGGCATCAGTTCTGCCTGTCCAGAATAAACATTAGCAGTGACGTGATGCAGAACTCAGAGTAAATTCCTGTCCATGTGATTTCTGCTCTACACTGGCATTCAAGGCACAGCATGAAGAGAATAGGGCCATGAGAGGAAAACAGCAGAGAAAATGCTGTTTCTGCTGGTATTAGGGCTGGCCCCTGGCAGCTGGAGGAGGAGGACGCTGTGAATTCAATTAGCTTGTGGTAATAAGGAAACCAAGAAGATGGTCCCTAAAGCAGAAACAGTAGGCTAGGTCATAAAGAAAAGGAACATGAAAACACACATCTGTATCAGTGTCTCCAACCTCGTCTATATCTGCACCAAGACAGTCACAAGCAGATCTGTGAATTTACCTCCACTTGTAACACAGACAGTGTCTTTCTTGGCTTATTTAATTCTGATGTAAGTCTTCAGAAGGAATCCATACATGCAGACCATCCTGAATCTTCATCCATTTTCTAGACCATAAAGAAAATAGCATCCGCTTTGAAAACACCTATGTTAACAATAATATTTGTAAAGGGATTTATTTTGTATATGTGGCTACCTTACCACCTACATCTGATGTGATGATGAACTGTATTAACTAGATCTTGTACTAATTCAGTTCTTAATATTTCGTTGTTGTTGAGATGGAAACACCCATGCGGCAAAAAATATGAAACATTCTGAAAATACAGACCTTATTTTTTTATACTAGATATAACAAAATTATATGATGTGATATTAACATTTTTCTGTCCCAGTTTCTCTCTCCTTTGAGGAAAGATAAGTAATAATTTCATTCTAAAGTGATTTTGTACAATTACTTGTTAATGTCTGCGGATATTTCTGCCAAGATCTGATCATTGAAGAAAAATCTAAGAGAGAATCCCTGCTCTGAACTAGCTGCATGGTGAATACTAAATGGTACAAAGTGCTGGATGGTGGGGATAATTCTGACACTACAGACAGGGCCTCCTGCCTGTACGGGAGCTGAACAAATCTTGTGTTTTATAAAAACTGCCTGTTTCTGGCAGGAACAGTGGTGTCATACACAAGTTTGTGCTTGGATTGAAGAACATTTTCAGTTTTTTGCATTTCCAAAGTTTTGAATGCTTGACTTCTACAATCACAATAATCTATAGTGCTAGTGGGAAGTGACAGACACAAAGTAATATTGGCATATTATTCATCACTTATTTATAACATGTTTCATGCCACATCAGCTGCAACAGCCTTCCCACCATGCTGCAACAAATGCATCAGCCAGATGTGGGCCACCCTCCAGAGCCCAGGGCCCAGACACAGCCTCCATCTCCATCATCTCTTCCCGTGCCCTGGCAGGGGGTGCCAGCTTGGGGTACCACCACAGATTGCAAAGCAAAAGGTCAAACCCTAGGGGCAGCAGCAGGGCCAGGGCTCCTGGAGGAACTCACAGGCTCAGTGCAGTAGCTTAGGCTACTGACACCGATGATATTGGTGACAATTAACAGAGTGAGATCGGAATGGAGATGAGGAGAAGGTTCATCTGTTACACTATCCATCAGCTGTGTGTTGCCCCAGGCAATGTGAGCAGGCTGCTGTTTTCAGTGGAGTTGCCATTACTATGGACCAGCTTTAGCCTTCCCATGGGGCGAAACTGCTTGAGTAACTTTTTCCAGTAGAGCTTGGAAAAATAATGTTTTTGCTTTTTGCGTTTCTCAGAGTATGACTCAATGCCTGTGAAGGTAAATCAGTAAGCCAATTTTTAGTTATACTTTCATACAAAAGTCCATCTCATGTAAATCAGGGTTAAACTGTGAAAAATTCAAAGTGTCAATTAAAATAAACAAACAAAAAGTTTTAATTCCTAACATACTTCAAGAACAAAACTGATAAACAATTGAAAACAAGCTTATCTGTTTCCCCACTGTAAGGATGTCACTTTCATAAAACAACCTTTGGTTTTACTCTTGGGTTTTTTTCAGTGAGTAGTTCCATCAGCCATACCATGTTCTAGAGGTATCTTTTTACCTGTTAGTCTGGAAAAATCCTCATTCTCCTATATTTCAGCTTTATATCATCATGAGCCACCAGTTCCCATTCTAATGTCCATGTATATTTCTCCAGAAAAAATAATACACTTTGTTCATTGCAGACAATATTTATAGATACATCACGCATTGCATGCATGCATATGTGTAATGCTGGATACAGAGCTCATGGCACATATTTTTAACATCATTACTGTAGGAGAATGCTAGTTTCAGGTTCAGTAGGAAACATTCTTTTAGTATTATTTCCCCCTATTACTCAACAGCCAGAACCAGAGCCCAGGAGTATTTTCTTTGAATTATTGCCTACCTTGCAGACTTTGCTTATAGCTGGGATTCAAACCTTGTTCATTAGTAGTAAATGTATTTTTCATGTGAGTTGAAATAACGGACACAGCTTACTGAACTAGATCCTGGTAAGAAAGACTGCACATACACACCTCATTTTGTATTCCCAATTCTTATTTCCCAGAAAAAAATTCCCAATCATTCTTTCTTCCTGATGACTTTGCATACTTAGAGTCTCTCCTTTCTTTGCTTCAGAAGGTCTGTCACTCATTCATAGCATCTGCTTGAGGTCATTTGGTTCCTATATGTTCTCTTTACCTTTGCAGCAACAAATGTAAGCAGGTTCTTGTGTGTTTCAAGGAAAAAAATTCAACCACTGTTTCAGATCCCGTCTTTTTTCCTGGGGAATCTGTGTGGAAGACAGTAGAACTTAATTTTTATTAGTCTGTACATGGGTCTCTCACTAATTTATAAATCAGTTTTAACTAGAGAATCAATTGGCATGTAATGGTAATGTGAATCATTCTTAAATATATTTAAATACCTAGATTGCAGAAGTTTTACAAATCTTATTTTCACAGTCTGTGTAGGGCTTTTCAGTTCATTAGCTAAATACTAGCTTGAGAGGTTATCTGCCACCACCTCCACTGTGCAGTGTCTGGTATCACTGGAGAATTCATTTACTAATTCACTTAGATTAGATAGCATTTGCATTGTGAGTTTATCAGAGGGAGCAGGCCAAAACTTTGTTCTTTAAAGGCAAAAACATGCAACTTAACTTGAATATAGCTGATTGCCAGAGGACTGGTGTATGCTTAGGGATCAGTATGTCTTCTAATGAAAGATTACTTCCAAAAGACAAACAGAAAAGGCACTTTCTGAAAAGGCAAGGTAATTTTCTTCCTTACAATATTGTAAATCTCAAGGAACTCCACTGAAATTAAATACCTTAGATTTACACTACCCTTTTGTATTTCTTTTCTTGTTCTAGATCCTACATGTACCCTAAAATCAGTTCTCTTACTCATTTTCCACTTTAAGTTCAACAACCGAAAGAGGAAAAAAACTTGCATAAAATTTTTGTTTGTCATGGAATTATAGAATATTCTGAGTTAAAAGGAACCCATCAGGATCATCAAGTCCAACTCCTAGCCCTACACAGGGTCACACCATGTGCCTGAGAGCATTGTCCAAACTCTTCTTGACCTCTGTCAGGCTTGGTGCTGTGACCACTGGGGAGCTGTCCCAGTGCCCAAGCATCATCTGGGTGAAGAACTTTTTCCTGATATCCAACCTAAACCTTCCCTGACTCAGCTTCAGGCTGTTCCCTCAGGTCCTGTCACTGTCACCACAGAGAAGAGATCAGTGCCTGCCTCTCCTCTTCCCCTCACGAGGAAGTTGCAGACTGCAATGAGGTCTCCTCTTCTCCAGGCTGAACTGACCAAGTGACCTCAGCCGCTCCTCATTTGGCTTCCCCTCAAGGCTGTTCACCTTCTTTGTTGTCCTCCTTTGGACACTCTCAAATGGCTTTATACCTTTTTTACTCTGTGACACCCAAAACTACCTGCAGCACTCAAGGTGAGGCTGCCCCAGAGCAGAGCAGAGCAGAGCAGAGCAGAGCAGAGCAGAGCAGAGCAGAGCAGAGCAGGACAATCCCCTCCCTTGCCCAGCTGGTGATGCTCTGCCTGATGCCCCCAGGACAGCGCTGGCCCTCCTGGCTGCCAGGGCACTGCTGGCTCATGTCCAGCTTGCCATTGACCAGGACCCCCAGGGCCCTTTCCATGGCACTGCTCTCCAGCCTCTCATTCCCCAGTCTGTCCATGCATCCAGGGCTGCCCCATCCCAGGTGCAGAATCCACCACTTTCCCTTCTTAAACTTCATGTGGTTGGCGATTGCCCATCTGTCTATTTTATTGAGGTCTCTCTGCAGGGGTTCTCTGCTCTTGAGGGATTTGATGGCTCCTCCCAATTTAGTGCCTAATCACATCAGGAAAAGGCAATATTTGAGCTAAATACCCACTGATTTTCAATTCTGAAAAATTGCTGCCAAAAGAAAGGAAAGCAGTCAGGCAACAGGGAATGGAGTCAACATTCTTAGTACCATGTTAGATGAATATTTTCTGTATGTATATTCTAATTTTTCTATTTCCTTTAAAAATTACAGAAAATAATTACTATTCAAACTAAAGAACTTTCCAAATGGCATGAAGGATTGGGATGACAAGTTGTCAGATAATCTGCAACAATGTGCATAAGGTCACGGAGATTGATTGACCTGCAAGCTATTACACTGAGAAAAAAGAAACAAGATGCTTCCCAGTTATCAAACTCAAGGGTCTTGATTCCACCTACTTATTTAATGTTAGGAGGTTCATTCCAAATGCATGTCAAATCTGGTTTTAGAGCCACAACAAGGTTAACCTAGCAGATGCAACAGAATTCACTTTAGTTGGGACCATTGTTAGGTTCCAAAACAAAATTTTATCATAATGTAGCTATAAAGTGTTAGTCTAAATACCAGACAGATCTATGAGCATCTTTTTAACTTGTGAAAGCACAAATTAAAATGGGCAGGAGGGTATAAAACTTTTACATTTTTATATATAATATAAAGAAAAGTTGCCAAAGTCTCTTGAAAGCTCATATTCAGTTCAGTTGCAACAGTTGGGAAAAAAGACATAAAGTTCCTTCCTTCCTTCCTTCCTTCCTTCCTTCCTTCCTTCCTTCCTTCCTTCCTTCCTTCCTTCCTTCCTTCCTTCCTTCCTTCCTTCCTTCCTTCCTTCCTTCCTTCCTTCCTTCCTTCCTTCCTTCCTTCCTTCCTTCCTTCCTTCCTTCCTTCCTTCCTTCCTTCCTTCCTTTCTCTCTCTCTTTCACTTTCTCTCTTTCTTTCTCTTTCTTTCTTTCTTTCTTTCTTTCTTTCTCTCTTTCTTTCTTTCTCTCTTTCTCTCTCTCTTTCTTTCTTTCTCTCTTTCACTCTTTCTCTTTTTCTCTCTTTCTCTCTTTCTCTCTTTCTTTTGCTCTTTCTCTCTTTCTTTTGCTCTTTCTCTCTTTCTTTCTTTCTTTCTCTTTCTCTTTCTCTTTCTCTTTCTCTTTCTCTTTCTCTTTCTCTTTCTCTTTCTCTTTCTCTTTCTCTTTCTCTTTCTCTTTCTCTTTCTCTTTCTCTTTCTCTTTCTCTTTCTCTTTCTCTTCTCTTTCTCTTTCTCTTTCTCTTTTTCTCTTTCTCTTTCTCCTTCTCTTTCTCTTTCTCTTTTTCTCTTTCTCTTTCTCTTTCTCTTTCTCTTTCTCTTTCTCTTTCTCTTTCTCTTTCTCTTTCTCTTTCTCTTTCTCTTTCTCTTCTCTTTCTCTTTCTCTTTCTCTTTCTCTTTCTCTTTCTCTTTCTCTTTCTCTCTTTCTCTTTCTCTTTCTCTTTCTCTCTCTCTTTCTCTCTCATTTTTAATTCTTTCTTCTTTTCATCCTAATAAAAAGAATTTGATTGTTTACATTACATAACTCATGTATTGGAGTCTTAACTACACATAGGAAACTTACAACCATATTCTTACAAAAGCCCAGTTAAGACCAATGAAATATTGCAGCTCAGTAATAAGAAACAAAGTGAATGCCTTTTGTTCCAGCTTTATTTTTTATGCTCTTTACAGCTGTTCCACTTATAAACAAGAACTTCAGTACATAAACAGAGACTAAGCTTAATAGAATGACAAATTAGATCCCTCAGAACTGATGATGTTTATTTTTCTTATTCATTTTTATTAGCGTTGAATATTGCATGTCTAATCCATACTGAAAGAACTATGTAAAGTGGCTGGCCTCAACCATTTATCTGGCAAAAATTGTTCAACATATAGAGCCCACAGAAAACCTTAATTTGCTAATAATTCTCAGTGAAAAGGGGAGGAATAGAGAAGGAGCAAGTCCAGCCTTAACTTATTGAATTGCAGCTGGAAAAAAACTCTTTCATATTCAATCAGCTAATTGCAGGGAAAACAGTCTATTTCAGTCTTTAAAATTTGTTGTCTTCATTTTCCAAATATTTATTTGTACTGCACATGAGAGGCTTTATGAAGGAAAGTGTTCTAAAAGCTGGAGGAGACATTCAGGCTGAACAGTAGTTTACTTATAATTTACAGACTTGTAGTACTTAATATATAATGCAATAATCTATGCTGTGCCATTTGTCATTTGGACTAGGCCACAGATTATAGCTTAGGGCAGTGCATCTGTGCACAGATCAGGCAGGAAATGGCCTAAAATCTTGAACAGCTGAGCATGATGTCTCAGTGTAGTTGCAAAATTCAACCTCTGCTCCAGAGGTCACTGCATGCTTCAGTCATGACAGCCCAAATTGTTAAGCATGTGACTAATATGCATACAGAACACAGGCTGCCTAGTGTCTGCTGCAAGCTTGATGGCTGGTTAGCGGCTAGTCTTAATTTTATGTGACAATCCTATGTAGGAAGTGCCGGGTGGGTGACTAAATGGAGCATATTGATGTCCCACTGGGTGTAGCCCCTGTTGTTTTGACAAATTCTCCTTAGCATTTATCAATCAGGCCTACAATGGGGAGTGTGCTGAATATCTAATTCAGACATGCTAGTCAGGACTAATAGAGCAAGATAGCATGTTATTCAATTTGTACTTGTTAGTGATGTCCCACTGTCACTGGGCAATTTACCTTCACACTTCACAAATGAAAAGAGAAATTTGCTGGGCTTCAAACACTTACATGAGTTACAAGCAAAATTTTAATTAGCATGTCATTACAGCAATAATTTATTGCTTCTTTCTAGTGTCCTAGCATCCAGATTGCACTTTTGCTTTTTTTTCCTTTAGGCCAAGATGTACTTTAAAATTTATGGGGCAGGTACTTGAAACAAAAATAAAAACCAACCCTGCAACAATTGAAAAACTGCATGGTAAGATATACATAAAAAAACATTATTTTTTGAAGCCTAAAAGAAATTTATACATTTATCACTTAAAGTAACCTTTTGAACACTCCCCTTACCAAGCATTAATGGATTTCATAAACAAAGTCATTTAGAAGTATTCTTATTTTAATTCATTTTATAACTACTTGAAAGTGTAATTTTCAACTATTTCCAAATGAAGTATAAAGAAAGTTGGGGAAAGGCAGGAAAGGAGGTGTGTCATGTAGAAAACAGTAAAGCAAAACCACATACTGAATATACCTACATAAACATTAGTAGTGAATTTTCAGTAGACAACACCCATGTTAACAGCTAAAGAAAGCCTAATTTTGGTAAATAGAGAAGAGATGGACTCTTTAGTTAAAGTCAATGAAAAGAACGGATTAGACTCCAGAAGTGTTTGGGAAGTTCAGAGCATCTTATATTGCCATTGAAGTTGAAAAGGGCCTGCTCTGCACTTTGAAGAGCTGGTTCCTGTGGCCTTTGAAGCTATTGTATTTTGTATATATTGGTTCACATACTTATTTTTCTAAATTGCAACCCACAATTGACAGAACACAAAGATACTCAGCGCTTTAAGAGAATTAGAGGACAAAATGCAAGCAATCTGCATGAAGCGGAGGGGAGCACAGCGATACTTTAAATTCCTCAGACAAAAAGCAGTGTGAATTATTCAGGGTGAATGCCATGCTCTACATTGCAGGATGCAGGGCAGCTCTTCAAATGCCAGCTCACTGTCTCTGTGGCGCACTGCTCAGAAACACGGCCGTGCTCTCATGAGCTATCTTGTGGCAGGTTCTCTAATAAACTGATGAATAAGCAATTAAAAGAAACGTGAGCAAACAGATCACCTTGGGAGGTTTGTAGAGACAGCTGCACGTGATAGGAGACTCTTCCAGATTCTCAGAGAAGCAAAACTAATTTGGTTCCAGGACATCAGTAATAACAGATATTAAAGGGGATTTTCATATTATTAGTTTATATGAACATTATATGGAAATATATATGAAAACAGAGTATTGATCAACAAAAAGGCCTGCGAGCTCAGGCCTACTGTCTGGTATGTAGGAACACCTTAGACAAAAGTCCATGAATGGAGTTTAAACAAACCAGGAAATGTAAATTTCTGCTGCCAGAGGTTATGGTATTTCATTGTTTTCAACACTCTGAAAGAAAAGAGTGATATTTACCAAAGAGCCCATAAAATCTAAGTAAAACTTTTTCCTTGAGTTATTTTTGTCAGTGACAATACTTTTTCCCCTGGGCAGGTCTTTTCAGAGAAACAATATATTTTGGCCTTAGTTTTGGTGCCATTTAAATTGATTCAAAGGCAAAATTACACAATGGAGTAAACATAAACACAAAACTCATGTGGAAACAGTGGAATTTGACTTACAGATGTCACTCATGGATCAATATCCCACTGTTCCCGAGCAAGCAGTATGTGGCAGAAGATCGCAGAGACACCAAACCATTGGTCATGGCTGCTTGAGCATGAGGTGATTCCCACAAGAACCACTTAGATTACTGTAGCAGCAACGAGATGCCAGGAAAGACTTTGCAAAAGAGAGAAAAACCAATTTTATTTCCACGCCTTAGCGTGGATTCTGCACCAGTCTGAGAGGGGAACAGAGGCAAGCAGACTTCAGAGTGCTGTGTCAATATCATCAATATGGGGAATTCTAAGGCCTTGAGAACACAACAGGAAACTATAACCATGGCTACAGCAAAAACTGGGGTGGCAGTTGCTACCAATTTTTGATATTTTAATAGCTCTTCTCTTGCTGGCAAGGGGTTTTTTCCTATCTTTTGATGTATCCAGACATTTCAGAATGAAACTATTGCAAGCAATTTATATGCAGATGTAGTAAAAAATGCAGGTTTTCTCAGGTATTCTACTTACCGTATAACTCAAAAAAAGGAAAACTGTCATTATGCTTATAACCTTATTTTCTATTGTCTTTTCTCTATTCGTACTTCCAATGTGTTTGTTCCCCGCAGAGTGCTCTGCTTCTCTGGTCCTTCACGTATTTCCCAAAGATTTACTGCTCTAGAAGGCTTACAGACACAACCCTTGCCAAGATGATATATATTATTATTAAGTAGTAGTTTAGATATTTTACAAGTCATCATTTTTTCTGTACTGTTCTGTTGTTTTTCATTTTTTGGTTTTTTTTAATAGCAGAACACCAAGCCCTAATCCAAGCATTTAATTATATAATTATTCTTAATTATGTTTTCTCTTTCCTAAACTAAATATGCATTTAGTTCAAGTATCACCCTCCTAATTTTGAAATATATGCACAACTCCAATATATTTCATTGTTTTTCATTTAAATCTGCATAGAGGTAGCTGTAAACACAATTTTCCTTGATAGTAGTGAAGGGAGCTAGATTTTCTCTACCAAAGATACAAGAATTCTGAAAATTATTTCCAGTTGCAGTAGACAGGCAGAAATCTCAGTTAAGGGGAGATATTTTCTTTTCTTCTTAAAGAATCTTTTATGTAAAAGGAGTAATAAGTACTTTGTTGAAGGGAGACTGCACAGTGAAGAGCTTACATACACAAATGCTGTACTCTGGATCCTAGTGTTGTGCATTTGATGAGATAATATTTAGAGCATTAATCACAGAACAGACAAAACCAGTGACTTCTCCAGTGATTCAGCAGTGTTTAGTGATAATTTTCTAGCATCTGAAAACATTTCCTGGGACTGTTTAATTTACTGAAATTGCTGCACTCTTTCTGCCCGAGACACTTGATAGTCTTCTTAGCAGTGCTTAAAATCTAGAAAAAAAGAGACCCAAAACAATATGGTTTGCCATCTAAGTTAAGAGTAAAGGCTTTGATACAGAGTAAGATGTCACACAAGAGAAGTTACAGCCTAGAAAAGGGAAAGACTGTAATTCTACTGACCATATCATTTGTGAAGCTAAAGCCAATCATTACGAACCCCTTTCTTGACTTAATATGCAGTGTTTCTTCTGATGGATTATATATCACATGAATAGCATCCATCTTCAACATTTCTTAAGAAACTTACTCTAATCCTTTTAATGTCATCTGCAACAGCAATGTGAATGGTCTTCTATTAGTTTTAGAAGAAATTTTATTTAGATTGTTAAATAAATTAAATCCATACCCAAAAATTGGGAAACATGCACTTTCCTTAGACACTATTTTATTCATGATTGGAAAAGATCACTGTAGATTTTGCCTCATCATCTTTAGACATATTTATAATCTGCATTAGATTTTCATCTGGATTAACTATTATGCAAAGCAATGGACTTGCTGTTACCCACTGAGAACTTTCAGTGGGTAACTTGCTCATTTAGCCCAAGTGGAGATGTATATCTTCAATATATCAGCTTATTGATACCATGAAGGTATCTTGCATTAAGGGACACTTGTGTTCTGGAAAGGTAAAATAAAAGAAAAAAAAGCTCAAAATATGTAAGTAGGCTTTTGGGGAAATATTTATGAAATAAATTTATTACAACTTAGGCAATCCTTCTTTTTTTTCCTCACTATATATTTTTCATAGAAAAACCTTAATTTTAAACTAAAAGACATTATTATGAAATCAAATACTAAAACTTTTTGTGTACTAATAGAATGTAGAGCAAAAAATATATTTACATAAATATATTTTTTAATTTTCATAAAAATATTCAGAAATCTGCTGTCATTTCATTAGTTTTCACAGGTTCTCGATAACCCCCTCTCTTTTCTAGAGTTTTGATTGAGCTTAACTACTCAGTGCACTAAAAATGTGGATAGATTCACTAAGATCAAGATCTACTTAACCAAGTAAAACTAACATTAAATTCTACTCCAGGAACTAGGCAAAGTAAAAAGAGCCCCAATCACATCACAAAGAAAGTATTTGATACTGCTTCTTGGTTTTCCCATTTTGTATGGTTTTCCCTCTACCTAGATGAACATGTTTGCCGTTTAGTTTCAGGTCAAATCTAACTCTGTAACCAACTGCTGTCTCTATGACTTCTCAGTTTTTCTTCATGACATCTTAATATCTCAAGACTTCTCACACTAAAAACATTTCTTTACACTGGGCTTAACATCTTCAAAGCTAGATATTTCATCAGCCTAAAAAATGAGGAAAAAAGAAAGAAAACAAACTGGAGAAGTTAAAGTAGTCTGACAATTCTTAAAATGACAAGTGTTGTCACTGAAAATAGAAGCAATTTTCTCCATATTAAACTAAGAAAATACTAACAAGCTTATATATTGATATTTACATAGAATGTCTTTCCAAAGACTTGTCTCACAGACTTCCTCAGCCACTGGTACTGTCTTTGTATTTAATAATCACTATAGCTATTTATTTAATTATTTCTTTATTTATATTTTCCCAATAGCTTAATTATTTAATCTACTTTTAACCAGAAAGCATGTCTACTTGTGCATGTCTCATTCTCAGTTAAAACTGAGTCTGGTCAGAATAACAGAAATAACAGGATAACAGAAAAAGCTTCTATAGACACATTGCAAGCAGGAGAAAGACTATGGAAAATGTGGCCCACTCTGGAAGGAAACTGGAGACCCTAGAAAGAGAAGGCTGAGGTTCTTGACAAGTTCTGTGCCTCAGACAAAAAGTACTCCAGCCATGTCACATAAGTCGAAACAGGCAAAAGCAGGGACTGGAAGAATGATGACCCTAGGCCCACTGTAGGAGAGGATGTGGTACAAGATGGTCTAAGGAACATGGATGTGCACAAGTCCATGGGAACTGATAATATTTTTCAGTTGGTCCTGAAGGAGCTGGCAAATGAAGCTGCTAAGTCACTCTCCATCACTTTTTAAAATCATGGCAGTCATGTGAAGTCCTTGGTCACCGCAAAAAAAGAACTATAAATCCCACTTTTAAAAAGGGGGATGCAGAAGACCCGAGGAACTACAGACCAGTCAGTCTCCCTTCTGTGCCTGGCGAGATCGTGGAGCAGATTCTCCTGGAAACTGTGCTAAGGAACATGGAAAACAAAGAGGTGACTGGTAACAGCCAACATGGCTTTATTAAGGGGAAGTCCTGCCTGACAAATTTGATGGTCTTCTATGATGGAGCTACAGCTTTGGTGGAATTAATGAAAGAATTTTCATTTCATTGCTTTGTGGGGTTGAAAACCAACCCCCACTTTCTTAGAAGAGAGGAAGGGATGATGGAGGAAAAGGGATTCACAGCATCTTTCATCTGCATATCTTCTCAAAAGAAAGAAGAGAAAAGCTCCTTGTCGATATCAGCACCTTTCTAAAGTCACTTTCAGGGATTTTTTTTAGGTACAACTTTACCCTAAATACAAAAATAAAGAGTTGAGATTTTTACATGGAACTGAACTTTCTTCCTCAATAGTTGTGGACTCTTATTTTTTCACTTCATTATTTTATGACTGTTTTTTCCCAGTAAGTTTTCCTATGATGTGTGAAAAAGGGGATTTCCAGCACCCTATGGTGTCAGGACAGCATATCTCAGAGAGCACATGATTTCATAGTACCACATCAGTAGAAGTTCCAGATGTCACATAATTTAGAGGTTTTCACCAACACCGTGCTTTACAAAAGCACTTCTAAGGAAATCAAAGATCATGGGAAACTAAACTGAAACAATCAAAACGTGAAAAAGGAGGAAGCGAATGTCAGGGTAGATTTGAGAGATTGCATTGGAGTAGTATGCATTTTAAACTGAACTGAGCTGTGCTGGAGACTAGATAAGATTCAAATATAAGTCTTATTTGAATTAAATCAATTGGCACATCTTTACATCTAAGTAAATAAGCACAAGTGATTACTGTGAGTCTTTAGGGATTGGGAATATGATAGAAGCTTTTTCCATTAGTCTATCCTTCATATCTATCTGTGATTTTTGACATAAGGTGCATTGTAATTGTTTGCAATTTGTTAGAAAGTAAGCATTTGTGAGTTATAGCAGTTCACAGTGATCAAGAACTCATGATTTTAATGTGAAAAAAATAAACTCATATACATGAACTGTCTAGTTCAGAGGTATTGCTGGGAATTATATGCATAAACACCTATAATAACCTAATCAGTCACCCATAATTTGAGAAGTGATATGGTAGAATGGAAACAAGGTGGGAAGTTATCAGCATAGTCGTTTTTTTAATCGACTTCCTGAAGACCTAGGTTAAAACCTCAAGTATTGCTATTCGAATAATGCTAAGTTGCTTTCTGAACAACTCAATTGCCCATCTTATCTATGTATAATTTAACAATTTATAAAGTAAATGTATAGATTTTCTTGGTGGGGAGGCTGAAATCAGAATCTGAAAGTTTCATGGTAGTCACCTTTGAAGAGGGAGGATCAGCTTCATTCTAATGCCAAGATCCATGTGAGTCTTCGCACATGTAGAATAATATTTTAAATACTTTGCTGTAGTCCTTTCCCAGTAATTATCTCTTCATTCTTTGTGAAAAATTAAATACTCCAGCTCTTCCTTTAGGAAGATTATATTTTCCATTATAAAGGTTACATTATTTGATGAACTAGAAACACTGTTATGCAGTCTGTGTCTGTGGTATGCTACTAAGAGATCCCAAGTGAAACTGAATGGATGGTGCTCTCCAGACTATTTATCCATCTTCCTAACTTTTCAGCAATCTTCCCAAAGTCTTTCTCAAGTCTTCAAGACTGGTGAGAGAAAATGACCGAAACAAGAATCCACTTGTGGAAAATGATGGTCAGAAAAGTATCAGATTCAAGATATTAATTGTTCCCAGTCATGACAAGCTCTTTTAATGACTGGAGGGAAGACATTATGAAGATCTTTCATGGTCAGGGTGTTTCAGTGTTGAGGCTGATACATCAGCAACTGATACCTATTTGCCATGCAGAGTAGTAAGTAACTTGGCACTACTGCCCTTTCTCTGACTTTTGTTCTGCGGAAAAACGAGAGGGAAGAGATATCAATGAATATTTATCCCAGTCTAACAAAGATATGTTTATCTATTACTGTGATGGAATCCACACACACATCTCGAGCACAGATAGGATCTCATAACTGTGATTTCACACCATCAATGTTTGATGCAAAAGGCATTATAAAAAGGTAAAAGGTACATATCACCATAGCACATTATATTTTTATTGATTTCAGCTTCCAGCAAAAACTAATTTAGTCTTTACAAATCAAATTTTAAAAACAGCTCAATCTTCCTTCTGCCTGTACCACTCTTCTTGGAACTGTATTCACAGTATGATTTCAGTTTGCATTTCTGGTCTGTGTATGCAGAAAGCTTGCTCCATTACAGCTTTCTCCTGAGAGACTGATTTTTATTAATTTGAATCTATTTTAAATTACCATAAGGACATGGTTGGTGGTTTGTTGAAAAGTCAGGATTCATACCTTCTGAAATGTTGGGTCAGAATTGCGGAACAGTGACTGAAAGCAAAGAATACAATAACATCACATTGAACCTCAGGACCGTCTCATTTAAGTAACTCAAGATCCAAAGACATTTTGTTATCTCATTTGAATAATTCATACAGATTTAGTAGATAGCAGCAATGACTTGTTGTATAATTTTAAAAACATTTTATTTGAAAATTTGCGGTTTACTCGCACATTGATTTTGAATTCAGGGGTTATACAGAAACATAAGCAAGGCCAAAATATATTCAAATTTGCTCCTATTGAGAAGTCATTTGATGTACAATTTCTTTAAAACAAATAAACCACTTCTAAAGAAAAGACAGCAATATCCAGGCCTTTATGGTTTGCAATTTTAAAACTATTAAATACATTTGCTTCTTTTTCTTTCTTTACTCATCTATTTGTTTCTTGTTTAAAATATGTCTGGGCTGTCTGTCTGACCTTCTTTCAAAATTAAATATATGGGTATATCTTTGATTTTAAAATTGTAGAAAACTTCTTTTGTTTTCTACTTTTGTATTAATAAAAATACTTTTTTGTGTTTTTCTTGAAGTGTAGCCTGTACATCTGCAGCGCAAAGCTGAATGACGAAATAAAGGCAATTTTCTTCTAGTGCATGCCTTTTCCTAAAAAAAACCCAAAACAAAACAAAACAAAACAAACCCCTTCCCCACAAAAAAAAAAAAAAAAAAAAAAAAAAATCACCCAAGTCTTTACAAGATACAAGACAAATGACACAAAAGTGAAAGGGCACTGATACAAACTGGATAGGCTTACAACATAATTGAATTAAGTCCTGTGTGCCACATATGATCACAAAGCAGGGCCGTGTCTTGAGCACTCTGAATGCAGGGAGGCTGCCAGTCAATAAAAAGACCCTTTAAACTGTTTAAATGCATCATGAGCATGTGCAGAACACTCCTAGCTAACAGGTGGCTGAATAAAACTCAGCTGGTGTTGCACAGGGCTATAGCATTGACCTTCTTTAGGATAATTTCAGCCCTCTTAAAAAAAAAAAAAAAACAACTGTTACTGTACTTGGTGTAGTGGAAACAATTTAAGGATGAATAATTTCTTTTAGCCCCTTGAGGCACCGGTGGCTCAGTCTCCACTCTCCACTCTCTCTCCCTTTCTGTGTCTCTCAAGTGAATTAACATAAAGGAACAGTGACAACAGCAAGCTGAAAAGCGTAGCTGGTGGGAGGATTAAGTATATCATTGAAAGGAATTATGTTGTAAATGACTGGGAGGGGTAGGGGCTTCTGTTCCTTGGTCCCATCTGGTCTTTAAAGAATACCTTGTTGTAATTACCCCCAGATGGCTTTGTGCTACACTGGGTCTGGACAGCCAGGTGCCACTGTACCCTGCTGGGTGTGATATTCATTGCTACATGCAGTGACAAAAATGGACTTCATTGCAACCTAATTTCTTCCAGGGTATTACACAAATATGGAATGAACGTAGCTTATCAAACAAGAGCTTAGTGTGCCAGGAGCTGAAACTGTCACACGTAAGACAAGACTGCCTTGTTGTTTTAACAATTGTCTTGAAACATGGAAATATCAACAATTTACAGTGTTTGCCTGCTAATAAATATATATTATATCATGTTAGCTGTTTTTCCAGAAGCTGAAATGCTCAAATTACCCTAAGGCAATTGCTGGAGATGGTAGAATAACAAACGCCTCTTACAAAGTCAGTTTTACGACAAGATTTGCTGTAGGCTAAGTTTGGGCCCAATCCTGGAAGATGTCAGCACAGAAAACTCTTTCTTCTCACTCCCAGCCTCAGGCATGTTCTTCTACCCCAGATGAAAATTTTCTGAATTTTTTCATCTCTTTTTATTGATATTGCTTCCTTTATCTCATGCAGTTCTTTGCAATTTTACTTCCAAAATCATACCAGTCTCACATTTTCAAATCCTCCTCAAAAAATAGGTTGCTATTCTAAAAGAACCATTATCACTACACAAGGTAGTCTTTTTGCCACAAAAGGGAAAACAGAAGATAAGGTTGAGGAAAAAGAAACACAGGATTCAAAATCCTGGCTTGCTGTGAAACTTACTGTAGTTTGAAAAGTGGACAGTCAGCACACCTTTCCTCACTGAAAATGCACAAAAGGACATTGAGTGAAATGCCACAAAGTGTAAACCTCTTCCCAGCTCATCTGCTTCCCGGCCCTGCCACACACCTGCCCACATCCCCCATATCCATATAAGCCCATGCATGCAGCTTCTTCACATTTTGTAGGGATCACGTGCAATTCCCCATTCTCCAGCCACACTGTCAGTGTGGCAGTGGCACCACTGAATGACCAAGGTGTGGCCCTCACCATGCCAACAATAACACCTGCACCTTTTCTGAGGTCTGAAGGGATTGAAATGGGGATTACCTGTTCTTGAAGCCCTGTTTAGCCTTATCTATGCCAAAGCTGTCTTTCCCCAGCCTTTCTGTGCTTCCCACCATGATTCATAGCCGGAGGAGAGGTAACTCTGTGGCAGCTGATTTTCTACTGCAGGTTACATACATGCTCAACAGATAATAGTAACCTGTGAAAAAGATGCTCTTTGCATCTTTAATCTACCTGTGAAAATGTGTAAGCAGACTTCTGACTGAGTCCCTAGTCTCCTTCATTACTGTCACCTGGTTAGCAATGTATTCAGAGAGAAGAGCCTGGTTGGCTTTTGTTTGATGTCTCTTTTATTCTGTCCAGACAATGCACATTTTAAAACTGTGATATTTCCTGAGAAGGAAAATGAGTTTTAAAGTACAGAAAAATCAAACTTTCAAAACATAATGACATGGTAGTTTTGGTTTTTTAAAATTGTTGCCAATTAAAACCTGTATCAAGATATGACTACTCTATCTTAAATCACCAGCTATATTTTTAAGTCTCGGAATTATTAGAAGATAATTATGGTCTCCCATTTCGTAATTCAACCTTTTTCTTTTTTACATAGAACTTTTGATTTTACTAATTGCTACTTGCTCAGACTTCAAATCAGTCATATCAAAAATAGAATTTCTCTGCAAGGTAAAATAGATTTTTCACCCATTCCCTGTGAATGGAAACGTAATTTTATGAAATGTCCGTGATCAGCTCTTATTCACCTTTTCCAGGAAGTTTAAATTCATCTATAAAGCCTCAATGTCATCTTTCATCAACATTATGAATACTTTCAAAAGAAATAAAAGTGTTGTCCCAGAAACAAGTGCATTAGTCAATCCAATCCCTTGCCATGAAAAATGATGGGACAAATTTTGACATTAGAGACAAGGTCAGAGTTATGCTGACTTAGTACTGTGCAGTGGCAAGTTTCTACATGTTGATCAAATCATAAGATATGTTCTCTCTTTCTCTCTCCCTCCCTCCCTGTCTCACTTCTACTTCTTTGTGTTTGCATATACATATATATTACTGAGGCAGAAAATTCCAGATATTAGGCAACTATAATTATAATATCTATCTTGCCAAAATTAAGAAAATTGTAGTTAGCGTATTTTTCAAAAACACAAATCTATTTATCAAAGTCAGTTTACTTTTATATAGGAAAGGGATGTACATGCCTAAAATTAATGGAAATGGGCTACATAAGAGTCAGACATGCTTGTGAAAATTAATTTTAGTCCACACAAACTTCACTCCATGTTAGATTTCCAATATGTGAATATAATATCTACATAGAAATGAGGAAAATATCAGTTGAGAGTTGAGTTACATTATTATGTATTTGGAGTCACTAATTGGAACACTGAAGTTCCCACATCCTCTGTTTGGCCACCAATGACATCCAACCAAAAATAAGAATTATCTGAAGTTTGCATTTGAAGTACAAGGTCCAGTTTGAACTTAGTTTTTCAGCTTTGCTTTGTCACCCATTTCAGCTCCATATTTCAAGTGTCTCCCATAAAAGCAATATGCTTGACAAGCCTTCATCAGACTGCAAACCTCTAATTTCTCAGGTTCTTCCTTCAAACCTACTGCTGCTGAAGAAATTTGTTGATTAATCAGTGCTTCATGTCCCACTGCAGAACCTGCGTGCAATTGAAGAAAAACAAGAAAAACACTCCCTGAGCACTATTACAGGTATTTTGCCCCTTCACTTTGTTGACATTTGGGTATTTTTCAGACTGGGAAGATCTGGTAGAAAAACTGGTGGCTCCCCCAGCTTGTATTTTGTGATATCATAAATAAAGAAATTAAAGAAGTAACAGCAGAATAATTTTAATGTGTATGATTTAATGACATCAGTCAACCTAACTTTTAAGCTTCACTTAGTATTAGTCATAAGAGATTATGCATTTCCAAGCAAAGTTTACAGCCTATGATTAATGATTATCTTCTGAATGTAGAACATTAATGCAGTCCCTCAGTAGGTATGTTCATCCAGGAGACTGAATGTTTACAGGCAAAGTAGAATCACTGAGCACAGGAGATGACATATTTATTGATGAATGCACAGTTTTGTCAATAACACTGAAGTGAAGCTGTGTCATATTGAACCATTTAACCAGGAAGATCTTGTGTGGTGAGTTTGCAGAATTATGCTTGTTTTGTTTTGTTTTGTTTTGTTTTGTTTTGTTTTGTTTTGTTTTGTTTTGTTTTGTTTTGCTTTGTGGTGTTTCATATTTGAGAAAATAAAAATTGTTCTAAACGTAGGCAATTGTGACAGTTTTTGTTGAGCACTTCCCAGCCTTCTGGGTATTTCTATTAACCTGGTTATCATCCTGGTTTAAGATGTACCATTACAGGATATGCACTCAGAGTTGGTATGACTTTAGCATTGTGTATTAACTTTCAGCTTGCATGGAAGTTCTGCATGCATCCAAGTAGAAGCTGCACATGATAATGACCTTGCTATCACTTAGTGAATACAAGCAAAAAAACCCAACCATTCTTGTCAACCATTCTGCATTTTGGACAAGACTGAAACTCCTGAGAAACCTCTTTGTTTCAGCCCCGAATGGAGAAATTAAAGCTGCTGAAGTGAAAACACACAAACACATACATGAAAATGCAGAAGAAAAAAGCATGTAACACCCAGAACTGTACATGTACACATATATATGTATACACATATACACAGAGAAGAACTTTGAAATATTTTATCTGCAGGGCACATGAGAATGCAATGCCACAAACTTGACTGAAAAACAGTATTTTGAATCTCTGAATTCCCTGATGTAGTATGGAAGAAAGTACCTTTCACTCCTGAGTTATATGGCTTCTGAAAAGTATCTTTCTCTTATCGTGGGAGTTTTAGGGTAAATCAATATTTATTGGAAATAATTTTTTTGTAACAATGTCTGCTCTCAGTTCTTGGATCAGTCATCTTGAGTCACAGTGTAGCATTGCGGTGAAGTTTTAAGAGTGACAGAAGAAATGGAAAACCACCTCTGACAAAACAGCATGGTCTTAATGAGAAAAATATGACGCATTTCCAAGCTGGTGAGTAGAGTGTAAATTTTCAGTATTTGCTAAGCTGAAAGCCTTATTGTTTCATGGTTGGAATTTACAGGTAATCAAAAATGGCTACATCCTAGTGTTGGGGATCTTCCACTCAAATTTCAGCTTTCAAACAGTCTTAAAATCAAGCCAGACCTCAAACCTCTAAAAGCTGAACCTTCTTCTGCACATGGACATATCTTTTTAATTACTATTAGCCTGAATCCATAGACTTTACAGAGATTTATAGCCCTTTATGAGCTGGAGTCTTGCAGTGCTCTGTAGTTACCACAGGCAGAGTATGAGCCACAGCAGGAAACACGCAGGTGGTGTAAAGCTCTGCTGACCCTGCCATGGAAACAGCAGGGTTCTGCATTTGCCAGCGTTACGGAGATTTCAAGGAGGCCACAGGGCTGTGGCATGGGGATGTTCTCACTGATTGTCTGTTTGTAGACAGAGAGGGAACAGATAGCCTTTGGCTGCAGTGGGGAGCGTGGGAGCTGAGCTGAGAATTGAGGGTGAGGATGTGAGCAGCAGAGGGATGTGGAATAGAGAGGTGCAGGGATGACCTAGCAGTGAGATTCCTGGGAAAGCCTGGCAAGCACCAGAAGTAATCTTCACTTCTGCACAGCCACATTTTGCTGCCTCCAGCCCTCACTGACCATTTGTCTCAGTTGTACACTGTGCATTTTAGACACAATCTAACTCTATGAGTTCAGGTGACCCTTCCTACTGATTTCAGTGGGAGGACACCCCCCTTTGATGACATTTGGGATCATGTGTTTAAATACTGCGACCTTCATATTTTCTTTACATTTTCACTGACATGATAGAAATATCATGCAGCTGCCCAATATTATGACTAACACACTATTAAAACTTGTATTTTAGTTTAAGTATTTGTCACTTTTTGACAGTTACGTACTGAATTAAAAAATCCTTTTATTTCTTTCTTAGAGTTTAAAAATTTAATATTTCCCTTCCAGGCCTCAGTTCTAAAGTGGTGCTTTGTCAGGGTGGTGCCTACAGAAATACCCTCACACGGAGTAAGTGTGTTCCTCTGATTACAAATCAAAAAAGGCAAAATTTTTCTTCCAGGTGGGAGGTGGGAGGGAAATTAAATTCTAAATTCTTCTGGAGTATATGATAAAAGTGTTGCAACTTCAAAAACTATCTTCTTCAGGGATTAAAAGAAAAACCGTTTTTGTTTGCAGATATGGGTACTCAATGTAACCCAATATATTTCTTCAGTTAGTGGATTATTCAATAAAAAACTTATGAGGAATGAGATGCTCTTGATTTTCTACTTCTCAGCTAATTGCAGTGAACAATATAGTTCTAAATCAGCATCTTGAAAACTGAGCATATTACATAGATATTGTGTAGAAATCTACAACCACATTATTGCTAAAAGAAACACTCATGATGGTCATCCCTTTTTCTAACACCTAAATTAAACAATACATTTTTATGAACTAATTTATGCTTAAGGTAAAGAACAAATAGTTTGGAAGACCCAAATAGGTCATGAAAATATTTTCATGACCAAGAGAATGCTGCTATTGTTAACAGAAATTTAACATGGAAATCAGTAATATTTTTTCTTCATATGTGAAAACTGATTTTACTTTGTAAGAAAGCACTGAAAAATGAGGCAAAAAATTAAATGCTCACTATTCAGAGTTTTCTAACAAAGAAGCAAAAGAAAATTCTCTATTAGGGAAACCGGGAATATTATGTGATCTGCTACTTGTGGAAAATTCCATAAAGTATCTGAATATATTTTTAGGTTCATGCAGGCTTATATACTTCTACCTAAGTATGTACACAATTCTACAATTCAACACAGAAAAGTTCTGTGAAATTATTAATTTCCATGTTGGGGAGATACTGTTCACAAACTGTTTTCTCTGTTGTGACCCATGTTCCATTGTATGCCCAATCTTGAAAAAAAAGGAGGAGATTTTAAATAGTAGTAGAATGAAAAATTTTCTATTTTATTTCATATACTGATATCCCACGATCTGCTATCTGATTAGTCTTTAGATCAAACAGCTCTCTTAGGCTAAAAACACCAATATGTGTAGAGAAATATTTAATTTAGAGTTTGAAAAGATAGAGTAGACAAGGTACAGCTAAAACTATACAAATTAATTTCCAATAATTTACCCTCAAGTACTCCAGATGAGGAGTTTGTATGGACTTACGCAAGGGCAGGGCACAGACATAAACAAAATCTTGTAGATAAATAGCAATTCCAATCTATTTATGACAACAGTCAGAACATGTCTTCACTCAAAACCTCTTCTCAACAGATATGATTGCAACCACAGTACTCTACAATTGTAAAGATGAGAGGATATTATCTCTGGAATTTCATTCTTCTTCTCTAATTTTTTATTATATTTCGCCTCATACTTTATCCTTCAAATGCAAAACCCTAATAACTTGTCAGTCACATTTCACAGTGTAGCAAAATTGCAAATTATATTGAGAAGGGGTGGCTAAGCATGTTGCCCATCTATTCTGTAATCAAATATGTCCCTAGGTCTAATCAGTGAGAGGACAAGTTGGCTGAAATGCTTGTGCACATCTTTACATGATATTCTCAGTGTCAGCTGAACCAAGCAAAAGACTATGTGGAGATTCACTCCTCTGAGGCCTGCTGCAGTATTGATTCTTTATTAAGGTACTCAGTAGCAAAAAGAAATTCAGCATGATTATTCAAACATGCTCCTGAAAACACAATGAAATATCCTTTGCTTGACAATACCTTCTCAGACAAATTTTAATGCACGCTTTAGAAAATAGTATAGAAATAATTTTGAGGCAGACAATTGACTTAAGAGTCAAAAAAGTCACATCCCTGTTCAACAGAACTACAAATCATTGAAAATTTCTTATTCAGCTTCTCCTTGGATATTGATTATTTTCTATCTAACAGGAAAGAAAGAAAATGCAATTACAGCAGCACTGTTCATGCTGCCACTACACGTACAGGTCTATCAGGTTTTACAGTATTAACCCCTATTGTCACAGGTTTCTAAAATCAGCAGTAGTCTGGCACCCATGAGCTCAGCTCTACTTCAGTATCTGAATATTAGCAAAGATTATATATTTAAAACACTTGGGGCCATATTCTGTTCACAAGTATGCTTCTATAAATCTGAACTCATACCATAGAACACAAGCGCAATCTTTCTATTCCACTTTTTGCTATCTTGTAGGAATGATTCTGTTAAAAAAATAGTGCCTGAAATTGCCATTTCTAGTCTCCCAATACAGATTTAATAAATCTGGAGATTTCAGAGGGGAAGAAAGTGTTACAATGCCCCTTATTACAGTAATGGGTGATTAAGTTTAAACCCAATGGCGTAAACCTAATGCCCTTCAAAAATATCTTGATCACTATTATGTCTATAAGTACATCAGAGGAGTTTTTATGATTTGAAAAATTTGATAGGCATTTCATACTGCATCATCATCATATAGAAGAGAACTGAGCTCTCTAGATCACCATTTCTTTATCTGCCAGATAATTTGCTCAAATGACAGTGAAGGGCTAGCTCTTGTGCGGAGGCACTGATGATATATGAAGTGGTTGGAACTTTAGCAACATATGGCATGGTTTCAGAGGAGGTGTATTTAGTTTCATTTTTCTAATTAGGAAATTATATTTCAAGGTCTAGAATCCCCCATTTTAGATAATATTACAGTTCTAGGTAAAGCAGCCTAGAGAAAGCCTTTTCAATATTATGTGTGATAAAGCTGAACTGACTGTTGAATCCCTTCTTAAGTTATTTGACATTTTTTCAGACTAGTGTGAAAAGTAAAATTTTACATTAGCTTAGTGTTACTTTAAAAGTGAGAATCAAGATCCACCTGTTTGTTTCACTTCACTTTGAATCAGGGTCTAAACCTGGAGGATAACACTTTAACAATTATTTAGTTTTGTTTTAGTTTTTATTTAAGTGCATAGAAAATTAAACTGACTATCATAAAATTTAACAGGTTCGTTACTTAGTAGTTTTTAGGCCTTTGAAAAGGAAGTCAGTGGGAAAAAAATTCTGACATAACATATCATCAACAACATACTTTAGGTTTTCCTATTCTGCCTCAGTTAAATATCAGAAATAATGAGAAATTAATCCAAATAACAGGTTGACTATTTTAAGGCTTTAGAAATGGGTTTGTGTATTATTTTTAGATTAGGTTCTGGAAAATTATCTTGGAAACTTTATGAGGTTCAGCCACGATTACAGAAAAAATAGAGGTAGGCCTGAAATGAAGAGCAGATGTAAGAGTCATTAGCTTGGAAAAACCTCGGTACACACTTCAGAAATGGCACCTCTGCTGAAAACGGTCCTACAATACATCATTGCACCAAAAACTGAAAAAGAAAAGCAACTCTCAGACAACTTCTGAGAGCTAATGCAGCCAGATGTTTCAGTCTAATTTTGTTGAATTAAGGAAAGAAAAAGCAGACTTTATCACAGCCATTAATAAAATCTATTGCCATAGAAATGAATCACAAGTGAGATTTGAAATATCACCTATTTGCAAATTACATCTGTATTATTCAAAGCATTTAAAGCATATTAAGTGACCTATAAGGACCTATTTTTTTCCTTCCTGTCCTCTCAGGTACAGGTCTGAAATTAGCATCGGAGGGCTTATTTTAAAGCAACACACATGATAATGTTCGTTTCACTCATATTAATGCCACTATGAAAAGGATTCAGTTAAGAGTGGGTTAACCACAGTCAGTGGGTTAAAGTGTACAGAGAATGGGCTAAAGTGTACTGAACCAAGTTTATTGAGAGAGACATGACAGTGCTGTGTCTTGTGGAGCACTGTGTTGTGGAGGGATGTTGCTGTCTCTCTAGGTGATAGAGGAGTCGGTGACAAAATGAGGTAGTGACCCACTCAGAGATGTCTAACATATGCTGGCACAGATGCTACCAGACATCTCCCACAGGGAAGGAGACAGGGAGTGATTATTGAATATTAGGGAAATTTGTACCAGAGAGGATTAAAGCTTCTTTCTTTTCTTTTCCTGTTTTGGGGGAGGGGATGAGAAAGGAGAGGGATCATTTCACTGCCCTGCTCTAGTGAAGAACAAAAGATAAGCAGCTGAAGTTCAACTTCATGAGCTGCCCCCCTCTTGATATATGTAAAGCCACATGTTCGAGCAACAGTAGATTAATGTGAAGATCTTTCATCTCTGGAGATAAGAGTTTAAATCTAGGTCAGATCCCATTCCGAGATGAAATATAAAAATGCCCATGTTATTTTTCACTTCTAGAAGAGAATAAAATAGTTCACTGGCATATTTTGCATTTTATTTGGAAATTACATTATATCAGCTGTTTTGAAAGTTCATGTAGATGTTAAATGAATACATTATTAGTGAATTTGCTGCACATTTGTTTTCCTCTGTTTCCCCTATTAATGAGATGCACAAAGCAAGTTCAGCATACAGATACACAAAGGCCTCTAAGAGAACAAAGCAACAATGGGCCAAATTTTGACTGACTGAAATTGCCCATAGGGGGAATTCTGATAGTTCAGAGCAGAACCAAATATACAGATAAATAATTAATTAAAAAATACATGCACTAGTTTTATGAACATTGTGGAGTACATGGGATTCACAGAATACATGTCTGAATTTATTAGAGTGTGCAGAATATAATGCAACTTTCTGCATCAAAGCTTTTCGTTGGTTCAAACTATTGACATGGATAAAAATTTCTTAGTAATGAAAATTATTTTCTGGATACTGAGCTATGAATTTTACCAAAATAGAAGCAAACTTGACAATCTTTCTTTTTACTGATTAATCTTTCTGATTATTGTATTTCCTAGTAATATCTGTGCACACAAATTAAGTTTTTCTAAATACAATGATTGAGTATTTCATTGAGGCTTCCTTTTTGCCTTGCAGTTTGTGGCTCTTAAGAGATATAGACATGGCAAGAGGCAAGAGAACGCAAGGCTAAAGCTCTCTGCGTACCTGATGTACCCAGAAGACAGACACCTGCTCGAGGGAAGGAAGAGTGCTGCTGGCTCGAACTTCCCCACCCAGTTTTTGAAAACTTCTTTCCCAAGAGAGCAAGGAACGATCAGATATCTACAGAGAGATTTCATTTTCAGAGCTGTCATTTCAAAACTGATATTGAAGAAAGGGTTTGCCTACAGAATTCTATCTAAAAGTTACACACCAGTGTTCGGATTTATAATCTGTATTTATGCATCCAAATCTTATGTTATAACAAATCTTTTTGATGTGACCGACAGTCTCATGACTGAGAACTACTTCACATGCAGACAGTCTTTTTCAAAGGAAATAATTTTTAAAAAATAAATTCTCATAAGAGGACTGAAGTATGTTAACCAGCTCACCAACTCAACCCTCTCTGTGTTTAATATTTCAGACCATGATTTTGCTTCCGCATTCCTTTCTCAGATGTTAATTTCCATGAAGATGTATTTTTCTGGAAAGTTACAGCACTGAGACCAATAGAGTTGTTTATAATACCAAATCCAGACCTCATCTACATGTCATGTTCTGTCAGCGTATGACCTATGGCATTAGCTGCATTTCCTATTGTTTATAGATCCTGAAAATAGATTTTTCAAGTGATCCTTAAAGAGGAGAAAGTAATTTCATTTTATCATCTAAAACTTTTTTTTTTGATAAGCAGCAAACTCTGGCATTGGAACACAAGGACACTACAAGTTTGTAAAAAATTATTTTTGGGCCTACTCACAGGAGTACTGCACTTACATGCATGCATGTCTCACAAGCATGACACCAATGAAAAAAAAGATCTTTGGACACATTGACAGATTTCCTGCCTTTTTTTCTGCTTTAGAAGTGTCACCTTCTATCTCTAGTGTACTTCAAGTGCCCCAGCTGTAGCACTCTGCACCATGTGACTGCTCTTCTTCTGAATCTGTGACCCAACTCTTTGATGTTTTCAGGCAGCAAACAGATCCCACACACAAAGACATCTCCAAAGAAAAATTTTTCAGAAGAGAGCTCAGAAAAACTCTTGTGCTATTGGTATTTACATCTTTGCTGAAAGATTTTGAGGGAAACTAACATGATTTTAGGTTCTGCAAAAAAGATTAAGTGGATTTTAGTTAAAATTTCAGTGCCTTCTGTGAAGATTCTTGTCAATAATGATTAATATGCTTCTGGAGGTATTTATGGCACATCAAAAATAGTTTTGTTCCAGAAGTTTAACAAATGAGGATTAGATTTTGTGAACATCAGTTCAGAAATCTGGATGGATAAATCATTTTTGCACAATTAAGGCAAGCAAGATTGGCTGCTTAATTGTACATCGAAGTAAAAAAATACTTGAATAAAAGGAATTGGGGGGTGTCTGTCTGAAGACAATGGCTAAAGCTCAGGAGTACACATACACATTTTTCTTAAATGAGCTTTTACAAATGAGCTTATTTGTTCTCCTTGTTTTATTTATATACTCCCAGCCTTAGTAACATTTTCTCTAGTAGAAGAGAATGTAATAATGCAAGACTAATTCAAAGAGATAAGTTGATGGGGGTTGTGAGATGGTTTGGCAAACAGCACAAAAATGGATGGGAGAAAATATCATGCAGCTAAATCAGTGCCAGAAAATGATGCCATCTAAGGAGTAAAAGCCACACAGTCAGCTACATAGCAGTATGACTTTGATATAACCCCACAGGCAGTGCTACACCCGCAAGCAGTCAGCACTGAACGCAGCCACAGTGCTGGCAGTGAATCCATACAAAGGACTAGCCACAGGCCATGATGCCATTGCAGGAGGAATATATATTTCAACATTTGACATCTTGCTCTAACAGCTGCCAAGTTTGGCTGTAGCTATTGACCTGATTGCTCAAGGACAGAGAGGAAGAAGAAAAGAAGCAATATAGGCAAGTGATAGGCAGAGATTTAAAGAACAGAAGCATCTGTGTAGATATATGAACAGACACACTGCCCATGGACGTGGAAGATCACCTTCTTTTCATCATAAAAACTGTATAATTACACAAACAAATATAATGTTTTTTAAAATATTTAACACAGTGCAGTTGAATGAAAGAAAATTACAATTTTTGGAAACTACTTGATTATTTGTTATATTCTGCAGGTTCTCAATGCTGCATGGTTACAAATATTATCAAAAGACATTCTGTGTTAGAAAAATTTTAAAGAGGAAAATCATGCTCACATAACTGATGAGTACTTGGCACCATTTCACTGCCAAAATCTGTTCCGTTTTAAAGGTAAAGTTTTAAAAGCTACTAATTTCCAGTGGGCTTCCCACATTTTACAATCAGAATCTCTGATTTATCATACCCTTCACTGACACTGTCCCTGTTCACAACTTTCTTTTTCCTCCTCTTTTGCTGTTGTGCTCAGCAATGAAATCTCCGTGGCAAGGGTACTCATTTACTCCAGGGCAGATTTATCAGGGAAGCTAATGGGGTTGTCATGTCCCCTTAAATACCCATTAACACTTCCCCCTGTGATGCGTACTACGTGTCACAACAAAAGCGTAAGTGAACAGGTCCGCTTTGCCATTGCCAGTCCACTGAGGCAAAATGCAATTTGTTTGGTTTTTGGGTCAAGTCAATAATGAAACTTTATTTGAGAGTAAACACAAGTATTTTATTTTCTATGTTTTCCTAAAACCAACTATTGGAATGGGTTAGCACCCCTATACTAAGGTTGTGTTTAAAGGCACAGAGGAGAAGAAAAGGCTCATATATTTGTTATTTCATTTTGGAAACAAGACTGTGTATATCCCTAGTGATAGATGCTCTAGTGCTTTTGTGGTCTACGGCTGAACTGTAGAGCTAAAAAGGTGTTATAAATGGAAACAGTGAATGCTTTAGATGAAAGATAAGGATTCAAGCTATTAATTCTCTGTTCTTGATATTATCTCTGTTCAAATTATTCTGTTTTTTTTTAAAATAAGATCAACAAGCAGTTGTTTTTCTAATACAGTTTAGTTTTAGTTCTGAAACTAAAGGAGAGAAAGGTTTAGGAAACTAGTTTAATATACATTTTAAAATATGCTTGAAAGTGTAGGGTTTTTTCTTCAATATTTCCTTGAAAGCCCTTTTAAAAATACATATGTATATTCTGAAAAATATATTTTTTCCTTTTGCAATTAAGGGGTGAATTTATGCATTTGGTTCTACACTTTAAAGGGGTTTTTACGATTATTTGAACTGTGAAAAGTGGTAGGTAGAAATCTATGTTCATGTATCCCAGTACCTTGTGCAATTCTTATGAGTTCTGTGTGTTCTGGCATATTACTTCATGAAAAGTAATTACTGACTTTCCAGATGAGTCACACTTTGACAGCTACTTTAAAAGTGCATTCTCTCCAGTTCGGGTAAAGCAAACGGGCAAACAATGAATAACATGGGAATTGTAGAAATAGCTGTAGCAATTCAGCATCACAAGTCACTTGTGAAATCTGTAATATGTGAGGAGATTAGTAAGCGAATATAAGAACAATTCAGTACAGAAGGTAGCCTGAAGTTTCAAAGGTGACCTGCAAGGAATGTTGATTTGTTTATTTTTCCTGAAACATATCTCAAGGTTATTTATTTATTTATTTATTTACACTTTGTTTTTGAGAGCATGAAAACAAATCTTTGATTTCTCTCCCCCTTGTTACTTTTTAAGATATAATGAGCATAATGCCAGTTCCATATTTGCTTTCACTCTTTTGGAGGGAGAGGAGGGTGCAGACAGGTTTTGTCAGAAATTAAGAGGAAGATATTGTGAAGGGAGAGGATATATTTTCATTTCATCCTTTAAAAAAATATTTAATTTGACCAGAGAGGTTTACCTGAAATCTTCCTCCTTCCTTTGGATTTACCTTTAGTTTTGCAATTTTCTTCCCCAGATTTTGTTTGCACAAAGCTTTTTACTTGCTGTCCCCTTCAGATGCTGTTATGTGCGGCCATTCAGTGGTGAGAGGAGTTTGATGGGCTGCCTGCCACAGGTACAGCACAAATCAGTGCAAATTCAGCCAGCCCAGTGGTATGGGGCTCATTCAATGTAGGGAAAAAATTGTATGTTGACTCCAGACATTTCTTGGTAAAACTCAACCACTTCTCTAGAATGGTAGAGATTTTCTCATTTTATTATAGGGTAGAGCAATAATGTCAGAAATGTAGTCTTGCAGCCAGTATCCAAACTGGTCTGATGCAATTAGGTAATGGCACGGATGCAACTGAAGCATAAATGATGAAAAATCAGCCAAGAGCCCTTGAGTAAAGAAATCATCACTATTTCCTTTCCTTTCCTTACTTATATGTCATTCTATTCCATCCTTTCATTGTACCTAAATCTCTCACCCAGTGATTGGCAGAATGGACTAAACACTATCTTTTTTAAGATGCTCTGACCGTACATCTTCCTGCTTTCATCTGTCCAGCCTGAGGCTTTCATCTGCATGCTCTAGTGAAGCACACTGGGTCTACTGTCAATTAGAAAATTGAATTTTGCCATCCTCATAGACAGACACATAATGCATGGGAGTTTACTGCTTCCGCCATGTGGATTCATGCCAGCTGAGGAGCTGATTCTAGAGGTACAGCAAGACACCAGTTCTTGAGTGTTTGTTTTTTAAATATTGGATTATGTTTACATGTTCCTATTAATAGAAGCTGACATTTAGCTGGCTACACACTGTGTCAGTTGCTTGAGATTCTTGGATTAGAATAAAACAAACATCATGATTCATTTACTGAACCTGTACGAAAAACTCTTACAAGAAGTGAAAGATTTAAGCTGGTGTGAGTTTTCTTCCTCTTTTGCAGGCATGATGCTAAAGGTGAGCTGTGATGTGCTTAGGAGAGGCAAATAGGAGTGCAATTTACATGTACAAATAGGCAATTGTAATCATATAGAGAAGATGAGGCAAACAGTAAGCACAAAGAATTAGCACCGATTCAAAAATACATATATGGGTGAGCAGCACACGACTTTTTTTTTATCCAGCATATGAAATAAAAGATTTCACTTTTCCTGCATTGAATCCTTCTATATTTACTTGATGAAGCTCTCTCCAAGGTCAACGACTATTCTAAGAGGAGAAAAACTCCAAAATAGAGTCTATGTTTGCTTGGCAGAAGTTAAAAATTGATGTTCACGTGGAAGGTTTAGTCAATGCATAGTGGGCTGATTCTGGTTTCAAGTGAACACAAATTAGAACTAACTGTCCTGAAGTGAGTGGAGCTGCTAAGAAGCGAAACTCCTGTAAAATCACAGTAAAATCTACAGATGCATTTTTAACTGGGCAGATTTCCTCTTTTTTTATTCTGAAACATGGAAGAATAGACACTGAGAGCCACCTGGGAAGTACTATATGAAGTGGAAAAGACTAGGATCTGCTGAGTTATGGGAGCAGAAGTTGATATCTGTGCCATTAAACTGTGCCTAAGAAGGCATAGGGATCGGAATTCAGCAGTACCCGTGCTAGCAATGCGTTGCAAGAGTCCCTCTTATGGTCCATGGCAACCAGGCCAACAATTCCCTGATACAGAAGCAATGGACAGGCAACTTTCCCAGAAGACAGCACGGATGTTACCTTTCTATTCTGGTGAACAGGAGGATTGAACCTTGCAGAGACTTGTTATTCCACATTAGCTGGTATGAGTTTCAGAAAAAGGTTCTGGGTTATTTTTAATTAATAATACTGTTGTATCCTTCTTTGTTGAACAGATCTAATCATTGCATTTTATGCCTTTATGAAGAATTTTTGACATTTGTAAAAAAGAAGGAATAGGCATTTATCAATTTGCACACACCACACAGAAAGTGTTTACCACAAACAGAAACTCTTAACATATGAGATTTAATCTTACTAAAGATATTGCCTCTTCCTCCAGAGCCTGATACTGTCTCTTTACATTATTGCATTCTTTTTCTCCTAAAAGCTTGTAGGAAAATCCAAGACTGCTGTTCCTTTTGAACCCAGCCCTGATTTTCTAGAAAGAACTTACCCTTCTGCATGTCAGAAAGAGAGAAACAAATGGGACTCACAGGGATTTTTAGCTTAGTGCTCTGGATGATTAGGTTCTTAGTCCCACCTCACGGGCAGAAAATGGGACACTGTCCTGTCTGGAGGAGGAGGCAGAGTTTGAAGTGATATAATTTGCCAAAGACAAAGCTAAAGGTTTTTTTTACTGGTATAAATTGACAGCTGAAAAAAGGTGTCCAGGCTTTAGTGCTCTGGGGTAGGACGAGCCCATGAGGATCCACAAGCCTAGGACAAATATCATGCAATGTCCTGGCAGCAATATAGTTTTAGGACACCAGCAGTGCAGGTTAATGCCAGTAATAGTGAAAAATAAAGATGTCTAATGGAAGAATTTGGAATGGCACATCTGGAAATCAGGGTAGCATCAGTTGCCCTGAGAACATACCCCACCAGAGGCAAATTTTGAGGAAGGTGGTTAAGCAGTGAGCAGAGGAGCGGTGGTAGACAGTCCCTTACCAGCTCTATGCAATGAATTGTGCACTTGAGTTTGTGGCTAGAAATGATGCCAGGGAAAACCCTCCTGCTTTTGCTTTTCTTCCTTCTCTCCTTCCAGATCTTTGCAGCCTCCTGTCCTGAACCTCTCGTATGGTGAGTCTCAGAGTGAGCTGCCCACAAAACCAGATTTTGCTTGGTTTGAAAAAGGCAGATATGACTGCAGCCCAAAATTCTTAAAAGTGATCATTAATTTTTACCAGTAGAGGTTTTATTTAAGACACATACTTGTCCTGCACAACTTTGTATACCAAACTGGAGGATTATTATATTTGTTTTACTTGGCTGTCTAATGGGGGAAAAGAAGAAACACCTTACTTACATAAAAGAGGATCCCATTGGCAAGATACATCCATTGTTGCTCCCGATATGAAGTTATGCTGCAGCCTGTTAGCATAACCCCTTTAAAAATAATTGCCATATGCTGTAGGCTTTTTTCCCTAGAAGGAAGAATATTAATACATGTCAGCAAAGGGCTGTACATAGTAGCAGTGTTCTGTCTTAATGTCTTGGAGTTGTAATGCAACATCTTGTTCTGCAAACGTGGGCTTCATAAAGATCATGTGCATACGGATGCTATGATGAGATTAAGGGTTGTTCTTGCTTCATACAAATTTGTGTTGTCTTTTTCTTGGGACAGAGTTCTCCGTCTCAGTGAAACGTGACATGTTTCTCAATGTTCTCTTGGTGTGGATCAGAGTTGACATAAAAGGTAAAAGTTTCTTTGTGGGCCACTAGTGTCTCACCCAGTATGTCACCCTGCGGTTTCTGGGCTTTGCAAGAGGGGGTTGAGTCTGGTAATCTTGGGCTAGATAAAACTGTTCAGCTAGTGTAATTTTGCCTCTGTTATCAAGCTGAGCTGTCTGAAGTGGCCTGAATTTCTTACACAATATGTTTTATCCCTTGTGTTTATACAGTAGTTCTATTTGAGAGAACAAGGTTTATGTGTTGAAAAATGCTGGAGTGCAGCAGAGGTCAAATGTACATACTGTACAGCAAACACCACGAGTAATTTGTGCACCTGTATTTTTGGAAAATACTTCTTTGTGAGTTACAGTAAAGTGCTTTCTGAAGCTGGGAATGTCTCATTTTTTATTGACTTAAGTTTGCTTTCAGCTTGAAAACTTAAAATTCAAAGATTAGGTTTAGAAAGTGAGTTTGACTAGGTATGTTTTAGTTTGTTACTATGAGAAAGAAAATATGGATTATCTGAGTGCTTATTTTTCATTAAAGAGGAGACATCCATTCTTCCAGAACACTAAAAAAGCATGTAAATTACAAGAATTGGGTCTTATTATGACATAATTACACCTTTAAAACTATGATAAGGGAAAGCTATTGTGCCTACATGTACCTGGATATAGTAACAGGTAAGCATCAATTATGAGATAAATAGTTGTCATCCTCATTCATGTATGTTTCCTAAAGGCTGAAATGTAAATCTGTTACAAAGATTTGATCAGAATAAAAGAAATTATATTGGTAAAGGTGTAAACTTATTAAAATTACTGTGAATCTGAATGAATAATTCTTGCAGAGGTAGAGAAATATATGCAGAAAAAATTGCTTACAAATACAATGAAATTTAGTCTCTAGTTTCTATATGAATACATCATAATTTTGAACAAGTGCAATTCCTCCAAATAAACTTTCAGATACAAATTAAGTGGCTTTTTATAGTTTTTTTTGTAATAATGGCACATACAGAAATGTATTTTCCTTTGTATAGGATGATAAATATCAGCATAAATTCATTTAAATTTCAAAGCATAAGCACTTAGAAATTAAGTATATGTCACTACAATTTTGAAAAATATTTGATACTGTTACAAGGTTCTTCATACCAAGAAATAGAACTAAGACATACATTTTTAATATCCTGAACAGTTTCATCTTTTTTAAAAAGAAAGAATAACAATAAACAGATGTAACACAGCATTCATGGCCAGAACAGTGTTTAATTCTACATTCTGACATTGGGCTCATGTAGGGGTTTCAGCAGTTTGAAGGACAAATTCACACAAGAAAATCTTTATTCCTCTGATCCAGCTGTATTGTAATTTTACATTGGTATTCTTGCATTTCTGCATGTTTAGATTTTTCTTCTCCTGTCCAAGGATGACTTTTCTAACATTATGTTTTTAAATCTGACAAGGTCATACAAGCTAAAAAAAAAGAAGAAGAAGAAGGGTCATCAAAAGGGGAAAAATAACAGAACTACGGTGAAATGGCTCTCTGTTGGCCTTTGTATCGATTCAGAGTGTGTCAAAAGGGTCTTTTGTCGTGCCCCTACCACGGCATACTAATTTGCTAGATCAAGTCTGTCAGAATATCGACTGGAAGTAAAGAACTACAGTGGCAGCTTTTGTGTTTCATACAGCAGGGAGCCTGTGTGTGAAACAGGATTATCAGAGGGTCATGAAGAGAGTCAAGGGATGTCCATCACTTCCCTTCTGGTAATGTAATGGGGCGGGTGCCTGGATGTGATTAAGATGTAGGGCACAGGAGGCATAGCGGTGAACAAATCAGACACACACACACACATGCAAATCAGGTTGGCTGCTGTTAACCACATATTTTTAATGAAAAATCAAGAGACAGACCAAACAAATATCTAAATAGATGCATTCTGATTAAATATCAAACCATTTATTCCCTTTCTGGTGCTCGTGCCTGTGCCTGCTTCCTTGTGTGCGTGTGTACAAAATGTACAACACATACAAGAAAGGGTTTCATTTTTTTGTTTGTTTGGTTTAGTTTGGTTTTTTTGTTTGTTTTTAATGCAACACCCCAATCTAAAAGTGTTTTTTCTACTTTTTTTTTTTAATGTTTCCTATAGTATTGCTGGATGATTACAGCAAACATCCAGGGGAGGTACAAAGATAAAATGGTGCTTTGTGCTGTGGCTGTACATGTACGCCACATTCAGACAGGATGCTCATCACTCTGCTGTGGGTTTAGCCTTGACTTAGATGCCATTGTCATTCTAATACAGCATGAGCAAAATATCTTTCTAGAAATCAAGAAAAAAAAGAAGTATTTGCAGTGCCTGAACAATACGTAGTCTTGGTAAGTGCCTCTTTTAAAAATTGTGGCAGGGAATGTCTGCTTTCTGGAGATTCAGGCTGCATCTCTGTAGCTTATGTGAGAGCTGTAAGGAGCTTTCTGGCACACACTGACATGATTTGCAATCCCTGTCATCTGTACAATCCATTTTTCCTGAGCTTTGTTCCTAATCTTTAATCCTTTATTTCTGAAAATTCAGCACTAAGTAGGAAAACAATGTAAGATGCCAAAACAACAATAGCTTTTACATGTGTTGCTTTTGAAGGCCTGATACAAACCCCATGGACCAGGGGAGGAATCTGAACAGGGATTTTTCAGCAGATTGCATATTCCTTAGAGCAGTAATAGTTGTTTTTGCCAGCTTATCAATAAAACATCAAAACTTGGAAAAGTCTAGATCTATTTCTCATTCCCCTTTTTGACACCAGGCATGACTAAGGCAGTGTCAAAAGCCAAGGGTTACACTGAGGAAACCATTTTTTTTCCACTTTTCCTCTCCCTTTCCATTTTCCTTTTTCAAGGAGTAGGAAAACTTTGTAACATTTTGTACAGTAGGTGCTGCTCTGGATGCAGACATAGAATTTTGTTTCTTTTGAAGGCAAAGTTCTTGTGGGTTGTAAATGCAAATAAAGTAGCACCCTGTTTTGCATGTAACTATTTTATCTCCTCTGAAAATGGGGTAATTATCTGAGAGCTGTACAAATGATACGCTGTTCAGAGCCAAAGAGGTTTGTCAGAGGTAGCCAAACACTGCTCTGCCTGAAGTTAGGTAACAAATGATGTCTAACAAAAAGGGCTTGTGGTTGTAGGCATACCTAGAAATTATGATTTTGGTTCAGTATTTCATACTGGAGTTCAGCATCAGTGGCAGATACTAAGTAGCCACTGTACACAGAGGAAAGGGAATTGCACAAGTCCAGAACAAGTGAACTTTAATTTGTTTTTAATGTCTCTGTTCAATAAGGTTGGTGCTGTGCAACATTCATTGCAATAGAAACGCATGGCAGGATGAAGCAATATTTATTAGAAAATAGCTTTTCTGTGCATACCTCAGCTGGAAGCAACTGCTGTCATAGTTATCAACTGTGTGGAGTTTCAAGGACAGGAGCATGTCATAAAGCATGAATATACGAAAGGAAGAGGTGAGCCCTGAGAGCTCCTCTGACAGGAAAGCTTGACTCATTTCAGAGCCAGAGATCAGGCCTGAAGAAGGCAGAATGGTAAGAGGACTATTATTCAAAAAAACTCCATTTTGCCATGGGTTTTCTAAACATCAGAGGTTCTTTTCAGGGAGCAAAACTCATGATCCTGAAATGTCCAAATGAACAGAAATTAGCAGGGGCTGGGTATTGAAAAAGAAGTTATCTAAGTGTATTAAGGAAGGAGAGCTACAGAAAATATGTAAGGTTTATTTTTTTTTTTTGTGCTTCATGAAAATGGTAGTGTGATTATGAGGCACACAAGACAATTGTGCAGAGGAGACATTGCACAGGGTTTTGTTGGTTCTGTGTCAAGTCTCCAAAGATGGAGGTATGCATCACATGGAAAGGGGACCACAGAGTGCAAATCAGTAGGATTTCTGATCAGAATGACATAACTTTCATGTCATTCTGTGGAAATGGTGGCAAGTGTGGAAATGGAAAACACTAATATGTACAACAGTGTTTGTCTGGGGAGTCACAGCAATTCTTAGAAGCCTGATGGCTTTCATCTTTTGAAGTTAGAGCAGATGTCAGGGTGGGAAAGGATCATGACACATTGCTGACTGCCAAAGATGTGTAATGTGAAGGTCAAGATGTGACCTGATGGAATTGCATGTTCAGTATTGTTTCCTTCCGTGTCACCCAGTGAAATTTGAAATGCAAGCCAGAAGTATTTGAAAAGCATCAAAAGAAAAAGAAACATCTTTTTACAAAATGAGGAAGGGCAGTCGAAACACATAATCAAGAAAAAATATTTACTTTGCAATGTCAAATTAATTCTTGTCGTTTTACAATACAATTTTTTCCCTCTGTCTTTTCCTAATCTCCCAAGACTCAGAATCGTAACCTGCAAATAACAATGCTGAGTGTGAAATTTTACAATCATTTTTTACCCTAAAAACTATCGACCCCACCAAAGCCCTGGATTAGAGCCTATCACTTACCACCAAAGATACAAAATACCCATCAGGAAAAATGCTCTGTCACAAATAGTCAGGATTTTTTCCCTTTGTCTGTGCCCAGTGCTGCAAAATGCTGGCAACAAGTTAAAAATAAACCTAGACAGAGCTCAGAGAGATGGTATAATGTGACCCATCTGCCTGATCTATGGCTCCTGGAAGTGGTATGCCTTCGTACTGAGCCTGAAGCTTTTTTACCACACAGCCACCCCTACACATGTTCACTTAGCTTTAAAAGCAGAGGAGCTAACTCCTGGTTTCTGGCTGAACTCCAAAGCAAATAATTGTGCTCTGCCCACTTAAAAGTCCCCATTACTTTTACATGTTCATGATATCTAACAATTTCCTACTGCTACATACTGTATGTTTTCAGGCAGTTTTTTACTCATGTCTAGAGGTTTCTTTACTTCTATATGTGTTCATATGTAGAGATATATTTACATTCTAAAGGGCACACATGTTAAGCAATCCTCACTTATCCTTTACCTTTTTCAAAAATTACTTAGGATTCTGACAAATGTCTTTCAATTATATTAAGATACTAACTATATTTTATTTCAGTTATTAGAGTACAAGTTGCAAAGAGCTTTAATGGTACTTGATAATTCTTCTTCTGTCCCCTTCATTTTGGACACCAAAGTTACTTTCTGTATTTTGGTAAAGAAGAATAGTTGCATTTTGGTTTACTTTTCCCCAGCAAATTCTGAATGATGTATAAGTGTTGGTTTCCCTTCTGAGAAGGGACAACAGAAGTAGGGATTAGCTCCTAAATCTGAATTGTAAAGCATTAATAATGTGTTTCAATAGTTTTCCACTTCATCAAGAATCTGTAATGGAAATGTAAAGTGCCTTACTCTTAGAAGGACTAGAATTCTTTTGGTGAGTTATCTCTGCCTCAAGAAGAGAAACAGAGAGTTGCCAACAACAGAGGAGTACTCAGAGGCCATAATAAAGCACTCTGTATGTACCATAATTTAAGTTCTCTGAAGATTTTAACTTGAAACAGATCAGAACAATCTGTTTTTATTAAATTCTAAAGTCCTTGACCTGTGACAAAATTATGAACAAATTTTTTAATTTTCCTCTGGTTAAAGTCAATGTTTTTTATGTTGACACCTAAAGTAAGCCATCTTAATATCCTAATCCAAGTATATTTAAATACCGTTTGTAAAACATCTAATTATCTCAATAAAAGAAAATATTTTCACAAGGCTTTTAGCTCCTTTGAGCTATATTGGAAATGAGGTTCATTTAAACCAGCTTCCAAAACACAGGGGAGTAGAGCACCAAGAAAGTGACCAAGGCTCTATTTGTAGCTTAGTCAAGGCCATGGTATCAGAGAGCAGGAGATGGCCGCAGTGCTGTGCTTTAAATACATCCTGCCTGCCTGCCTGGAGGCACACAAGGCATATTTTGAGACCTCACTGAGCTGCAGTGATTCAAAGACAAGCATTTGGACCATGTAATTTTCACCAGAAATTCCTATTTTATATCAGCACACAGCAGTCCAAATGTAAAAGAAGGCCCTTGCTTCAGAACAGGGATGGACTGGTACATTGTTGAGCAGTCCACTGATGACAGAACGTGGCAATGCCATGCACAGTCCAGAGAAGGGCAACGAAGCTGAAGAAAGGACCAGAGCACAAACCTTGTGATTTGCAGGTGACAGAGCTGGGGATATTTAGACACTAGAAAATGAAGCTGAAGGGGAACTTTTTGCTCTCTATAATTGTCTGAAAGGGGGTTGCAGCCTGGTGGGGGAGTTACTGTCTTCTCCCCAAAACAAGGAACAGGACAAAAGGAAACAGCCTCAAGTTGTGCAAGGGGAGGTTTAGATTAGATATGAGGAAAAATGTCTTCACTGAAAACGGGGTCAAACAGTGGAACAGGTTGCTCAGGAAAGTAGAGGCATTTAAAAGACGTGCAGATGGGGCACTTGGGGTAGTGGTTAATGGTGAACACAGTGCTGGTTTACTATTTGCATATTTGGACCCAATTACCTCCGAGATCTTTTTCAAACTTAATGATTCTGTGATTCTACAGCTACTGCTGCCATTGTGCAAAAAGACTTACTAGCACAAATATACTGTAGGTGTGTAATAGGTAATGTAAAATTACCGTGGTTATATTAACTCTTCATTACTGTATTGTAATTATACCTTTCCTTTGAAACACACTTGTTCTGTTCCTTTCCTGTTACTTTAACTTGTGACTTTCTTTTGATAGGGTTGGATCTAGGCTACTGAGTCTAATCTACAACTAGATTCTCAGATCTGTCATATGTAGTACTAAGAGTAGTAATAGTAGCTGAATTTCTAGAGGTAGCAACAGTACTGCTAGTAGCTGTAGTGCTAGCATTGCTAGGTGAACCAAAACGTATGAATTGTGTGATTGAAAAACATAAAACTACCTCTTGGTCCACTTTTACTCTAGGACAGGAGAAAGGGAGGCAATAAAATTAGTAACCTAGACCACGAACCTAGCTCAGAGTCCAGCACTGTGATCTGGAGTTGCATAGAGAAAAGTAATTTAAGACCCGCTGTGCTGGGAGTAATGCAATTGAACTTCATCAAGTGCTGGCTATGTAGCCTCTACAAGCCACAGATGAGAAGATGTTGCAGAGGGATACCAATCTCAGAGGTGGAACTACAAAAGTCAAGAGGCAGAAATCCCTTAGAAGCAGTCAGAAGAGAAACTCTTAGAAGGAGACTGAATCATAAATCCTTTATCGCTCCAGGACTTAGGCCCCCTATGAGATTCAGCCTCATAATCTGTTTCATCTCACTGGCTCAGGACTGCTGAGGACAATTTCAAGGCATGAGGGCATGTATTTATTCCTTTGTTTCTTTAATCCTTGTAGAGATTGGACCCTGCCTCTGTCAACCTTGTAAACAAACAAGCAAACAGAAACCCAACCAAACAAAACAAGGGTCATGCCATTCTTGACAATTCTATTCTTTAAGTATCCTACAGCTCAGAAAGTCATTCTCTACTGCCTGAACAAATTAAAATTCACGTAATCCACTTCCTGGTTTGAGGATGCCGGAAGCACTAGCTAGCCGTTACAAAATTCTTTGAAGAAGAAAAGTACTCTTCAAGTGACATGCTGAAGCCCTCTTGGTGACATGAAACAATGCCAAAATGCTATCTCCCTGTTACCCATTGGAAACGATTTTCAATAATCAAGAAGAGCTCTTAGTGGCTTTCACAGATTGCAGTCCTTCAGTGATATTGAGTTCTTCTTGTATCACTCTTTCAATATTTTTTAATGATCATCTCATTTTGATTACAAGCATCCATATAACACCTACAAGTAAACACAGTTAGCTACTGAATTATTTTCAATTTCTGTGTAATACACATACCCACCTACACACTTGTTTTTCTGTTCATTCATCCATCCATCCATCCGTCCATCCATCCATCCTTGCTTTTATATGAGTGGCATTACTCTAGCACTCTAAGCTTTACAGGCCAGTGGATTTTCCTGTCAGTGTTCAGAACACGGGAGCAGTCTTACCCGCGTTTTGCAATGTCACAGAAGTCGGATAAGTGATTCAAGGAGAAGAAAATTCTCTTATCCAAATCTTAATGAAAATATGTTGTAGAAATGAGTTTCTTCTACTAATTCAATGCATTTTTCCAAACCTGGTGATAAAACTCTTCTTAGAACTCTTTTGTGGTCCTTGTGGTCTGTTATTTCTCTCTTAAGATAGTTATAGTTCACCCCCACCACAGCTGTTGCTGTCTGGTACCACATTGACAGGCATCCTGAATCAATACCTCTTCCTTGTTCTAAATTAGAAACTTGGAAAGAATTCCCCTGCAGACATTTATTCCAAGACTGTTCTGGTTTCTGCTTTTGAGTGCTCTCGTATGAGCCACTTCTGTTTCTGTTCTGACTGAAAATGTCTAAATTTTTAAGCAACATTTGTAATGAATGGCGAATTTCACTTCAACGAGTGATGTCATCTGATGCTAACTTTTGTTTTTCTGCTCTTCTGTTTAACTCTGCTTTGAAACATTCTCCTTAATTAACATTGTAATCTTTTGTTCCTGAGATGATTTGTATCTGCTGCAAACATCAAAATGACTTCTTCCTGAGATGACAGTGTTTCAGGTGTTTTTCCATCCATATGATTTTTGTGTCAAGTCTACTAGTTAATTGACACAATTTTTAAATCTGTCACCTTGAATTTTCCCTCTCCCAATACTTTCAGTGAAGCTGGAATGGCTCCACCATTATATCCCAGACCTTCTGCATCTCCCTTAAGTTTATAAGATGAAAAGAGCTGTCAAATTACATTACTCCCATATCCAATCTCTCACTTCACCTGCCTGGATGACCATAATAACTACATCATAGAAGTAATCCTTGCACTTCTGGACTCTGACAACTGGGGAAGGCTTATTCACTTTCTGCTCAGGTGCAATCTTTGTCATGTACAATAACAACCTAGAGATGAACTACAGCAGAATGAGAAAAATGCTGAGAACATCAGCTGAAGCCCTTCTTCTTGTGCAGAAACTAGCACTTCTACTAAAATATTGAAAAGAACAAGACATCTCTAAAGATAGAATCTTCATTTATGAGACCAAATTTAGTCTTTACTGGACAGACAAGCTTTCATTTTCTCTTTCTCTTAGGCCAATTTAGCTTACAATCAAACAAATGTTACATTGTATGGAAGGAAATAAATATGAATGCAAACCAGAAACAGTTATTACTCACCAGAAACAGATTTTTTCTTCAACTGAAAAATGTTTAGATTACACTCCATAAAAAAGTTATGGGCTATTTTTATTATTGATTTGGCCTGAAACTTCAAATCCAATTAGGTCAGGATTTTGGCATGAGTAATAGGTAGTTACATCTTTTGAATACATCTTGGAAATACAGCAGCTGGATTTATTAACATTTTTATGATGACAGGTAGAGAAAAGTAAGAAAAAGAATAAACATTCTAACACTAGAAAATGAGAAAAGTTTCAGAAAAACCTACCAATTTGTGGGAGGTAGGATGCTGATACTATGGTTTCAAAGTCAGGATTAAACAGTATTAAGAGATTATTGTTTTGTGTGCGTGCAGTCTTCACCTCACGATGTCTGAATCACCTGTAATGTGAATTTGGGGATCAGAATTAAGCAAGCAGGATTCTTGCACCATTTTAAGATTTAAGTTCTAAAAATTTCATTTCAGTTTTAAAAGGTCAATGGAATTTCAAAATTTCTGTCAAGAAAAGTTTGTGTAAGACAACAAAATATGCGTGAATGAAAGGGGCGAGGTTTGCTGAACACACAAAAATACAACCACGTATGCAAAAAGAGTTACAGATCATAAAAGATGAAGACTACATTTTCCACACCTCCTTATTTTAAAAAAACTTTTAAAAATTGTATGTATAGGATAACAAAGAACAAGAGAACCTTTGTACACTTGGAAAGCTGTAGCATCAAGAAATACTGTGAACAATGTGCCCCTTGATAAAGAGCCTTTTAGAGAGAGAAAAACTGCAGTCCAGTAAATCTGGCAGTAGTTTGATATTTTATAAAATTGACATGAGAACATCCTGGCACAAATATACCCCAAGTAGCTTTAAAAAGATCTGCTAGCACAACCTGAGCTACTTCAAGCTTGTGTGCTGCTTTCAAGTTCGTGAAACCATACAAATTTTGCTATTAAGTATAGGATCTGGTCCAGTAAAAAATAAAATCTAAGCATTAAGTATCATGAATCATAAGAAATAAGCCTCTCTAAAATGCAAAAGAACATGGAAATTAGCAAAGGAAAAAACTAAGGTTTTGAAAGAGGGTACAGAAGACCAGTCATTCTTTTCCGTAAGGGACACAGTGTTTTATGTGACTTCTTCTTCCACTGAAGTAGCAGTAAATTGAAAGAATTCTATGCTCATATTTATCCAAATTATAAAAATAAGCTAGTAATCCAATTTTTCATTCTGTGTCATGGACATTTCATAAAAAACAAAAATAAATCACAGTGCTTCAGAGTTCAAAGGTTTTTTCCCAAATCTTCTAAAACTTTTGTAAAAACTAAGCCACTGATGGACTTTGTGATTTCTAGCCTATGATTTGTCAATGAGAGCACAGTATGCAAAGTGTACACATGCTCACAGAGTTGTATATACCCACAGGCTGGGGTTGCTTTTTTTCTTTTTAGAAAAAGGTAAAAATACGTATTTTAATCCATCAAAATTCAGTCGTCCTCAATTGTAAGTGAACATCTGCTTTCATCTAGGAAACATTTTAAACTTCTTGACAGTTAAAAGAACTGTAATCCCTAGAGACAGACACTTTTCTTTTCAGAGAAAATTCATATCATGGATGGCATTATGGTAGGAAACTGCAGCATGCTGTATGCAGTTGTAAGTGAACACACAGCATAGTTATCTCTGTAAGCTCTGAAACTTCAGCATTTGACTCAGTAGAAAAAAAATAGCTGAAAAATAATTTAAGATGCTAGTTCAGTTTCTATAAAGTCTCTAGGCAGATTATTAGCAGTATTTCCAAAAACATCAAAAGATGAAGTCAACTTTGTCTTTTCTAATGGATTTTCATTTGCAGTCCTTGTTTAATAGTGTTTGAAGTCAGGTTTCCCAGCTACTTGAAGGAAGATAAGATGAACTTCTTAATGAAACTTACAAAAACAGGAACATGTACTCTATCTAGGTTTTTAGCCATTCTAAAAATTGTGGGTTTTAATCTGTAGTTCCCAATCTATTGTCACTTAGCATATCACTTGAGTTACATTTTGTATTGTATTTAGAATTGAAACAGGATATAAGGTGTCGGCTCACTCTTGTTCAGGCACCAGGACCATGATCTTTTGTTCTTCCCAAGAACAAAATAAGTGTTCAGCTCACTTCTAGGAATCAGGAGCTCCCTCTGCCTCTGCCAACAAGTCCTAGCTGATCTTTAATGTAGTCTTCAAATTATATTTTCCTTTTGTCTTTTAACATAGGAGTTTAAATTGCAGTGAAATTCTGTTGCAACAATACAAACTGAAAATACTTTAATAATCATTCACATGCTGCGAGGCAGAAAGTAAACACAGCAGCACTGAATTTAAAGAATAGTATTGCTTCATTGGCCTAAGTGAGCACTAGCAAAAGAAGGATTCAAATAATAACATAATGGGGTTTATTTTTATAAGTTCCTGTGAGACAAGATCCTTAGTGATTGAGTTGCTGCACTCCTTTTCAAAGGTGTTTGGTACCTCCATTTCTTATTGAATTTAATGAGAATAGAGCGTGTTTGAATCCTACTGGTGTCTCATCTGTCCTATGAATAGTGCCAGCATATATAAGAATTAGTGAATGCAATTAAGTTAATTTCTTTGAAATGTGCAGTAAATCCGGGTAGTTATCTCTATAAGACAAAGAAATAAAAACTTCTTTGGAACAAGTATATAAAAAATGTTATGGGTTAAACTTGTCCATGCCTGTTTAAGTGCATCTCATTATCTTTATTAGTAATTATTATCCTTGATAACAATGATTACCCTTGAAGTAGATGTCTGTATGTATAAGTTATTGGTGCGTGACCAAATCCAAATGAAATATGTCAATCATACAAGTCAGCGGAGCTGCTGTGATATGGCCAACAGAAAGAGCCTGGCAAAAGGTGTTGGGACTTTGACATTTAAACACTTACCAAAAAACTCTTGCCGTTTAGGATGCCACTTCCTCCAGCTTGTCTGTCACGTGTCCTCCAGGAATTCCTCCACACCAGACCTGTCAAAATGGAACCTGAGCTCTTCTGTGCAATGTCTCCCAGGCTGGGCCTGACAGTCAAAAGAATAGTTAAACCAAAACACTGGACTTTTCGCTGAAGAATCTGAGAATTGTCAGCACATTTTGTTTTACTAAATTATTCCAGTTGTTGAGTACAACATGTTAGTTACCTATTGGTTCCTTCCCATATCTGAATTTTAAGGTAATGAGTTTCATCTCACAACTCGGGAGGATAAGAAAGTACATGTAAAGAGTTATCAGCTGAGGTCAGCTTAAAAGCTGTCTTCTGAGTTGTTTGATTATGTTTGATATTCTTCTCACAGCCCCAGACAGCCAAAGTTTTTTCCCTTACCTGAAATAATAGAGACATATTTGGCAAGTTAGCATCTAAAGTTAATGATTTTGCATGGACAGTAAGATGGATTTTCCGGTTATGTCAGAATTCTTTAATTTTCTTCCTGGCTCCTTAGGTGTTAAACATTATGTCATTTCAAACAATCCCCTTGGTGACATAGAGAATTTTTCTCATGGGTTTTCTGTTCTTCCACTGCCATATGTCCATAACAAATTGTTTTACATGGTCAATTGCATCTTACAAAGCAAGAATGTACAACAACATTTCTAAAGCAGATAATTTCCTGAATTTCCTGAAATTTCTCCCCCTTCTTTCAACCCCCATTTTTTTTGCTTGTTCATGTGAATGAAAAATTCAAAAATTATTCTTCATATCCCTGTTTCTAATTGGAGCTTGTCATTATATCCTGTCATTTATTTTTAAGATTAAATTTCTGCTAATCTCTGCAATTTTCCCCTTCAAGTATACACACAGATAATTCTCATTAAGGGAAAAATGCAAATGCCAGAATGAGAGAAATGTCTCTCTCCTCATACGTTTTCTCTGACATGAATTGCAGGAAATACAGTTTACTGTGTTTTACAAAGCTTGAGGCTGTGTACTGGGCATAGCAATTAATGAAAGACAGTTGCAGTGCAGACTGAAAGACTGAGACCACGATAAGTTAAGCATAGATAATAGACAAATGCAAGAAGACAGTATTTACAACTTCTTAGTCTTGACTATCAAGGGTTCTGTAAATAAAATTAGCTTGCTTCACTCTTTACATCATTGTAAAAACATGTGCAAGAGCTCCCAAATTTCATGTGTAGCACTTCGCTCGGTGCCTGAACCACGGTTTTCTTTTTTGCTGTCTTGCTGACTCACCCCAAGCAGCATCAGCAAGCTGGAAGACAAGGAAGGGTGTGCCTGCTGAGCTAGCTCTATGTGAATACATATCTGCATCCTCAACAAGAATAGAGAAGAAATTGCATCAAATTAAAAATTGTCTTAGAAAAAGACACCAAAATTATCCAAAAGTAGCCAAATGAGTAGCATGTTCCCCATAGCTGTCGAATTACCTTGTAAATTTATTTATTCTAATGAAGAGGGTTCATCTTCCACACACAATTCGTAAGTGGTCATAAAGCCCTATTAACCACAGACATGTTCCTGCCAAGTAATCCGCTTTCATTCATTCTTGCCTTTAGTTTGGTATTTTATCTAAATAGTCCAGCATAGGAGTGATATTCTTGAAAATAATGTTTATCATATTATAATGTCTTTGTTTTCCTTCTTTTTTAGAAGAAGAAGATATGTCTTTACTGTCTACTAGAGAAAAAATCTTTTGAAATCTCTGGGCATTATCCTCTGCTCATGGTTTTCGCAATCTGGGCACTGCTGTGAAAGATAATAAATAGTGTTCTTATAAATACATCAACATTCAAAGTAGGGCCAAGGAAAATCTCCATCCTTGATTGGATGTGGTGGGCAACATCCTCACCAAGGATGAGGAAAAGACTGAGGTACTTAATGCCTTCTTTGCCCCAGTCTTTAAAAGGAAGATTGCTGATGCTCAGGGCAACTGACTTCCTGAGCTGGGTGACAGGGATGGGGAGCAGAATAGATCCTGCAATCCAGGAGGAAGCAGTCAGTGACCTGTTGTGCCCTTAGACACCCACAATTCCAGTGGACAAGATGGGATTCAGCCAAGGGTACTGAGGGAACTGGCAGAAGGGTTCACCAAGCCACCCTCCTTCATTGATCATCAGTCCTGGCTAAGTGGGGACGTTGGCAAATGTGATACCCATCCACAAGAGGTGACTGAAGGAGGATCTGAGGAACTGTAGGTCTGGCAGCCTGACCTCACTGCCCAAGGAGGTTATGGAACAGATCATCTTGAATACAATCGCAGAGCACACACAGGACAACCAAGTGATCAGGCCAAACCACTGCAGGTTTAGGAAAGGCAGGTCCTGTCTGACCAACCTGATCTCTTTTTATGAGCAGATGGCCCTCTAAGTAGATGAGGGGAAGAGTCTGGATGTTGTCTACCTGGATTTCAGTGAAGCCTTTGACATTGTTTCCCACATAATTCTCCTGGAAAAGCTGGCGACACAGGGCTTGGACAGGTGCACAGGTGGGTAAAAAACAGCCTGGATAGCAGCACCCAGAGAGTGATGATGAATGGTGCCACATCCAGCCAGGGCCAGGCACCAGTGGGGCTCTGCAGGGTTCAGTGCTGGGAAAAGTCATGTTTTTCATCTTTATTGACTATCTGAATGAGAGGATCAAGCGCACCCTCAGTCAGTTCATGAACTAAGTTGGGAGGGAGTATTGGTCTGCTGGAGGGCAGGAAGGCTCTGCAGAGGGATCTGGACAGGCTGGGCCATGGGCTGAGGCCAATGGTGTGAGGTTCAACAAGGCCAAGTGCCAGGTCCTGCCCTTGGGTCACAACAACCCCAGGCAGTGCCACAGGCTGGGGCAGAGTGGCTGGGAAGTGCCCAGGGGAAAAGGCCCTGGGGGTGCTGGTGACAGCAGCTGGACATGAGCCAGGCTGTGCCCAGGTGGCCAAGAAGGCCAATGGCATCCTGGCCTGGATCAGCAATGGTGTGGTGATCCTCCTACTGTACTGGACACACATCAAATCCTTTGTCTGGTTTTGGGCCCTTCACTCCAAGAAAGACATTGAGGCGCTTGAGCAAGCCCAGAGAAAGACAAGGAAGCTGAGGGAGATTCTAGAGAATAAGTCCTATAAGGAGCAGCTGAGGAAGCTGCGGGTGTTTAGCCTGGAGAAACGGAGGCTCAGGGGAGACTTTATCACTCTCTAAACTGCCTGAAAGTAGTTTGTGGGGGTTGGTCTCATTTCTTGGGAAACCAGTGACAGGACAAAGGGAACTGGCCACAAGCTGTGCCACAGGAGATTCAGGTTTACATCAGGAAGAAATTCTTCACGGACAGGGTTGTCAGGCATTGGAACAGATTGCTCAAGGAGGTGATGGAATCACCATCTTGGGAAAAGGTTAAGAAACGACTTGATGTGGCATTTTGAGACAATGGTCTGGGTTGACACGGTAATTGGCCAAAGGTTGGACTCAATGATCTCAGAGATCTTTTGCAACCTAAATAATTCTGTGATCCTCTGGTTCTGTGATTCTTCACACTTTCCTGGATTATTCTAGTATAACACTGGCTTTAGGAAAAAGAACTTGTCCTGCTTACTTAAGATTGTCCGCTTTTTTTTCCATTCTATTTAAATAATTTCTCTATGTGATATGTACTGATATTTTTGGAGGTGTCTGGAACTGAGTTTCATGTGATTTTGTCACTTGAACTGAAATGGCATGTCCCATAAACCAGACATGATCTATGGATTGAAATCTGGATTTATCATCTCCAGCCCAGTTTCTGATTAGATAATAGAAACCACAGAAGAGTGTGTTTAGCTTTATATTCTCTATTTCATTCTGTAAGCTGTAGTTTGACGCTCTACCAAATCAGACCACCACCAAATCACCCCACAGTATTCCATACTGCACTATACCACACCAGTCCATGCCGTGATGCCCTCCATGACACAATCCATCATTTTGCCGCGCCAACACCACGCTCTGCTACACCAGACTATGCCATGTTACACCAAACTGTGCTACACCACACTACTCCGTGAAGCCCTTCACTAACTTGTGTTGCCAGATCTGTGTGGTCCAGTGCCTCTGCACAAGGCAGTGGTAACAATACCTGCATTTGCGTGGCTGGTGGGAGTACTCTGTCACACACCGATTTTCCTGCCATAGGGGTACCTCAACACAGGCAGACTCAAGCAGCTCCCATAGACAGGCTGCAGCACAGTGCGGACTGTCTGGTAGCCTTACAACCTCCAGATGCAAAGTAACATATTCAGCACGTAGTGATTCACCCAGTCCTTACATTTAGATGAGCTATAGTGGTCCTTTTCTTGTTTTTTATATATATATATATATATATATATATATATATATATATATTTTATCTATCAATGTATTTCCTTTACATGAGGAAAAGCCATAAGATTCAGAGGTCCCATAGCACTGCTTATTGCTTACTTACCCTAATGTTACCTATCCAGCATCTCAGACTCAACTTAACAGGAGCCAGCTGTGTCGGAGCATAGTGATAACTTGGCCCTCAGCAGTTCCCTGCGGAGCACCGAGCCATTGATGTACTCCCAATCAATTCCTACACAGTTACAGTTCAGTGAGCTATTAAAAGAAAAAGATGACCGTGTAAAGTAAGGGGGATATTCAAAGGGAAGAACATATTGAGAACTAAAAGCGAGGCAAAACTTGAAGGACTGGAGAGAGAAGACAGGAAAGAAGAAGCAAGGAAGAAAAAAGTATGAAAAATAAAAACCTCTGTAGTGGCAATCCTCAGATAAATGAGAGATTCACATCAGAATCACTATTTGATATTTCTAATGCTTTTAATGTGGAAAAGCTCTTAAATTCTTTAGTAAAGTTTCTTATTTATCTTCCTATGCACACATGCAAAACTTAAATCACTGGGATAAGCCAAGTGCTCAGGAAAACCATTTGAACAAATATACAATAAGGTTCAGTGATTAAAATAAGATAGCTAATCTTTTCAGTGAGAATTTCTGCTTTTAACTTAATGACTATATTATATATGTAGTGTGGTGTTGACTGAGCTTAAATAACTCCGTCAGTCAAATGAAAGACAGCATGCCAGGGATATTCAGAAAGAATATTAATAAAATCTCTGTTGATTGTTCTAAATCAAAACAAATATAAGAGATAACTTCTTGTCCTTGGACTGCTTTTTTAAATATTTCTGAAGCATGTATTTTTCATGGAAACAAGATATACTTTTAAAAATATATATGAGTAGAATTATTTACGTTCTCTTAATACCATTTCCATGGTCAATTAATTAAAAGCAAATCAAGGCTCTTTTTGGTCAGAGTTCAGTGCCTGAACTCTGCCTATTTTAAAGATAAAAATAGAAATAATTTTCATTCTTCCTTACATAAACTGAAATTTGTTTTCATTTAGTAAGATTATTCATGGGATAAACTTGTGCTCTTCTTTCCATCTCTTCTGATATTATCACTCACACATGTTTAACTTAATTTGTTGCAATATTAGAAATACGAGTGGTCTAGCAACTTCCTCTAAGTAAGCCTGTGAGTAGCTGCTTTCAGGAACAATTCTGGTTAAATTCTAACTCCCTGGTTCCAAAAGATAATGAAACAAAACATATACTTTTATTGGCACAAAGAAAAAAGCAGAAAGAGCTGAAGATGGATAGAAAAAAAATATTCAGAATTGTAGTTGAATTGAACATATCTTAAATATCCATAGGTTTTTGAACTGTTTCTTACTATGTCCAAATGGTAACACCTGCAAGACACAGCCTTTTAAAAACATTTGGGTTTCTGTTTGAAGAGGTTCTGACAGCAGTGCTTTAAAAAAAAAAAAAAAAAAAGGATGCAAGATAAAAGCTCTTAATACTGCTGCTTATGGGAAAAAAACCCATTCTCTTCCAGAAAACTGTAGTTTAACAGAATCTATTCTATATACGTTAAAATAGAGCCAAAGTTCAATTTAAAGTGCTGTTGCACACTTTACCAAAGCTCTTGACTTCAGAATTTTTTCTCAACTGGGCTTACAAATCCTGTATCTGTTGACCTTCAGAACACTGTACAAGACCATTTATTCTCTCAGCTTTTTGCCTTTGTGTGTGTCTGAACAAGGTTAGGAAAGAGGAAAGAAGAATCATCTGGGGAAGTCACTGGAATTTAAGCCAGACGATATGGACAAAAAGATTCATCTGAAACTGCTGGAGAAAGACAGGCAGAATGCAATTAATCAAATGCTATTAGCAAGACTACCATAAAATGAGCTAATTTTTTTTTCTGCTTCTCACTGGTTTATAGCAAGCACACAAAAACAATAATGCCTTTATTTGAAAGAAACAAATTTCCATTTCTGATGCAGTTGGATTTATAGTCTTCAATTTTCTGTAACTGATTTGGACCCTTGCTCATGAAGTAAAATGATTGTAATATACTTGGTAAAACCTTAACCATTACAAATTGATTGACCCAGTATCTTACTAATATAGACAAAGAAGAATGAATGACTGAAGCATTCAGAAGAAGTACCAATTAGGAATTCCTTGCTTAAGTCAACTCCTTCAAAACCTTAAGAGAATATTCTTTATCTAATATCATAGGGCTACATCATAATAATGATCCTGTATTTTGATTATATTTATTAAGAAATTAATAGCACATTATTACTTCAAGAATACTGGAGTCATACATAAAATCAAGGACCAAGTTTCTGACAGGCTTTTGCTTGACTGTGGCTACTGTTTGAAAGGGTCAATAAACATCTATATTGTGTTAAACTATGCCAAAGAGTAGTTAAAATTTTAAAAGCTGTTTTTGTGTATATAAAAATAGAATTTAAAATGGACTATTGTGCATGAGAATATTCAGTCTGATACAAAGACTGTCGGAGAAATATTTTATTGCCTTAAATTTCAATGGCATTTTCATGTCTGTCATTTGACTGTAGTTGTTTCTTAAGATTCTTCCTGGAATCTGTGATTTGTGATTGAAAATAAAATCAAACTTCTTTTACAACACATATTTTTAAAAAACTGTTTCCTTGTTACCCTATGGTTTTCAGAAGATAATGCGAGTTTTCAGAGCTGGAATTTCACAGATTTAAACTCCACTTTAAAAATCTGCAGATGGATCTTACACATGCTTGACCTATAAGGGAGCAGTAGTAAAAATTGTTCCAAAGCAACACCATCTATTAAGAAAGCAGTGTTCCTTTAAAGCACATAAACAATTAAGGAAAAGAGGTGTAATGTGAATTAGTTGCATTGTAGTTCTTTCATTGACATCATAAATGGATCCTTTGAATGTTTTGATGTTGTTTTGACATAGAAATCTTTCTACACATTGTCACACTTTTCTATTTTCCGTTGTTTTGTGTAGTATCCTTTGTGTGCCAAATCAAGGTAAAAGGTTGGTTGACACTATAAAGGCTAAAATTTTATATCGTCTCTTTTGCCTAGCTATCCATATCCATTAGGACCTGATCCTACACCTGCTTACAAATATGAATGATTCTCTCTTATTATTTGAGAACGTCTCACATATGTCAATTCAAGTGACTGCGGACTGAACCTGAGCTTGTACTAACGAAAAAAAGAAAAAATATTTCTAATTCTTTAATAATTCAAATTATCTAAATAAATTATGGTTCATTTGTGGTGTAAATTAGCTCTTAATCTGAAAACATATCTACATAAAAAATTCATTTTTTATGAATACATATTCTCTTACATATGCATTGTATGTAACAACACCATGCTTCTGAATTGCTGAAGAAGCAATGATAATTTGTCAAAGTCTGGTATTCAGTTTCCTTGAAATATTAAAACTTTGGAGGAAGTTTTACTAGGATGTTACATGGACTGTTACATGTACATTTGTATATTTTCCTACAAAAACTGATGCTTTCACGGAGACACATCCCCTGTTTAGAGCAATACTACATTACTGCCTGATACTTCACTCCACTGTTTATGGTCATGTAGAGTGGTTTATGTAGCCTAATGTATTTCCAAATATTAGCAAAGCAATTACCATGGAGACACACAAACTACTTATAAAAAACTTCTGGAGATCCAGACGTCTGTGAGGAGGACTACCATGATTTTCTCCACCTGAATATCAATAAAACTTCCAGAGAGAGACTTCATTATTTTCCTAGGTAAATTTCTTAGTGAAAAAGCCTCCATTACCCATTTTTCCTCTAGAAGAAGAGTTTGGTTCTGTCATTGGGAGCCTTTTGGGTAACATTAAAATGCTATTAGCTTTCTCCTCAGTCTTCTCTTCACCAGACTAGCAATCCCTGCTGCCTAAATCCCTCACCATAAAGGCCTTTAGCTGCACTGGCTGTTCTCTACCAGATTCTTTCCATTTTTCAGAACACTTCTTGAACAAGTAGTCCCAAAAGTGGGCTCATTATTCCAGGAGTGGCCTCACCTGACTTCATTCTATTAGCTACACTCCTCTTAATGAAGTTCAGTGTACAGCTTTCCTTATCTATGCAATTTTCCAGTGATTACCATAAAAATCCTTCTTGTTCTACTGTAGCTGTGGATAGGGATCCAAAAAACCAACAAATTTTTCTTGAATCCATACTGAAGGCCTTCTCTAGATGAATTAACTGAATAACCCATCTCACCCGACCAACCCCCACCATGAAAAGTATGAAAGATAATGATTGAGTTTTATTCATAATTTGTGTTAAAATAATAGTCCTATAAAGTTGAAGTCCAAGGGGACTAATAGATCATTTGGACTGACCTCCACTATGTCAGAGGCTAATAATTTTCACTCAGTGATATACTCTGGGCATGATCACAGATGTCTTCTTTTTAACAGGGCTGCTCTCTTTCAACTGCTTGACGAAGGTAAACACAAGCCACACTTGCTCTCAAAAAAAGGAGAGAGAAGGAAAGAAAATAAAAAGAAGAAAGGCACATCACTTGTAAAATGAGGCCTTGCAGGTAGACAGTAAAATCTCCTGCTAAAAGGATCTCAGAAATCTTTTCCTTTTCTGACTCCTCCTCTGAGGAAAGAGTATCCAGCCTACCTCAGAGAGACGATTAAAGACTGACTCACAATGTCAGAATACTGAAAAAAAAAGAAACTGCGAGAGGCAAGCTCAGCTGAGGGCTGGAGACTGAAAAAGGAGCAATTATCCCTGTTTGCTGTGATTCTAGGTATGAGACAAAAAATTTTTATTCAGCTGAAGCATAATTTCTAATTATACTGAACAATTGCTTATATCACTGGAAAACAAATGAAGGAATAGTGTGTTATTTCCTTAAAAATGATGCGAGAAAACAGGGTCATATATCAAAGTGAAATTCTGTAGAGAAGTAAAAAAAAATATGGAGTATTTCTAGAAACAGCATCATTTTTCTTGTTGTTACTAGACTAGTATTATTTTGTTTCCAGAAATAAGAATGCTTCATCACCACAAGAGACAATGCGCTTGAGAAAAAGCTAATTGCAGAACTATAAAATGTCAGGGCTTCATAGGGAAGACATAAACTGGGCTCAGGCAAATTTCTAATAAAATCCTGTGCTTAACTTTTAAATATAACTTACATCCTTCTAAACTGAAACACTACTGGGCTCAAAAGTCAGAAAACCACACAGGATGGATCATTAGAGAGAGCAAACTAAATGTTGGTTGTTTCTCTTTCCAATGTCATTTTGTGAAATAAATTTTCATAATCGTCTTAGATGACTACATTTGATATAAACATTCTTTCCCCTTATTTCAATTGTGTCATACCTAAAAACCTATAGCTGTGTTATATTATTAGTTGTTTCAGAACAAATGTCATAAGGATTTCTTACTTATTAGGACCTGAACTGAGTATTCAAGATGTTCTTACCATCAGCACATTCTACAAACAATAAACTACACTAAAAGGTCATATTCATGATCTTTTATGAGATTTCAGTTTTACTGGAACAATCATGTTTTCTTCATAGAATATTCCTTCTTTCCATGGTCTAAGTATAAACATATTTGTCAAAGCATGTGTCCAACTTTATTTGCAGGTACACAGAGCTTTAGCAGTGAAATCATAAAATAGCAAGATGCACTTATTATCTTTTTCATGTGGAGACAGATTAGTCTGGCTTCTCTAAGAAACTGGCAGTCCTCACCACCAGTCTTGATACTGCTTTGATTTTCAGTAGTGCACAGCTGCCTTTAAAAGTGATCTTGATGGAATATGACAGGTATGAAAGCATGAAGGAAAAGGTTCCAACAATGATTTTCTGAAATTTTAAAGTTTAAAAGACAGAAGGAGAGAGAAGTCTCTGATTCAATCCTGACAGAAGGCTGGATGTTGTATCCCATGGCTGTTCAGCCTCATGTGAAAGTGGCTTATGACCAGTGTGGGATTCCTGGTTGACCCCTGTTAATTAAATTTTATACTGAAACCAAATAAAATCACCTTGACTTATAAAACAATAGTTACAGACATTGAAAGATGTGGTGAACCTTCCTGAATATTCTGAACTTAGAAAACTATTTAGTGGTCAAAAGAATGAGTATATATCATAGGATATGTTAAAGACTGGACTGGAGAATTCTGTATCCAACAAAATGAGATCATAAATATTTGAATGTTGTTATCACTCAAAGAAGAGTGAGTAAAAAAATGCAGGTATGTATTGCATATGGAATGATTGACAACCTGCCTATCTAAACAAAAAATAAGGTTCAGAGTCCAATTTTTCACATTCTATATAAGGGTTTATGTCTAAAACCCACTTCTTTTTTGTAGGTAAGTAGAGAGTAGGGAGGCAGATGAACCCTCTAGGTTTTGTAAAAGAAAATGAAGTGTGCTTTTCTTCTTGTTCTGCTGCCTGTGTCTGTCTCATCTGGTCAGCACCTTTTTAATACATATTAAGATTATTTTAATGGAATAGACTGAAAGGGTGATCTACTTCTTTGTAACAATGATTGGTAAAAAATGGAATTTCCAAACTTCTCTGGACTGCAGATTTAGATGATAGGCTGTGTCTCTATTTAACTGTACATAATGACTTGAAAGCTGATAATGACTGATAGCTGATAATAACACCAGACAGTGTGTTCTGGTGGCCACAATCAGCCCGGAAACCTTTCTGCATGAACCATGCTAACAAGGATAAACTTGAATATTTATGGTTTCCATATTTAGTGCTGTCAGATTAAACAACCAAACAATGCTCCAGCAACCCCACCACACACTTTTTTGATATGTGTAAATATATCAGAAATCTGTTTCAGAGCTTTCTTCCTAAAGTAGTGGGTTGTATGTTTTTAAAACTTTTAAAATTTTAAAAATTCTTCACAATAAATGCTAAAATGGTATGTCAAACCAAATGTTTAAAAATTATACTGGCATATATGCTCAGTGCTGGTTTAGACCTGTTTAAGACAAGAATGCGTCATTTAAGTTATGTAAGTCTTGACGTAAAAAAAAAGCTTTTAACTACCTCATTGTCTGTTTGTTATGTTGCTTCCAGAAATGTCCTAAAAACCTTTTGGTCCTGGGCAGCTTAGGAAGATTCCTTATTTCTTTGAACACATGTAAAAAAATTAAAGAAATTAACATCTGTCCGTTTCTCTAGCCATTAAATTCTGCCTTTCATTCCCTAATTAATATCAAAATTATCAAAAAATACTAACCTATACTTTCCATTAATTTACCTGATATACAAGCACTTCAGAGACATTAAAACACCAGTATTTAGGCAATTTATCAGGGCTTATGTGTTATGATATGAAGTGAATAATCAAAATTAAACAAAATTTGAAATTTGGAACCACAGAAAAATAGCAATTATGATCCAAAATTATTTCTTAGCTTTGAAAGTAACTATTCCCCAGCTTTGTCTCACTGGTAGCAATGTTTTAACATCCCAGATCTCAGAAATGCTTGATTCTTTGTCTGAACCAGGCCACCAGAAGCAATGTTTATAAACCATGATTGAGATTTGGGAAAAAAATCAGTGAAGCTATGAGGGAGGCAGAGTGCTAGGAAATCTCCTTTATTTACTTAATCATTCCATAGAAGATTTCTAATAACTTTTGTATTTATATCTTTACAACAAACAATAGTTCTTAGCCTTGGGTATAAAAACCAATAAACCTTCAAAATCAAACCATAACACAGAAGTATGTTTTATATATAGCAAAGCTATTTTTGGCCAATCTTCTATTTTCACACCTTTCTCCATTTTTTATTTTACTCTTTCTCTATCTCTGCACAGTGGCATTCATGAGAACTAATTCACTTGACAGTATGGACGAAGACAAAAAAAAAATAGTCATTTTAACATTCTAGTATTTCCCCAAAATATTTCTGAGAGAATCACAATAACGTATGTCATTACATATACAAAATACATGATTGTATGGGGTGCTAGAAAGGTTTTCCTGGCATGCGTATGCACTGACCTACATAATTCATGAATGGCGAAGAATAGGACCATTATATGCAGCAAAATGAAGACAGCATTGAATAATACCAAACTTCATAAGATATCTGTAGCAAGCTTAGCTTTTCAGTGAATCAAATAGATTTTATTCAAAGCTTAGAAAATACAAGGTCAAGCAGTCTATTAAAATGGATATATAATAAATAGATAGATTCATGCCCCATACTGAAATTCATGCGAACTTCATTGGGTTAAGTGGTAGGTCCAGCTGTGTGAAAAATATCAGCATTTGGCCCTTTGCCACAAGTCATTTTAGTAACATCTCTATTATTTTTCCAAAGGCTGCCAGGGCAGTTCACAATGCAGAACCAAATGATCCACCTCTTCCACTTCGTGTTGTGCACCAGATGTTGATACTTTTGCAGGCACTGAGTGTCCTTTATTCCATAAGGATATAGTTTCAGAGCAATGTAACCCTTAGTGATCTTTCCTGTTGTGCATCTATTTACTCCAGATAATATCTAAAGAATCAAACTTTCTAATTTACTTCTCAGATAACAAATTGCTGTACTTTGGTGGCTGCAGCTGAAGAGTCTGCCTGCGTGAAGGTGTTAATAACATGTTAGTAAAAACCTAAGTCAATTACTGTGTTTAAAAAAACCGTCCAGATATATTTCTCCTTAGTGTACCTTTACATTCTAGCAGAAAAAAAGGTGGCCATTTGCAAACGGTTTGGGTAAAAACCATGCCATTTCAGTCATCCCAAAATATTTGTCTGTCAACAGGTAGGGCCTCAGTCAGCAGCAAATTATAAACTATATAAAATTAGACTGCTTAGCAGTTTGAATTATGCTAAATTTTACTGTACATGTGGGTATACACATAAAACAATGGCCACATGTTAGACTGAGGAATGTCAAACTGACATTACAGATAGTGTGAAGTCTTACTCTGTATAAAACTGGGAGCTATTTTCTAACTGCTTAAGTGCCATGGAGAGGTGTGCTGGGAAGAAAAACATCTACGTTACTACAGGAAAGAAAAAGCCTTATATTAATTAAAAGCCAGCCTCCAAATAAAAGAGTAAATTGAAAGAGAAATACAGAAAGAAAGATTAAATGAGTCTTAGATCTTCTAAAAATCATGCAAAAAGTTTGGTTGTAAGAGCATCTTTGCCTAAGATGCTCTTCTAAGACCCTCTGTTAAAACAGGAGGTCCATGAAAATGTTGTTGCCAGGCTGATGGAAAAAGATACCGTCTGATCTAATCTTTGTTTATATTATACTCAATATCCTTTTACCTTCATTTATTTATATTCTAGAAAAATTATATTCTGAATATGACAAATGAGAAGTTTTATGTGCTCGATGAGGTTTTGCTGTGTCAACTGGATTTCGAGGTAACAAAGTAAGAGTTACCAGCAAGCATTCCTTGACTTAAACGCAGCAAATTCAGACACTTTAACAAGAGCCCGAGCTTCTCTGCCTGTCATCTGAAGCAGGTCCGCCCCTCATGCTGCCTCCGCCTCCCAGGCTGGTCCAGCTCCTCAGAGGGAGGAGCACTGCCCTGAGAGGACCCTGGGGGGTCTGAGTGCCTGGGTCCGCCCCTGGATCTCGAGGAAAGGAATGCCCAGGGCTCAGGATCCGCCCACCTTTCCTGAATCTTCTGTTCCGTTATCTGTATCATTGGTTGCTTTGAATTTGTACTCCTCCCTCCTTTGTTATTATTGGTTAAGTATGCTTATCTCCTCCCTTTGTCTCTCCCCTGATTGGTCACCCCTGTCCCTAGATAAGCGGCTGTCCCTGGGGAGGGGTGGGGCTTTTCCGTGCACCCTCCATTGGGTGTAGGAGTCAGTCATTCCCTTCTCTCCCTCCCAACCACATGTACCCCTAAACCCTAAATGAAAGGAGAGCTAGGGGAGGACATCCCCTCCTGCACACCCTCTACCTCGTTGGCTTCTTTTTATTCGATTACAACAGTCATCCACTCCAAAACAGTGAGAGCTTCTTTGAGGTGCATGGGCCAAGCACAGGGAAAGCATGTACCAGAGTTAATGAGCAAAAGGCAGAAATATTTTGAAAAGGCAAATGATGAAGTGAACGGCTCTCTGGCATGCAGTAAGATACTGGGGTACATGGCTGAACTACAAGAGTCACAGCAAGAATATCGTAGTAACAGGCCTTGTGAATTTTTCTCCCCACTATTTTTAAGCAAAGTAGGTTTTATTTTTCTAATAATCTGATAAAGGTTGATATAAAAAGTTCAGAAATCAACAGATGATGCTCCCATAATGGATGATTTTCACATAAAATCCTTATCATCAAAAGTGGAAAAAGGTATGTAGCAAAATTAGGGAGATAGGCAAGATCTGAAGGAGCAGAAATGTTATTTATTCTAATGTTCTACCATTCAATGATATAGAACTAAATTCTGTTTTATGGAAGTGTACCTAGCAGAAGGTATTATGGATCAGAGAACATCAACGTGGAGGTTTTGTCATGGCAATTAATAAAGGCAAAAATTTCCACTTAAAATTTGTCTAAATTGACATTAATCTACTGAACAGTTCTCAGAGTATTCTCAGAAGATCAGCAATTCTTCACAGCAATGTCAAAATCATCTTGAAGAAGTGACCATTTATTTTAGAAATATGGGTCTTAGCTCATAGATACATGAACAAGGTATACTTCAGACTGCTTCAGAAACAAGAGGCCCCGGCTTGTAGATATACTGCAACTCTTAGCTTAAGCAAAGCAACAGTTTAAGTACAGTCTATGGGTGAAAATAAAAAGTTCCCTACAAATAAATAAAGCACACGGCCCTGAAAATAAAATGGTACCTTGTATTCATTAACAGAATGCTTTATTATCACTCAGCTGCATAGAGAGAATTTTTTATAGTGCTAGGGTCAGAAGATCCAACATTCCAAAGGTGATATATCTGTGGAAGTCTTTCAAGCATTCAGACAAAGCATTCAACAAGCCTTCTAACATGACCACAAGTCTACTTTCTTTCTATCCCTAACTTGTTTTGTTTATTATCAGAGCAGGTGTGTTACAGCAATTAGAGGTTCTGATGCAACCTTATCTCTGAGAAGTAAGCAAATAGAGCAAGTATGCCATTAATTCAAAGATATTTTTTCTCTCTTAGAAGGACCATCTGGTAACTCAAAGGAAAATGTAGCTGAATGCTTATACTTTTCCCTGAATAGAGTAACAGAATTAGTGGCAACCCTCTGGAAGTATTAGTGTTAATGCGGATTTTCTGTACCTTTGTTTCTTTTGTGGGTCTGGAAGAGCACTTTGACATTTCACCATATGCACAGTGTATTATGTATCAAGGAACTAGTGGATATTACTGAACTGTTTTAGCTCGTTTTGTTTTTCATAAGGGAAGATAGCTTTGCTGTGATGCTGGTTTCTTTCACACAGATTTACCACTGTACTATTTTATTCTCCTTTAACCTTGGAACAAAACCTTAATTTCATATCTCTGTGCAAATTAATTCTTTGGCATCACTAGCCTAGAAAGCCCTCTGGGTCCAGCTATTTTGCCATTTTAAGCATTGCAATCATGGGTATATGACTAGGTAAACTGACAAATTGTGGTACCTATAAGAAGATTGAATATTTTTTACTCTTTACATGGCACATACGTTTTGCATAAATATTGTCTCATCTTTCTTTGTTTCTACTCTTCATCATTATAGAACTGATTAATGAATTGATTGATTGATTACGCTAATTCACAGCAATTTTTTTTATTCATAGCCATATTTTTTCTCCACAGTCTTGACAGGTTCAGCAAAACAGCACTATAAAAAGAAGAAATCCTGGCAGGAACTCCACCTCCCTGATAATTCCTGGAATACCCCTGTGCATCTTTGTCTTTCTTTTAGAGCAGGTGCTAGAGGTGCAAAATTACAAAACCTTTCAGTCTGGAACGGACCTTGGGAGGGCATCTGGTCTGACCTGCAGCCTAAAACAGGGTCAATACTGAGTTCAGGCCAGAATGTTTAGAACTTTTTATGGTCCAGACTGAAAAGGATAGAAGTTGCCCAGCCTCTCTGGAGACCTTGTTCCAACATGTAAGATGGTACGGCATCAGCGTGATTCTCTGTGGGGGGTTAGACCGGAGAATATAAATTCATGCATTTAGGCCTAATTTCCTGGCTCTAGGAAATCTCCTTTCCAGCAGACTAAGGCCAGCAGTTTGTACTGCTGTTGTTCTTGGTACTGAATTCTGCAGGGATGATGAGCTCCATAATTAGAACTATACAGATTTTCTCCAGCAAATGTCCATCAGGACTAAAGGAGCCAAGAAATACATTTCTCTACTTTCCAGCCAGGATTTTTTATCTTACTGAAAATAGTGTATTTGAAAGATCATAGCTACACTATCTAAACAGTTCCCCCTCTCTGCAAGACTATGTAGTCGTAGAATTTATTTGGAGTGGATCGACTCTTCTCTGTTTCTCAGAAATCTGTCTGTGCGGGATAAAAAGGTAAGAATGCCACAAACTCAGTTTGGGACTAATATCCAGATGACATTGGTAACCTGAGCTTTCATTTTCCTACAGGCAGAATGCAATTTGTCTGGAGATTACTTTTCTTGTAAACAAAGTAAAAAATTAAGAACGTAAGGAAATGTTTCTCCAATACTGGTTCATTCTACATAGCATTAGAAATTAGCTGAATGGTTTGACCGATGAACCTATACATCCTGAGCTCCACCTATAGCAAATGGAAAGCTATGAACACCACTACAAAACTGTTCAGATCTATGTAGGCTTAAAAATTACATTTGGAAGATAAGGGTGATTATTTTTTAAAACTAGGAAATCCTGTTAAGGGCCATGAATGAACACTGCAATTGAACCAGTTTTTCCCTTTTACCATCAAGTCAAGCTCTGTCTTCTGTGTTGCACCAGCAGTGCTGTGAGCTGATAATGCATCACTTTTCAGGAGAAAGCTATTTTTTGCTGTGGAATATGTAACTCCTCAAGCAACTCAGCCTCTAAGTTCAGGTCAACATTTCCTCAATACTAGGTGCACAGACAAGAAGTACAGTTGGCTGGTTTATTGGAACAAAATGTTTTACATCAGTGCAGTAAATAAACATGACAATTTTATTTGAGCTGATCTGAAACAAAATTGTTTTTCGAATTTGTTCATGGAGAAAATCGTCAAATCAGTCTAAACTGCAAGTCAAACAAAAACAATCGATTTATTTAGACACCTGATTCAGCAAGCCTTCAGCAAGCCTTCAGCCTTGTTTTTGGAGATCAGTTTTGTTGTAATCACTAATAGTTGTCATAAATCAGACCTGAGGCCCTACTTAGAAAATCTCAGGTTGTGTACACAGAAAAACAAGACTATGCCCAGCAGCCATATATGACCATGCATCTGCTTTATCCACAGGATATCTTGTGTGTCAGAAATAGCAACTGGCTGTAGTTATGTGGGAGTGTTTCCATCAAAGACTGTCCTCTCTCTGCTGTCTTTTTCTGAATCCTTTACAACATAGCTTTCAACCTGCACAGCAGAAGCAGCTCAAAGGGAGCAGCTCTATTTCACTAAAAAACACCTTTTTTCCTCAGAACATTCTCATGTAGAATATATGTCCAAAGTATTGTGCAATAGCAGTCAGTATACAATCATATGAATATTGAAACTTAAGATCATTAAGTATCTCAAGATCAGAACATCAACTCCTGTATCAAAACAAAAAAGGCCCCTTCTTTCACAAGTCACTGATGAAAATAAGCATAACCAGTATGTATGTTGTTTTAGACTGCCACACATCCATCTCTCTCCCAGAGAATCAAAATCCAGCTAATCAAAACATTTTATTGAGTAACCAGTTTACACATGAAGAAAGGTGATATTATTAAACTGGTGAATAGAACAGAACAGAATAGAATAGAATAGAATAGAATAGAATAGAATAGAATAGAATAGAATAGAATAGAATAGAATAGAATAGAATAGAATATTGGTGTCACTGTTGGTTTTTGTTTAATGCCATGGGAAATCTCAGGAACATATTTGAACATCAATAAACCAAAAATCCTCAAGATAAAAAAATTCTGTATATGTCCTAATATCTGGTGCCTCCTCCATTAAATAAACAAATAAAATATAAATTTGGTTTTTTAAAACATTTCATTTCATTCCATTCCTTTCTGATTTTATGTCCTTAATAGCCAAAGCAATGCTAATTAATTTCTTGTTCCTTTCTACATCTAGCTAAATTAAGAAGTAATTTTTATTTTTCTCACAAATGTATAAATTTATCTTATTGAAATAGGCACTAAAGAGGAGAATACTCTAGATTTAACTGGAATAGAAAGTAAACCTCTTTCTCTTTGCAACAAAAAAAAAGGGAAAAAAAAAAAAGAGAGCGAGAGAAAGGTTCATTTCTTAGAAACCCCAACCTAGTAAAATCCCTTTCTCTAACTATGGTACATTGATGCACTTCTGGTTTTCTGTATTGTGATCCTCCTGAAAATAGAAACTTTATGTTTAATTGATTTATTTGTAATGATTCTGGCTTAGGGAAGAGACTCTTTGAAGCTGATTGATTACTGCAACAAGCTTAAGATTTCATACCACAAGAAACCTTTTTGTACTAATAAACAGTGGGACAATAAAGCTCTGGGGCATGGTGTTTCCCTTCACATTAAAGTGAGGATTTGCAACATAAGTATGTGAGGGACATAGTTTATGTGCTCCCAAGAAGCAGACATAATGAACTATTTCTTTTAATGGCAGATTATCCCTGTTTCTATTTCCTGGAGTGAAGACCTCGCAAATTGATGTATCTGTCCTCTGAGGTTTTCAGAGAGGCATTATGGCATTTTAAAATATTAATATGAGAGTACATTTAGCTGAAAGTAGCTAGCCTGGTAGTCTCTTGTGGCTGCCATACAGGTCACCAGAGACCTCCTGTCTCTCAAGGCAAATGATTTACTCTAAGTGTATCATTAAGATATACTTTTTTTGAATTTATGATAGTGCTTTCTTACAAAGTTATACCTTTTCTATAAAAATTTAAGCATTTTTATGCTATTTTCTCCCTTCACTCACTGTTCCTTAAAAACCTGGTCAGTGTCACGGGGAAATTGAAAGTGCCACCCCCTGCACTGCAGCAGTGGGTCTGTGTTGAACACTGATTAGCTAGGACTGGATGTCACATCTTGTTATAACTTTACATAGCTGAAAAATTTCCTAGGAGATTTGAAAAGAACTGCAATTATTCCTCCAATGGAAAAAAAAAAAAAAAAGAAAGAGAGGAAGAGAGTAAGAGAGAGGAAGAGAGAAAAAGAGAAAGGAAGACAGAAAGAGAGAAAGAAAGAGAGGAAGAGACAAAGAGACAAAGAGGGGAAAACAATGAGAGGATGAGAAAATGAGAATGACAGAAAGAGAGAGAGAAAAGAGAGAAAAGAGAGAAAAGAGAGAGAGAGAAGAAAGAAAGAAAGAAAGAAAGAAAGAAAGAAAGAAAGAAAGAAAGAAAGAAAGAAAGAAAGAAAGAAAGAAAGAAAGAAAGAGAGAAAGAGAGAAAGAAAGAGAGAAAGAAAGAGAGAAAGAAAAGAAAGAAAGAAAGAAAGAAAGAAAGAAAGAAAGAAAGAAAGAAAGAAAGAAAGAAAGAAAGAATATCTCAAATGTAATAAATTTCTAGATTAAAGAAATGGAAAAATATTAATTATGGACATGGATAGCAACAGATCAGCTGAAAAAGTTTCCTCTTATGGGAAATCCAATACTTAATATATGGTTGCCTATTCCACATATTCTTCTACATGATATACGATATCAAGGGTGAGTCTGTGACCTTCAGAACTTTTCGAGTATCATCTGCTCAGCTTAGTGTTATTAAAAAAGTCAGGAAAGTAGACAGATGTCATTTCTATTTGCTGAAATTGTATTGGATTTGGTTATTTCACATTCATGTATACATACACACACACACACACACACACACACGCACACACACACACACACACACACATTTTGTATTTTTACAAGTGTCAGAGTGTGATTGTTCCCATATATCTGGATGGTGGATATGGTTAAGTGATGAAGGCTTCCCAATGAGATGGTTTTCTGAACAGCAATCCAAGGTTAGATAAAATCAGTGTTCAACTCCACAAGTGTAGGATCATGACCCAGAATATTAGAGGCTAACTTAAATACTGGTCTTTGTTTTCTGTTTTGAATTATTTAAGCCTAAACTGATCAAAGTAACATATTAATATAATGTAATATATTAGCTGAAATGTAGTTTTTCTGTATTTATAATACCATATTTAAAGCATACCTGGCCTAGTTCTGTTCCATTTAGTTGGTGTATTTTGCTTTAGTCATGTACAGAAGGAGAGAAATACAGAGTTTATATCTGAATTTGTGCCAAAACTGAAGCCTCAAAGAGAACAGCATAGTGCTTGAATATACAATGCAAGAAAATCATCAAAATATGAATTAAATAATAATTTTAAATCCTTCAATTCTAACATAGTTCAAAGCCATGTTCATAACCTGAGACAGATCCTGAAATTTTTGAGAAAGAGCACAGCTTCTCCAACTTTATGTCAGCTGATGCTTTGGTCCCAGGTATGTGTGTCACAGTTTTACTGCCCATTTCTTCAAGCATTAGTATCCTCTACAGCATTTGCAGCAGAGAGCAGCAGATGGGCCTCTGCTAAAGGCAGAAGACCCTGGGGTGTCTGCATGCAGGAAAAATGTGTCCATGTGGCTTCGTAGCAAGACATTAGATAGCTGCCACCTGCTCCTCTGCACCACGGCATGGGTTAGCACTCACTGCGCTGCAGAGGATGCAGGGGGAGGTGGGGAATCGGCACAGCCAGCCATCCTGGATGATGCGCTCCCCTTACAAAGCTGTGGGATTTTAGATAGCTCTACAGTCAATGCCAAAAGGCAACATGAGCTTGAAAGCACTGGGGAGCTTGCCATGGGCACAGCTGTGGCCACACGCCCGCCCCTGTTTGGGTTCCCAGGGCAGAGGTGGCACAGCACAAGCAGCCTGAGTCTTGCAGAGTAGCAGCCTGTGGGTCCATGTGCTGGTTTCCTGATGGTTTTCCCAACTGGAAAACCCACCTGTGCTTGGCTCTGTGCACTTTCTCATCTGTGCATAAGGCAAATTGCATTGCACTTCACATCTGTAGAGGAAAACTGAATAAACTTTTAGAACTTCCTCTTTTGAGCTCTAAGACATGGTCAATGTTAATTTCAAGTTAATCTACGCAAAGGCATTTCCAGTTTCCAGCTGACAACTTTACATTCACGTGTGTAAGCAATGTGATACAATTTGCAAATTCAAAATAATTGACAATGGAATTAATTTTTTTTTAATACTTTTAGCTATCAATTCTGACGTGGTGCCAAAATTCTTACCAAAAAATGGAATAATGTCTAAAAAATCATGTCCATAACATGGAGAGAAGAATGAACATGTATTTGAAAACCAGACTTTTGGCCCAAAATTATAATTTTTTGAGGATTTTCTATTCTTTAGAGAAATTGAATGCTCTTTTTTTATTTTTGGTTTGACACTATTTTGACCCTTCTAGCTTTCAAAGAAACAAAGATTTTCCATTTTCTAAATGACAAAACATATTAATGAGACTAAAAACACTTTCTATTAATAGGGGGAAGAAGGTAGAAGAAAAAGACCAGGAAAATAAAAAGTGCAACGATCCTGCAAAAAAGGTTGGAATACTGATTAATGACAAAAACAACTATTTGTACATTCAACATTTTTTTTAAAGTTATCAAATAAAGCAAAAATTATGAACTCAGCAGACTTACACAGAATGATTTACCAGTTTTCTAATTTTTTAGCAATTCCATTGATAAAACATATTTCAGGTGTCTAAATAACATTTCAGATAAGTGTTCTTTACAAGACCCTTTAGAGAAACTGTAAGAGACAGAGTATTTAATTTTTGAGATTGTTTTATACCTAATTGCATTTGCCTAGACACATCTGTATTTCTATGTTAATTCAAATGGTTGGAAAAGACCAGCAAGGACTGTAAACGTAATAGAAAGTCCTGAATAATACACACAGCCCTACCCTTTCATTTACCCTTACTCAGTTGTTTGTCAGGAACTACTCTGAGAATGGTATTATTAAATGTATCTTAACCAGCATAATTCCATATTCTATAAGTAGAGAATCTACATCACAGAAAGTGCAAATGGTGCTGGATACTCTTGTGATTCTTTCCCTCCATATTTCGTGTATATACTTTTTTGGGGGTTTTCTTTTTTTTCATGATAGACTGTTCCAAATTTGTCTAATGACGTATGTGTGTGTATATGTGTGTGTGTGTATGTGTGTGTGTGTATGTCTTATAAATAAAGGTACAGAAACTGATGACATTGTTACCGCCCAGCAAATCACAAAACGGTTCTGTTGGCAAACACTACAAATAATTTCTCTTTCTGTATTTCGGCTACATCAACCGCGAGTACAAATAACCACGTTTAATGTCACATTTAAATCAAAGGAAGAAGTGGATACTTTAAGCAGTCTCCTTAAATATGATACGGGGAAAAGTAAGAGTGGTAGCTCCTGCAACGATAAGTATGAGTGCTCCACTTGCAGAACAGATAATGCAGGGATCTTGTCAACTGCAGCCTGTGGGATGGCAGCCTCAGAGCACAGCCAGCCTCTTCTCCTTATAGCGAGGGAGCACTTGTATCTTCTGCCCGTCAAGTGTTTAGAGTGCATACTAAGTGATATTGAAAGGCTTTTTATCAGCAATCAGTTCAAATAAGTTAAGCACTCTGCTTTCCTAATAACTAATCTTAAATGTATCTTTAAAATTAACTTTAGCCAGAATGTTGAATGTGATCTGGAAAAAAAAAAAAAGAAGAAAAAAACTACAGTAGTTAAAAACTACAACAGTGAGAACTAAGGAGACAATTAAAATTTCTTTTTGTTGTTTATTTGCCTCATACTTTCAAAATATAGGCAACAAAGGTAGCTGTGTCTGACAATAGTGGTTTTTCCTTAAGTAATGCATTTAATATTCAAGAAGAAAAAATAAAAAATTTTTTCATTCCTTTACAAGGGAAATTATGCCTATGTATGTACAAAAACTCTTTGCTTTTAATCAGATCCATATTAGTGGCTTTTGTTTGTTGAAGGAGTAGGGATGTTCAATATCTTTAAGCAGGATGGCTCCTTAAATATCAGTCTTATCTTGAATCCGCCTTTGTAAGACTGCTACTGGTTTAACCCATAAAAGACGATGCTATTGCAGGACTGGGGCTGCTTCTTCCATTCCCCAGGTGGAGCAACCAGCTTCTTCTGAAATTTCAGGGAGCTCTGCCTGTTCACCTTAGAGCTAAACCTGGTCTGTGGATGAGATCAGTCAAGTCTGCACTTATAGACTTGGAGTATTATAATGGAAATATTGTATGTTTGACGAGTCATCTTTAGCCCATTCTTTCATTATTGGTTTGTGTTCCATCAGAGAGAGAAAATAATTCCTCTATTGCAATAGTAAGAGCCTAAAGCTCCAGAGCCTTCAATATTCAAGTGGTCTAGGGTTGAATTCATCACCCAGTTTCAGTTATCTTAAGCTGATATAACCAGTATAAAACATCTGTTTATGCTCTTTGATGGTCGATGGGGAGACTCAAGCGTCTGAAGGGCAATCCATGTAACTTTGACACTGATATTACGAAAGATGACACTCTGTCCAGGCAAATCCGTTTGATTTCTATTGTGACTGTAGAAGAAGGCTGGACAACTACCTCAGAACAACTTGCAGGAACTGAAGTTAAGTGGAATGAAGCTGAGTCTTGCCTACAATAAGGTATTTTTTTACCTTAAACATCTACTTTTGGTTCCTTGTCAGTGTGTTTCAGTTGTCAGTTTTACTTTCCTTAAAGAAAATGCCTGCAGAACATAAGCCAACATTGAAGTGAGACTGCCATTGACTTTAACAAAGAGGAATACGTCTGCATATGTTCTACCAGTGTAAAACTAAACAGTTAATTTTTTAAAAATTATGTATTTAAACTTCCTTTAAGGATAAGGAGATAATAAATGCATGGCATATGAGACAGTTATATACCTGTTTTTAAAATTGTAACTCATCATGGTAAAAAAAAATCAAACATTGAGTCTATTATTACAAATATATCAATCAAAATCTGCTCTAGATTTAATTGTGGTCAGTGCAATTTCTCTTTTTTTGCACCAAAACATGACAGAAGAATCAGCCAATCTCAGTGTTATACACCTACATTGTCTCACATTGTGCAAAATGAAATTTCTCAATATAGCTACTTACAGTTCTTATTTATAATGTAAGGACTTTTCTCATTATATATCTAAAATTAACTTTTAATGTTATGAGATAGTGAAAATTTTGATATGGGTTTATTGAATTCAGGATCCGTCGCACTTAAGCACTTGACATATCTTTTCTATGCAAATTGTCTGAGAGGAACATAAGTCATTTTTAATAAATGTGGGGAAAAGGTCTGAGGTGAAATGAGGTTGGTGGTTGGGGCTCAGATTCTAGTAAGATAAATTAAGGCTACTCACTCAGCTAACACTCAGTGCAGTTGTCAGCAGTCCTGGTTTTAAAAAGGAAAGAAGATCGAAGAAAAGATTTAAAGATGAAAGAGCCATGTGGGCTAAAACCCCCTCTCCTTTCAGTAGGCAGTGATTCTGCAGGGTCAAAGTTGAGGAGTGATGGGAAGAGTATTAAGAAATCTAGCAATTTAGAATGGAGATATATTCTCACAGACATGAATTATACCTTCAGAAGGTATAAATTTGGATTCAAATGGGGTACTTTTTCCAGACATTAGCAGAGAAAGCGGCCTGATCCTTGAACCTAAATCTGGGTTTTCACGTTTCCAATAAGTTTCCAGATTTTTGTGGAGAGTAATTATCTTGTGCAGTCCTGTAACCTATTCTCATACAGACCTCCAAACCACTTCAGAGAGCTACATATATGAAAGGACCACAGAACAGGATCTTAAATTTTCAGATTGAGTATTTGATAAATTATACCACTGAATCCATAGTGTTAATTCTCTACAGTGATGTTTATAGAGTAGCTGGTATAACATATATAGAACACTGTAAATAGGTCAGGTTTTGTTGTTTATTTTAACAAATGGATAGGGTTGCATTAGCATTGCAGAAAATGTATAAATATTGATTTGAAAACCTGGTGTGCACAATAGAAGAGCAACCCTTGTAACCCTTTTAGAGAAACTCAGCCATAAATAAAGTTCATCTCCATTTTTCAACAAAACAATTAATACATAATTCATCCCAAAAGTATTATCACGCTTATTGCTGCTAATGGCAACTGAAGTATTCTAAAACTGCTAACACTACTCTGTGAAGACTATACGTATTTGTATATCTGGTGGAGACTATATTTATTTGTATATCTGAAGAAGGAATGTAATGGTATGTAATGCAACAGCATTTTATTTGTGGTGGGATCTATAAGGGTAACTTTTAATAGCTCTGCATGGGCTGAGTGCTCAAGGATGCAGCTGACAAATGTTTGTATTATTCTGACCATGTGAAAACAAAATCAATAAATGCATTTTTGGAACTAAGGAAACAGTTATATATTGTCTTAGGGCATGTCTTGTTCATTTACTTTATGTCTTCCTGTATGTACAAAAATATTAATGGTACAGAGTTGTGTATAATTAGAACTTTTTTTGTTAAGTAAACTTTGTTTACATAGGATATTAGCTGGCTGACTACAGCACATTCATACTCACAATGACCAAAACTGTCCAAAAGTTTAGGAGATTAATTTCATTTTCGATGGACACCAGACATTATCTAAGCCTTCTGCTCTGGGAATTGGCTTTGAAATATCACAAGTAGGAATTCTAGTTATCGTGCCAGTACTGTCCTCTACTAGGACTGAAAACAAGTAAAAAAGTAGCTAGCATCTCACAATACACTGTGAATAAAAGAGGGAAAGGATACAGGGAAATTTTTTCAAAGCTCCTTCCCATCCATGAGTAGCAAGTTATTTAGATCCATCTCAGGTACCTGTCATATCACAACCCAGGGGAGAACGAAAAGGAGAACATCAACCACATTAGTAAATCTTCAGGGCCACCAACTGGCTACTACATATGGATGGCAACATGTGTCGGTTGGAAGAAAAAAAGCCAACAGAGAGATATCAAAAGATAAACATTAGCTACAGCTAGGGCTAAAAGCAAAACACTCCAATTGTTGGATGTCCTAGCATCACTTGCCGTACCTTGGCATTTTGATAACATCTTGAAAATAGTAAATTTTTATGCCAAAATTCCTAATAAAGTTTGAAACAGAAGAATTTCTTAACTCAAATGTTGTTTTTTTAAAATTAAATTTATTTTCAAAACAATTCTTTTAAAAAGCCTTTTTGGATGTGTTGAACAAAGGCTTCAGTATCTGACTGTATTTTATCTTCTGCTTATTTTATGACTAAAAGTTCATGTGTAGATCAAGTAAATCAGAATTTGCTCTTCAGCCATCTCAAAACAGAAGAGAAGAGCTGCCCGGTGAACCTCAAAGTGTCAAACTGGCTATAATAGGAGGGTTTTCATCTCTGCATTCACCAAACTCTAAAAAACCGTATGATCTGTTTTAATGCTTCCTTTTCATACTTTCATATCACACAGAGAAACGGGGGGAGATGTCTAAAGGACAGATGATTCCCTCACAAAATCTTTAAATTAATAAAACAAGTGCCATTTTGACATTTTAGGGTGAGGGGATGTTACCACACTTTTATGCAAGCACATGATAAAAATCTCAGATTCTGGATCGTGAACTGAAGAAGAAGTAAAAATTACTTGTGCTATCAAGTGAATTTGATTAATTTACAGATTTCAATTAAACTTCTTAAAGTTTTAGCATGATCGAAGTGTTGAAATATTGACAAAGAAATGTGCATTAATGCTTGGAAATGAATCTTGACTGTATCTTTCTCAGCTTACGTCTTGAGCATATTTCCTTAAAAATAGTATATATAAAAAATAGTTGGATTGCAAATCTTCTATTTATTTAGAAACATAAGTATTAGATTTGGCTTGTTTTTATGGAGATTTATAAACCTTAATATTGAAGAATAATTGAACAAGAATACTTTTTCTATGTGGCAAATTGTGTGAATATTTGAAATATAGCGGTCTGGCATCTGAGATAATTCCAATCCTAGGGTAATAAAACTTTTTATTGACATGTGGAATTTTATTTTAAATTAGTTTATTTATTCTCATCTCTAATACTTGAACTTGAGTGGCTTGTAGTGTAAAAATAAATAGCACAATTTCCTGCATTTGTGTCATATGTCCTAAGTAATGATTTTTATTAAATCCTGAAGGTTCATCTCTTTTTCATTTAATAATTTGATTTTTTGAACTATTGTTAAACAGAATACTGAATGTAATAGGTAAACCAAATATATTTGCACCTAAGACATGATGCAACTTTGATGTATGTGTCTTGAAAATTTCCTGCAGAGTGGGGTGAGATTATTTGCTTTTAGCTTATGATGAAATGAATAATAAGTATTTTTGAAACATGGGATGCTTTCATTTCATATATAAATAAATGCAGAAGAATTTGACCCAAAAATATATAATTTCAGAGAAGAATTATATTAATCAACAGGGAAATGAAAACAAATAAAAAACTATCAAAATTCTGTTTCAGTCTTAAATTTTGTTTAAAATGTTTACAAAATCATTGATGAAATGGAGCATTTGATTCAAGAATTTCAAGTGTTTGAAAATTATGTTTTGAAAATCTGAAAATTTGAAGAATGTAAAGAAGACTTTTCCTATATATGAAAGCTTCTTTGTTTTGGAAGAGTTCTTCTGGCCGTATTTCCAAAGAAAAGTTATATAAGTAAAATACAATATCGTTTTTCTCACCAGCAGCTGGTCTTTCCTGTAAAAAGCAATCTGTTCATTACCAGTACTGTTCTTCCCCTCCTTTTAAATTAATTTTAAAAAATGTTTCTACCTTCTGCTAAGGCAGTATAATTCTCCCGGAGATGCTGCACCTTCAGTCTTCTGACCTATGCTAAGTAATGATATGAGAGATAAACAGCTTTAAAAATAGTATTTCTTGCCTACTAATACAGCAGTTACCCCATAACATGTTCTGCACCCTCATATAGGGATCAGTTCAGTAACTTCATGTCCTCAGTCCTTGTGGTGTTGCTCTAGGAGAAACTTTAAGGCTCTAAAAATGCTCAGCTCAGGCAACCTGATGTCCTAGATAAATTATAGAACATGTGTTCTCCACCAAAGATTGGACATGATTTTTACTTTTTGTGAAGTAGTGACTGGATAGTCCCCTTCTCCTTGAGAAAGGCACGGGAGTATGATTCCTCTGTTCCAATTCCAGAAACCATTGCTGGATTTCTGGAGAAATGTCAAAGTATTAAATTTATTTTCCTTTAAATCTTTTATTTATCTAAAATTTCGCTGGACTTCTAATACACAATCTTTTAGGAAGAAGCCCAGTATTCAGAACTGCTTTTTCTTTCTTGTAGGATTGCCATACTGAACACATGCCTCCAAAATGTCCTGCAAGTCATCACAGCTTAATCTTCTCTGTTTGAGCAATATTCACAGTTTGCAAAAAAAAACGCCAAAAACAAAAACAAAAACAAAAACAAATCTTCCTGTTTTGATAAGCAGTACATTATGCTAAAATTCAGCCTAGAAGTGAAATGATAAAACTGAGAAAACATATAATTTAAACAAAGAGACATTCTCATGTTTCAAGGTCTGTCATATATGAAAAAGACTCTGTACAGATGTGATGGAATGATTTGAATGATTTAAAACTCATGCAGAGGGAATATCTCTCATCTAGATAACCTCATCCAGAAGTATATAGGAATATTATACCACAGAAAATGACACAAAGAGGTAGCTAAATTACATTTTAGGACTTCCCTTCTAAAATTTCTTTCTTTAAATGGACAATTCTATTCAGCCATCTTTGTGAGAGTTTTTCATGATTAAGATAAAAATTTAGACTAATTTTTGATTCCAGTTATTCACAACGAAAAGGGGATACCATTAGACATTATATAGGCATTGAAGCCTGTATATATGAAGCCATTGTGATGGACATGATTCAAAAAACTAACTCGTAAACTTAAATTAAAACTTAAAGTAAGCTGGAACTTTTCAAATGAAAATATTTCTTATACAGCACATCGCAGAGTCAGAAGTAAATGTGAATACTGCAATAAGTGTAGATCAAATTACTGGGCACCAGCTCTTCAGGTGCAATGAAGTCTCATGGAGTGATTTGAATTGTTGAAATTTTTATAGTAAAAGGAAACGTGTGTGTGTGTGTGTGTGTGTGTGCGCATGCAGTTCTCCTATTAGAGTCAATAACAACAGCTATGTTTTATGTGGCTGCATTCATCTATGCCAATATGGGATGGGATTTTTGTCAGTAATCTAGCTTCTCCCAAACAGGAAACAGAAATAAACTAACCAAAATATCCTGAAATTACAATAGTTAGAAATATCACCTTAAACCATCAAACATTAAGGTTTACTAATGTAGCTGATTTAGGGTTCCAGTTCAGTAGTTTTTTACATTTTATTTAGGAGAGGGCAGAAGATGTATTTAAATACCAAGCTTCTTCTTTAAAACATATCTTAAATTGGCTTTTAAGCAGCAGATGATTCCTGTACCATTTAAAATCTGTGTTACTTAATGCTCAGATTCACCATATAAGGATAACTAATACAAATTTATATTATTATTTGTGTAAAATCCTTATATATGTACTGTGTCTCCTGTATAGATATCACATAAATGGAACGTATGTACTCTTAGAGGTAGATTCTATTTTTAATATTTTTAATCTCTGAACAGTTTCTGAATTTGCACTGACTGCATTCTTTCATAATTGAAAGGTTCCTAAAGATTTATCCTGTCACCTTCAATCTTCCTTTTGGAAGCATTACCATCATAACTTAAAATAACATTTCCTCAGTGATTTTCTCTAGGAAGAGCCTGTGTGCATGTCAAATCAAGTATGTCAAAGCAGGCTTCCATAGGATAAATTTCAGTCATTTTCAGCATCTCCAAAAAGGTGCTCATACAGACTTTGCTATTACTAATGCACTTCAATAATGAAAACAGAGATATGGCCATAAAGATTTCTTATATGTTTTACAAAACATAGACAAGAGGATTGAGTACTATTTCCTTCATCTACTGGGAATAAATAGAAAACAGCAGTGGGTGTAATTACTACATACTGATTTAGAAAACAACATTAATAGCTTGCATGCATAAAATTTTGCATAAATAAACAAATAAGTAACAAAAGAGTAGATGGCTGTATTTGGGAGACAAAGAATTTATTGCTACTTTAGGGAAAACTTGGATGAAAACAGTAATTCAGACTTGCTGCAGCTAAAGTCAATGGGAGTTTCACCCTGACTTTCAGGCTGAATTTCAAGCTACCCTGAGGCCTGAAAACATAAATGAAGAAAATGGAAATGGGTTAATAGGACAAATACATATGAATAAATATTAAAAATAATTCCAAAATTTAGCATAAACCATTTCAACTATTTCAACCTTCAACTTTAATGATGTTAGAACATACATTCAAGCAGGAAAACCATTTTTGCATTTTACAAAAAGCCATTACATTGCAAGAAGAGCAATGCAAACCCAGTTTCTTTGTGCATTCCTGATGCTTTGCTGCAGTCCACTGGAAGTATCTCAGATTGGTTTCCCTAAATCATGACTATTCCATGCAGGAGTCAGTCTGGCACAACACCTCACTTCACAACACCTTCATTGAAACAAAATTTGAAATTATTATAAACTGAAAATATGTAATGTATACTTGAAATTATTGAGAAATGGTAGTTAAAAAGAATTAGCTGAAAGGTCTTATGTTTACACAGTAAGTTAAATGTATCATGAGGGAAGAACCTTCCCAGCTGTTCCTGTTTCTCATTGTGAATATTGAATAATTTGACTTTTCTTTGTTTGGATCACAAAGTTTGAATAATTAAACAATAGGTCGTTTGAGCTCTGTTGTGTCATCAACTAATTACTACATTTATGCTTGTCAATAGCAAACCCACAGCAGTATTTTAAATTCCATTTATTGTGCTTTAGCTTAATGCTTACTGTTACTTTTCCTCCACATTTTTTCCCATCATGAAAATTAGCCCACAATATATCTTTCTGGAAAGAAAATAAACAGCTCCCTTGCCAAGCCTTTCATTACACTGTTGCTTTCCATCATGAATTGTGGTCTAACAGTAGCCTAGTAAAAAGCCAGGGCCTTTGAAGTGTTGTGCTAATTTGATTAATACGTAGTTACATCCTGTTATGATGCACTTTGCCTTATGCATTTTAAATGGAAAATGCAGAGTGGATTACATTTGTGTTAAAAACACAGCATACTAAATGAACGGCATTGAAAGTGGTCTATAATAACAAGAACTGCAACCACTTTAAACATGTAAAAGGTTATTGCTTGCAGGTTAATGCTAATTGTACCAAAATACATGATTTTATAACAATTAAAAGGTCAATATAAATAGTAGTGAATTTCACACAGCTGCAGTGAGAAATACCTGATTTAAATTCCTTGAATAAAAAACCAAAACAAAACAAAAAAACCCAGACAAATCCTCTGAGCTGTGTGTCCTTCTACTCACCCCCATAAGTACTTTGGGGCTTGAAGTCATTAATTCACCTTCCATCCTACCAGAAAATTTTATGTGTTTTTTCTTTCTGTTTAAATGAAGACAAATTCAGCTTCTGTGTTGGTTTACATAAGCTTTCTGTGCCTAACAGGAAACACTCTTACACAAAACTATTACATATGTTCAGGTTGTTGTTTTCACCTTTATTTTCAATAAATTAAATACACTGTATTATCATAACACCTTGAGATACCAATAATCACCTCAGAATAAGAAATAGATTAAATTTCAAGCCTACTGAAAGCCAAAGATGTGAACAAATCTAACTTTGTGCTTTCAGTGTTCATCAGTATGCTTTAAAGAGTTACATTATTATTGCACATACTAAATTTTCTAACAGTACAGTAAAATTGTTTCCGCAGCCAGGAGGAAGCATTTCATCAGAACACTGTCCTTCTATGTACTTGTGCTAAAACAGATAAAACATCAACAATCAATGATGACCCCAAAAACCTTAGTATACTTTTAAAAATTACAGGTATTGATTATGATTTGCACAGGAAATGCACACAGATTGTGTTTCACTTTTTACAGCTTTGCTTGGATGCAGAAAGTCATTTTGTTTCCATATGTTTCAATCTTTGCTGTCATTATATTCATTATATTTCTTACATATATAAGAAATAGATGAGAAATATATATATATATTCATTATAGTATAATGAATATATATATGTACTCATTGTATTTCTTACTTTCATAATTCTAGAAGCTAATCTGACACCTCTATTTTTATTTTTTTAGCTGAATAAAAATACATATTGTGGAACATAGCATCCTCATTATCGAAGAAGTCCAGCAAATGACAAAGAATTGAATTAAAAAACATTAAGTCACTAAGCAGTACAATAAAGTGTGGGGCTTATTTCTGCCTATTGTATGGATTTGTTGGCAAATTCAAGGTGGCAGACACTTGTTATTCCATCTACCTCCCTCCAGGGAGAGACAGCATGTCTGCATGTGTTTCTAATTTATTTTTAAACAGTTTAATTAATGCTTCTTACCTATTCATTTGAAAAAAAACATAGTCATAATGTTTATTTTAATTTGTATTCCTGAAATCCAGTTGACTTGGTTTTTTTACTCAGTACAGACTTTGTTCAGTTTTTATTTAGTCATTAAATAATGCTGTCCAAACTTGTTTCATAGAAAGTTTTCATATGTTTGCAGTTTTCTCAAAGTTTACTCACTCTTTCACTAGGCAATCATTATACTATTAACTGTTACTTAATTTCAGAAGAAATATTCACCATCATGTTTTAAATGTTTTTTTTTTTTTTTTTTACTTTTTTCAGTATTTCCTAATAACATCATGCAACAGTGATGGAAACCATCTATGGAAAAGAAAATACTTTTGAAAATTGCATAATTTCAATTATTTATGTAAAGAAACTCTAATATGATCAGACTGCAACATCTGCAGTAAAAATGCAGGGAAGTCAGCTGCAAGACCTTTCCCTTGGCCTGCATGGGTTTTTGGATCAGAATCAGATGGTACTATTGTCTCTTTTCCTGACATTTACAATATGCACTGCATTGACCGTGTACAGAGCAAAAAACCATCACCAGTCTTCTGAAAAATCTTGGATGCATTTCCACACCAAGAAACTGAAATTTGTAATTTTTTACCAGCTCTTCTTGTCATTACTTTGCAAACTTATAAATTATGTAATGCCCTTGGAAATTATACTTTTGAGCATTTCTTTTATACCTCGTGAGGCTTTAAGAATAAGATACATCTGTCTTCCTAGTAGTATACATCACAGATATGCTGGCAACACAGGCAAGTCTTTATTTTATCATCACTCAGGAGCATCGCCTAAAGCAAATAATGCTTACTGAAAATAATGTGGCTATCTCAGTTTCCAGTCCTTAATGAATAATTTTAAAGAGTAATATCAAGTGGAGGCTCTGGTTTACCATATGAATGGATAGAACACTTTTATAATAGCTTAACACAGTATTGTAAACCAGGACCAATACATTTCAAAATTTAACTGAGATTTTAATTTTTCATAAGATCTTTGCAAGTATTTGAAAGAAGTCAATAAGGATAATAATTCTGAATAGATGAATTGAATTTTTAATTAGGGTTATCACCAGCAAAGAGATCTGTACTGCAAAAATTTATTCTTTTACACAGTCAAATCTTTAAAAAACAATTTTAGTTTACCAAAAGTCACAATGATTTCTGACCTTGAATGAAAGAAGACAATGAGCTGAGTGTAACTCAGCTGAGGAAAAGATTGTCCTCCTCATACCCTTCTGTTCTGTCTTCAAAGAAGATTCAGAATATGTCTGAAGAAATAGAGTTGAACTTGGAAACCATCAAAAGTATTCAAAAATCATCACCAATAGCCTTGATAATACAAATTAAAAGAGAATTGTATCTTGTTTTTCAATGAAATCACTTGGACAGTGATTCTCTTTCACCTGAAAACTATGAATATTCACCCAGGAAATACTAGGTGCATTCTTTAATGTTTCTATTTTAAGTATAAACATCAATGTTATTTTAAAGACATTTGGAATCCCACACAATGTGGAATAATATTTTTTGGCTCTTAATCACATTCACTACAAAAGTCCCACCACAGTTTTCAATTTTCCTGAGGTTCTGAAAGAGTTGAAGTACAAGTGGATCACAGCATTTTACACATAATCTGTGGGGGGATGCATTGCAGTTGCTTACGTCTTAGAATTTCTCAAACCCGAGCCTTTAAGAGCGAGTCACCCTTGCCACTAATGTCTCTGCAACATTTCACCAGGGAAGACTTTTTGGAAAAAAATGTGATATACATTCTGAGACCCAACAATTTGCTGTGACCAGATAAGATCCTTAAGACAAGTTAATAATCCTTCATAATCAAAAACAGTGTGATTCTTTCATAAGGGAACTTCTATTCTGAGCTATTGAAATACAAATATACACAAATGCATTACACTCATTAAAAATTTATTAGCTCAACCAGATCTGTCAGCATACCACCCATACATCTGAAGAGAAACTAAACCAAACCTTAATAGATTAAATTTGTGTATCTGATACATCTGATGCATGGCTTATTTTGTATGTAATTTAAGTCATACTCTACTGCTTATAGCCCGACAGAGAGATCCTTGCATTCACCTTGGGTTGTGCTGCTTCAGTAAAGCTCTCCAAAAGTGTTACAAAGCAGCAAAATAGAAATCTTATCAGTTTCTTCAATGATTTGGGTTGGCAGTTCCCTACATGAAACGCTCAATATCAAACAACACAGCTAATCTAGGATTTCTAGTGGAAAGCACTCAAAAGGTAGCCATGAAGATGAAGTTAATTCCTTCATTTTTAAAAATATATATGAGCTATAAATGAATATGAAAATTGGTCCTGAACTTTTTCTGATTATTTAAACAGACAGGTAAATATTGAATGCTTTTTATTTCTGTCACTAGAAGTACAAGATTAACAATGTTTATCACTTGCACTGGTAAAAGTGAGAGTATAAAAGAACAAAGAACCAATCCTTCCCCTTTGTTATTTTATAAGGAACTTTGAAGAAATAGAATCTTTATTTATTTATTTAATAAATCCATATTTATTGGGTGTGGGGGGGGGAAACACAGTGAAAAAGGATGAAGAAAACACAGAAAAAATGTCTTCTTTGTCTCACTTTTTAACAGTGAGATCAACTGGGTTTTGAGTAGTAAGTCCCCTGAGGCGGAAGACAGGTACAGGGAGCAAATGAAGCCCCACAATCCAAGGGCACGTAGTCACTGATCTCCTGTACCTCTTAGACACACACAGAACCATGGGGCGAGATGGGATTCTCTCAAAGGCACCGAGGAAGCTGAGGAAACGCTCACTGAACCCCTTCCCATAACTTGTCAGCAGTCCTGGCTGACCAGCTAGGTTCAGGTAACCAGAGGTTGGCAAATGTGACTCGCATCTACAAGAAGGGCAGGAAGGAGGATCAAGGGAAACACAGGCCGGTCAGCCTGACTGGAGGAAGTGCTGGAGGAAGGCCATGGAGAAGCCATCGGGATTGCCATCACATGGCACATGCAGGACAGCCAGGGGACCAGGCCCAGACACATGGGTTGGTCCTGCTCGGCCAACAGGATCTCTCTCTATGACCAGCTGAGCAAATGAGTGCATGAGGAAAAGGCTGTGAACGCTGTCTGACCAGACATTAGTGAAGCCTCCAACAATGTTTCCAACAGCATTTTCCTGGAGAAACTGCAGGCTCATGGCTTGGACAGCTGCACTCCTCACTGGGTTAGAAACTGTGTGGATGGGCAGGCCCAGGCTGTGGTGAACAGAGGGAAATCCAGCTGGCGGCCAGACCCCAGTGGTGCTCTCCAGGGCTCAGTGTTGGGAACAGTCTGTTTAATTTCTTTAATGGTGATCTGAATGAAGGAATCGAGTGTACCTTTAGTCACTTCACAGATGACACCAAGTTGGGCAGGAGTTGATCTGCTGGAGGGCAGGAAGGCTCTTCAGAGGCATCAGGACAGGCTGGACCATGGGCTGAGGCCAATGGTGTGAGGTCCAACATGGCCAAGTGCCAGGTCCTGCCCTTGGGTCACAGCAACCCCAGGCAGTGCCACAGGCTGGGGCAGAGTGGCTGGGAAGTGCCCAGGGGAAAAGGCCCTGGGGGTGCTGGTGACAGCAGCTGGACATGAGCCAGCATGTGCCCAGGTGGCCAAGAAGGCCAATGGCATCCTGGCCTGGATCAGCAATGGTGTGGCCAGCAGGAGCAGGGCAGGGATTGTCCCCTGGACTGGGCACTGGTGAGGCCACAGCTCGAGTGCTGTGTCCAGTTCTGGGCCCCTGAGTGCAAGAAAGACATTGAGGGGCTGGAGCGAGTCCAGACAAAGACAGTAGAGAAGGGCCTGGAGCACAAGACTTAAGAGTAACTAAGTGAGCTGTGATGTTAAGCCAGGAAAAAAGGAGTAAAGAGAGACAGAGGGTTTTCAATTCTCTAGAACTACCTGAAATGAGATTGCAGTGAGTTGGGGGTTCAGTCTCTTCTCTCAGAAAATAAGTTATGCCAGAGGAGATACAGTCTGGATATTAGAAAAAAATTCTTCATAGAAAGTTAACAGGCTGCCCAAACACATGTTTGAGTCTCTCTTCCTAGAGGTATTTAAAAGATATGTAGACACGGCACTTCAGGATATGGTTTAATGGTGAACTTGGCAGAGTTAGGTCAAAAATTGGATTAGATGACTTTAGAGGTCTTTTCCAATCTAAATGATTCTGTGATTCTATGAAGGTACTACTTGGCCCTCTAGTTCTTTATCAGCCTATAGTAATATTTTTCTGCAGCGGTTTCGTGGACAGAGTGTCTTTGCAAGACTGTTGTCTTCTACTTCCGTTTCCTGGTACCAGAAGAGGAAACATAACCTTACTTCTGAAGTAACCTCGACATTCAGCTAAGATATTCAGGAGTGGTACCATGACAAAGGATTTAAAAACAAACAAGCAAAATTTTGATACTCAGTCACATGATTTTGGTGACTGCATTTCTCAGCTTTGTTCAAATAGCAAAAAAAAACGAGACCGGGATTCTTACATTTTACAGATGAATATATATAAAGTATTGGATACACATTGTTTACTTACAATTCACAATAAATATAGGAAAGGTCTATGCTGAAAGTAAATTCAAGCACAGGGACTTAAGTAATCATGTGTTTTAAATCACTCTGATTAATCACTAGACTATTTTAAAGGATCTGGTTTCAGCATATTTTGCACAGAAAATGTCTTTTAGTCAAACTAACTTCTCTCTTTCTCTCTGGTCTATGTGTAATTCATGAACCTTTAAACATTATGGGATTATAGAGAGCTAAACTGACATTTTTACTTTCACTTAGCAGCCTGAATAATTGGTACACTCCAAGCATTTTAAATACTAAAGTAATCATTGCTTTGAATTCATCTTGTGATGTCATAGCAGCTGACGATTGACATAATAAATTTCAAGAATATGAAAGCTTGAAAAGAATGTTAGACATATCTTATGCTTAATACATAACAATTAAATGATCTATAACTAGCAGTATATTCTGATGTTAACTTTAATGAAATGCTTTTTAAATGTATAATGTATTGTTATTGGCTCTCCACTTCTTGGCAAGAAGAGAATTCATTAAATTTTTTAGTGTGTTTTTCTCAGAATCAGAAAGAGAAGTATAGAAAAAATAACAAATTTATTTAATATCTTGAAAAAAGTGGAAATTCAGTGATGAAAATTAAAAATTTTACTTTCAGGGTTGGAAACTGCCACGAGTTGCCCTGGAAGTCAATCACAACCAAGTAACAAACCACTGCAGTTGGTATCAATTGTAATTTAACATGGGAGCTAGCTGCAAACTACATGAAAAGTCAGCTGGTAAATATTTGTTAAGAGATGTTTACATGGAGGATGCACAGCCCCCGAAACAACCAGAATGTGGTGCAGATCCTGATCCCATATGTCAGAAAAGTCCACAAGGCCATGCAGCCTGCCTTGAAGGCGTAGATCAGATCTGTCACAAGCTACACAATTTCTGGAATAAACTCTCACAATTTAGAGTACTACAATCACTTCTCTCCAAAGGAAGACTTCCTCTGGCTAATGGAATTTGAACAGATTTAATATCTGTTTTCAATAGATATTGAACAGAAGGAGAAGACTTCCATCAAAACAGAAGACCAAAAGTTGAGTATTGTCTTTGATGCTTCCTAAATAACCTGGAAAATGTTGCTGCCAGCTTAAGAGGCATCAGCAAAATACAAATTAAGGACAAAGGTAATGTTTTAGCTTAGAGTTAAATTTTTCTATATTAGCTTGTATGGGGATATGTTTTTAGTGCTCGAATGAGTGTTGAACATATTGGGATGATTTTGTTCTTGCTAAGCAGCTCTTACACAAAGTCTGTTCCTCTGTTCCTCATCCCTTCCCACCAGTGAGTAGGATAGAGGTGCACAAGAACCTGGGAGGGGCCACAGTTGGCATAGCTGGCCCCAGGGATATCGGTTACCATGGGGCATCATGCTTGGTATTTAAAGCTGAGGGAAGCAGGACAAAGGACAGGATGTTCAGAGGGACATATTAGTCTTCCCAAGCCACTGTTACATGTGATGAAGCCCTGCTGTTCTGAGGATGGCTGACACTTCCCTGCTCATGGGAAGCAGTAATGAATCCCTTGTTTTGCTCTGTGTGTGTTCACAGCTTTTGCTTTCCCTGTTAAACCCCTTGTATCTCAACATATGAGATTTCTCAGGTTTTCTCTTCTGATTCTCTTCCCCATCTGCTGTGGGGGAATGAATGAGTGGCTGTGTGTTTTCAGCTTGAGTTAAACCATGACACCCAGAAATCATACTGTTCTTCATAAATACTGAGACAGTTATTGAATACCAACACATTGGGATAGGAGGAAAGAAGTCTCATCGTCCTTCTGAATAAATCTTGATTATTTCAGGAAAAAGGAAGTAGCTTAAAAAAGAAAGAGTAAGTGAAGTTGCTTTTCCCAGCCACAAACCACATAGAGACAAGTGTTTGTATGCAAAAATAGGAGTTAAGATGCTTCTTTTGGACAGACTCCTATCTGCTGTACCCCATCAGTGTTCTGTCCTGGTCATTTAAATGAATGTCAGAAACAGCAGTGGGGAGAGGTTTCATTTGGAATTTTTTTTTAAAGGAAGGCAGAAATGAGGATGGACTTTTTTGACTTAGTGGTCTTTCCCTAAAAGAGGGTCCATAGCTCATAACATCTCAGAAGTTTATCTTTCACATCCAAATACAGATACATTCTTGATCTTTTTACTGACAATTCATTTCTCCTCTCTGGAGAAATTTTTTGAGTCTGTATACTAGGGTTGGAGTTCTATGTGGTTACAAATAATGTTAAAATTAAGTAGTAAAATGTTTAGGATTGCAAAGTCAAAAATCATGCAAAAAGGGAATGCAACTAAGATATCACTGACAATACATAAACAGCAACAGTGGAAGTTGATCAGATCTGATAACTGTTTCAAGATAAACCTTCCTGAAAACAGAACATGAGTAGTATGAAATTCTATTTTATATTACAGTAATACAGAAATTCTGTTTACATTACAGTAGGACCAAGCATTCATAGGAAAGATTGACACACACTTGCATAATCACTGACCACAGAAAGGATTTCCTTGGAAAATAGCATGTTCTAACTCAGAGGAAATATCCTTTACTTACTAATTTATAATATATGTAAGGATAAAACAAAATCAATCAGTTAAGCTTTTGAAGCCATCCCACAGTAAGCAGTGTAATTGTTGATTGTCTTCAGTTTGATAATGGATTACACAGGAAACAGATCTGGGAAATACACACCAGCACACAATTGCCAAGCAATGATCATGATAGAAGCATGATTAAGCTGCAGTCCCACGTAAATCATGGCAGTGATAAAAACTCCCATGATAGCAGTCTATAAACAAGACAAGTTCTCTACTGCAGAAGAAGAGGTTACATTTTCTAAAATGAGTGAACAAAGATTTCCATATGGATAATTACAGCAAGGCTGACTGGAGTTTATGCAAAATAAATCACTCAAAAATGCCTGTCACCTCATCAGATGAGAGGCAATATGAAAATGGAATTAGTCATAAATATAATTCTATCACAGAATCTGAGGACAAAAGTACTGAATTATTTTTAATGTGTAATTGTTTTGTTGACTGCTTTAATTGCTAAGGAACTTAGAGATCTGCAAGATGGTTTCTGCAGGAGGAGCAGTGTGCTATTTCATTAACTACAACAGCAAAATAAAGTGTTGTTCCACAATTTTCACTTGTAGCTAAAATGGCCTACATTAAAATTTTCTATATTGCCATCAGTGTAATTTTTCTTCCTATAGGTGGAGAAACAATTAAAGAATTGATTGAAAGGGACATATTTATCTCCTGTCATCACTGATGCTTGAAACTGCAGAAATACAAAAATGTTGATGGAAGTCCTTTGTTACTAGAGAGAGATAATGGTACTAATTATTATATTTTCATTATTTTTTCATTATTTTAAAAGCATGAACTGGCATTAAAAATCTTTTCAAATGTAAAATGTATATTACAATTTTAAGAATTTGAAAGTTATGATTTTCAAATTATAATGTTAACTCAACCAGATCAAATTTTCTTTTAAAATGAATGGAGAATGACAATTATTTCCTGCTAATGGTTCAGATAGCTCATTCTTTCTATTTAAAATATTTTGTTTATTTTAATTTCAAATCCTGTTTTTCTATCTGTCAAGAGTTTCAAAGACTTAGGGGGTATCTCTTTATGTCCACCTTAAATAAACTAAAATTCTGAGATACAGAACTCAAAAACCTTTCAATTAAAACAGAAACAGAGATATGAACTTCAAAATGTTTTTGAACATGCAAAAAATTACTTTAATATTTAATCTGGATATTGGTCTGTTGAAATAACTTAGTACTTTAAGGGTGAGTGCTTAGGCACTTCTCACAGATGAATATGGCATGTCTCTCAGTTAAAAAGAGTTTTTTTATGACACAGTCTTAAAATTAGAATAGTCTGATCTGGTGTGTGATTAAATTTATAACATAATGCATTTTGCTGAAGGATAAATTATTGATGACACTATCCTTAGTCATAAATGTAAATCTATTCCAAAAAATATATCACAGCAAAGCTGAAAAAGGGAATGAAAGTTCAGTTTTATTTATTACCTCTCATATACTTTCGAATTATTTTCCATCAAACAAATTACTGAAGGCCAATACTGCTGCTTCATCTAAAAGAATCCAGACTTTCCAGAAAACAGTAGCATTAGTGAAGGCTTGAAACATGACAAAAACCTGGATGCAGACTGAGGAATTTTAAGAGGAATGTAATGTATTGTTAAATTCCATGGACTGTTTGACCTTGTTTCCACCAATGAGTATGATGTGAATGTGTGTTATGATGCATTGTCACACTGTAGTTTTCAAAGTGTTTTAAAACTTACAGAGTATGTCATCTATCCTTCAGGTACACCTATATAAATAAAGTAAGTATTTTCCTTTAGCAGACAAATTAGGATAGATCAGAGACCTGCCAAAAACCAATTTGATGGTGAATTCCAAAACAAATTTCATTTTAATTCAAAATTCAAATAATTTCATTAACTCCTTTCTGGGAAAAAGAAAACAAAAAACATCTTAAACATATAGAATTTACTCAATGCAATTTAAAATGCCAAGCTGCGGCACATCTCACAGCTGGATTGTACATTCAAAGAGGTAGAAATTTACTCTTAGAGTAGAAATACATGAAGTTTTGTTAGCATGCCCTTTAAAGTACTGTGTCATTCTTCTGAAGAAAGAACAATGGTTGCTTTGCATTTTTCTATCTCCCACTCATGGTCTACATGAAAAACAACACCAAAACAATTAGTAATAATTAGATTTTATAAACAAGTTAATTAATTGATTTGTCTTTTGGAGTCAGCATGAGCCATGATTTTGCCTACTGCCTCATGAGCTGTATATCTATTTTTTGCTGCCTTTTGTGAAAAATTAGATGGCCAAGTAGCAACCTCACTCCAGTAGGAGTTATTTGCAGTTCTGCTGCAGAATAACAAGAGCTTGCAACAAAGCAATACAAACACAGCATGAGATTTTATGAGTGCTGAATCTTGATGGAGGAAGATAAACAAGTCGTGAAAAATGTCCCAAAGGACCGAATGTTTTTCAGTGGTTTTTTTTTTTCCTAAATGCGGAATGAAATCCTAAAGCATTTGTTTCTAAAATCTCTGCTATAGAGTCTCCCTTCCCTATAATCTTGTCAGCTCTGGGGCAACAGAATCTCTAAGGTCAGCCTTTCTGTTAACTACAACGCTTGTATTTCTCTTCTATTTCATGGCAGTAGAAAGGAATGGATGATTTATTTTTAGTGAGTTGCTCAACCCAGCACAAGGAACTCAGTAAATGACTTTTTTTTTTTTTTAAACTGTCAGGACTGCCAGCAATAGCACTGCTCACAGTAGTATTAACTGCATCTATAAACCCCAGCACCACTTCTCTTGGCTCAGCCACAGTCATATGTTCTTCAAATTTCTTTCTGATATTTCAGGCTCTCTTTTCCACAACATGATGAGTAATGTGTGAGATAAACTGGCATGTGTTATGAGACCAGCACAGCATGCATGGGTGAATTAGTTGCATTATCAGTATAAATGACAAAAAGTTTTCTGACCCATAACGTATGTTTGGGTGAGAGGAGAAAGATGCAAAAGAAAGCAGTAATGAAATGATACTGCTACTCCATCTTAAAACAGATGTTTCTTTTAATCAAACAAGAATAATAACAACAAAAACAAAAAGTTGTTTAGAGTTCACTATTCTTTTCTTTCTTAAAAAAAAAAAAAAAAAAAAAAAAAAAAAAAAAAAAAAGGCAATTTTCTGTGGGAAATTAAAACATTTAAAGGAGTCTCTCCTCTGTTCCCAGACCAAGCAATTTAAATTTTCACTCTAAGTGAAATTTACTTCACTAAATCTGCCTGGCATTGACTGAAGAATTGATTCTGCAGTAGTCAGAAGTCTCTCTTTCCACAAATAAATCTTCAAACGCAAAATAAAAATCTGTAAAATCAAAAACAATATTAAAGCAGAACACAGAGAATTATGTGCTGTTTGCTTTAAGCGATGTTATAGTAGGCATGCCATTAAAAAGTTTTGTGAGCATACAGATGATTTTTAACATGCAGTTGTCTAAAATAGTAGTCCATAAAAAGGAAATAGAAAGTAAACTTTGTTGTCTATGGAAATCGCTCTTTAAAAGGTTCTTTCAATTACAATATATCGAAGCATGTCTGCAAATGCTGACTGCAGTACTAAGTTCACTTTACAGCCAAGACATGAAAGCTGGAAGTGTAGATCCCAGGCAGATGAGAATGGCAACGCCATTTGTTAAATCATCAGGAAGGCACCTTTGTGCTCTCTTTCTTTCTGTCTTGCACATTTCAGGAAGCTATACATTAACAGTTCGGAAATTCTTTCATTACCATTCCTCAAACCTTCTCAAAACAGTCTTTTGCTTCATGGGGCATGATGGAAATCAAGCTCCTGTTCCCCTGGGCTGCCCTGACTGGGACTGCTGGCTGGGGAGATGTCGGTGCTGGGTCTCAGCACCCTCCCTCTGTATGTGGGGTGGACCAGAGCCCACAGGAGCCTCTCCACCTACCAGGGGCAGCTTGGGTAAAAATTGAGCTGCTTTTGTTGGATGGGAAACACTCTGTTCCCCTGCCCTCCCTCTGCCCCTCTGCTCTGCCCTGGTGCCATCCCTAGTTTGCTGCTTGAGCTAAGAGTCACTTGGGATGGGCTCTTCTCTTCAGGGTCCTGCATGCTCAGACGTCAGCAGCTGCTCTTCTGCACTCTAGTTATGATGAGTACACAAACAGAGGTGTCCTCTTGGCTTTGCTGTTGTGGCAGGACATTCCTGAAAGATGGACTCTGGGGTCCCACGTGTTGCATTGGTGGAGCTGTGGCTGTCCCACCCAGGCAGGCAGAGGCTGCACATGGAGTGAGGCACTGTGAAAGGTGAGGAAGGCGAGGTGTCATCAGGGGCAGAGTTTCCACTGAGTAGTTCTTGGAGTTGCTTGCTATTGGCAGAGATTTGCTGAGTCCACGTGGGATTCCTGACATTTCCTCATTTCCTCCCACCAGGTCTGAGGTTCAAGTAAATAAATAAACTATAAATGACAAGGAGAAAGGCCAGGAGAGGGTTCTAGCTGTCATCATGCAAATCCAGAATGCTTTTGACTCCAACTATATTCCATTTATAATAACAAATTAAAAAACAAAGTCACATTTGTGCAATAAATACTAAAGTGCTGTTCTGTCAGAAAATTATTCACAAAACCATCATTGTTTACATTATATTCTTTCTTTACACATTTATAATATAAGCTCAGCAACATGATTCCTGTATAAGGTAAAAAGAGAATTTTTCAATTATTTTTGTGGCACCAGTGGAAGGTAAAAAAGGAAGGAACATAGCTGTCATCAGATATAACTCCATCACCTCCCAGTCTCATTGAACAGCCAGGCAATCTATTCACGTGTTAATTATTTATATTGAAAGACTCAATCATGTACAAACAAATGCTTTGTAATAAAGTAGGATGAAAAATGTTATTTATATTTTGACATCACAATAACTTGCCTATCTCCACTATTACTGACACAAGGAGTGCAAACAAACTTCAGCTGGTAGATCTAAATGCCAGACAAGGTCTGATTCTGATACAGCAGGTTAAAATCTGCTTCAGCCTTCTGTTCAGTAAAAAAACTTTCTGATTATCTGGACAATAAAACTCAGTAATACACATGCAACAAAGTTAGGTTATTCATTTGGATATTCAGTTCAGCTCAATATCCCCATATAGTCATATTGTTTAAATGTGTGCTGAGCCACTACATCAAAGAATTTTAAAATCAGAATTTTTGCATCCAAAAAGACACCTTTTGTGAAATATTGCATTATCTGGGTATTACTGTTGCAAATATGAGCCATGAAACAGCCTCTTCCTATTTAAATTGCTGTTGTCAGACTTCAGAGTCAATAGCCACAAAGTGGAGACTTAATTAATCCAGTTCACACCCCAGAACTTCTGCTTTCAGCTCTGAGATCTCAAATGCAGGTTTTTCATGACTGAACCATTCCTGTGGGATCCCATGTGGACAAGAGTTCACCCTCTGTTTTTGTTTCAGGCATGGTGATAAGCAACAGACAGTTTAGGTAACCTGCCATTTGCAGTCTTGATCTAAGCGGAGCCCAATTCCTCCTCTGGAGCTTTAATGCTTATTTACATTAAGGTACTTCTTGTGAAAAAGAATATCTTGCTTAGGGCAAATATGTTTAATGTTTACTGCATTTATTACATAGTAACTATTCTCCTTAAAAAAATATTTACCTCAATCTGAAAGCCCTCCTCATTTTAAAATAACACTAAGCTAGTTTACATAGAGACTTTACAATCACATTATTTTTCAATAACTTATTTTCATTGATCGGTCTAACAGTTTGACATGTTATTTATGGGCTACTGTGATGAATCACATCCGTTTCCAAGGTAAAGTAAGCAAATTCTCTGTTTATAGGATTAAAGTTGAAGGTCAAACTTTGATTATATTTTCTGTTCTACTACAGCAATATAAAGCAAGGCCTTTAGACTTCAGAATTGGCAACCAGTCATATGAGATGCTTTTATACTTAAAAATTGACCACAAATTTTGAGTAAATCATAGTTAACATCTGAGAGGCAGGAAACCTAGTAGATAACTGTAATAGACTCTAAGAGGAATTTATTTTCTGTTTTGAATATGCATTTTAATTTTTTTACCTTTCAAAGAGGATTTATTTATTTTTAATCTGTTTTAAGAAAAGAGTTTATATCTAGTAGAGTGTGAGAGCTGGGAAAACACTACCCTTCAATGCTTATGGTGTCTTGTGTTATTTATCTAGCTCACTGGCCCACTGCTGTGGAACCTCTACCACTTTATATTTGTCAGTTGGCCATTGGCAGGTGCAAGTGAAATTTGCCTTGTCCAGAAACGTAATGTATAAACAACATTTAACCCCCCTTTTTAGCAACACATTATTAAAGTCTGAGTTGGTGTCTCAGAGATGCCGAAGCACTGGCAACCTTAAATTGTAAAGGATGTTGTTGCACAATGCAGTAATTAATTACCCAAATGCCCTCTACTCCAGCCAAAAACAATGCCCAGCACACTCGCACAGCTGAAGGGAGAGAGCACAGACAATGGAAGCATTTGCATTAAAAGATAAACATGTGCTGGTGAGGATCACATCCAAAATATCCCTACTAAATTATTTAACAAAGGAAGCATGAAAGGGAAGATTGTGAAGTATGTGCCTTCAGTGAGCTGTGGAAAGGTTGCTTAGGAGGCTTGTGATACAACACGAGGATTGCTGCATTTATATTAGAGGTACTGACCTTTCTTCATCACCCAGCTTTATAAACCTGTCTCTACACTGCATGTCTTTTTTGTCTTGGACGGATTTATGTCAAACTGTTTGTTATCAGGTACAGTGCTGTGCCAAGACTTTGCAAATCCTGGCTTGTGACTGCAGTCAATCTTTTACATCAGGATTAGGGAATATTTTTGGTGCGTCCGGTGGAAACAGACAGGATTCTCCCTTCTTACTAGTGCTCTTAGTTGGAGACGTCTCAAGCACGCTTTAAGCACGGAGAGGCTTTGTTTTGGGCAGACTCTTTATTAACAGGAGGAGGACGGACCCACTCACACAGGAGCATCCACAGGACTTTCTGGTGCTAGGCCTGCCAAGCGATCTGTCCCAGAACTAAAGGTGAACTTGTAGAGCTTAGGAAAAATAGGTTAGTGCAGAAAGACAGAAGCATAAACCAGGCTGTGGCACCATGAGGAAGGAGGCAGTGCCAGAAATGAGGCTGTGTGAAAATTGCTGTCTGTTACTACTTTTGGCACAAATCTAGAGATCTCTCTAGTCCTGTTTCTGGAACCCATGTTGGCCCTTTTAACTCTCCTGGCACATTCCAGCAGACGAAAAGGACTGAATTGACAAAGTAGACTGAGTTACCTCCTGGGTGTTGTAGCTTTAGCTGTATCAAGCTATGGATGAGGACGAGCTGAAAGCTGAAAGCAGACTAGGAAAGTCTGTCAGAGCTGACTGCCTTCAGGAGGTCAAGACTGGATGCAGGGCTCTCACAGAGTCCCAGAGAGCTGATTAGTGACACAGTTTTTCATAGCTTTGGAGACTCAAAGTGTGCCTTTGAGATCAGGCCTGAGAAAAAGGAGATACATGAACACTCCTGCCCAGGAAAAGGCTCAGGAAGCACAAACTCTGGAACAGTTAATCTCAGAGACACAATTTGTGCAATAGCCCATACCTACAAATTGCTACATAGCCCCATGCCAACAAACTTGCTGGAATGGCAAGTTCACTAAGAAGTCAGAGTGCAGGTTATATCTCTTTCCTTCCCTGAGTATTTGCAGACTTAGAAAGGGGCAAATTTACAACCCATAGGGAAGCCAAAAATGACGTTTTTGATAAGTGAGCTGCTGAACTCCACACAGCTCCTAAAAACCCTAAAAACCACCCTGTGGATGCCTCCCACCATCAGCTGCACACTAGTTTAGCAAAGCTTGACTCAGAGTCTATGCAGCTTGAACTGCTTCTTTTTGTTCTCAGGGAGAGATATGGATGTCACACACAGCCTTGTCCTTACTGAAGAAAATTTAGCATTCTCTTCAGCAGTTCAGTCTTCATCTCTGAGCTTCTGCACCCACACCAATTAAATGATTCCATCTTTAGCACTCTAAAGAATTTGTCTTGTAAAGTAGGTCTTCAGCTTTGAAGTTTAGTGCAATTAAAATTAAATACTGCTAATTAGGAATGCAGTGCATCAGTTATTACTCAAATGAATTCTCTTAATGATTTAGGACTACTCTTATGAGCAAGAATTTTCAGGACTGGACTCCATACTCATTAAGGGAGAGCCTGTGTTTACTCCTAACTTGCAAACAGCAGATGGATCATAACAGGATCCTTACACAGCATAAAGGTGAGCAAACAGATAATGCCTTAAAGTACCAGAATCCTCCCAAACACATTGCTTGTACTTCACTGATTTCTGCTAGCAAGGATTAAACGGTGCAGTTTTCTTGTGTGCTGTGACTTTTGGCAACAATAAAATGTTCCCTATTGCCATATGACACAGCCAGGTCCAGATGTGCTATTTTGGTTTGAGATGGTTAAACTTTTTTTTTGTTACTATGGAGATTATCTACTGAATGGTTTACTTACCGCCTCAAAGCTGTCATCGCGTACTGTTTAATTTATAGAGCTGGTCCAAATCTCTGTGGAAAAAAAAGTCACCAATATTTCTCACAACTTTCTTTGATTTATTTTTCAGTGTCAGCCAAGACATAACATTTATTATGATTCACCTTAGCATGATGACATTTCATTATTCTTACTGAAGAAGATGTTCCTGAAAAAAAAAGAGATCAAAATCTCCTTAGCCTCCTGGATATCACATAATAAATGAGGGGGTCTGTTTTTCCTCACTGCCTCAATAAGAAGAAGTGTTTATGTTTCAAGACCAAGCCCCCACAGAATATTTACAAAATTTGTTGCAAGGTGTTGAGACATAAATCTGAAGTTCAAAACGTACATCAAATACAAATGAAGACCTATAAAATATAGTGTAAAACAAAAAGTCAGATGAAAAAAATGTAAATGTTTTTAAGAATTACTGAAATGCTTAAGTGTCTGCCCCATAAATAATACATAAAATTCATTTTATCAAATGGACGTCATTGTTAAAACCCTAAATATTATAAATTAATTAAATTTCAGTGTGCTAAAATAAAAAGGCAAACATTCTAGAGTTGCTATAGATAGCCAACCAAAGCCCATTGCACTCTTCCTTGAGCAAGCAAAAGAGACTTAAAATAGCATCTGTTTTATGTAAGAAGTTGTTATCAGAAGCTAAAACCCTAAATTGAAAGTTACTTTGAATTTCATTATGGTAAATGACTAAGAATTTATTGTATTATGGGGAAAAATGTCTTCCAGAAATCTCATGGAAAACAACCCACAGTATGACATGATTAAAAATAAGAATAGCCACATGATCTTCACTATAGTTCCTTAGAAAGCAGCATCACCCTCGTGATTTCATAATAACACTTGCTTTACCTCATTCCAGGATCCATAAGGCATACTAGGATTTTATTGCTTCTGGAAAGATTAAGAAAAGTGTCCTGATATATTTATATATAACTGATATTTTTCAAAGCATGCATATTTACTTTTCTGTGTATTTTTGTGTATTAGCATTAAGAAATTGATATTTAAATTTATACTGAAACAGAATAAATCTCATATTAAGCACTGTAGGCAAAGGGAAGCAGATCTTGGAGGTGTTTCTATTCTGTGTCTCAGACCACTTTTCAAGTCATATGAAGGCAGATGTCATAGGGGTCATGTAAAGGTCTCTACTCTGATACTAGCTTTAAGGACACCCTCTGTGGGAACACACACGTTGAAAGATTGCGTGCTTTAAAAATATGTAGTCTAGCTTGAATGTTAGGACATGTGCAGCTATACAATATCAAGGTTTTGTAAAATAGTTTGTGGTGGCTAAGGAGATGTATTCTACAAAACAAACATTTCACTGCTGCAATCAGGTTCATGCACCAGTGTGAGGTGTCAGTGCATTACACAGCTCAGAAGCATAAAGCTGTTTCATTTCCTCAACTCCGTGTTTTCTTAGTCAACTCTGCATCTGAAAATGTCCTTCCCTTGCCTCTACCCAGAGTCATACTCCTCTCTCACTTTCCCTCTTGCACATGGAATATGAAATGACTACCCCTTGGATTTTAGACTATGGCCAGGGCTCTTGCTAGCTATGTCTTCACAGTTCTGGCTAGTTATTCAGTGACTTTATGCAACTGAACTATTGTTGTAGATTTTTTCACCAGGTGATTTTTAGCCATGCTGTAGCCTGTTCCAGCTGCCATTGCATTACACGAACACACAGGTCAGCACAGAGGGGAGGAGGGGTGCAAGGGTGGGACCAAAAGGCTGGAAGAATGGAGAGGCAAGAACTTTCCATAGCAGCAGCAGCAGCAGCTTCAGTTTGCATCCTATTACAGGCTCACTCAATCTTCCTCAAACAGTCCTTTGCTCAGGTCTATATACCTACAGCTGTGGCTTCTATAATCTCCAGCTATTTTATAACTAGACGCTTAATTGTGCCTTTCATTTCACCAGAAGGAAAGAGTTTTAACGCAACTGTTGTTCTTAACATGTTCTGCAGTCTGCCCACAGTTCAAAGGTTCACAAGGTGTCTGTCTTAATCACCGCTAGGGTAGCAATGTGAAAGCTCTACAGTGAACAGAGAAGTTGTTTTTAATTAAAGAAATAAGTATTTCATGGCTCAGCCAATCCAAAGGTTCTGTATCAGGAGACACCATTAAACATGTCCCATTTCTGCTTTGTAAGTCAGGGCTGGAGTCACAAAACGGCAACAGCCTTGTGCATGCTACACACCAGGACTGCACAGGTAGGAACAGAGAAACCCTGGAAACATCAGGTGTCTGGGGCAGATATCTGGTGATAGGTCAGTTTGTAGCATAGATGGGTTTGAGGGTTACAACAAACTAGCTGGACAAAAAGCAAAAGAGCACCCAAAGGCCATGATTAGAGCTTGAAAGTGAAAAACTGAAACTGGCCAAGGGGTTAAAACCGTGGAGTACTGACAGTAAAAGGAAGAAGTGATGACTGTGTGAAGGCAGGTGGTTGAAGGACAGGTTTGTGGGTGACACTGGAGCCCCTCCTCACACTCCGGGGTGCCTCCAGCAAGCAGCCAAGCTCTGTGGCACTCGAGCCAAGGGGCTCGCCCTGCACAGTGCCATCGCTCCTGCCACAGGGCTCACTGGCCTTCTGAGCATTCTGGCTCTCAGCACACATATCTCTGCACCTGACTCCCTTGTGCAGTACAGATTGGCCCTAAGACTCTTTTACGTCACTGGGAATGAAATACAAATAAATCCAGATTAAGGCTTTTTCCTGCGGCCAGTGTGGGATAAAGCTTTACTTTTCCCAGTATGCACACACTCACGCACCACATATGCACTCACCAGCTTGAGTTACCCTCTTTTTACAGATTCAAGGCCAGCCTTAGACAAGCTGCCCTGTTGCAAGGATATATGCCTTGTCATTCTGTCTCTGATCAACACTGCATGCAACTAGTTCTGTAATTTATCACATAGATGAAATTAGCCCAAAAATGTCATTAGCATCAGGTAAAGTTTTTAAAATTCCACATTTGTCCAAAGATCTTTGGTAACAGCATAAACTGTTGCCAAAGCTTAATGCTAATCTCCTGAATTCTGAAAGCACAACAGGCAAAGTCAACCCCTGAATACATCTGAGACACAAGCATTCAAGATACAAACATTTGCAGGAAATAACAAACAAAGCCCTGCTATTTCTGTAGTCAGATAATAGCACTAGTGCCGAACAGAGAACAATTTTAGAGAACAAAAAGGTAGTGAGATTAAAAATATACCTGATTAAATGGGACTTTTTGTTTTGCCAAATGCTTAGGCTTTTGTTAGAAAGCGATAATTCCCTTCAATTGTGTGGGTCGAAATTTATTGGAATAAAACCAACAGAAAGTGTAGGACATGATTTTTTGCAATGGGTGGCCAAGCCGTTACTTATATGTGGTGCTGCCACAGTCCAGACTTGGTTTCTATTTGCTGATGAGTGAATTCCAAACCAGGGCAGGCATGGGAAACTTGCAATGATCTCACTTGGGTGCCCCTCATTCTCCTGCCAAAACCCAAGAATACCTAAAACACAATTTATTTAAAAACAAGTTCTTCCTTTCAGCACAGCTCATGATGTTCCAAATGAATGGCTGTGTCCTACTGCTAAGCATGATGTCACATCCCCTAGTCATCCTTTCCCCACCTAGACACACGGTGAAATTAAAATTGCATTTAGACCAATGCACAAAAAAACAGACCCATTTCCAGAATTACATGCAAAATTAAGAGTTTCATTGTTTGGCAAAGAAAGCTTCTCACTGTTTTATTTATTTGTCTTTTTAGTTGATGGAGATACAATCTCCGGCAAGTATTCAAAAGAACATATCCAAACAGTGAAACCAGGATCTGAAACAGAACTGAAAAGCTGTCCCGTGTGACAAGTAGTAGTAAGCAGGTAAAAGGAGTTCAGACAAGACAGGAAGATCACATTTTCAGCTAATCTGACCATCACAAAGCATTGATGCACCTTTTCACTTGATAAATAATAAAAATCTTGGCATTCATAGTGTTTTATATGGCCTGCCTAATAAGGGCTGGAGAAGCACTGCCTAACATCCTAGAAAACTGCTCTAGGTTCAGAGCTGTCCTCCACTTGCACCATGCCAGAATCTGTAAGAAATTCCCACTCACTCCATGGTGTTAACAGGAATACAAACCCCACTCAAGCCCTCTTCTCACCTCCATGCGTGGCACAAGAAGTACTAATTCCTAAGCACCACTGATCCCATGCTCAAGCATTGTGGCAGCAGTCGAACAATCCAAATCATAAATCATCCCTTTGCAACGACTGGTAAAACAGGGCTTGATTCTCATATCACTTACACAGGAGGTTTGCACCACTAGAGCTGCATGGATTTTTACTGAGGTATATTCGATTCACCCCACTGTAAACCAGAAGAAGCTTTAATCAAGCTTTACTTTCCAAGTTAGGGGTTTGCTCTGGCAGAGAAATATGAGTAAGGGTGCATCAACTACCTGAGAGGGCCTTGCCCACAGCAACGCTAAACACCACCAGTGTCATCTGCTTTGTATTCTTCACAAATCTCCAAATCATATTTTTAAAAAGGATACAAAAAATACCATTAAGAATGTATCCCATCAGCTGGTCATTCCCTTTCTGACACACTCCAGTCTTGATTACCAACATGTTACACTGTGTGGAGTATAAAGACAGCACTGGTGAGGTTTATGTGGTGGTTTATAGGCAATCAAACGTAGATGTTGATAATAGCTTTCCATCTAGGTCCTTCACTCTTCCCTCCTGGTCCTGGTAGAATTACTAGTATGATACGTTTACACGGTTGGCCGTTTAATCAATATTTGCAGAGAAGCAGTTCAAAGGACATATGTGGTACACCTGTGTGTGCATACACTGATACTCAGGTGAGACTGAAAGATGATTCTGCAGAGGTAAGAATGTGGAACAGCTCGCTTTTTCTTGAATCTGTACTTTTCCTTCTCTATGTTGAGACTTTCTTAGGTCTCCCAACACCTTTCTTCCTTGTCATAGCTGGTCATGGTAGACTGGGGAATCCATAAATATATAAGGGACAAGAGGGATGATGTGACAGAGAGTTACCTCTTCCGAAGAACTACTGAAAATATTGCTTGGTAAAAGAAAAATATGTTATGTTAAGTTTCCCTGACTTCTTTCTGATCTGTATTTTTCATCACACCCTTTATTCCTGTAACACATACTTTTTCTCTTTGTCTTTTCTCTTACATTTCTCTATTTTTTTTCTGAAGCTTTACCTCAGACATTTTAACTAAATTGTGAAGTTCTAGCTAATACTACTGGACTTAAAGCTCAGGTGCAGTGGTGTTCTTAGCATCAGAGTCACAAGCAAACAAACTAAAACAGGACGTAGGGTTTCCTGCTTACTAAAGAAACACCAAGGAGGGAAAACCTTTCTGGTTCCAGGTTTGAATAGTGTGTGGCCCACCAGGATTTGGCCTCTGACAGAATCAGCAGGAACAGCTGCAACAATATCCAAAACACAATCTGCCAATTAATTATTCTCTAAATGCTGCTCCACTTGCCCATGGCTACTCTGGAATTTGTGTACTGTATGGCGCTGGTCTTCAGCTAATAGGAGCAAAAACACCTCTTCTGTCATGACGAGAAAATTCATCTAAGTAGAGGATCCTGCAGCCTGACTTGGTCCCATCTGCAGACAATTGCACCTAGATATTCTGTGTTGGTAACTTAAAATTACCCTTATAGAGTAATGGTTTCTGCTCTTGATATTTTGATATTCAATATCATATTCATTTGCTCAACCCCAGAGCTCCCAGTACAAGGCATGTACCATTCTGAAGTGTCAGGGATATAAGGAGGAATTTGAGCACTTCACTGATGACACAAAAGAGCTTTAAAATGGGTATTATTCCACATCAGAGTGGGTGCATTTTGGAATCCACTGTATGCTCATATGGAATGTCTTAGATGTATTTTTCAAAGACTGCAGTATATAAATAAAACCTATTAAAAATAATGGAAAATGCTAGAAAAAAATGCTTGCTGCCCACTGCAGGGTAAAATCCAATATTGTATTAATAGTAGATATATATGTTTTTACCATTCTCTTTCTATAAACTGAATCTGTTATAAAATTAATTTGATTTCAATATTTCACTTTACGTATGTGTAAAAATTTAGAAATATATATGGTTAAAAAACTACAATGAAAAATTAAGAAACACTAAAACGGAGGAAATTGATTTAGGACACCTCATGTTAATCTATAAACATATTTCATATGAAGTCTGGGGATCCAGAAAACAGGATTCAAGATATTGATCATCTTCCTCACTAGAGAAGCACAAATTTGTGCCAAAATTCTCTAGTGTTTTGACCTGCACGTGTACATAGTAGAGAGATGCTATGATCCCCAAACTGTCGCTGTCTCCTACTGGCCAGCCTCTGAATATATCCAGCATCCACCTAGCGTAAAACCCTCTATTTCAGAACAAAGAATGGCCAGGATTATGCAAGCTATTTGCTTTATTAAGAACATCAGAGAGTTAGAACGGATGAAAATAATAACCCAAGAGTGTATCACTTAAAAGAAATACAACTACGCAATCAAGAGAATTACAGGAACAAAATGAGCATAGGGCCTGAGGGTAGGATAGAATTTGTTCTTCTAAGACTATTTGGATTCCCAGGTTAAGTTTATGAACTTCTGTTCTGAAAATAATTGCTGAAGAGTGTGGAAAATAAGGATTGTTAGGAACCGGGCACATTTTTTTCATAAATGGCTTGTTTTCTTGTTTACATGACAAAGGTTCAGAGATGAACGCATGGCAAACCAAGACTTTTTACAGGCTTCCTTATATACCTTCTTCAGTGGTGACATCTCCTAATATCAGCTTTTTGCCTCAACTATATCTAAGAGGCTGATGCAGACTTGATTGTTACCATAAAAATTTGGGATTTTATAATTTATAACAGCCTTGGTGCCTGATATGTAGACATGAAAGATTAGTAAAATTTGCTTACCTTGGAAATAAACGTTTATAAGAAGAGAGGTTTTAATGTCCATTCAATAAAATCCCAACCAACCAACCAACCAGTCAAACAAGCAAACAAAAAAAAACCTCCAAAAATCAACAACCCACCAGTGTAGTTTCTCAGCGACAGATGTTACACTGATGTGCTACAAATCATGAAACTGCTGCACAATACTATGGTGTGTGCACTGTGTGTGAATGAGCGACAGAGAGACTTTTTGGCCTTTGCCATGTTATTCCCACAGTGTTACAAGGGGAAACTCAGGAGCTGTTAGATGCTATCTCCCTGCAAGATGACTGTCACGTAGAAATGTGAACGTTACAAATTCACTGCTGTGAATTTTAAGCAGGGCATCAATTTTCTGTAATTCATGAGCTGGATTCTAGTCAGCCTTTGAGTCATGCTTCGGGTAGCTCCTACCGGGTGGTAAAACAGCTTGTGAAGAATCAGGCACAAGGCTGAACCTGATAGTACTCGAGAGCCCCACGGCAGCCCCTGGCAGCGTCCCTGGCAGAGCTGCCGGCACTGACACTCCTCTGCGGCCGGCTGAACTCCAGCTGCAGTGTTGTTTTCAGCTGGGCTGAGGCATGTTGTAATGCCTGGAGGTACAAACTGCAGGCATTTTCCCTGCACTGGAGAGCTAGAGAGACGCACTTTGCTTTAAAGGCTACAGTCACAGCTAAGCAAGGATTGTAAGGAATATGGTGTGTGTGGGCAGGAGGTATTTGCTTAGGCGCTAGGAGTTGGTAAGAGTATGCTTCTGTGCAACTTGCCTGCCATTAATCAAGGAAAGCCTTCAAATTAGACGGCTCGATAAGCAGACTAGAGGGAAAATACCTGCTAACCCACCTAAAAGCAGAGGGCATACTGGCACAGCGGCCCTAGTAGCCGCCCGCCCACCCGGCGAGGGCACCTCGGCGCTGTATGACCCTACCCGGTGCCGCCGGCCGCCCCTTCTGCCGGAGTTATAACCCATTGATGCGTTTTGCTTCAGGCTCAGAAGCGTAGGTGTGATGTCTAAAATTATGCAGACTGGGATTTTTTTTTTTTTTATACTAGTTTAAATGACTGGTACAATGGGTAGGAGGGAACAATAGGACTTTGCGGTGCGAGGTGATATGCGGTGGAATAGGATTAAGGAGGACAATAATTATATGGAAGAATCTTGTTTCCTAACCTCCTACGTGATGAGGTGTAAAGCGTAATTGTAAATTACAATTAGCCGGAGAATAAAGGTTTCCTCGGGAGCGGGGTGGAATTTCATCGCGGTGTATCGATGAATATTAAACCCGAGCGGCTTGATCGGCACCACCGAGCTGCGGCTCTGCCCCTCAGGAGTCGTTTTGCGAAGGGACCGAAGCGCGGCTGCCGGGGGCGGCGGGAAGAGGGAGAGCAGCGCCGGGGGGCCGGGGATGCGCAGGGCTCGCAGCGGCGCGGAGGGGCGCGGAGGGATGCGGAGCGGGGCTGCGCCCGGCGCGGCGGCGGCGGCTCGGGCTCGGGCTCCGCCGCTGGCAGGAGAGGGGCAGCGGCTAATCGGATTGGGTAGGCTCCCGTAATCCCAGCCCGATCGGCGGTGGTGTCTCTCTCTCTCCAATATCACTAATGTCACTTCTATTAGCTGCATTAGACAGATGTTCAAAAGCTCCCTCTCGCTCGCTCGCTAAATCTGATCCCCCTGTAATACTTTCACTGGTATTAAATCCGCATGCACCCACTCTTATTCCCTCCCCCCGCCACCCCTCCTCTCCCCACCCCCGCCATCCCTTTTACTTTCCTGAGTGGACCCTGGCTCCGTTTGATCGTCTTTTCCAGGGCAAAACGAGATCTTCTGGCGAACAGACAATGGGATTGCCCTCCCTCCCAATGTGGTTGTCTCCCACTGAACCCTGTTTCCCCCACAACCAAAAAAAAAAAAAAAAAAAAAAAAAGTAACAAAACCAAGCAGATACACAGAAAGTCCAGCCAAACGAATACTGCCTGGGGTGTCACTATTGCTGGCTACTCAGAGGATTTGATTCTACGCTCATAAAAGAGAGAATTGTGAGACTTACCTCTTCGATGTAGGATTGCAATTATTGTTGGGATGCTCTAGATGTCCCTATATAAATGTATAGGTGGATAAACATACACACATTTGTGTAGATAGATCAGATACACATTTTCGGCAGGTGCGTCTTCCCAGTTTGTTTATCCGGACCAACATGCCTTTCCTCTAACTCTTCTTTTATAAAAGGTTAGGGAACATCCAGCCGAATGGGCTTTTAACTTCTTATTCTTGCTCTGGATCAGTGTTCCTTGACACTCTTTCCTGCTTCATTTCTACTGTTCTTCCTTACTTTTTGCAGTCCTTTTTCGTTGTACTCGCCTTTCCCTCTTACAGGGTCACAATCCCCTTTGTAACTGTGTTTTATTCCACACACCCCCCCTCCAGCTGTCCTTTTGTTGTTTTCTCCGACTAACCCGCAGAAATGAAACACATATGCAACTCTGTCTCCTTGCATTTTCAGATGTTTCTCTCACTATTGTCTGCTACAGCTCATTGAAAGTGCAAAGTGAAAACAGATGTATAAAAGATAAAAAATATACACATACACGTACCAAGTCCATGGAGCAGAGAATAAATCTGGGAAATCCCAGAAGAGAGAAAGAGAGAGGGGGAAAGAGAGAAAGAGAGAAAGAGAGAAAGAAAGAAAGAGAGAGAGAAAGAGAAAGAGAAAGAGAAAGAGAAAGAGAGAGAGAGAGAGAGAGAGAGAGAGAGAGAGAAAGAAAGAAAGAAAGAAAGAAAGAAAGAAAGAAAGAAAGAAAGAAAGAAAGAAAGAAAGAAAGAAAGAAAGAAAGAAAGAAAAAGAGAGAGAGAGAAAGAAAGAAAATATGCACCTCAGGTTCTTAATTAGCACAACAGGGCTTTTTCATGAGATTTGATCATTTCCCTCTGCCCGGAGAAGAAGAAATCAATGGGGTAGGAATCTATAAATCAGTCAGCATGTCAGGACAAATCAAAATAATGCTTCTATTATTTCAATCAATAAACCATTTTTATACCTAACATCTGATCTACACAGTGTGTTTGTGTTGGAAATTTGCAGATCCGCTTCGCACAAAAACAAACTATTAACATACGTGTCAATCACATTTGTAACTGTTTGAAATGACCGGAGATTTCAGCGCGGGGCTGACTGAAAAATTCCGGGAGAAACTGAAGTGGGGGGGGGGGGGGGGGGGGGGAAGGGATCACGATGAAAACACTTCCGAAAGTTTGTCGCTTCTTTATTGTTTGCCCTCCTCCCTTTCCCTCCCTCCTGCCTCAGCCCTGAGCTTTGCGAGCGGTTGAGCCGAGAGAGCCAGGTGGGGAGGATGGGGAGGAGGAGAGGAGGGTGGGGAACCGGGGAGGGCAAGCACGACCACATCGGGCTCATGTGCTGCGGTGCCCCAGAGCCTACAGGGGTCCGGCTGTGCAGGGCCGGGTGTGCGGCGCGCCCCGCAGGTGCAGACTCCAGCAATCCCCAGGCCAGCCCCAAGCCCGGGTAGCTCGGGTAGCTCGGGTAGGCGGGAGGCTCTTGGCTGCCCGAGGGAAGGGCAGCCTCATGCTCGCCAGCCCGCTCCCTTCGGGCCAGGTCTGCTCAGCGACTCCTCCGCTACCTGTCTGGAAACCCCTCCAGCCCCAGATAGGGATGGGAAAGGTGCCAGATGGGTTTCCTCTACATCTTGCTGTACAGTGCTTCGCCTTGCTTGTTTGCAAATCCACCAAATAATTCATGCCAAACAACCATTTAGAAACCATTTTCTTTGTTTCTTTGAAACCCTACTGTACAGCTCCATCTGCCTGATATAAATGAATAATCCTTCTTGATACCATTCCTAATCCATTTCTTTACAGTCGAATTGGAAAGGGGGGGTGGAGGTGGGATTAATCATCTTTAAAAATGGAAACCCCCAAACAGCCACAGATCCGGCGTATTTATTGCTTCAAATTAAACAGATGTCCCCTCACCCAACCCCCTCCCTTGTGGATGGATTTAGGACAAACAGGGGCATTTCTCAGAACCAAAATCCCATGCAAAATTCTTTGGAGTTCAGAGCCTGGATTCTTTTTTTCAAGGGCTAAGTAGCATCAGGCATTACTCATATGTCTCAATCAATCCTTCATTAGACAAGAAGAGGAGGAAGACGAAGAAGAAAACCGAGGAGGAGATTTTGGCCCTGTCGGAGGGGGCTAGTCCCGCACTGCCCTGGATGTGCATCCCTGCAGCTCCTCACTTCCCTCCCCTGCCCGGTCCCTCCCGGTTTGTTCCATGTCGCCGCGTTACAGCGGGCACGGGGCGATCATCTGTAATTCATTGTTTGTTTGGGAGGGAGCGAAGAGTAGAGAGCGAGGGGGAGAGCGAGTAGCAACCGGAAAGGTTACAGATTATGTTGTTTTGTGTTGGTTTAGGTTTTGTTTTTTTCTTACCCCAGCAATGATAAACAGGGTGGGGAGGGTTTGATGGATTCTCTTTTCCCTTCTTTTTCTTCCTTTTCATTTATTCTTTCTCAAAGTGCTAGTATTTTTTCACTATAAGAATGACTTGTGTGCACCCCTGACAAGGCATCTCGGAACAAAGAATATTTGCACCTCTTCTCTTGGACAATCAATGCCTGCTCACACCAGACACCTCTGCCCCTATCCCAACGCCCCTCAGGTTTTGTTTTTCTTCTCATTTAATTTCTTTATTTTTTTCTTTTTTCTTTTTTTTTTTTTTAAATATTTAGATTTCTTTATCCAATTTCTTCATTCTCTCCTTGCTATTTCCATAGATGTTTTATTTCCCGTCTTCCCTTTCATTTCCAGATCAAACGATGCTTGCCTATCTCCCTGGGATGGCGGGGGTCGGGGTATTAGGATATTATTAGAAAGCCATATTTCCACAGTCAAAAAGGAAGAGAAAGGGAAAAATCTCAGGATTTAACGCAAAACGTCGAGGAAATCGGTGGACACCGGCGGGCAGCCCCGGCCGACGCACGGCGACCTCGGCCCCGCGGGCGGCCGCTGCTGCGGGGGCCCCGCTGGCTCCTGCCACCAGCCCCGCCGCACCGGGGCTACCCCGCACCCGGCTCGGGGGGCCTGGGGGGGCGGGAATGGCGAGCACTCCCTACTCATGTAGCCGTGGGCTTCCTGCTCTGTGCCCGTGCCCACCACCCGCGCGTTTGGGCAGCGCAGATTTAGGTCCTCTCCTTAACGCGGCAGCAAAGGGGGAGAGAGAACACTCGCAGTAGACGCTTACTTTTTTTATAACTTAGAAATGGAGAAAGCACAGTCTCTGCCGAAAAAAAAGCATGAGGTATAATTAATGGATTAAGCTGTTGCCGTTGTTATTGTTATTGTTGTTGTTGTTGTTGTTATCGGACTGGCTGTCCGGTTCCGAGACGAGACCTAAACATTTTTTTCAGTTTCATAATTTCAAACCGAGTTAAGTGCTGGATCATCAGTTTTTTCCTTTGTCTGCCCCAGTTGTAAATAATGGCTTTGAGATTAGCTAATTATGGCGCATTAATCACTGATAGAGAGGAAATAAATCAAAGACGGGTTCGAATTTTCAAACTCACTAGTAGAGAGGTGCATAGCAACTCTATCTGCAGCAGATAGGTGCTGTTTAAATTACTGAGACTATAGAGTAAACCACATCCACGTCACTTTAAAAAATGAGGATTTTATTTATACATACCAGTTGTGCCATTAAGTGGAGGTTTGGGGAAATTTTTTCAGTCTGGTTTTGTAAAAAAGTGCTGCAGTCTGAAGTCAGCAACGTTGACATGTCGTATTAACAAACTTCTTGTAATAAAAGCAGAATATAGAGGAGAAAAACAGAACGATGTGAGAGAGAGAGAGGAGAGAGAGATGCTGATAAAAGTCCTGTCAAAAAGACCCCTTATTATTTTTCCTGTTATTAGATTACACAGAACTCTGTCTTATATAAGTATATAATATATATATTTACAGAAACTAACATTCATGTCAGTTACCGTATTTTTAAGAATTTCACTAGCCCTCACATCCTCCTCTCCGCCCCACAGCACAGCGCTTTTTGTAGTCATGTCCTCTCAGCATTTTGAAACATTTATCTTCGGGGGTGGGAGTTAGATAAGTATATGCCAGAAAGCAACAAGCCAGCTTCTAGGGAAAGAAATCATGTAGGTCTTCAGAAAAAGTAGAGTCTGCAGACGAAAATTCGAACCTCCAGCCAGCAGACCTACAAACCCCCCACAGACACAGGCGGACACACACACACACACACACGCACTCCACCCCAAAAAGCACTTCCCCACCTGGAAAGAGGCAGAGACCGCCCCCGCCCGGGTTCTCCCCAGCCCGCAGCCCTCCATTCCCCTGCCCTCCGTGTCTGCGCCCTCGCCTCGCCTCGCCCGCCCCGGGCCGTACCTTCGCCGGGCTCCGCGGGCGCTGTGTGCGGCGGCAGCCGGGCTCTCCGGCCGCACGGCTGCCCGAAAAGCGCGGCTGCGGAGCCCGCACAGCCCGGCCACCGCTGCCAGCGCAGGTGGCCAAAGCTCCGAGTGCCGAACCCACCGGATGACACCGCCTCCCCCCTGCCTTTTAGTCAAGAACCTTGTAATTAAATTCAAGTTACTCCGCGTATCGTATCATTAAAAACAGTCTGGGGAACGGCGTCAGACCCCGGGAGCGGGGGATGGGGAAGGGGAGGGCGATTTGCATACAGCTTTGTCTTTTCGGCGGGTTGCGCTGGCACGGGTTATCCCTCTAATTGCCCCAAACTAACGAGCGCGTCGGCCTCCACCGCGCTCCCGAGCCCGGCTTCCCCCCACCGCCCCGGGCCGGCGGCCCCCGCCGCGGAGCCTCCCGAGGTCAGAGCGCACGGCGGCGGCCGCGCTGCCCCGCGGGGGGAGCGCCGTGCCGTGCCGTGCCGTGCCGTGCCGTGCCGTGCCGTGCCGCGCCGCGCCGCGCCGCGCCGTGCCGTGCCGTGCCGTGCCGCGCCGTGCCGGGGCGGGCGCGGGCAGCGCGGAGCAGCAGCGCGGCCCCGCGGCGGCGGCGGGCACAGCCCAGCCCGGCCCGGCGCATCCCGTCCCGCGGGGTCCTGCTGCCACCTGGCGAACGCCGCCGAGCGCCGCCGGTCCGCGGCCGCGCAGGCTGCGCGCCCCTCCGCTCCCCAGGGCGCTTCTGCTGCCGCCCCCGGCCCGGCCCTGCGCTGGGGCGGGATTTTACCGGGAGGCCGCAGGGTTGGCGAAGTCAGCCTGGCTCTTTAGGGAGGGTCCTTCCAGGAGGCCCTGTGCAGAGGTGTAGACAAAAGACAGGGGCAAGGGATAACGCGATAGACTGTTTCAGGTGTAAGGAGCGCTATTGTCTTGTGCCTCCGTTTCAGTGACCGGATTTGCCACATCATGCTTACTAGTGGAGCCTTACAAGTGGAGCCTTCATCCAAGACTGCGTTTTCTCTTTCATGGTTTCTTGGGAACACTCAGTGTCTCGTTATGAAATACAGCTGTGATGAGGGGCAGAGACCAGGAGAGGGACAAGAGCAGAGGAAGCATCATCTCTACAGCCTCAGCACCCATATAGTTCTCTCTTGAGCAATCTGATGCAGGATGATTGCAGAGTCAGAGGACTAAAAAGACATGAGTTTTCAGTAGAATAGTCCTTCCTTAAGGAATTTTGCTTAAGTCTTGTGCTGAACGAGTTATTATCTTCAGTGTTGCTCGTATCCAGAATGAAAAAAATGACAATTTTACATTTAAAGAAACAACCTTCTGCATACCTTTAGTATTTGTACTAGTCTGAGATTAGTTATTTTTTATTATTGCTTTCCCTGAGCTGGCCCTTTCAGAAGAACCAGTTGTAGACTGTAGCTAGGCCAGGAGTCTATCTGTGCACAAGCTCATCCCACTCTGTCGTGTCAAATGAATGCCAGGATAAAATTCCTCTGCAATTAATAATCCAGGACCTGAACACAAGCCCATTTCATGAGCCATTTAAGCCAATAAGGAGTCACTGGTCATTTCCAGCAGATGGGTATCTGGTAAATCACTGCATTTATACTACAGCTCACCTGCCACACACATTGTTGTGCAAGGGTTCAAATCCTGATGGCAACCAGGTCTTGGTGGGCCCCAGATCATAACTGATTTCCTAGGGACACGTACAACACCAGTTAGTGATTGTCTTCCCTAATTATTAGTTTGATATAGTTAGTTATCGTTAGCTTGTATAATCTGCTGTGAGAAGATTTTGTCCTATGGCAGAACAAAAAGCCACATTTCTTACTTCTGTTACTGTGTAGGCAAATGACACAACCAGTTCTAACTGATGGTATATTATGGTATATTAAAGGTACCCATTAGCCACAAATCCCATTATATGTATCCAGTGGACCTGAAGTTTAGCCCATGCCTTTCTCTGCTAGGTGGATATATTTGTGTTCTTTCACTAACTCTTCGCTAAAATCTTAGATGTGGTATTCATACATAAATAGAGACAAAGCATGGTCATAATATTTACATTTAGTTCCAGATACTATTAGAAATCCATGGGTCATAGGCACTTATGGATCAAATATTCTTAAATTAAAGTCCTGAAAACTTTGTGGCTGATATGGAAATTACACACAGAGCCATCCTGCCTGTCATTATGGTACCAAGATGAGTGCAAATGACATTTTGTTCTTCAAAGACTGATCACTCTTTTATCCATTCTGTTACATCCCTGATCATCCCATTAAAGAAAGAATTTTGCTGACCGCCACAAACTCCACACAGATTCTTTCCACAGGTAAGACAAGGGATCCCAGCTGACAAAACAATGAGGTGAATGTTTTCTTCATTATTATTGCAGAAGTCTAAGAAATTTTGAATGTGTTCCTTGATTCTTGGAATGTATCACTGCAGGAATCGCTCCTAATCACGTTTAAATTGGAGTCATTTATTAGACTCATTGAGGACTAGGAACTGGGAAGTCAATGGCACTGGGGCAATTGCCCCTGCTTAGAATGTGGCTGTATGAACTAGAAACATCTGTAACAAAATTAATTAGCTACAGAAATTTCACTTGTCATTTCCCAGCAATCAAATGAAATGTAAAACAGACCCTTTTTTTTTTTCCCTCCATCACTACTTGTTCTTTCCCTTCTATGGAAACTGCTGGGGAAAAAAAATTAAACTATCAAACTATTGGTATGATCATTTCATCAGTACCTAGGAGAAAAAAAAGAAAATATATGTATATGCCTAAGGCACATATATACATACATGTGTTTATATATAACCTGTGTGTAAATGTATAAAAGTTATATAGTATATCAATCCATTTAGGCTATGGGTAAGATGTTAATTAAAGTGACCCAATCATTAACTATTAGAAATTATAATAGAGACACAATTAATAATATTTACAGTAAAAGCTATAGGTGTCATATCTACCACAACTACAACAGAAATAACAAACATTTTGTCCATTACTTACATTATATATCTTTGGCTTATTCATTAATTCACAAATTAAATATTAATAAAAATCCCTAAAAAACATCTCTTACATGGATGCTAACATATCAGTAGTAACTATTAATATGTCTCTTTTTCTTCATATCTGTTGTGATCTGAAATAACCCACAAATTCAGCTGGTGGGCTGGTGTTTTATCTGCAATTTTAGCAGAAGTTAATTGGGCCAACACACCTGCTTAATTCAAGTGCAAGCTTGTGCCTCACCTGCTCTCTTTACACTTTGATTGCCCCATATCACTGACATTTCCACTCTGCAACATTTGTCTTTTAGCCACTAATTTTTATCAAGATATCTTAAAGATCCACTAAGGTATTAGTCTGTTCAACATTACCTCTATGTCCCCAGGGTTTAGTTACACCTTTTGGTCTGTAGCAGAAAAGGCTATTACAGCGTTTACTTTTATCCATGCTCTTTTTTCATCCTGGTAAAGAGGGTTGCAGGAGGATCCTTACAGGGGTTCCTACCCCCTTTCCACTGCTGCCTCATCAGTTCTGCTCCTGAGACAATTCCCTGGGCAAAACTTAGAGAGAGCAGATCATGAAGAGGCAACCTTTCCACAGGTGGGGGCAGGAGCTAAGTGCAGACGGCTAACCAGTGCTGAACAGGGAGGAAGTGACAAGAGCACTCTCATAATGGAGAGACTGAGAAGGATGTGGTTTCATAAAAATCAAGAGTGCTTGGGATCAGGCCAGTTAGAAAGAAGCAGTGTGCACGCGAGCCCAGAGCATCTGCTCTCCATGAAATATGCAGAGATGAGGAGAAAAGAAAAGGATTTCCTTTAACAAGAAGCAAAGCTACTCAGCATAAAATACCAAATGGGTGGATGTCTACTTTTATATCTACAGACAGCACTATGGACATTTTGTTACATTATAAAGTTTCTGAGCAAGTACCACCTGTGTTTGGGCAGGCTTAGATCCTGGCTGAGGAGTGTAGGAGGTAACGCAACAAGTACCTAACTTCAGGATTCAGGACATGAGCCATAAGATCCCATAAAGGTGTGGAAGACTTAGGCCTCATGCACAGCATCACAATTACATGAATAATACCTTCCTTGAGAATCACTTGATCACTTGTAATTGATTCTCACAACTGGAATATAAAGACTCTTGTATCTTTATGGGCTTTTTTGTGCTTTCACTTTTTGGCAGTGTTGGTGCAGATCTCATAATTTCTTGCAATTCCAAACCTAGAGTCAATAACTAAGGAGAACTGTAAAGTGGGGAGTTACAGAAGATAATAGGGATCCCTGTCATATGGCAGTTGTACAGGTAGAGTATTTATAGAGATATATTAATTGCACCATAAAACCCTACTTTAACTTCCCTATGGAATTTAGATAGGCCGAAACAAAACCACTGCATTTTCTGTATGAATAAATAACAAAACAAAGCAAAGCAAAACAAACCAAAACCAGAAGACTACAGTCTTCTTATAAGGTCTAAATATTCCTGCTTTATTACTGTATGCCCAGTGACATACTTGTCAACCAGCAAGACAAATGAGACAGATAAAATAAAATGAGAAACACACCAGTAAGTTTAACGCTTTGATGTATCCACGTGGAAAAGAATCAATTATGTACCTCTGAATTTGAACATAACTTGAACCCTAAATAGCTGCACATGCATGTGATGGAGATTACTGCTGTATAAGGGGAGTAGCTGTGTAAAGAAGGAAGACAGTGGTGCCTCCACAGACTGTAGCTTATTCACAGACTGTGCTAACACTGGATTACCTGAGAGGTAAGGCTTGATTTGTTTGAGGCATATGTGAGCAGGATCTTGTGAAACCCAAGAGAAAATTCAATTACTGCAAATTTGTCTTTAGGGAGGAAGACAGGAGAGAGCTGACAGCATCCCTGCTGAGCAAGTAAGTAATGTCTGTGCTTTCATCCCAATTACAGACAGCCCAGTAGCTAAAATTGCACAGGACATTCTGACTGTCCTGGTGTTTGTCCATGGGAGGTTTTTCATCTTGTGCTTAATTTCACAGCACTAAAACATCTTGCAGTGAGCTACTTTAAGGCTAGGTAAGTCCTTCCCTTACAAGAAGTACATAAAAATGGCAGACCTAGTGAAACTCCCACAAAGTGTAATAAACTATGCCTAAATACAGTTTTGTATTAATCAGCCTTAAATGTGGGATAATCATTAAGAGTGCCTGTTAAAGCTGTTTAGTGCAGAGTGGTCATGCTGTAAAAAAAAAAAAAAACCCTCACAATTTCTTCTTAGTAACTATGCCAACTAATACAAATTGATTCCGTATGTTGTATTTCCAAGCAACCATTTTCCTGGAAGGAAAAGTGCTGTTCCTTTGGGTCAAGTCACTAAATGTGCATTTAAAGGTAAATTATTACTGAATCATTGAAGAAAGTAGCTAAAAGGGCTGCAACATGGTATATCTGGATGAAAAACTTTCCAGTACTCTTGTACAGTATCAATCAGTTCAAACCAAAGTCTGTGTAGAGCATAAAAACACACCAACACAAGAAGGCGGTGCTCTGGAACAGCAGTCTCCGAACACACTTGGGGCTAAGGAGAACACTGAGACCAAGAAACATCTTTAACAGCAACATGTTAAAATATTTAAAGACTGTGAAGTACCATATATATCCCAGATAAAAGAGTTTTACAAACAGAAGATTATTGTAAAAATTGGACAAGAGGATCAAACCAAGTTTAGCTGTGAGTGGTAAACAGCTAATAAGCTCTGTTTGGAAGTGATGTACCTTGGGCAAGCTCCAGAATATCTGGAAGAACAGACAACCCCATTCCCATTTCTACCATTAACAGAACTATAAACAGTTATAGTGCTTTCCTTTCTGCTTTCCCTAGAAGTCTTCATTGTAGCTGAACCTAAGAGCCAACTCAGTCTCCCTTATGCCTTAAAAACTTCATATAGACAGCTTCAACATTATTTCCTCCAGACAAACCACCACCATTGAAACATAATTTAATCCTAGTTACCTTTTTTAAGAATCTGTCTCACTGATGAGGATCCTAAGGACACATTCTTTAATATTTCTTTTGTCCCTTTTGAAGTATAAAAGGGATGTTCTCACACAAAGTGGTGTTCTGAAAAATTGCAGAATGAATAATGTGTGGGTTAGTGTTTTAGCTTGTGACCATCCCAGCATTGAGTGCTGAAGCCTTTGAGTCAGACATAAAACACCCCTGACATCAGCACTTCACTTTGATCCTCCACCCATCCGCTTGGCACGTGTGAGGCTCATTACAAGGCACTGAGTGTTCCTGGCTTTGGCATGAGACCAAGCTGGTCTGTATTGACAAGGCTGACAGACTTTAGGACATGTAAAGAAACAGAGAGAGTGAGAATTAGCCTCCTAAACCTGAGGATCAGGATCACTTTCCCTTGTGACTTTTCTAAGGCTAAAAAGGAGGCAGGTGAGGAAACAGGGAACTGAGCCCTGGCAGCACAGCCCTGGTCAGCTGAGCGGAGAACATGGAAACAAGCAGCCTGCAGGGATTGTGGGGAGAGAATAAAACCCGTGCCTCTGCTGAACGTGGAGTACATGAGAACCTGGAATTAAGTCAGTAACTGCCAGAAAGAGTGCCAGGGTTTGGCTGGAAGCAGAACCGTGTTTCTCTTTCCCTTGCTGCTTGGTGCCAGTCTGGAAGCACCCATCCTGTGTATAAAATCTCTGATTGCACCATCCTGTGCCTCCAACTCTGATCCACCTTGTCTAGCCACTGGGATCAGCTGAAATTTGTTTTCCTTTTTGCTTGCCCCGGAACAGAATCTTAATTCTGACATATAACTTTCCTGCATACAAGCTTGGCAGACCTGATCCAGGCAGTGAATTCTTGCCCCAGCTGCTTCTCCATCTTTTTGTGAGGTAAAAGAACTACACCATCTCTCATAGAATAGCAGTTATGTTAGTCTCAAATGCTACAGTTTGTTAAATCATATCATTCTCAGAATGGTTTGTAAACACTAGACTGTATAATTCATTAAAATCAGCAGCTCATCTATAATACATATTTGTCATAATAAAATGCCTATAGTTATTCTCTGTTAAAAGCCGCAGATTTTTCATTAGGAACAGACACTTTCTATATTTTTCATCAAAACTCTGGCATCTTCCACCTTTTTGGCACTAGTTTTTCTCTTTCATAATATTCTTTTATGCTACAGATGATAAAAGAGGTGTCTGAGTTTCTGCTTTTGAAGCACCATTGGCCCATCTGCAATGAGATGATAACTTGCATGGTTTCAGCTGGGGTGGAGTTGGTTTCCTTCCCAGTGGCTGGCATGGGACTGTGTTTTGGATTTGTGCTGAACACAGGGCTGATAATACAGAGATGTTTTTGTTCTTGCTGAGCAGGGCTCACACAGAGCCAAGGCCTTTTCTGCTTCCTATACTGCCACACTCCAAGGAAGCTGGGGGTTCTTGGGAGGCTGGGAGGAGACACAGCCAGGTCAGGTGACCCCAGCTGACCAAAGGGACATTCCAGACCATATGACATCATGCTCAGTATTTAAAGTGGAGGGAAGTAGGACAAAGCAGGGGACATCTGGGGTGTCAGAGTTTCTCTTCCCAAGTCACCATCACATGTGGTGGGGACCTGCTCTCCTGGAGATGACTGAACAACTGCCCAGCCACGGGAAGAGGTGAATCAATTCCTTGCTTTGCTTTCCTTGTGTGTACAACTTTTGCCTGCTTCATTAAACTGTCTTTAGCTCTACCCATGAGTTTTCCAGATTTACCCTCTGATTTTCTCTCCCATCCCACTGGTGGGGGAGTGGCTGCATGGGCCATGGTTCCTGGCTGGAGTTAAACTGCAACACCTGTCAAACAGTTGACAATTTGTCGTGCTCCATTTGGATTTTAATAAATGTGAAGCTGGCAAAAAAGTGACTTGGGTAGAGTCAGAAATTGATCCAAACATTGAAATATTTCCTATCCCAACACACTGCAGAGAACTCTGAACAACTTTTGTTTTGTTTTGGGAGGGATTTTTCCTTTGTATTTTTGAATACCAAGCTATAAATCGCAAAACAAGATTCTTATTTGGATATGAACCTTGAGGAACCATAGTCAGGATATTTGGCTCTAGGTTTTTGGGTCATCCAATTACAACATTCTTGAGGCTGTGCTAAGCTGCAGCATCTCCAAACCTCCCATTGAGGGTAATTTTCTTAAGTGGGATAGGCACCTGCTTAGGAGATGTTGGTTACGTCCAGTGTGTCCAAAATTTTCCACTGCTAACAGTTTTTTATTGTCTGCTAAGGAGTGATGCTGGCAGCATTTTCTTGTGATGGCACTAGAAGAGCAGTAGTAATGATTTAAAAGCCAGGAGCTTTGAATTATCGCTTAAGGTTCTTGATTAGCTAGGTACTGTATTCTCCTTACATTTGTCTACAAGAAAAGATGCATTAATGGGAAGTTTTCCAGATGTCTCTTCATTAAAGTGAAGAGGTCACATTTTATTTGCTGCTAAACAAAACAGTACATTACATTGCAGATTATTCTACCTAAGTGTGTGTGCTTGGATGATACTTCACAGAGAGCAAGTCAAGTGCAGAACCATATTTCTTTTCTTCTTGAGAGCCATCTTGGCTCAGAAAATACCTTTTCTCTCCAAATGGTAAGGGATTTGTGAAACACCTCTAATCTTGCCTGCTCTGTGCCATAATTTCAAATGCTTTCTCTGGACTTTTTAAGCATAAATCAAGGTACAGCAGGAGAAATTTTGCCTAGCAAAGTCCTGGAAACAAATTTCTACTGGACTGCAGTTTAACAGGATACACATTTGCTTTCATTTGTGTGTCTGCCTCTTGAGCTTAACAGCTGCATCTGTGTGTCCAGAATGCAATTACATAGTCTAAAATCTGTGACTTAAAGACTGATTCACACTTTAGAAGTTAAAAAACTGAGTTGTCTCCTTTGACACACAAAAAGGTCATACATGGACCGCTCTCATACCATCTTTTAGGAATATTGGATGGTTTAGATTCACTTTGCATAAATAATTAAAGATTACAGGATAGGTAGCAATCAGAAAAACTATTGAGCTGCAAACCTTGACCCAAAGGAACAGATGGAACAACCTGATGGAACAGTAATTGTGCTGGTTTGAAAGTAAACCAGTGGGAGAAATGGACCCCACAAAATTACCTTGAGAGAGATCTCAGGTCAGAGTTACAGTTTAATAGAAAGATTACAATAAATGCAATCCTTAGAAGGGGTCTACCTTTCTCCAGACCTTCTCCCTGGTGTCTTAAGCCAGCGATTCCTGAGGGCTAGCCACATCAGTGAAGAACAAAGCAAAATAGGTGTTCAGTAACTCTCTCTTCTCTGCAACCTCTGCTTCTTTCAGTAGCAGGCCCATATTTTGTATTCTTTTGGTTTTTGATGTGTTTGAAGAAGCCCTTGCACTCTCTCAGAAGCTACAGAATGAAGATCTTTCTCTTTGAAGCAGCTTTCATGTAAGTTTTTTGGTTTCCCCTCATGTACCTCCTTGGCAAAACAACATGAAAGGAAATACACATGCTGCTTAATTAAAACAGTCTTGGTTTTACACTTGGCTTATGTGCCAAAAGAAAGGGAAAGGTCCAGAATGCGGGAAAGACTACATGAAACACTAAAGCAAAAACTTTTATGTTATTCATATCTACGTCAGCCATATTGCATGTGGGATATTATTTAATTTAATGTCAATTCAAGATGCAGCAACTTGCTTACAGGAGTGAATGAGATTGCCAGCTCAGTAGCAGTAGAAAGTTCTAGCTCCTGACAGGTTTGTAGGTAGTTTACTAAAGAGATTTCTTTTTGGTCTCTACCTTATTACCTTATTATCTGATATAGGTAATGAAGCAGAGTCATGCTGTTCCGGTAATTCTGTCCATTTGCTAATAATTTAACCTGAAAATAACTAAATATGTAATGCAATTCACAATATTTTTTCCAGAGCTGTAATTGTTTTTTGAGGTGATTTTGGTGTCCATAAAAACATAGCAGGTCAAGCAAAATGGTAGCAAGGTTCAGGATTTGCTGGTAACACAGGTTTTACCTTCCAAAAGGGAAACAGCTGCCAGTCTTGCACTCTTGGGACTACTAATGTGCAGTTCAAGGCTAAAGCATAGCTGAGCTGCTGGGTACTGTGGAAATTCAAAATCCTTTGAAAAATCAGTTACGAAATCATGTATTTTGTGAGTTTGAGTATTTGGGGAACTTAAAATGTTGTACTGGAGAAGACTACTATGGTTTTTCGTATGGAGATCTTCTCTTACATCTGCAGCTGGAAGTTTTAGCAGCTACTAATGCTCAGATTGCATCCAGTTAACTTCAGTTCTGGTTACCTAAAAATAGTGACTACCTGTATCATCCACTATAGTTCTCATGTGCCTAATCACAACACTCTTTGTTACTTCTTTCTTTTCCGTTCTTTCTGGCATGCACCTTCCCTCGCATGTCAAGTTCACTCTACAGTCTCATATTTCAATTACCACAGTTTAAGGAAATGTCGTGTTGTGTTGGAGCCTAAGAATAGAAGGTGCTCATCAGTCAACATTTTTATAGCGTGCTAATCATCACTGCAGTGTGCTGATTTGGCACTCTGGATTTTGACCACTGCCTTGGTCAGTCACCGAGAAGTTCTATTAATTATTTGCCTATTCGTATGGATTTGTTTCCATCATGGCCACCTAGATCAAAAGGAAGGGAAAAGAGGACAAAAATCATCAAAATTTCTGTCTCCGATGAAAAGTATTATACACAGCCTGAATTTAATAAATGCAGAATATAACCTATGTGAAGAAAAAGAACACACATTTTCCTCAAAAACATTCAGTCTGGGTTATGGATAATTATAGTATAAATAGATGATGTAATCTGATTTTATTAAATAGAAGTTTTTTTCTTAAAAAAGAAAGTCCCTACGTATTAGAAAGAATGGTTTTGTTTCTTTAAAGGCATTAATGGGTGGAAAGGTTATATTTTCTATGTATTGACATCTGCTACAGAAATGAACTTTGGATACAGAACTTTAGTCCTTACCCCTACTCATTGTTACTGTAATTAAGAACCTGCAGAGTTACTCTGATTATGGCTTAGGTTATTGCCACTGTCAAAGAACACCTATTCGTATTACAAAAACCAATTTTATAAATATGTTGGACAAAAAAGCATTGAGATTCTGATACACTAATGCTCTCGCATTCTTTTATGACTCTCACTTACTTTTGACAAGAACTAATAAGTATATTTAATAAATAAGTGCATATCAAGCAAGGATATATAGAACCATATATATGTATAAAGTGTATGTAAGAGGACTACAGATTCAGAAATTGTGTTCCACCCCATTTCTCCATAGTTACAACCTCCCACAAATTATCGTTTTTCCCTAGTTAACCTTGGTTTCATAGCTGCACTGAGGAGATGTGATGTTTATGCCATGTGGAAAGACTTTCCCTTCCTGAGTGAATCTTATTCTGTCTTACCAGACTGCGTCATGATTACCAGGAGCATCTGGCAACAGGGGCATCTTCCTCCCTAATGGATTGCTGCCAGTAAATTGGTTCATTCTTACTGGCCTCTGCATCCCAGCCACATTTGATGGGAAAAAATTTGATTGGATTCCAACAAGAAATATAGTTGATCAGATTTCAAAGTATTTGCTCACTTGTGAGACAAATACTTGTCATACTATGCAGATTGGTTTTTGGCAGTAGCCCAAGTGTATTCCAGTCCTCAGTTAGTTGTCTTAGCAGCCTGAGGGTGAGTCTGCTCAAGCCAAAGTTAGTGTCTATAAAGTCAAGAATGCTGTCCTACAGGACAAAGACCTTTTGCATAAGGAAAATTCCATATTTTAAATTAATAATATCAAATTCACAAATAAAAGTATACCTATTGTGAAGGGAGAGTGGATTTATGTCCAATATTTAATTCAGAAATAGGGGGAGAAGAAGACAAATATGTTAGTGAAGAAAATAAAAGAAAGAAGATCAGAACACCACCTGGTCAGACCTAGTGCCGTCATGAATCATAAAACATTTTACCCCATTCGCTGAATCATAATAAAAGCCTAGGTTGAAAGGGATGTCTAGATGTGATAGTTATGTCTTGCCTCAGGCTGGGATAACTTGAAAGTGCAATGAGGTTCCTCAGAACCTTGTACATCCAAGTATTGAAGCTCTTCATGGATGGAAATTCCTATGAGAGTTTCAACTTTCCAGTTCACTTTTTCCTTATTAAGAAAAAAATATTCACTGAAACACCCTGACATTGAGATTTTCCTAAGTATTTTTTTTTTCCAAAGCTTTCATTTGAGATTTGCTTCAGAGGCCTCATGAATGTAAGCTGTTCATTTTGTGTCTATGAAACTTAGTGGTGTAGAAGCCTGTGAAGTGATCACACATTCTACCTCATCATCAACCAGGGTCTGTAACCCCTGGCCTTGGCTTGGTAGCTCATCCTAATTTTTAAATAGTTCTTTTTCCCAAGGGACAGGGACCAAGAAGAACAATTTTTAATGTCAAGCGAAAATGTTCCAAACAGAAATAATTATATTCTTCCATGAGGAATGTGGCAGCTATCTCATTCCACAAATATTACTGTGCTGAAGTATTGACACCAGAACTTCCACTACTTTTTGCAAGGTAGTTTCCAATTGTTAAGTGATTTCACATCTTCCTCCATCTCAGTGTTGTAGCAGGTGTTAGCAAAACCCAGGTATTGGCACTGAAGATTGCTGAAACTCATTTTGCCTTGATGTCTGGGGCTGGGGAGGACAGGTAGGAAAGGAGCACATTGAGGGGCTGTGCCCAAGGGAAGCACCACAATTCTAAGTCTAAAGCAAACACAGTACAAAAGCAGTATCCTGTGCCATAGTCAGAGGAACCTGGATGTTCATTCGGGATTTCTGGGCACATTGCAGAGATGCTGCTATTGCTCTGGGACACTGGAAATCTAAAAATGTTGTAGGGCACTCAGTGATATTTAAAAACAGGAAGGCGATGGCACAAACTCTCCTAGTGTTCCCCGCAAGCTGTGACAGCTGTGCTGTCTCGCAGGATGCCACAGAGCTGTAACAGAAAAATGCAGTATGATGCTCCTCTGTGTTGCTGATTTATATTCTAGAATGAAATATTTTAATTAAATTATTGTGAAATTAAAATATGATAATTTTCAGTAAATGGAGTAATTGGGCATTAGAGGAGGAAAATGAACTGTGACTGGGGCAGCAGTTTAGTACTGCAGGAAAATTGCAGTAAGCCTAATGAGGTGCTAAAAAGGAAAGTGAAAGCAATCCCAGTTAGATAGTTGATTTAAAAACCCAGTTGCTTTAGGGCTTTCATGTAGAATGTATCAATCTCATTTTTATCTACAACACTTTATCTATTATTGTCAACCATTGTCATGACAGTGTGAGCTTCACCAAATGCGCACAAAGACAAGGGGAAGTTGAAGTTAATTTAAAATGCAGTATTTTAAAAAATTAAAATCTTATTTAAGCTGTGGTCAAGTATAGACTGTGTTTTACTGTATTAGTTCTGAAAGTAACATGAAAAATTGAAATAAACTTTGAAAGGCCTTGCTATTTCATAAACAAAATATGTATATACAGGGTGTCTTCTAATATGGCTGTTGAACTCAGAGATATGCAGATTACTAAATATTCACCAAAATAAATACATTTGTACACTTCCTGGCATAATATATAGGGCATTTATACAGAGTGCTGGCTTAAATGCTTTAAGGCATCTTAGTGTTCAACATTTAGCTCCGCTCCATATATAATCTCTTTCTTTATATCCACAGTGTTATCTGTTGGCTGATTTTAAAATAGGCTTTCTCTAACAATTGTATTCATGGTTCCAGTCTGGTCACTGAAATCATGTTACACTCATGAACTAGCAAAGTGCATATGTATATATTTAATTGTGCCTATGCAAATAAATTCATTGAGGTCTTGTGTGACTAGAGATGGACACAGTCAAGAGTATTCTACAGTATCTTCCCAAACTTTTGCTGTTCTTGCTTGAAAGAGTGTAGGACAGCTAAGAGAATGAGGGAGGTTGGGTCTAGGACTCAGAAAAGGAATTTCAAGTTCTGGGGCTCTTAGTCTGTAAATAGAAAGTCTGTAAATAGAAAGTCAGATGAGAGGTGTGTTATACTCATTTACTATATTTGGAAAACAAAATCAAGGCACATGCCTGCGTATTTTTCACTCTCTGTGTATGGGACATCCCCTGTAAAAAAGATTTTTTTGTTAAAAAGAGGTGCCAGTGAACTGTCTGACACTGTAAGTATAATGTGAACCAACCAAGGGAGAAAGCGAGTGAACTTGGAAAGAAGACTATAAACAAAACATCTCAATGCCTTTCCCCGCGGAGATTACTTTACCTAGAGGCAGACGGAGGTGCGGGGCTGGCGAGTGGCAGCAGCCTGCTGGTGCCATCCGGAGCTCAGCAGCGCTCCGGCACAGGCTGCTGCTGCTGCTGCTGCTGCTGCTGCTCGGCGGTGCGAGCCTGACATCTACTGTGTGCTGCGGCAAGGGAGCCCAGAAACACACAGCCCTCGGAAATTCATGCAGCTATTCCCCTTCCTATGAACCGTTTTTGCACTGTCCCTTCTCGACCATCAAGTATTTCTTAGGCAAACTATACATTCATGCTGAAGGATTTGTAATAATTTCAGACCTTATCATAAGGAACTTCCAAACGATGCGTAACTTCCAGTTTGTAATGAAAAAGCCCTGCCCAACAAAATGAGCAACAACAATAATGTTTATTTCAGTCTGCATAAAAGCTACTGACATCTGTGACTCAAAGAGACAGAGGTTACAGCGACCTACGGGGTCCCTAGACATAAAGGGTCTAGAGAGTAAGTCAAATGAGGAGCAGCTGAGGGAGCTGGGGGTGTTTAGCCTGAAGAAGAGGGGTTCAGGGGAGACCTTATCACTCTCCACAACTGCCTGAAAGTAGGCTGTGGCCAGGTGGGAGTTGATGTCTTCTTCCAGGCAACCAGGAAGAGTAACAGGACAAGAGGACATAGCCTCAAGCTCCAAAGGGGAGGTTCAGTTTGGTCTTCAGGAAGATTTTCTTCACTGACAGTCTTCTAAAGCATTGGAATGGATATATTTGAGAAAAGACTGCATGTTGCAGTGCAATGTTTTAGCTGACAAGGTGGTGATCAATCAAAGGCCGGACTCATTGATCTTGGAGGTCATTTTGCCTTAATGATTCTGTGATTTTAAGACCCAAAGGAGCTGGTCGTGGACTGTTCCTGACCCATGTGCTCTCCGCTGGCTGGAGACAGAACTAGCTAAGCAGAAGTACTAAGCACTGGATTTCAGACATCAGTGAAGCTGCTTGAATGCAGCTGGAGATTTAGAAAATGCTGCTAATTCTGTCACGCCCTCAGTAGAAAGATGCTCAAATGTGTTAAAGAATTTAGGTCAAAGTGTCCAGCTCACTTCTAAAAATAAACTATAAGATAAAATTCGCAAAGTCAAGGCAGAACTTGAAAAGCCTGCAGGCACACCAAGGTACACAGTGGGTTCAAGAGAGGAAAGTCAGACTTGGATCCTAACTTCTTTTGATTTCCTTTTAATTGTTTTTATTTATGCTATTAAGGTGCCTAGATACATTTGAAAGCTTTACCCTCCTGATTAGTTAGCTGAACATCCAACTCCCACCTGGAATTCAATGTGATTCCTACCCGGAAAGAGCACCTCCAGATGCTGACTCATTCCCTTAAATGCACACAGCTTAGGATGGGCTAAATTATTCCGCACAGGTTCTTACCTTTTTCCTCTGACAGAAGAATTACTGTCAGGTAATTACTTAAACTCTTAACATGCCACTCACATTAAATGACCTTATATAACCACCCCACCTCCCAAAAATTGCCTGAGGAGTCATACTAACCTAAAAATTAATCTGATTACTCACTACTAGAAGAAGGATTCTTGAATTAGATGATTTCCTGGATGTCCTCAGGAGGTATAAAGATTATGACAAACCCTAAGAAAGAACTTTCTTCAGGGAGATACTCTTCTGAAAAGGGAGAACAAATCCAAATGCAAAAGACAAGAAAAGAAAATTCTATAAATTACTTAGATTTTATTGTCATAAAAAATTTAAAATTCTGTGATCACTACAGAGCTGTGTGGTCTGTGTGTATAGCTCTGCAAAGCCTCAGTCTTCAGGCTCATCTCCCACACTGAGGCAAAGAGAGGCAAAGAGCAGGAATGACAGACAGGGATTTTGTTCTGCCTGCTGTGACAAAGAGGAGCAAAACACTGAAAATTGGCCCAAGTAAGGTTAAAATTTTAGGAGAGCAGAATAGCAAGTTGACATGTACATTGATGTATTATTTTTAAAAAGATATCTGAAAATACTATTCCTCAGATATAATCCAGACTACAGGACAGCACCCAGTGCCATTAATCAGTTATTTTCTTTTCAAAGCTGACATTAGGAATAACCTTGAATAGGTCCCCAGACTGACATGTTATGGCAAAGTCCTAATGATTCAGTTTAATAATTTTAAATTAATTCTTATTTTTCCCCCATCGTCTGATTCAGTTTTCGACTTTCTGGTAACTGTCTTACACTTTTATCTCGATCAATAATGTTGTGAGTAGTCAGAGCACCTGACAGATGACAACATCTTTGTTATTTAAGGAGGTCTCTTATGACATGGGACCATCTACTAAGGGCATTTTCTGGGAAAAAAAAAAGCTTTTACTTTATAATATACTGCAGATGCAGATGGAAAGTGATGTATTGCGTGAAGTACTAAACAAAGAAATAAATAACCAGCCATAGGAGTATTTTTTTCCTTCCTGTCACAAAGCAATCTAAATTTTAGTATTTATTCTAGAAATGTCCTAGCCTCTTGGAGGCAAATTATGCATGAAATAATGCAATTAAAACTGAAATAAAAGATTTAAATGCAGCCTCTAGAGGCATCAAATGGCACCACACTGTCTCACTCTTTACTGCCTCTTAAAATGATTGCTCAATTTATAGGAAAATCTTTCCATCCTTGCTCTTAGAATCCTCTGGTTTTGATGGCGCTAATCATAATTCAGTTTCTCTATGGCATGGGAAGATGTCAACATTTCCTTCGTGCTCCAAAATGAACAAACAACTCCATGAACAAGTACAACATTATTCCTTATGCAAGAAGGAGAGTCTTAGGCCCTGATTTCTTGGCTGGTTTGCTCCAGCTTTTTCTTCAGAAGATACTCTTATACCTCTCCTGAGAATCTCAGTTAGTACTTTTGTCACTGTCAGCCTTAGGAATGACTTTTCAAATTACTAATGACACCAGTGTGAAGTGAGGAATATTTGGGAGTGGTAGATGCCGACTTCAAAACTGCTATAAATGTAATGTTTCCAACAATATAAGTGATAAGGGTGGAAAAGACACACACGTTTGCAGTAGTGTAACATCTTGCAAAGAGCCTAAACTACTCCTTTTTTTCTCTTCCCTCACAATAAATTGCTAGAGTTTTAATGACAGACATGTAACACCCAGAAACACAAGCAAAATAAATGAACACATTTTTCTTGAATTCACTTGTCAAAAACAATTGTTTCCACCACCAGTTTCATTTGGGAAAGGTAATTCATGCCAAAAGAGGAAGGAATTGAGTCAATTTTCAGTTCACAGAACTTAATAGTTTATCTACTGGCGCATCAGGGCCATAAATAACTTCACTAAAGGTTCTCTGACTGTAGTAAACTACGTTGCATAATCACAGAAATTGATTTTCTTGACACAAACAAAGATCAATCTATGGAAACTTCTCTTTGTGACTGTGAGCAATGAAGGGATATCATGACATCAGAATAACTTTAGACAACACATTTGCATTGTAAAAAAAACTCTTTGAGAGGATCACCGATATGTGACTGCTAGCTTGAGTACCTGAAATATCACAGAGTAACCTCAGGATTTGTTATCACAATGTAACTGTGGTGTTGAGCTTCTAAGAATCAATCTCATAAAATCTCAGTGGCAAGTTTATGAAAACGAGCAAGCCAAAAAGACCCCTTAGGCAGAGATTTTCAGAGCTTGTTATACAGAAGGTCTAAAATAAATGCCATGAATAGCATCAACATTTGAAGTAGCCCACAAAGTTAGATTTTGGCAGCTTCCAGCTGAAGTGAGTGACATACTATTATTCAAAGTCTTGCCAACATGGGATACACCAAAGAGGGCACACCATGAACGTGATCATACCCAGCAAGCCCTGACTTGCCTCAGGCAGAGAAGTTTCTGTTTGCATGACCTGCTTCCAATGATCCAGAAACCTTTTGGTTCAGTCCCCATGCGATGGGGTAGTAGAAGATCTCTGACAGCAGTAGTTCACTGCAATTTCGGTCAGATTCCAGTTCTGTCACGCTTGAACACCATCACGTGAGCATTCGGAGCAGTGCAACCTTCCAAAGGGTTTAGGTGTTCCAGAAAAGGACAGAAACAACGTCTCACATAGCAGAATAGTGAAATTGGTTCCTCCTTTTCCTACCAACAGAGACATGCTCGGTAAGCATTAGTTTAGCTGGTACAGACAGAGATAACAGAATTAATTTTTCAGGAGGTCCACCATTGCACCAATCTGTTTAAAAGAGCTGAAATAGTTTAACTGTTGCAAATGTTCCAAAATGAATGTTTTGTGCAATTATTCACAATTAGATCTTTAATGGATTTATAAGGTCCCTTCCAACCCAAACCATTCGAGGATTCTATGATGTTTTATGTTGCTGTTACAATAGTATTTAAAAAAGGATAGAAATTTGCAGAATCCTTTAGGCGAGACTACTAATGCCATAGTTAGAGATTTTAGGCCTAAAAGTACAGCAAATCATATCAGTATATTAGCCAATATGCTAGTTAATATGCTCCAAGTAACAATGCACACAGCCTTCAATATCTGAGGAGTTAAGTCTTTGACTCCTGCATCTGGTATAAACCTTCTTTGCTAGTAAAATATTTTCCAGGCCTGTTAATTAGAATATTGTCTTGGAATATTTCTCTAATTGTGGAATAGGCCCTGGAAAGCTACAGGTCTCCCCCAGTGAGAAAATCTAAAATGCAAAATGGACAGCATTAGAGACAGGTTCCTTTCCAAGCTGTGCATAATGTACCCTTTGCCCAAAGTTAATGGGAAAACACTAGTAGTGCCAAAACAGCACTAAATCTAATAGAAGACAGGAGACAAAGCATACAAAACGTCATGATCTGTATTACAGAAATGATAGCACAAAAACTATTAGGCAGAGAATAAGCTGTATTTAAATAGGAATATCAAACCATCTTAGAACATTGTGTCAGGGTTGGTAGGCAGTAGCAGGGCATATGTTAATAAAAAACATTGTGACAAAAGCATCTGTAATAAAATTAACAAAAATTCTATCAGTTACAGACTTCAGAATGGTCCATTGTAACACCTGTGGGCCAAATAAGCACTACTGGCTTGTGGCACTTACCCCTTAGAGGCGTGTGGAACCAAAGCAGCTGAAATGACAGTAAGAGTATGAAGGTCACTACAGACTCATCCAGATTTATTGTGTGAGTGGTGTTGACAGAACATAAGAATGAGAAACCTGATTTATAGAGCATGGGCTACTCTACAAAGGTAAGTGAGCAGAGCCAGAGATAAGATGTTTTGTAAATGCTTTATCAAAGATTGTATATATAAATACAAAAGCAGATCACGATGTCTTTGATGGTAGAATTTGAAGATTTCTGAAGAAATGGGATGTTTTACAATGACTCATATCATAACAACGAATCACAATATACCAGCAGCTGTTCATGTTGGCAGAATTATGCTTGCCTGCCTTAGATGTATATTAAATACACAGATGTAAACTGCCAGATAGGAATAATGGAGAAGACAGGAGAACTTACAGGACTGGGTTGTTTAGTTTTATGAAGAGGCTTTTTCTTACCCTAAGGGACTAAAAACTTAATGCGTGGGGATTTGGTGGGCCACATGGAAGAAAAAAATCTGTAGTATTTGCAGCTGATGTCCATACAGAAAACAGCATTATAGAATACAGTCAACACTGAGATATTATTATCAGCACTTCCTTTCTACTCTTAATTTTCGTGCAGAAATGTTGCATTGATCCTTTCCAGAAGATCTTCAAGAGTCCCAGCTAAACTGAAATACAAAAATATAAAGAAAGAAGAAATGCTACGTCTTTACGCAAGCAAACTATTTTGACTACTGAAACAGATCCAGGTAGCTTAGATATGAATGCAGCTAATCAATACCAAGATGGAAAAAATTGAAACAATGTTTCTAAAGTATGAGATTTTCTGGGATTATGATCAAGATTATCTATTTTTGTCTAAAGAAAATTCAACTGTTTTGAAAAGATATGGAAATGAGACTGCTACAGGCAGGCATTGTCCAGGATTTTAGACTGTGCAGCATCTTAGTAGTTAAAGTGCTAGCAGTCATGATAGTACTTATGGCAACCTCTTTGGCTTCATGGGTAAATTCAGTATCAGAACTGAAGTCGTCACCAACTGCAAAACTTATTGTTTTAGAATTCCAGTGGTCTAGTAAGAAAATTGTACTGTAACACTTGACTGTTTATTGGACACTATTCAGCGTCTGTCTTACGTGAGCTGAAGCTGATAGCTGTCATTACACCAATCCTTTAAGTGATTGTCCCTTACAAAAGTGAAGGAAGACACATACTCTAATATTAGAGATCTCCATTTTTGTTCTGGGTTGTCAGAGTTATTTGTTATTTTGTCACTGTCTATTTTGCTCGGAATATTGTTAAATCCTCAAGGCAGAAGTGTATTCCTAGGAGAATCCAGAATAGATGATACTATTTGTACTACTATAGGCATTATTTGATACTAACTGTAAGTATTTATGTTCCTAGCTTTAAGCTCTTCTTCTGAAACATAAGTGCATTCCAATTATTTTATTGTTATTGCTGTTATTATTCCTGCTGTTTCATCCCTCAACAACTATCTTATTGTGCTAGCTACTGTACAAACAATTCAGCAGTCATCACTAAACTCCTTCTGCCAAGGCAGGGACTTGGCAGCTACCATCACACTGTGGTTCTTCCTGCCCTGCAAAACCTTAGGCAGTGTTTGGGGCTCTTCAGCTGAGGCTGCAGAGATCGAATGCACTCTGCTATCTTAATCATTAATATTTTCCATGTTCTAACAGAGAATGTCTAGTCCTTTTTATAATGTGTCTCAGGTGTTTGGCAGTAGCTGAGCAACGGCCGCTTAGGAGCATTCACAATATTTTCCATTGTTTTGACTGGACAGAGTTGTGAAATCGCCCTGCTGTTTCATGTTCTCTCAGTGTATGTATTATGGAAACCCAGGAGCACACTGCTGATTCAGGCATTTCATTTTGGTCTGCTGGGATCCATTTTGTGTATGTTCATGCTGAGGTTTAGAATCAGGGTCTTTTTCAGTTTATAATGATTTGTATTTCGTGTGTTCTGGTTTGTTTTTTTTCAAACAGGGATTTTCACTCTTCCTGTAATATTTGCTTAAAATGCTGAACCACTTTCCTGATCACTTTCAAACTCTTCCTCCATCTATATTCTTATCTTCAAGTGCACCTGAGACATACTCTATATAATTGATATTAAATTAGAGTCTGTATTTCCCTCTCTCATCTCACGATTTAATGTGAATGTGGGATTAGTGTCTTTAGAAGACATGCGAGTTTGCCCTCTCAAAACAATTATTTGATAAGGCATATCAAAGCCGGTTTTATTTTTACACAATGCTGGAAACAAGTACCAGGCTCTGTGTGCCTGAGCAGAAGGACGAACATTATCAGATATGCAGCCTGTGTGTTTGTGTACACTTCTATTGTTACAGCTTCCTTAAGCATACTACAATAGTATCTTTACTTGATCAAATTGTATTTTTTTTGAGATTGAAGAGAGTACAGGGCAGGGAAGAGAAGGAAAGAGAAATAAAACAAAGAGAAAGGTGTGAATTAGAGTAGATGAAAAGATGAAGGAAGACATCAAAGCTGGATGGGAATCAGACAGGATTTTGCTTGCTATTAGCAACTTTAAAACTGGAAGGTGAATTAAAAGGCTGGAACTGGAAACTGAATGGTTATTTTCTTGTAAAAAAGGTTATGTAAAAAACATAAGCAAAGGAATTGCATTCACATGATTGTCAAGAAGCTTCTTCCTAATGGATGCACATATGATTTATCCATGTGATACTTCAGGAACTCATTCTCTCTGAAATATTCTATCTATTTTCTTTTTATTTTACAACCTAAAACCAAATGAAATTCTGAGCCAACATAAAAAATAATTGTTTTTAAAGTGTGCACATGTCTGACCCTGAATTTCTACTACAGCCAGATCAACTTATTGAGGCAGCAAGTACCCGCTTTCTGCATTTACCTGTCAGGTTTCCCTCTCTAAATTCCACCCAAAAGCTACATCACAATTAAAACATAGATTTATTAATAGATTTTACAAGAACAACCATGAAATTATTCCTTTTTTATACTCAAGAGAAAACCTTAAATGTATAATGGACATTGAAAATATTTCTTCCTGTCATGACTCGAATATGAAAGGAAGATAATTGCGAAGACTGATATCACCAGAAAGAGTTAGATGCATTTCAAAGCAGATATATAACTTGGTTAGAAAAATGTGACCTGACACAAGTCCATGTTTTTCTCAATAGACAGTATACAGCAATGCCTGGTAGCACCCATACAGAAAAGAGGTTTGTGATTCCTTCCTGATTTACCCCCTTGGCTTCTGGTTATAATGACAGTGATCTGATGAACTCCAGATTGAACTAGGATCATCATATCATTTGATGGATTCACCCTCTCTTAACTTATCTAATCCTATTTATTATTTTAGCCTCTACAACATCCTGTGGCAATGCATTTCATAATGTCATTGTGAGTCATGAGGAAAGCACCTCATTTTTTATGTTTGATTTTGTATACTTTATTATGTGCCTTGTGGTGTTTGTGTTATAATAATGATGAATCATTTCTATTCACCTTCTCTATGGTGTCAACTTTATACAGCTTTTGTCCTTCAGGATATTTTTTCCACAAGCTGAATAGTCAAATCCTGTTTCTCTTGGGGAGCATCTAGCCATATATCCACCTGCCTCCAATATCTAATTATAATTATATATAATTATATTTTTATATTATATATCATGTAGAACTCAGTATCTGAACAGCATACAGACCACAGGTTTCACTCTGAAATTCCTTCCTAGTATTCAGTTTAATTTGTCTTCCGGACTACCTTGAATACAGACCTCATATTCTCAAAGTATTATCCACAGTTACCCCACAGTTTCATTTTTGTTGGAAATAATTTTCAAGTAATGGCTTACTTTCTCACCTCGTTATTCATCTTTGGGGATAAGCTTGTCTAATTAAGAGCAATTTCTCCTGTGAAAAACAAATTAAGATACTTTTATACAATTTGTTATTTATGGGAAAATTTTAATTTGGTATTCCTGTACTTGCAGTCCCCCTAAAGATTCCGCTTTATAGTCCATGGACTTGGAATGGCCCTAGTAGGCAAGTTTTTGTACAGTTGAATAGTTATCAATTACTTCTAGGCAGATGTCTGTGGTAGTAAATTTGCGAGATACCGTTTTTACTGCTTGTCTAACTAGATGACAAAAAGAATGAAAGGCCAGTTAAGAGTTTTATATAATTAATTCCACGAAAAATAGACATACCCATCTTATCTCAGTTCCTGCCCAGCACAACTCATTATGTTTTCCCTTGTAAGCCATTTAGGCCTTATAGATGTCTTTTAGGAAAGCATATGTTCTTTGGATGAAAACCACAGATAACTTCACCCCATTCCCATTGGTTACATCTGCTAAAAAATTGAGTGTAATTTTGTATCCTGTTCATCTACTAGAGATAAAATTGTCTTGATCTTTCTCTGCCAGACTCTTCAGTTGTTTTTTAGCAGATCTACTTCCCTCTCTCCAGCAAAGCATCACAAACACTACACGGAATGGGAAATAAGAGCTATTCAGACCACTACAACCAGACATGATTTGTTTTTCCCTGGAAGGATTACTTGTCCAATTACTGCTTTCAAACATTTTGCAGCTGATGTTATGAAACCATGTGGCGTTAGCAACTATATAGTACAAAAGCCTTTAAAAATCAGCACAGATTTCAAAATGGAACCATGGAGGAAACAGTGGTAAGCATGTCTAGAGGAAGAAAAGGGACCAGGTTTTAAAAGCTATGACAAGAATTACTACTTTTGTTCCTAAAGAAATTTACAAAACCAGCTTTGCCTCACTGCAGTTCATCTCCTAACTAATTTAGTCAACTCTAGAACTGGTCTCTCTTTCAATGCATCTGAAAAAATTTTGTCCAACAACAGTGACTCCAAATTGATTTTTTCAAAAATAGTTCTCACCTATGCCACATAATTTTCATGCTGTTACGTGCAGACAAGGTACAGGACAGAAGGTGGAATACAAAACAACACATGAATGGCTGTGGAGAGGAGGTAACAGAGACTCAGATCCCAAGACATTAAGCTTGGAGACATTTTTCTTTAATATGTGTTGAAATAACCTGCAGTGAAAAACAGTTGTAAACTCAGAGTGATTTTTATTTTTTCCAGAAAAATGAAATATCTGTAAAATAAACAAGAGATTGGTAGTAGGAAAATAAATCTGTTTTGTGCAGGCTAGAAATCTGCTTACAAATGAATGCAACACAAAATTAGATTGCCCCCTAAGGAGTTTGGTGGTGGTACATTATATCAACTTACACTACTATTTGGGGCAGAAAAAGCAAAGAAAAGATGACTTTGTGTGGCATGAAAAGATGGTATATTAATTGTTTTATGAAGACTGTGGTATAATTGATCCTCAGAAGACCTGAGCAGTGCAGGAAGAGAAAATAAAACACTCTGAGTATGATGTTCATCAGGTATGACTTACCAGAGGCACGTGTTTACATTATGTAAGTAATGGCTAAACAAGTGGCAGTAACAGAACTGTTACAGAGCTTGGATGTCCTTCTCACAAAGCTCTGCACTGTAGATGGTCAAATTCGGTCCAACATTTTTATGGGCACCTACCAAACTCAAGATTAGTTTCTGGTTCAAAGCCTGAGTTTGCACTCAGCAGTAAGCTCTTTGAGGAGAAATCTTCTTTCCTAGAGTGAAATACAAGCATTACAAAACTGCTACCAGAGTGGAAAATCTGACACAAAAAACTCAAATAAAGCACTAGATGTGGGCGTTTCAATGACCCTCAAGGGTAGCTCAACGTGCTGTAGCGCAGTTCTAGGACACTGAGCATCTGCATCCTGAGATCCTCCCCAGCTCCTATTTTCCTAATGCCCTGACAGAGTCCCAGGAATCCTTGAGTATCCTTGGGATTTCTTTACTACAGAGCAGTACGCTTGAAGCAGAGATCCCTAACATTGCTGGGGGCTGGCTGACTGCCCAGCAGACAGAAATCTGGGAACATAGCCTCCTCAGCTGTGCATTGGCAATGTTTCTGCTTGTCTCTATTTAATATTAATTCACAGAAGGCAATACGTAGAAACATAGACTCAAAGAGTTGAATTGCCATGGGCAGGGACACCTTCCACTAGAACAGGTTGTCCAAAGCCCCTCCAATTCGGCCTTGAAAACATTTTAAAACTTTATTGAATTGACACTTCCCAATAAAATTGTTTTTTCTTCCAAATATTCCTGTGCAGTCTTGTTTCTGGGGCAATAAGAAATCAGATATCATGATGTGCATCAGCACCTAACTGGCTGCAGCTGTCCATGTTCGTGCACAGAAATGATAAAAGTTTAGAAATCCAGTTCTGCTGGAAATCAACATGCTGAAGAAGTAAAAAAGGTTACAGAAGTATTGTAAGCAAAAAGGTTTTTATAATGGAATTTAACCCTACACATGCTCATGCACATGCTCATGAAAACTTCATCCTTGATTTTTGCAGAATTCTTCTTGTTAAGGAAGTAGTTGGAGGCAGTCTAACCCTGAACATGGATACTCAATTCAGGCAGTGCACAGAGCTCGCTGTGCCACTGACAGGATACCCTTTTGCTAAGCTGTTTGCATGGCTTCCATTAGGGTGTCCTGCTGCTTTTCAGCACAATTTTCAAGATAAAATGTTGCTACCTCCATTTCAGTCTATCTGCGTAACCAGAAAAGGTGCTTTGCAAGGACTTCTGAGTAGCCTGATACACTGCCATTGATTGCCCCTCCCACAGAGAGACTACTGCTAGGCAGCTCAGCTGGCTCCCAGGGTTGCAGCACCTACCCCCTCTGCATGGCAGACCCTGACATTTTGGCTCTTTTTCTGAGGAAATCATTCATTTCAGCCATTATCAGAAAGAAAGAGGGGAAGGAAAAGTTTTGCTGGTTTTTCTGTTTCTTTCCCTTACTTTTCTGTGAATTCAATAGGAATAAAGTAATAAATGAGAACTGATGACCTTACTATAAGTTCAAAGATATTTAAATACATGTTTTAGTAAAGGATGTTAATTTGCTGTGATGAATTATTAAAATGCAGATATAGATCTAATATCGATATCCACCTGTGACAGACAAAGACTCTCTAACTCTTTAAGGTTAGAAAGTGTATGTTTATTTCAGCTCCGGAGAGCTGGAGGGATAACTCCCAAAGGTACAGCTCCAAAGTGACAATGCAACACAGAACTTATTTATCTATCACAAAATACATATTTAGCATAAGCGCCTCCCATTCCCCTGCTTCGTATGGAAATTACCAAAAAGTCATTAAGCATGCGCAGTTCCTGCAATCGAATTGAGTCGGTGGTCATTAATTTGAGTCTGAGGGCTGCTTTGGATGAAGGAATATGGGTCTTCCTTGCTGTGACCTTCTTACTTCATTGGTTTTTGACAATACATTTGACCCTGGAAAACTCCCAATGCACTTTTCTATTGCTTCTAAGTAGGTTGCATCTGGGCAAAATTTGTAACTGTCTAGGCTCTCCTTTGAACCTCTTTTCTTAAGATTATTAATTGTCTATTCTAAGCACAGCTGAGTAAATACCAAATAATCAAAAGGCTACTCTGCATTTAATAATTAATTTCTTTCTAACTAAGTTCTGCATCTTTTTCTATTCTAGTTGATTTTAACAGAACTAACTTTAATCTAAAATCTCTACATTTAAGTGTCTAAAAGAAAACCCTGTGTTTCAGTGAGGTGCCAGACAGGTGTGTTCTACTACAAGAATCTGGACTGTATCTTTTCATAAATGGCAAAGGAGCTCCAGCCTAAATGCCTGTGCCCCAGTAGAGAACCCTGAAGTTCCCTTGCTGCGCAGTCTGGAGGCAGCAGAACCCACTGGAGTTTTCATAGGCTACAAAATTATGTTGTTCAATTGTCTGGCACCAGCACACAGAAATCTCTGCAACAAATGTAACGTCATTGTGTCAGACATGCAGATGACCCGAATCAGAAGCTGGCCACTGCGTGCTCCTTTTGTGTTCTTTTACCAGCCTCCTGCTACCTCCACCTTTGCATTAATCACAGTTTTTGCCTGGATGTATTGTCTTTCTGTGGAACAGCATATACACTGGAACCTTCACACCAAAGGAAATTTGACTGCTCTCTACCTCAGTTGCCTTTTCTGAAAGACACAAAAATAGTTCCCTTAGAAGTACTGTAACCAAATTTTAGTGTAATTGACACATTTGTAGCTATGAGATGTAAATAAATATCCCTTCATGAACAAGACATTATAGGCAATCAAACAAAGCATTGCCACAATGAGGGCATTGTAGGAGACAGCAGTGATTTCTAATTAAACCAGATGAGAAACGAGCATATGTTAGGGATTTTCTTCACCATTTATAAAAAGTATTTAACATACAACAGTCATTATGTTTGGAAAGAAATTTGTTTTAGTACCACCAATCCAACAAGAACACCTGGCTAAATCAGTGTCCTTGGAAATATGCAGAAGGATGTATGTGGTCTCTGCAAAAGCTCCAGACAAGCAAATGTACATCTACTCTTATGTCTTGGATAACCACCTCCGGCAGTTAAAGATTATTTTTGGTTTTAGGCATTTCTGCTATCAGTCTAGCTTTCCTATCCTTTTGTATATATATAATTTAATCTATGTACCTGTGAAGAGGAAAAACAATAATTCAAGGAAAACAGGGATAGGACCATCCAGAGAGTGCTTGGGAGTGGCTGTCTTGTGTATCACTACTTTTTTGTTACCCTGTGAGATGTTAGTACATTCTGGCAAGTCAGGTTTGCTAAATGCATCTCATGTGTACTTCTCATATGGACATCAGGGCCAATCTTTCCATGGCAAAAACCTTTCTCTTCTTTGCCAGGATTTAATATATACAAATGTGTACTCATTTAACAGTTGTTGGCATGCCAATATAAATCTAACATATTTTATTTTTTAAAGACCATTGCTAGTGTTCTTTCCAAGTAAAATATTTTTTTTTAAAAGATATTATGAAATAATTATTCTTCTAAAGTGTAAATAATATAAAATACAAATGTTCAGGTTATAGGCCATGTTGTGAGCCTTAACTGGTATATTTCTGTAGTCCTACTCTATATGGCATCTCAGTGAAAAGACAACCCTTACTCTCACACCAAAAGAACATGGAAAGAAAGCCATATCATATTCCAAGAGAATCAAATCTCCCAAGACTCATGCTGAAGGAAGATGTAGAAATATTACACATTTTTGAACTGCACACTTCACAGACAAAAAACTAAATATTCAGCTATTCATAGAGATAAATTATTTTACCCTACTCCAGTCAAAAAGATGCATTGATGTATTGGGTTTGCCTGGCCAGGGTTCAGTAGTGAGGGGTCTACAGGGGTGGCTTCTGTGAGAGCCTGCCAGAAGCTTCCCCATGTCCAACAGAGCCAATGCCAGACAATTACAAGAAAGATTCGATGCTGCCCAAGGCCAAGCACATCAGGAATTATAGCAATACCTCTGTGATAATGTATTTAGAGAACGTAAAAACATTATTGCACAGTTGCAACTGTGGCCAGAGAAGACAGGGATAAGAATATGCTAGTGCAACAGCTCTGCAGCCAGCCAGGTCAGTGGAGAAGGAGAGGCAGAGGGTTCTCCAGGCAGTGGGGCTGAGATTCCCCTGCAGCCCATGGTGAGACCATGGTGAAGCAGCTGTGCCCCTGAGCCCATGGAGATCCATGTAGGAGCAAAGATCCACCTGCAGCCCCTGGACAAGACTCAAGCCAGAACAACTGGATGCCTGAAGGAGGCTGTGACCCCATGGGAAAACTCTGCTGGAGTAGGCTTCAGGCAGGGACCTGCAGACCTGTGGAGAGAGGAGCCCAGGTTGGATTAGGTTTTCAGAACTCATGACCTGTGGGGAACCCACACTAAAGCAGCCTGTCCTTGAAGGGCTGCACCCCATGGAAGAGTGACTACTGTTGCAGCAGTTTGTGGAGAACTGCTGCCCATGGGATGGACTCACATTAGAGAAGTTAATGGAGAATTGTCTCCCATGAGAGGGATCCCTCACTGGAGCAGGGGAAGGACTCCACTCTCTGAGCAGGAGCAGGAACAATATGTGATGAACTCACCATAATCCCCATTCCCTGTCTCCCTTTGCTGCTGTAGGGGAGAAGGTGGAGGTGGGAAGGCTGGAGGAGTGGGGGAAAGGTCTTTTTAAGGTCTATTTTATTCCTCATTACCTTCCTCTGCTTTTGTTAGTAATAAATTCAGTTAATATCCCAAAGATTAATCTGTTTTACCCACAACAGTATAAGTCCCTATTCAAACCAATATTAACATAAAATTCAGAATACATGAACTAGATGGTACTTCTACAGAGATTAGATACCTGCTGGGAAGCTGCAGGCAAATACTTCTACAAAAAAGAGCAGAGAAGGTAGGTGCATTATATCAATTCTCTTAGGAAAAACTGAGCACATCTCATTGTCATTAGGATGATTGCCAAAGAAGACATTGGCTTTCATGGAAGAACAATATAGTTTATCACTAGTAGAAAACTCAGTTTTGTGATTTTCCTACTTAGATTGAGATAAATAAATTTCATATCTGCTCCACCAGGAAGAACAGATCAGTTGTGAGGGTCACACTTTCTTTGACATTACTTGTTTCTTTTCCTGGCTTTGGGAAAAGCCTTGATACTCAGTCTCCTGTAGGAATTCCAGCAGGCCGTTTTCTCAATGTACAAAGTTTAGAAGCTGGGCTAAAGAAAGCCCTATGAGAATGATTCCTTTGAGTTAGTTTGATGAGAAAAGGACAACAACAAATATAACCCTGATATGGAAAATGAGTGGGGACTATAACATGGCACACACATTTCTCTACCCCACGAACACTACCCAGAATCCTTTTATTCACTGATATTTCTGGTAGAAAACATATTGCCCACACACTCATTTTTCTGCAGATCTTGTTCTATAAAATTACGGTTTTACCTTTCACAGATTACCCTCCCTCTCTCCTGGACTCTTCTATTGACAGCTGGTGTTGGCTGAGACTCTCAATACTGAGTCCACAGTGAGGAGCTGAAGGAAGGGGTCCTCAGCATAATGCTTGAGCCAGATTTCCTCAGGGAATGCTTGCACTATCAGTATTGCTGACGAAGAGCTTCCCTCTCTCTATGCATGCAACGAATGACATAACCCAGAAAATATTTGCTTTTACTATGCTAGTTTTACAAGATGAAGAACACTTTTGTAAAAGATGTGCTTTCAGTTCTTTTTGGTGTATATTACGTGTGGTTTTATGCCACTGTCCTCATCTTCTTTTAGAATTGTGTGTTGGGTGTGTCTGATTTTCCATGGATTATGAATTGAGAACTGCTGCCCTGCACCACAAGGAGGACAATGGGAAAGGGGCTCTTGGAACAGAGGGAAGAACTCAAATCCCACATCCTGCTTAGGATAAATCACTACCATCTGTTCGTACATCTCTGACACAAGGCTTTTTCTTTCCTATTCAGAAAGAAGTTTCTACACTCACTGTTACAGATTCTTAGCACTATATCCCCTTAGATATGGCACACTGTATGCATTTCTGTAGTTTTTGAGGCTGATTTCTCTCACGACTGCTATGTAGAAGACACACTCTGACTTTAGTATGCACAACCATATTTAATGGGACCGTGGAGGAAAGGGAGTAGTGCATTCATCTCCCATAGCAGTGATGAGAATCCAAATCTGATTATAGTGAGGTGAGCAGAGAGTTTGACAAGTATTTGGAAGCTAAGGCTGTTATATTTTTGCTACTGCAACACTGGTGTTAGATCACCAGATCTAACGCCAGTGTTTGATCAAAAGTATCACTCCCTAAGTCCATCAGGGAGTTCACACATTCTATTTTATTTTTCAACCAGCTTACCTCTTTTACCGGAGAAGAACCATTTAAACAAAAGCTTGTGCTTGGTGACTTCTCTGGTAATGTGGCAAACACAGCTGGTAGAAAAGCCAGGTCTTCTGATGCTGGGCCAGGGCTTGTGCCCCAGTGGCATGGCCACTTTTCATGTGAAAATCCCATAGCGTATGTAAGAAGAGACAAAGGCAATACTGTCTAGCCAGTACTGGGAAAAGAGAGGAGACAGATTTCCAGCCCTTGGAGATTGGCCAGGAAATAACCAGGTGATTACATTACGGTAAATGTTCTCCACATAATCATAGAATGGTTTGGGTTGGACGGCATCTGTAAAGGCCATCTAGTCCAACCCCCTGCAATCAGCCTGGACATCCTCAATAAGATCAGATTGCTTGGAGCCCCATCTAGTTTTGAATGTTTCCAGGGATGGGACAACCACTACCTCTCTGGGCAACCTAGTCTGGTGTTTCAATGTCCTCATTGTAAATAATTTCTTCCTTATATCTAGTCTGAACCAATCCTCTTTTATTTTAAAACCCTTTCTCCTTGTCCTATTGCAACAGGCCCAGGTAAAAAGGTTTTCCCTGTCTTCCTTGTAAGTCTCCTCTAGGTACTGGAAACCTGCAGTAAGGTCTCCCTAGACCCTCCTCTTTTCCAGAACGAACAGCCTCAACTATCTCGGTCTGTCCTCACAAGAGAGGTCCTCCAGCCCTCTGATAGTTTTTGTGGCAACAACAGAGCTGTTCCAAGACAGTGTTTACGCAAATGCTTAGAATGTGAGCACAGAACTAAGTGTTTTCCTGAGGAAGAATACATGTTCTACTGTCAGTGAGCCTTTGGAGTTGCTGAAGCTGAATTAAAATAGTTCAGTTTGAACCTCCATGAGACAAATGAAATGCATCTGGGCAAGGTGGAGAAAGCGAAGGACCCCATGGCACAGGTGTAACTGAAGATAGCACTCAGTTCAGAGGGAATTTGCAGGAATGGCCAAATTTTAAGGCATGTTGCCTAGTGCACCCTGCGGAAAGCAACCCCTGCCCACCAAAAAACACCTTGGAAAGGCATTTCATAACAGTGGTTTGGTCTAGTATGAAGACTGAAAGAACAATCCTATAAGCAAAATTGCTTTCTCAGTTAACAAACCCTTAGGCTGGCCCAACATCCTGGCCTAAAGAAATAAAATCAAAATTAGAGAGATGAGCTCAAACCACGAGAGAAAAAATTTTACTCACTGCTGAAAGGGCTCTGTGAAAAAAAAACCTGAAGTCCAACATTCCTCTTCAAAATATCTAACTACTATAGCCTGATTTTCATCAAGTGATCACATTATGTTGATTAATCACTGCAGGAAATGAATACCTCAGTTCAGGTTTTATGCAGACCAGCAAGTGGGTGCAAGGAAGTCTGCATTGTATATTGCTACTATACCTTTCAAGTTTTTATAACCCTCAAGAGAAATGAGGCATTCATAATGTGGGGGGAAAATAAAAATCATAGAGAGCACCATAAATCTAAGGGACTAACTTGTGGAAATCACATCCTTAAACTGACATAGCTGTGATTAACTGGCAATGGCTTTTACAGTTAGAAAAGTTTTTGGATATACTTATTTGCCCAGAGAAAGTTTCTGGTGGGGAGGGAAAAAGAAAAAAAAAAAAAAAGAGCAAGTACAAGTATTTAAACAAATCCTTGTTTTGGGGCTGGTGGGATGGAATATGTTAAACCACAAGCCTTGCACGTCAAGAAGCTTGGTTCTGAATCTGTTCTGATCACAGAGAATTAACTTTCCAGTAGACATTTGCTACATTTTTTCATAAAACCACCCACAGGATTCAGTAGTCTCTCTTTAGCAGAGCACTGAAATAAATCGTTGTTCATAACTGAGCTCTACTTGCTCAGCTTTCTTTGCAAGTCTAGACAATCTCTGTGTCTATAAAACAGTGGTGCCCACTTTCCTGTATTCAAACACCTACTTGGCAATCAAAATACCAACATTGAGAAGGATATATGCATGTGTATATGTGTATATAGTCAGAGAAAACTAAAGTCAATTATTGTGGATACTGAGGTGTATGTAGAGACCTGAATGCTGTGGAATTACTTGTACTTACTCAAGATGTAGGAATAATGCCACAAATCAAAATAATAGTATCCTTCATCCATTTTGCATTTGCTTCCGCCACAGGAAACTGTACAAAGTGAAAAGCAAGCACAGCAGTGCCCTAAGAAATGTAATCTTCCACCAAGGAATACCTTTGTTGCTTCAGAGCAAAGACCTTGATCTTGACAAACAAACAGACCAAGTCTGACCAGGATGGCTGTGCCTGTACAAGCAAAATGAACAGGTCTAAGAACATTGCTGGGCATGAAAGGCAACTGTTCAGCTCACAAAACTCTTAGAGCGATCTCTTGCACAATTTCACTCTACATGAACCCACACACAATTTCCAGTCAGCAGGGACCATGAACCACATCTTTATTGTACCTTTTTTTCTTTCTTTGCATTCATGCATAGTAGAGTTGGCAGGAATATATATGAATAGAGATTCACAGAGCAGATAATGTAAAGGAACAGTTTACACAAAGTAACAATTTACAGACAATAGAATTTGATCAGGAAAGTTAGAATTTTTAGCTTTATCCAATGGGTCAATGATACCCTAAAAGCCAAAATCAAAATCAGTCCTCACTGGGACCAATTCATAAATTGTTGCACTACACCAAAGCATCTGCTGCCCAGGCCACTGAGACACCACTTACAAAGACAAAAGTAAAAATTTTCATAATAAATTTCATGCACACATACCGTCAAGTCTTTCAATCCCCTTAAGAAAATATTTGTTCAAGTAAAACTCAAGACTTGAGGTTTACAAACATAAAAAATCTCCATGGAAAGGAAGCAAATGCCTATGGTAGGTAATTGATGAAAAAGTCCATTTCAAACCAATCAATGGAAATTGTTCAAGCAGATTAATTTAGGAGATCAATAACACTCTTGAACTAAGACCCCAGTAAGCTTTCCTCACAACAATACAGGAAAAGAAGAATCTGTGAAGGAAAGCCCAGCAATTCAATCTGAACCCTGTTTAAAGACAGGGCCAGAACTACAGGTAGGGAGTATTTTGAACTTACACTGCCAAATTTGCTTAGATTATTAGAAAATTATGACAGGAAATTGTGTTTATAGAATTCTTTAGCTTTTAACAGGATCCCTTTTGGCATACCTATTTGGCCACACATTTTTGTTCTCATGTATAAGTTAATAGGTAGTACACATTTTTCATGTTGAAGGACTGTAATTTCAATACATTTTTTGCTATTCATGGCTGCACATTTTTGCATTTTAACTGAAATATACTCAATATTGTATTTTAATGCTCATATCTGAAGGTTTTCTAAAGGCTAGCTCTGTGAGCAAGAAGAGTGACAGGAAAGAGATCTGCAATGGATCAGAAATTAGGTCACATTAGCATAGCTATACAGAATATGAAGTCATTGAACAACATAACAAACAGGAAAATTATCATCACCCCAACAACTCCACTAATTTTTTTGTAACTTTTGGTAGTGGAAGAGACCATTGGAGACTTAATAAAAATAATAAAAAAAAGAGATCTTGACAAAAAAGATAAATCAACTCTCAGAGAGACAGAATTGCCACCTCTCAGGTTTATTAAGTTGTTTAGCAACCACCCAAAGACCTTTGTAACCAGGGCATAAAATGGACTGAATGTTATTGGTACTGTCAAGAGATGAAGCTGAAAAAGAAGATGCAAAGTTCCAAAGCATACAGTATCTGAAGGAATCTGGAGTGAGACTGGTGCTAAAAGATCCTGAGATTTTTGATAGTTATGTCCTACTGATTAGCATGGCAACCATGAAATCAAAGTTTGAATAAGATAATAAAAAGCCAAAGAGTGGAATAATACAATTTCACACACATGGAATATTGTATGAAGCACAACATGCTAGCAATGTGGTAACACATACAGAGCAGGCGTGACTGAATTCCCCACAGGCAAAAATTTAAAAGCCTGTAACAAAACATGTCACTGACAAAAAGTCAGCAAGTCAGACCTACCAAAACCTTTCACATTAGGGTAGTTAAAAACTGTTTGTAATACACTGCATTTGTCAGAGCATTGTAAACTGATATCACGACCTTTAGTTTTGAGTCAAAAGCACTGTTTCAGCTTACGTTCCTATATGCCAAATTTTAAATATATTCTTATGTACTTTCACCTTTTACATTCAAATTACATTTATACCTATTCCAATTAGTTTAGCCTCTGACTCCTCTCTCTTTGAACTTCTTCATACTGTATTAACCTTGGTAGATGGTTGTGAACAGAAATATACCCAAACTCCAAGCTGTTTGTCTAGGAGAGATAGGATCAGGAGAGATAAAGGATTTTTTTTTTTTTTTACAGTAAGCAAAATTGTTTGGCAGCTCACATGGAAGAACAGTCTGATCAGAGCTGAAAACTAGCAAGGAAAGTATCAGCCACCTATTCCCTTTCTGGAATATTTTATCTGTACAGACTCCATTAGAATATGTACATAAAACACAAGACAGGCTCCAAGGAACCGTCAGCTAATTGAGACATTCCTCATTCTGCCTGAGATCTGTAAGAAATTTGCTAACTACTGCTGTAAGCAAACCTGGTACATGCAAATACAGTGAGACTTGGCCCCAGACATGCTACTAGACTGAACTATCCAGCTACAGGACAGCAGGCTGAAGAAAACTACTTTTTTTTCCCCTTCTCATTTCTCCCAAACAATGGAAAGCTTTCTCTTTAAAAGTTACAAATTAGAATTGCTTTGCTGATGATAAGCTCTGGCTTTTGTTGAGCAAACCATAAGCCAGGAGTTCCTGTATTTTTTTCCAGACATGATCCCTGGAGACTTGTGCTGTTCTTGCTTCTGCAGCAGTCACTGTTCCTGCTGCTAGTGTAATTCCCACAGCTTCAGCATCTTGCTAAATGCCAGTTTTCTGGAACTGGCTGGAATCCAATAGCTGACGCCTTGCACATGGGTTTGCTACATACAATGCTGATGCTAAAAGGGTTTTATGCCCTGTTCAGAGGCTTCAATTTCTGTGTGTTGAATTAGACTTCTCTTCCTTAACTGTGAATGGAAAATATTTGCAGCATTTAAGAAAATCAACTTGAGGGATCTACAATGTGGTCTAATAAAAATGCCAATTTGTTTTGTTTTCCAAGTGCTTTTCCTGTTTTTCACCTGTTTTGATATTAGGCTTTTGCAAGGCACTGAGCCTTTTGTTTCATTCCTTAAGTTTTCTCCTCTTAAAGTGTTTGCACTGTGCTGAGAGCTGGGGCACAGAAAAGTTGTCGCCCTCAGCTACTATTGGTTTTATCCATTTGATGCAGCTCTTTTAAGTTGCCTCCCAATATTTCAGGAGGACAAATCCCTCTTGGAGGGAGCCCAGGTTGTGACCCCTGTGCAAAATTATTTGCTCCAATCTGCACTGCACACTCATTCTAAAGAAGAAAAGTTGGTCAAGTGTGCAAACACAGCTTAATGAAAACAGTGTGTAGTTTTTGCAATGGTGATATTTTCTTAGCAGATTTTCTGCTCTTCCTCCTGTTAAAAATGCATTTAAAAGTAGCTCTTGTCCATTGCAATATTTTTACTTCTGTTAATTACTGTTTGGATTAATAATCTCTTGGGTCACATATGGAACTGTTCAACAGGTGAATACAGTATACCATAGACATTCTCAACAGAAAATTTAACATTGGTGCCTAGTGAGAGAGTCTGTGATGTAGCCACTTGGAAATGAAGTTAAGACAAAGTGAATATAAATTCTGTCCCTCCTGCTCTCTGTGGGTACAAATTCTACAGAGGTCTGAGATTTCTCCACTGCTTCGGCTTTTTTGTGAGTTTGGAAGTTGATGCTTCCAAATTTAAGATCCCCAAAATTTGGAATATCTCTTCCTTCAGAGAATTCAAGCTCCAACCTGTACACTTAAATCAAAGGCAAATTATCAGTAATTTATAGTAACAATGATGTATCTTTTTTGTCTCTCTGATAGTCATAGTGTAATATGCTTCACAGCAGCCAAAATAATAGTACCACTTTGACTCTTTCAATCCAAAATCTGCAGTAACAAAATAATAAATTTAACAAAGAAAAGGTAAAACTTTCAGAAGTTGTAAGCTATATCCACCAGTATAATTAAAATGAGCTCACAGGCAGTGAAAAAAACAGTACACTCACTGAATTAATAACCAGTCCCACAAATGTCTGTATATTTTATGAGTTGCAGATGTGTATTTATACTTTAAACGTAGCCACATTAAAGTATGGCATGGTTTGTCATATATTTGCTGTGTTTTCGTGACAAAAACAGCTCTACAGAAAAACAGAGGACTTATTTAAAAGCAATTATAAAAAGCATCTTGAGACATCCTTATGCATTTTATGATACTATACATGCAAAACAATGCTTTAATTATAGTTGGGTAACCCATTCAGATAAATACAGCAAGAAAAGCTGTTTTTACTGTCCATCTAAATGTTTTTAAAAAGATCACTGCAAAAAAATTTTAGTTCAAGAACATGTGTAAAAGCATGGCATAACTTTTAGATGTCATTGAGATTAGCAAAAGAAACTGCTTCAGATGCAGTTTAATTCTTAGATGGCTGTTTTAACTTCGAACAGAATTCTCAAAATAGTGCCCAAATGCCCAGTGCTTGTTGAACAAATTCTGATTTATTGAAGGTAAACATTTACATTGGCTACAATGCTATAGCTGTTACAAAGCTGAATAAAAGAGGCTTAAATAGCAATAGAAAGCAAGTGCAGTAAAAAGTGAATAGAGAAAATATTTGGCCTTAGTGATCTTCTGGCAGTATTTACATTATCTCCATTTTGTTAAATATTTGAGTAACTCTAAGGCACCATAGGCTAAATAGCAGGCTGCAGTATGATTTTGTGCACAGAATTTAATAAATTTATTTGGAGAAAAAAGGCTATGGAGTTAAAAGAAACACTGGCATATTTTATGTTTACATAAAGGAGTGGCTGTTTGTTAAAATTCAAAGATACAATATGTACTGGGTAAGTTAAAAATTATTTTTAGAACATTAAATTAAATGTCTAAGGACTATTTTTACTGACTTTTTGATAAATGTTTAATGCAATCTTTTCAACAAGTTTTCAACACAGTAGATATGTTCATCTAAAAACTATTTTTTTTCCCTTTACAAAAGCCTTATGCCTAGTACATATACAAAATCCCAACGCAAAGTGTAATGGGCAGTAATTTACATTGTAGCTGTTCTGTGGCAGACAGAAACTTAGCAGGAGCATGCAATCAAAATGCCATGGAACAGCAGTTCAAGCTGTCTTATTCCCTCGGCTCTTGTCAGTGGCTGTTGCTGCAGCCAGTGAGCAGGAGTACAACACTGACATGCCAGGACAGACAGAGGAGGTCAGTGCTTTCTGACCTGTTTCCAAACACAAATTGGGAAATTCAAACTCCTGGTGACATCCTGGTGCATTTGACACAACACCATGCACACAGAATGATGCTGTACTTGGAGTTTTCCCAATGTTATTTATCCCCTTTTATTTATCCCCTTTTATTTATCCCCTTCTGAAGCATGTGTCCCTCCACTCCTGAGTGGAATTTATTTAAGGAATAAATTCATCTGACTGGACTCAAGATCCTTTCTGAACAACCTGCGGTGCTTCACAGAATCATAACTGCTCTACGAAAAACAGACCTTGCTCGGTTTAATCAACAGGATCATCCTTCACCTTGAGGAGGTGTTTGTTATGAAGAAATTGCACAGACACCAGATTAACACCTCAGTTTTGTAAATAAAACACCACAGGATGCTGTGTGCCACAGGAGAGAAGAGAATGGGTGGCCAGGGTCACTCCAGCTGCAGCAGCGCTGCCAGCAGAGGCTGCACGTGGTGAGTCATGGCTCATATTCTTTGTATCTTAATTCCATTTCCCAGAGCCAAGAAAAAAAATCTATCTAAATTAATATAATTCTTAAGTAACTAGATATTCTTTTGCATTTGCTTAGGGTTTGGGGTTTTTTTTGTTTCTCTTTCCAAACCATGAATCTCTTAATTCAGTTGTCCCCTTTTTTTCTACTTTGTATTCATCCTTGTTGATATTATGCTAATTATTTTCACAGTAGTAAGTGATTTATAAGCAAAGTATAATTGATCTATGTGCAAAGTATTCATTTGGAATGACTTTATATTTGTATAAACAAAAGCATAACCTTAGCATAATTCATCAGATGCATTTTTAGTACCGACAGCTATTATGTTAAAATCATTCAGCATCGTTAAGAGTTTTTCAAGGGCTGCAGAGGAAAAATTTAAGCCTAAAAAATTCCAGTGTCATTGACTAGTTCCTGTAAAACATTAACTAAAATATTACACAACCTGGCCACTTTATGGTAAGTAATAGGAAGCCAAAGATTCGGGTTATCAAAACAGTGTAGCACTGTTGAAGAAAACAGGGCCATGCTGATTCCTACCATAGAAAAAGGTACCTCAAATTGCTTAATTTAGCCCTTGAATGCTAAATACTTGCCTGAATCTCAAAAAATATTTAGAAGCATCTTTCTGGATTCTTTTCTCAATGTTTAAGATACTCAGCAGTATAAATACAGCAATCCATAATTAGGGTGCAACATTAAAGTACTACTAATTTTTCTGTCAAACATTTCCACCATGAGGAGGGCTTGCATTTAGTTGTAGGATGCAGCAAGTTAGAAAGTTATTTATCAAGAACTCCCTTGGTTGCTCCATACTGGGGTGTAGAGACAGCAATGACTTCATGGAAATTTCTACCAAGCGATATGGCAGAGCCTGAGGCTTTACTGTCTTTGATTAAAAGCCATCTGTGGAAAGCTTACATCTTTACAGCAGGAGTCACAATGATTGCTCTACCACCAGTATGTGTGTATGGTAACTGAGGAAGAGAAATGGAAGGGCTTCGGGCATAAGACAGGATCCTGCTCAAATGACCCTGGGTTTTTATTTTTCATTCCCTGGACTCCATGTTAATGAAGCATTTGGAAACATGCAACTTCCAACTTTGCATAAAACCCCAAAGGACAAATCCTTCAAAGAAAATCTGATCCTCAGGCTTTTTCACTCCAGTTCTTGGTGATAAAAGTCTTTGTTTCAGCTTTGAAGTTTGCTATATAAGGATTATTTATTTTTGAGTAACAGATGCCAAATGAACATCCCTCCTTCCCCTCACCTTTTAAAAATAATGAGATCTAATACTTTGTTAAATGAGTTGAAGATTCACATTCACCTGCAAATAGTACAAAGTCTTAGAAGTTTCTCATTAATATACTGGCTAAAGAAAAAAGCGACTGAGTTTCTGGCAAGAGAATTTTGTTCTAGTTCAGTTGCTGTTTACACATGACACTGGGCTTGTGTCTTTGCACTGTACCATAGACAATGACACCTCTTCAGGTGGCCCAGGTGCCCTGGGCACAGTGCTGCCCCATACTGCCATGGGCTGCACATCCCACGCTGCACCTTGGTTCTCCCAATCCCTTTTCCTGCCATGCACCGCATGAGACCTGAGCTGCTATCTTGTGCCTTCAGAGCTAGCTTTCTCCCTGAAAGGTTTTGCTCCCTTCCATTGGTTTGTAACACCTGCGCTTGTCACATTTCACCTTTTACTCTTGACCAGCATCCTTCTCCCCCATTAAGTCAGTCACCTCAGCACCCCCTGAGACAGGCACCTTACAAGAGCAAGGCTTCCATACAACTTGGAGCCCTGCTTTTCCCAACACTGTCCCTTACTGTGGCTCATCCATTTAAAGCAAACCTCTGAACAGTCTTAAAATTTGGCAGCGATGTATTTTCCCATTCCATTTTCTGGGGTTGTACTTATGACAGCACAATGCACGATCAATATCACGACCCCACAATGCAAACAGAGGTTGACTCATTAGCTACATTTCAGATTCATTAATGGGTTTCATTTGTGACCCTGCTGTAGCTTGAGGGGACGTGGAAAATGACTGTTTACTTGGCTTCTTCAGTTCACTCATGGTCATCTCTTTTCTCCTAGTTTTTTTTTGGAAGAAGCATCCCAGAATAGTGGACTATCAGCCCAGCAAATAATCATAGGACATCTTTGTGGACTTGCTTCCCAGTTTCTTTTTGTTAGGCGAAACACAGTGATTCAGACACATATAGCAGGACCATTACACAGAGGTGGTCATGCCAGGGTTTCAGCTCCACTTCTGAATTATGTTGACTTTGTGCAGTCACACAACCTAAGGAAGTCCTTATGCAGACAAACAAATTTCAGGAAACATTTTTGTTTCAAGAAGTTAACCTGCATCCCAACATGGAAGATAACAATTAGAGCAGTGATTCTCAGTTTAGGGGTCCACCAAATGAGGGTGCAAGTCAACAGAACTAATAGCAAAATAGGAATATGCAAACAGAATTGGGTTTATAAGTCTGGATATGAACCCAGAAAAACTAAAGACGCCAGCAACTAAGCCCAGAATGCCAAAATATATCTCCATGTATATGCTCCTAGGCCAAATACCACTATTTTACTTCTAGGGCACTTCAATTGCAGCAAGTAATACAGGAGTGTAGCTTGAACTAGAAAGAAGGAATCACCCATTACAGCATATCTAATTCAGTTCTGTTTAAAAGAAACAAACACACCTGTGCTCTGTTGTGCTGTTATTTGGTGCTTTAGTATCTTTATTATGAAAGTAACATAAGAGAGGATTCAGTCTATTTTTGCTTTCTGAGGTGGCTTGTAGTAGTTGCACAGATGGGTAAGTTGAACTGCTCTCCATGTTCAAGGGTGTGATTGATGCTTCAGCACAGCTACCATGAGGGCTGCCAAGGGCATTCATCAGGGCACAGGGTCTGCTTTATGCCTTGGAGACTGGACCCCTCTCTGTCTGTGTTGCCATCACACTTGGAAAAAACAGTTGTAAATTTAAAAGACAGAGATATTTAAATTGATTTCTTATCGCTTAGAAATTAATTAATAAAACTATTTCACCAAGACAAAATCAGTAGAATTTTGCATTTGTATATATTTTCTGATGCACCAACAATCAACTCAACCATGTAAAAGCCTTAACTCAGCACATACTTTAAAATAGGTGGATAAATTTAATCACAGAGCAGTTTCACTGAAGTTAAGATGCAAACATTAAAAAACCTTGTTGATCTAATGAAATTGTAAAATCTAGTATATAAAAACCAAAATTCTAAAAAGGAAATTAACAGCTTCTGGATTTCCAGGTGTTTCCTAGGCTTGTATAATTAAAAAAAGCAACTGAGATCCTTAATGGGTAAGACAGTGTTTCCAGAGAAGATAAAGAAAGCTGAACATATACCATCACATTCATTTTGCTTTGTTTTAAACAGTAAATAAAAAATGTATTGTTGTTTTCACCTTTGAGTCTAAATGCTAGCTGCATTTGTGTAAAATAAAAAGAATCAAATATAGCTGCAGGTAACCAATACCTTCAATTTTACATGTTCCAGACAACCTTTTATTGTGTTTTAATACGAGAATATTTTACTTATTGCAAAGTATCCTGCATAATACAGGTGCTCCGCTATAAAATCTTCTCTCTTACTTGTAGTTCAGTCATTCTAAATTTAAAATACCAGTATACAGTACTAAAACTTCCAATTGAAGTTTAGTATAAAAATATCAGCACAAAAGTCCTTTTTAATGTCTGTTTATTGTGAGCAACTCAAATGCCTGTTTAATTATTAATTGTTTTAGTATAATAATAGACTTTGCACCCCTACAGTTGCTAATTGATACCATCTCAGGTATTTTGATGAGATACGAAATACTAAGTAAGAAAACAGTAAGTATTCAAATGGTTAATTTGCTTAGTATAATAATAATAAATTAGTTTTTTGCATCTTCTTCAGTTCAAAATCCAGCTTTGAGACTGAGGAAGGCTTTACATCAATTAAATAAGAGTGGTCCTTTTAACCAGTAGCAGTTTGATTGCCAATGACTCGAAGAATCTCTTTATGAATGTTTGGTTCCTGTGTGTTTATACTTGTATCACCCACTTGACCATCTTCATAACTAAAAAAAAAAAAAAAAAGGTACAGAAAATAAAATCATATTAGTGTTTTATTAATCTATATAACAACATCAAAAACTTTCGTTCTCTAAATGCTTATTCCATACGTTAACAAGTTTCTATTGAAGTGCCCTGCTCATGTGTGCTTCATCTTTCTATGCGCATCCTAAACTCTGGAGAGTGGAAGGTGGTAAGGTTGCCATCAGTGCCATTGTCACTGAAACCCTGAGGCTGAATAAGCCACTGGGACCCAAAGGGGACAAGTGTTAGGTGAAAGGGGAAATGCTCACAGCACAGACCAGAAGCCTTTAATGAATTCCCAGCTTAAACACACACAGCCAAATAGAAGTTATGTTTTACAATACATGGATAGATTTACTATAACATAAAGTAATGCCACTGAATGGGAGAAATCATTAACTCTCTATTCATTTATACTAAAACAAGACATCTACTAAACCTTTGTCACTAGCTTATCCGTACATTTCTAGCACAAGTAATTACACTGAAAGATAAAAAATGAAGTGATACTGAACAGAATTAGGAAGAAATGTCTTTTATCATACATCAATTACAACTATTGGAGGCAGCATGAGAAAAAGGTCTAATATGAAGTTGAATGTTAAGGAAGCTTTGTACTCACACAAAGAAAAATCTTGTACACACGTGATCCGTATTGGGCACTACCCATATCTCCCCATGTTTGTGCAGATCAGGTGAGGTTATCACTATCAGGGAAAGAATAAATTAGACAGTGATGAAAAAATGCCTGGAAAACACTATTCTAAAATATTTTGGCTTTTATACATTTTAACTAGGCTTTGGGAATATGCAGCTTTCCCCTGCTTGTCTGTGGTGTGGCACAGATTTTGAGTTGGCTGCTAGTTACTAACAGGGAGATGAACTCAATTCTTGATTCCAAAATATACTTTTCCAAAAACACAGATGCTTATGGGAGCAAGTTGTTAAATGGAATGAAAACTTAAAAAATGCATTTATTAAAACTGAATTTAAAAAGCCATAGGGCTGCTAAGGAGGATCTGAGACATCTAATGAGCCTTCACAACAGATATTTGCGTTTGATGATGGCTGATCCAAAACCAGGATGTTTAAGACAAAGCCTGAAACTGCTATATGGCAAATTTGGGATGTCCCAATACTACCAAATATTTAAAACAAGTAACCATAGCAATTATGACTCAAGGTTCAAAAAGCTTGCCAAAATTTGCTCCATGTATTTGATTATAGGTTGTTTACCAGCAGAATAACACAGGAAAGAAAGCTTTTTATTGCTAACTAGAAGCTATAATATCAATCTGCATCTGAAAAAATATCTAAGTGCATTTCACTTCCAGGCAAGTTGTCCAGCTGTGGGGTGAGCGGGTTCATGCTGTGGTGGGTGAAGAAGTGGCTGAGGGACTGAGCCCAAGGTGTTGCAGTGAACGGGGCTGTGTCTGGCTGGTGCCAGGTCACACCAGAGGTGTTCCCCAGGGCTCCACTCCAGGGCCAGCTCTGTTCAATGTGTATATCTACCATCGGAATGCAGCAGGTGAATGCACTGCTGCCGAGTCTGCTGCTGCCAAACTTGCATGTGTTGTTGAACCTCTGGAGGAACAAGAGGCCTTGCAGAGAGATCTAGACTGATTGGATTGGACAATCATCAATGGGATGAAATTTAACAGGTCCAAATGCTGGATTCTGCACCTGGGATGGAGCACAGGCACAGGGATAATGTGGGAGAGGAGAGCCTGGACAGCTGCAGAGATGAATGTGGGGCTGGCGGGGCTGGGCTCAGTGTGGGTCAGCAGTGTCCGGGCAGCCCTGGGGACAAACCCATCCCAGGGCACCAAGCATGGCACAACAGGACCAGAGAGGGAATGATCCTAGAACAACTGCCCAGAGAGGGAATGATCCTGGAACAACAGGCCCGGAGAGGGAATGATCCCAGAGGAACTGGCCCAGAGAGGGAATGATCCCAGCACAACAGGCCCAGAGAGGGAATGATCCTGGCACAGCTGGCCCAGAGAGGGAATGTTCTCGCTGAGCTCAGCCTTGGGGTGGCCTCAGCTTGGGCCCTGCTGGGCCGTTCAGGTGGGAAAGGATGAGAAGATCCTCCAGTGCGTCCTGAAGAGGGAAACAAAGCTGGTGGGAGGGCTGGAAAACATGTCCTGGAGAGTAATGGAGGGATATGGCTTATCTAATTCAGAGAAAAGGAGGCTGAGGAGTGACCTCACTGCTCTCTGCAGCTTCCTGAGGCGAAGGGCACAGGGAGGAGCTGAACACCTCTCCCTGGTATGCAGTGACAGGATGTGTGGGAATGATTCAAAGCTGTGCTGGAGGAGGTTTAGACTGGATATTATGAAGCATTTCTTTGCTGGGAGGGTGTGGCTTAGACAGGGGTAGAGTTAATTTCTTTCCCCTTTTGGATTTGTGCTGAACACAGGGTCGATGATATAAAAATGTTTATATTTTTGCTGAGCAGGGCTCACACAGAGCCAAGGCCTTTTCCGCTTTATATACTGCCACACTGGTAAAGGGACTGGGGGTGCATGGGAGGCTGGGAGAAGACACAGCCAGGACAGGTGACCCCAACTGACCAAAGGGATATTCCAAACCATATGGCATCATGCTCAGTATATAAAGTGGGGGAAGAAGGAGGAATTGGGGCTACATTTCCAGTGATGGTGTTTGTCTTCCCCAAGTAACCTTTACGTGTGATGGGGCCCTGCTCTCCTGGCGATGGCTGAACACTGCCTGCCTGCGGGAAGCAGTGAATCAATTTCTTGTTTTACTTTGCTTGTGTGCACAGCTTTTGCTTTCCTTATAAGCTGCCTTTATCTCATCCCATGAGCCTTCTGGCTTCTACGCTGTTGATTCTCTCCCCAGTCCTGCTGATGGAGCAAGTGGCTGTGTGGGGCTTGGCTGCAGGGTGGGGTTGAACCATAAGAGGTGGTCAAACCCTGGAACAATCTTCCTAGAGAGTGGTCGGTGCTCCCAACCTGTCAGTGTTTAAGAGGCATTTAGACAATGCCCTTAATAACATGCCTTATCACTTGGGCAGCCCTGAATTGGTCAGGATTGGACTTAGGTAACAGCTGTAGGTTCTTTATAACTGAAATAGCCTGGTTTATTTTATTCTAACACTACCATAACTGTATGCATATTCAATTTTGATACCATTTCTTCCATGACTTGCAATTTTTAACAAACATTTCTCTCTTGTAATTAATTTTACATAAAATCTTTGTTAACCATCTTCCCTAAATACTCTACACAGAAAAATGAAATTAATATGAAAACTGCAAAATGTGTTTTACCAATATTTAGAATTCACCCTTATAAAATTGGCAATCCATTAAGAAGTCCAAGGAAAGAACAACATGGATGAAAAAGTCCTTGTCAAAGATGTAATTTACATTTAAAAATTCAGGCATTAAAGGCCAAGTAATTAATTTTGTTCCTTATGGAAATTTTAGAACTAAATTTCTGTATTTTTCTGTAAACTTCAAATTGCATTTTCATGTTGACTGACAGATCCTTAATCACGTATAACTGTAAACTTCTATTTTGAAATAACACATTTTCCACCTTCTGTCTTAATTTTCACTTTTTAAAGCAAACAAATGCTCCAAATGAAGGGCAAATTGAGCTTACTACAATTTCTAAGACTAGTTCTAAACTACCAGAGCATTTCTTATTCAAATGTCACAATTCTTTGTTCTGAAAACCTGCTGAGGTTTCATTAGTTAATAACAGAATAGCCAATTCTTTCAAGAATGACTGTACTCATCCACTAGATTTTAACCTCACAGAATTTTTGAAGGAAACAGAGAGAACATATTGATTGCCAGACGATTGGTGTATTTGTCTGAATAGGGAAAAATTGTTTGTAAATTTGATAGGAAAGCTGTTGTTTTCTGACTTTTATGTGTTTAAAGCATTTGTCAAGAGCTTGCAAGAAGTCAGTGCTTCAAATAAAGGACATGACTTGTGCTTTTTGATGGCTTAGGAATATGATCACATTTGAAACACAAACCAGATGATCAGTCACTATGTGTATATTAATCTATGAACATTCAGCACGTGCTACAGGTTTTGTTCAAAGAGGGGAATGATCTTAATGGAAGTATAAAAGTCAGCTGTTGAGCAGGTACTCATACACCTACCAGTAGTTTCTTACCTAAACAACCAACTAAAGGTCTCACTGATTTGCACCCTGTAACCTGTGCATCCTGTGGCCACGGCTAAAACAGTTTCACAAGGGCTTTCAGCTTACCTTCACATAAGGCTATGCATTTTAAGTTACGGCTTTGCAAAAATTGTGACTGCTGTCCTTTCTTCTGTGACTGAGATATAAAAAAGTGAGAAAATAGAATTAGTGCAGTAAAACGAACTGAGTAAAAAAGCAACAAAGGAGACAGCTGCTATTTTCAGTGGTTTGCTAATGAATAAACATAGAGGCAGTCTTTATAAAATTTTTCTATTTTATTTCTAAATGTAATAGAATTTATAAATAAAACTCCTATTACTTATTTGGATTACTGCAGGAGGGATTTAAACTCCTTTATCCAGAAAAATAATATCCAAAAGTTCCTAATTATTACAGAATCAAAAATACTATCAGAAATATCAGCGTTACTGATAAACAAATTGGTATCTCTAAAAAAAAAAGAAAAGAAAGGTGAATTTAGCCATCAATTCTTTGGTCACTACCTTAATATTTTATTGGCCTTCCTACTTCTGAGAGTTTCTGCTGGGACATACCAATGTATCGTCAAAGCCAGATTATTGTGTAATTTTCTATGTGTTAATCATGGAGGTAGACGTAAGTTTTCTTCTTCAAATTTAGCCTTATGCATAGGTGCTGTAAGTTTGCTTTAGATACAGCAGAATTGTAATGGTTCAACACGCAAAAATAATGAAAAAGAAAAAATTACTTGCTGTCAATTAAATGTTGCTCATTTCCCAGCAATAACCACTCCCAATTTCTTTTGCATGATTGTTCTGGAAGTCTAAAACTCAGAAAGCAAAGGCTTGCTATGGATCGTAATGTAAACCTGTACTTCATTTTCATTCTCTTCCTAAATTCTTGTGCTTGGAAAAGAACAACACAAGATCTGCAATATGCTCTGTAAATTTTTACTAAAGCAATTGGGCTGCATTTGATATTTGCAGTCTCTGAAGTTGTTGATTTAATTCAATGCAATAAAACTGGTAACTTGCACAAAGAGAATACTACCTCTCTTTATAAGTTCCCAATAATAAACCTCACAAATCTTCCAGAGACAGTTAATGTACCATACCTGTGATGTATTACTGCCCTTACTGCTTGAAGCTGGTTCATCTTTAGCTGACACCTTCTGCTGCTTCTTGTTCATCCCTAGGAATATTAATATAATGTAAGATACCCTGGCCTATAAATATCTTTAAAAGCAGAGTTAAGTATGAGAATGGAAGAAGTAGCACAGTGGGAATCACGGTAGCACATGGGAATCATGACATGTCACCCAAAAACCGAGTTAACTTTGTTACAGAATATCACAAATATAAATTCTGTAAATTGCCATTACCTCTGCACATATTGCAAAGACTTTAGCAAAATCAAGTTAGCATTAGGTAGGTGCAAAAGCAGATAAACCTGAGCTTAAATGTTACTGAATTCAGGTCAGGGATGTTCTTATGTAGTTGCTTAACAGAGTTGTAGCTCAGCGTGTCCTGAGTCTAATTGACCTTATTCCGTCTGAAGTAAAAGTCTGATTTAATGTGGGTGGGACAAGAAAATCACGAGAAGAAGAACTTTACAATAATTATCTTTAGCCCTTTATGTAGACTTGCATTAAAAGTCTGATTAATTTTTATGTGTGGGCAATTTAAGTTTTGAAATCTACCTTGGTTTGATCTCTTTATCTACATGTAAAAGTATTAAATTATTTTTCAGTCACATTTGATCCAATTTCCAGCTCAGAAATTGAAACACCTACATTTGTGCCTTAGATCTCATTCGTATCCCTCATGTTGGTTTACATAAAATTCCTGTGTTGTCCAATACGATGAGTTTCCTTGTGTTTCCAGCATCCTGTGTTTCATAGAATCATGGAATGGTTTGGGTTGGAAGGGACCTTAAAGATCATCTCATTCCAAACCACTGCAGTGGGTAAGGACACCTTCCACTAGACCAGGCTGCTCAGAGCCCCATCTAACCTGACCTTGAACACTTCAATTTCTTGGCATTTTGCAAATACAGACAATTATAGAGAAGTCTAACTGTTTGAAGGAGCAGGATATGTAGGACTCCTCTGTGTTTTTTATTGGCATCAAGGATTACACACTTCATGGGAAAACAGGCCTGCTTCCTGGAGGAGACAGGATGGATGTGACCAAGACAGGCAGAGAGAGGAGCAGTAACACGTTGAAGTTGACAAAGCAGTATTGTCCAAAAAGAAAAGCATTTTGTTTGATGATGATACTTCAACCAGCACTTTTAGTGAGTCCTAAGAAGTATTCATGCTCATGTAATCTCTGAAAAGCTAAAGTGCATCTAGAGATAACTGATGTTGAAATTCCACAAATCGTAGCTCAAAAATGTTGAGTTCCTAAAACATGACCTAAAACCACTGAGTATCAGAAAGCATAACTAAAACTCTCAGAATCATCTACATGCATACAAACACACATTAAACGATATACCTGTACTTTCATATGTGAGGAAACGGTACATACCACATACCAAAAGGAAAATGTCACCATATTTTAAAATCCCTTTAATTTCTCAATATACACATCCATGTGTCTTGTTTTCTGTTTATGATTTAATTTGTATATGGAAAGCTCTGCACAACTCACTTTAGGATTCACTAATTGGACAAAGTATGTTCCTTCCCCTCCTCAGCTACAATAACACACTGAACTGCACTTTCTATGTAATCCTGACATGGTGATACTTGGGAATACTCTTAAATATGCAGGGTTGAGCATATCTATTGATCAATATTTCTTTTTCTCAGATCAGGTCATAAAAGACCATGAATTCATAGGTAAAGTTAGATGGACTTAGGCAGATATTGACAAAAATCTCAAGTTGGATTTCGACTGAATCATCACGACTGCGTCTACCACACATAGCATGCAGTACTATCTAATATTTACTTCAAGCACAGTTTAAGAATTCTAAGCACATTGGAAAATAAGGACAGTATTTAACAAGGATTTTTTCTAATTTCTTATTATTTATCCAAAAAGAAAGTTTTCTCTTTTTTGAATAAATTAAGTCATAGTCAACAAAGACTGTGAAGACAAAGAATTGAATACAGTCTTTTAAACAGTGAAGCTGGCAAGAAAAGCAGTAGAATAAGATACACCCCTATATTTCTCCAACTATAGAGTGATTTATAAATATCACCTGAGTAACCAAATGATATGCTTGACAATGGACTAAGGTAGATTCCACTTCCAAACATTGCACCATGGAGCTGAAAAAGAGCAGAGTGATTGTTTAGCATTAATTTGGTTACCTGTACAAAATAACAATAATTAGAGGAACAGGTCATAATGCAACTGCCCACCGTACTAATTTATTGCCAAGTAATTAAGAGTGTTCAAAGAAGTCTTTTAAAAAATCATGCCCTGAGTATAAATTAAAATACTGTATATCTTGGAAACCATGTCCAGATGCTCAAACTTAGTAATTTTACTTAAGATTTATATATAAAATTGTGGTTTCTCTTTTTAAATCTATTGTTACTATGGAAGATGCCTACAAAGGGTGCTTCTGTACACAACCAAATACACCCTGGGATCCTCTTCCAAGGTACATGGACTCAGCTCTGGGGAGAGCTGTCAAGACCACAATGCTAAAACACTCTGCTTTAGAGCTCCTCAGTCCTTCTCGTAGAGCCCACTTTGCTCTGCAATAGCTGTCTCCTGATGATTCAGTCTGAGAAGTTTGCAATAGATCCCTTCTGGCCAGCACACTCATGCTTGCATTCCCAGAGAAACCAGAGGAGCAGAGAAAGTGCTCCAAATCCAGTTCCTGTAAATCTACCCTGTTTCTGGATCCCATGACATGCAGACAGTTTAGGCAGCTCTAACATTGCAACTGTTTTTAAGCAGTACCAAGTGAAGCCTCCTGGAGGTGCTGCTCGGCAATGTAAAACTGATTCCAGCTAAGGGATTTTCTAGACGTTTTAGCAGACACATTACTTCATCTTAATTGCATCAGAAAAGCACTTTTTCGAGGAAACAAGAAGGTATTTGAAATCATCTCTTTTCCCACCTATATGGCTACCAGAATGAAATCCCTTGAAAATTCACCAAAGCGAGTAATCAAGCATGCACAGGTTAGCTGAAGTCTATTTCGTCTATTTACCTGCAGCCTCGTATTGGAAGCAACAACTAAGCCGTTCCTCAGGATGGAATGCCAATTTTCGATGTGTGAACCACTGAATAAAATGAAAAAGAAAGTTGTAAAATTCACTGCGTAAAATGCAAAATGACATTGCATTTTACAATGAAATCCTTTAAAACAGCAGATTCATAGCTGCAAATCTCAAATGCCAGAACCAAAAAACAGCATGGCATTTCCATAACCTTTGGTTATTATGAATATATGTACTCACTGAAATGCAAAGGTACTTCCGTAGAGATTTTTAGCAGCTCGGAAATTGGATTCTTTGGCTGGTGGACTGCTGAGAAGAAGGAACTGGTGGGGAGTGTGCATAAACTTCAATTGCTGTAAAATATGAGTGTGCACATGTGAAGAGAAGTTGATTAATATGAAAGTATTTTATGATGGCAATCCTTAAGATGTCATGTTTTTCCGCACAATACATGAGTGTATCTAAATAACTACATGAACTAACTTGGAACTGGTCTCAATTCCACACTTTCCAGCTAAAATCAAATAGTAAAAATGTCTTTCAGTTTATGAAACATATGGAAATTTTTGAAACTAGATTTCAGTTTAAAATGGCTCTAGTAATTAAACTGAACAATTTCATCACGATATTCTGATCAGAGCTGGCTTTGAATTAAGGTTATTTGGAAGGCTGCCGATGACTATGCCCTTAATCAGAGGCACACATCCCTCCAAAATTCAAGAGTTTTACTCTTAAGGCGTACTTATATGTGGATTTGCTGTGCACACCATGTTTGTGTGCACTGCTTTCTGTACAATTCTGCACCTAATATTCTGTATGGTAACAAAACAAAAAAGTGATGTTGTCACCAAATCTCAGATGATTACAAGGTAGACACTTGTATTTGAGCTACTCACCTCAAATAGGCTTTTTATGAACATTATTCCCTTGACCTATTTCAGCTATTCACATGATTCTAAAAATCATGGCCTGAAACGGCCTATTTTACTCCCTTGTCTATTAAAGAAGTTCATGCAATCAGTTTGACTACAGACACCCACATTTTGCTAGTGAACTCCCACCTAAAATGCTAATAGAAGCTGTAAAAAATGAAAAAATAATAGATAACCCACAGACACTTACCCTATTCACCGGTAGCTTCACAATATGTGATCTATTACTAGAAATAACCCTAAAATAAGAAACAGATGTATTAGACATGGTAACCAAACCAAACTTCTTAAAAATGTGTCGTGAATGGCCACCACAAAGCACCCAGCTGCAGGCCTTTAAACCTATCAGATAGAAGTAGGCCAAACCTTAACTAGAAAATGAGATCAGAGGACTCAGATGAGGTCCAGAAACAGCCCAGAACAGCTGCAGTTGAAAATATCAACATGAATTCTTAAGGTGACCTTATACCAAATTACACTAGTCAAGTGGTTATTCATTACAAATGGTACTTTAATTATTACTATCTCATTTGAATCAATTTTATACCATTGTAGAAGAGGATGTGCAAGTGGGTCTTGTTTATCCATCTGCTTCTTTATTTCCAAGTAAGGTGCCTAGAAAAGAGTAATTATGTTATTTCTAGCTTTAATTTTATATGTTACATTGCCCATGATTTCATCTATTAAAATGAATACATAGGACTCATTATTAGGTTTAAATCATGGTTTTACTGATACACAGCATTGTAGAGTTATAAATGTGTTTTGACAACAAGAATTAATATAGCCATTATTTTCCCTGGAGTAAAATAATAAGCATATAATTAGCATCAAAATGACTATATTACAGCAAACATTAGTGATCTCAGGGAGAACAGCAGAAAACATCTACTTTTGTTTGGCTCTTGATCAAGAAATGGGACTGGAACTTCACAAAATTAAGTCTCTCAAAGTAACCCAAAATAATCCACTTCACTATTTTTAACCATTTCAAGGTATAAATACCATGTCATATTATAATTTCTTTGAAAAACCTTTCTTTATTTCAATCACAGTGCAAAGCATCCCTTTAGAACTCCTTAGGCCAAGAACTACTTTAACATTAAAAAAACCAAATGGTAATTATTATTTTTTATTTTTAAAAGACATCATAAGAAATAACAGAAACACCTGATTTCTTAAATTTTTATAAGATATTACACAAATTACCAAAAAAAGGGTATTTTAATTTTCAATTAATTTAATTCCTGTCTATACATTCTTCATTCCAGAATCCAAAAGTATTTTGTGAATATATATAGAGCAAGATTTGAAAACTGTCATGAGGATACATTTATAGCAGTTGGAAAAGCAAGATATATGGGAGAGATTTAAACAACCAGTTATAATCAGCTGGGTTGTTTGGGAAAAGAGTGTAACAATAAACAGAAATATGACTATCAGATATGCCATGAGAAATAATATGAGAGTAAATCCAAGAGACCCAGCCTTCCAAGTCCCCATCTATACTTAGTTGATGGAGAGTTTTGCTATAACAGAAATAAATACTGTATCATTTTGAATATTATTCAGAACATTGACACAAAATCAATTTCTTTTGCTTTGGAAGTAAAGGTCTCTGGCTTTGATATTTCCAGAAATGCAGCAGCTGGTGAGCGCCTCATTACAATGTCCCATTCTGCTGTCATTATCTCTTACTTAAACTTCAAAAGATCCAAGTTCTACTTCATTACTTTTATTTGACTGCTCTAATGGCTACTCTAGGTTTGTTGTTTTGAACACACATTTTAATATTATTGCAGTTATACAGGAAAGAGGTTATATTATTCACTTCCCAACCCATCACAGGCAGGCAGTATAAACATCTTGCAAGTTCTCAACACAGTGATTAGGTTAGGTAAATATTTTTAAATTCACCTGTGTCATCTCTCTGATAGAAGTGATACTGTCCAATGCTTTCATGACTCGGTCATAGTTCTTCTTCTGATGTAGCATAAAATAAACAATTGAGTTCAAAGAATATTAGTCTTTGGCTCTACAAAAAACTGAATTCTCTGAGTATGTATAAAACCAAAGCTATGAGAAATGTTGGGCAAATCAATTCCTTCAAACATTTCTACCATTAGCTTTCTTCCACCTTGCACACAGACTCTCATTCATCGTCCAGAAAAATTCCTTGAAAAAACATTATTATTATCTTTTTTCTTTGAATTTTACTGGAATCTCCAAAACACTCCAAAAATCAGCTCATTTTTAAACAAATATTTGTAACTAAACACAAGTTCTGTCCCGCTATTTGGACAACATGCCCTTAAAATAAATAATGCAGTGACCCAAACAGATTTTAAATAAAACACATATAAACAGATGTGTTTCCTTTGCTAACAGCTCTATAAAACTTCACAGCCCCTTCAGTGGTCCCTCTGCCTCACCCTGATCTTTGCTGACCTGCTGCCAGACAGCTCCATCTGTTAACAGTCCATGCTTCATCTACACATGACATGTCACCTTCAGGAGCTCCACTATTCCCCACCTTTGGGTCTTGCCAACATGCTACAGAACACCTTGATCTCTCCTGAGAAAGAACTGCTGCTAGCAGGCCTTTGCTCAAAAAGAGTGAAATGCATCCCAATGCAGGACATGCCAAGCTCTCATCTATGCCTTTGGGGAGAGAGCTTAAAGGAGAGGTAATATTCACTGTAATATTCCTGAAAGGCAGCATTGGGAGCCCAAAAAGCAGGTAATGCAAGAACAATCCTTTACTTCAAAATTGATGCTTGTACAAAACTTGACTATTATGTCAACATCTGATAAAATTACATATAAGGCAATAACTGCTTGCAGTGAGAAAATGAGATGACAGCAATGACACTTCTAAGTATGAAAACCCTGCCTTACATGACCTACATCTCTCAAATACCATCCTTCTTTTTGCGTCCAATGTGCTCATTGAAAGACACTTGAATATAAAATTTTGCATCTAGAATTTGTCCCCTAGAAGAGTTTCTTGGCTTTAACATAACCTACTCTTTTGTCATGGTTTAGGAATGGTTTTCTCCAATTTAGTGTTCCCTCTGAAATCAAGCACTGCTTACTGTCTCCTTCGCCCACCTCCTCCTTCCCCTTTCCCCCGGTGGGCTAGAGAAGAGAACTGGGAGGCACAAAGGCAAAGATCATGGGTGGAGGTAAGAACAATTAGGTGGAAACAGCAATGAGGTAAGAAAATCAGCAACAAACTGATGCTCCCACTGCCAAGCAAAAGGGGAACACTTTTCCCTGGAAGAGATTCCATTTCCCCTGCTCCCAGCAATAATGTGAGGTGGCACAGAATAACCTCCTGGTCTTAGCCATGCCCCATCCTGGGGAGTCTAAAAATTAACCCTGTCGTGGCCACAACCAGGACAAGTTTATACTCAAATACCTTCTCAGAGGCAATTAACAGAAGCTGCAAAGTTTTGGAAGCAGTCACACACTTATGCTATATTCTGAAGCTGTATCTCTTATAATAAAGGAGGCTCCTCCATAAGAAGTCTTTGCTTTGAAATCTAATGTATGACTAAAACCAAGCGATGACATAATTAAAGTTAACTACTTACCCTGGGGTTAAAGGCCAGCATCTGAGGATCATTAGGATCAACTACAGAAGGATATGGCTCAAAAATGACAACTTTCCTAGGTGACTCTAATGCAGACCGACACATGGACACTAACAGATCAACCACCTGGGGATAAAGAAAGACATATTTATTATATGTTTACTCAAAATATGTACTTTCATCTTGCATCTTCCAGTCTGCCTTTTTTACATATTATAGCTATACCGTATTTCATTGTTACCTATATTGCCCAAACTGTGTTACCTACTGGAGATGGTTTAGGACTAAACTTTTTCCACTGACTTCAACAGGCTTTGGGTTCAGCCATAGCATATTATTCCAGGTGCATAATAGTAGGACTAGTATCTGGTCCTAAAGGTATTAAAATATCAAATGCATTGTATGAAGTTCTGCTTTCTCTTGTGCACATGTTAATTCCTGTGTCAGATTTATTTACCAAAGAAATGAAGCTATGCTGGATCTGTGTACTTCTGCACAGACATGCCAGTGAAAATGTTGCTCAAGAACAAGGAATGGTCTGTCAAATTTGTACCACTTCCTGCCCTTCTCCTGAAGACTGTAAACACAGAAACATTTGAAAATATTGCTTCTACTAAGGCCAGAATACTGCAATGATTTAATAGTCATTTGCACAGCTCACACTGGGGGATCCTCTTCTTTCCAACCTGGTGCACGAAATTACAATACTTCTTTGAGTATCTACAATTTTTATGATTTCTCCACAGGATCATGCCTATAATGTGCATGCAGACATGTATTCACGTGGGTGCGCATAAGCACATACACCACTTCAATAAGGATTCCTGTGTAATGGTTTCAAAATATGTAATTCAGAGGTTAAAAATAGAACACAGCAATAATGAACATGACAGAATGCAGCTTTCTGGCAGCTGTGAAATATAAATCCAGCTTTTAATGAAATCCAAAGTTGCTACATTAAAAAGTAGCTGCAGATTAATTCATTTCCTCCTGTTTTTTCTGTGCCTCTGAAAACATTCCTGTGTGAAAATAGACCTTTCCATGAAAGAAAAGAAAAGCTGAGACAAGCTGTAGTTAGCAGATATCCCTGTTTCCTCCCACCACTCCACATGGATCAGATCTCATCTCACAGCTCACACTCTTCTAGAAGATTTTATACATCTGCCATTGTATCTGATCATTTGGATGGAAAAAAATTACAGTCCTTTAGAGAAGCAGAATGAAAATAAGAATAATGATGAAAGGGAAAAAGAACTGTGCTGTGGTGAGTCATATCATTGCCATTCTCCTCCTCTGCTCCTTCAGCATGAATGGACAATTTTCTCCATCAGTTTTAATATATTCTGTTAGTTCCAGTTACTAAATATCTCACATATACTGAAAAATGAAATTACTTAAATAATGATCCCTTCCCCAATGGTTCTCTGATTAGTTTCCAGTTTATACTATCTGTACGTGTGACGAATATTTCAAAATAGGGCATATGCAGTAGCATTTACAAAGGAGACCAGCAATCAGATCAGGCAGCAGACCTGCCACTGTGTAAATGAATTACCATGAAACTGAGCATGAGTTCACCCTGCTTCTGAGAAGCACTTCTTAGTCTGCTGTTGCAAAATAGTCCTAGGGAAGAGCTGTTGGTGTTCTTGGATCTCTTAATGCAGAGACTCAAAATTGTCTTGCTTTATGATTTGCATGATGGGATGCCGTCTTAAAACTGGCACAGTTCTACTCAAAACACCATCCCTAAGCCCTCCTTTAAAGAAACTGTTGGCTGCTAGATTGTTTCCAATTTTGCTTTTGTTTACATCTGATTTCCCCTGAGGTCATTGTTTTGATTTGATGCAATGCAAAACAACTTAAACTGGGAGGTAAATCTAATAGAAACTTTATGATACAGCCTTGCGTATGCAGTCCTTGGGAACAGCAAGTGCTGTGGATCTAGCAGATGTCCTTAAAACTGGGCGTGAACTCCTCCTCCCTAACCGGAGGTACTGAAATAAATATGTAAGGATTAAAATATTTGCATGAAGGACAAGACAACACTTGCTGATGACAATTCCTCTTGTGACATCAGTCCCTCAGACAGTGCTTCTTACTCTCCAGAGACGCTTTACAGCAAGCATAAACTATCAAGAAATCAGACATCAAATTTTCAGGCACTTTGCCTACATGACTAATACAAGGCAACCTGAGTTCAGGAGGGAAAGTTTTAGAAAGTACAATCACTTATTGAAGAGAAGCCATCAGATTATTTGGAGTGACAAAGTAGGGTTGTACACCTTAGAAAACTAGCTGAAAGCACAGAAAAAAAAAGAAAAACGGGATGTGATTTCTAATGATGGGAACCTGTATTTAGGCTCCCTCACTAGACAAAATGATCTGGAGGAGGATTAATCAGACAAAATGTGAACACCTACCTTCTACTAGTCAGCCTAGACTTGCTAAAAGAGACCTGTTGGAGAAATAACCACAGTGCTGACAGTCTATGCCGTGATTCACATCGTCCTAAACTAATGCCAGAAAGAGCTCGTATGGATCAAAGTCTAGAACTGATGAATTCTTTCTGCAAACAGAAATGGGAGGCTTAGCCAGACCCAATATAGTGAGCTGACTGCAATGCTATCACTGAAGTGAAACTCAGCAGAATTTAGCCACCTAGGTCCAATGGGACAATCGACAAACCCTCTTACCCAACACTTTTAAGCACTCTTAAGGTTGAAGTTCTCCCAAGCACTTCAGAACACTACAGCAAAGTTCTGTAAATGTAGAGGCACCCCAAAGATCTAGAGCAAGTTCTGCATGTTTCTGCAAGTGATACCTACATGAAACACTGAGTGAGAGCTAACCAGGTCCACCTCTCCTCTACTTAGTTAGCTCTACTTAGAAAGGTTTATGCCTTATTCTTTCCTAATTTTAGGAAAGCAATCTTTCAGCTGTTCAAGGAGTTATTCAATAGGACAACTGCTTTCAGAGACAAGGGAGCAGATCAGAGCAGGCAGATATCTGAGGATGCCTTCCGTAGTGTGCAAGGATACTCAATCCCCATGTGTAGGAAATCAGGAAAGGAAGACAAGAAGTCAGCATGGATGACTCCTGACCTGATGGTCAGACTGAAAGGAAAGAAGGAAATGCACAGGCAGTAGATGCAGGGATAGATGCTCTGGGAAGAATACAGGGACATTGCCTGCTTGTGTCAGGATGGGGTGAGGGAGGCCAAGGTGCGACTGGAGCTGAGCTTGACAAGGGGTGAAAGGAATAATAAAGAGGCTTCTGAAGGCGTGTGAGCAAAAGGTTGGTTAAAAGAAAGTAAAAAGGAAGGTCAAAGAAAGTGACCCCCCTCTGAACATGACTGGCAAAACTGTAACAGCAGACAATGAAAAGGCCAAGGAACTTGACAGCTCTTTGCCTGTCTTCACTGGCAGTCTCCCCTTCCCACACCTCTCAAGTGGATGAAGCTCAAGGCAGAAAGTAGAGAAGCAAAGTGCTTCCCACTGTCAATGAAGATTAGATTTGAGAGCCCCTGAGAAACGTGAACATAGAGAGGTCTACTGGACCTGATAAGATGCAATGCAGAATCCTGAGGGAGCTGGCTGATAGAGTTGCCAGGCTACTCTCCATGCTAACTCAAAAGGCATGGCAGTCAGGTGAAGTCACAGATGACTGGAAAGTGGGAAAAATTGCACCCATTTTTAAAAAGGGTAGAAAGGAGGGCCCTGGAAACTACCAACCTGTCAGCCTCACCTCTGTGCCTGGGAAGGTCATGGAACAGATCCGCCTAGAAGCTGGGCTAAGACACATAATGACCAGGGAGGTGATCTGGGACAGCCAGCATGGCTTTACTGAGGGCAGATCCTTCCTGACCAGCCCAGCGGCCTTCTGTGATAGAGTGACCATATCAGTGGAAAAGGGAAGGGCTACAGATGTCATTTATCTTCTGTAAGGTCTTTGAAACAAACCCCCCCCAACATCCTTCTCTCTAAATTGGAGAAAGATGAATTAGATGGATGGACAGTTCTGTGGAAAGGGAATTGGTTGGATGGTTACATCCAGATGGTAGAGGTCAATGTCTCAGTGTCCTGAGATCACTGGTGATAAGTGGTGTCCCTCAGAGGGCAATATTGGGAGCAGTACTATTTAATGACATAGGGAGTGAGATTGAGTGCTCTCTCAGCAAATCTGCACATTGCACAAGGTGAGTGGTGCACATGACGTGGATGAAGGATGGGAAACCACTCAGAGGGACCTGTACCAGCTGGAGAAGTGGGCCCATGGGAATCTTGTGAAGTTCATCAAAGCCAAGGGCAAGGTGCTGCACCTGGGTCATGGTAACCACTGGTACCAACACAGGATGGGGATGAACAGACTGAGAGCAGCCCTGCGCAGAAGGACTTGGGGGTGCTGTGGGTGAGAGGCTGGACATGACCCAGCCATGGGCACTCACAGCCCAGGGAGCCAAACATGCCCTGGGCTACATCCAGAGCAGCGTGGCCAGCAGGGGTGGGAGGGGATTCTGGCCCTCTGCCCTTGTGAGACCCCACCTGAGCACTGTGTGCACCTCTGGGATCCCCAATGTAAGAAGGACGTACAACTGTTGAAGCAATCCTGAGGAGGGCCACAAAACTGATCAGAAGGCTGGACTGCCTTCCTGATGAACACAGGCTGAGATAGCTGGGGTTGTTCAGCCTGCAAAAGAAAAGGCTTTCGGGAGACCTTATTTCAGCCTTTCAGCACTTAAAGAGGAATGATAAGATGGGGAAAGTCTTTTTAGCAGGACCTGCAGTGATAGCACCAGGAGTGAAGGTTTTAAACTAAAGGAGGGAGATACAGACTAGATATAAAGAAGTTTTTTACAGTGAGGGTGGGGAAACACTGGCACATGGCAGATGCCCCATTCTTGGAAACATTCAAGATCCAGTCAGACAGGGCTCTGAGCAACCTGATCTAGTTGAAGTTGTCATGGCTCATGGCAGGGTGTAGGACTAGGTGACCCTCACAGGTCCCTTCCACTCAAACTATTCTGTGATTCTACAGCTCTAAATGTACATGTAATATAACATGGAAGCACCTGAATTGAAAAAATAAAGATCTCACAGGACTTCAGGCTGAGGAAGAGGTGGGGCTTCATCCACACACCTCTTTCTGTTTCTTACAATCCTAAACTGTTATCCCAATGTTTGATATCTACATGTTGCAAATGTAGATATCCAATGGCCTTCAGACATCAGATGAAGAGCTGCTGTTCTGATTCAACAGTCATATTCTCAAGTGAGGAAGCTGGTGTACACTGTTGCAACTTTCTTCCTTTGAGGATATGCTCATGGTTGTATCCAGACACCTACTTGAATAGTTAATTTACAGTGACTATACTCACTAGTACTAGTTAAAGTTAAATAAACTGAAGGTTTGCTCTTCCAAAAAACCCATGTTGCTTACCATGTAGAAGCACAGTAACCAGAAAATTGGAGACAAGTGCGCTTTTCCTTAAGATGTGTAAACTTTTAACTTAAGATCTTAAGGGGACCTCAAACATAAGATCTTTTAACTTTTATTTTTAACGAAACATTAGGTTAAATAGTGATTTGGAAGCATAGCTTAAAATACTTTAAGAAAACAGTGATATGGTTATAACTACATCAATAACTGAGTTTAGAGTCAGAAAGCAAGTTTATATTAAATTCCTGATCCTTGAGAAGGAGAAAGAAACCTATGTAGCAGCATCACTAAGAGCTTTCCCACTGCTGTTTAATGATCGAAACAACAGATGCTCAGTGGATCCCTTCATCCCAAGACCGTGAACAGGAAGTAACTTATTAATTGCATGAGAGTAGTAATGGCTCATTAGGTGAAAATAAATGTGAATTATCTCCAAATTACAATGGCTGCCTTTATTAACAACCCAGGTGACCTAATTGAATACAACAGGACACAAAACCACAGTTACACTAATTACATGGAAGCAAAACAATGGAAACACCTCATTAGTACTGTTTGAATACATCACACATAATCCAGTGCATTTACAGCTAAAACAGTGGGCAAATAAATAATACTTACAAACAGTATTCATATAGTGAATACAAGTCAAAACAAATACTAGAAGAGCCTGAGAAGACTGAGTAAACTACAGAAAACAGACGTATTAAACATTAGATATTCCTACCTGTGCGCCAGTTGCAATTTCATCAGCAGCTTCATTCATCACTCCTAGTGTTTGAAAAGCAAATACACAGAGCTCCCGTTCACAAACAGTGGGCTATACGAAGAAAGAAAGTTAATTTTATTTTTGTTGTTTGTATTTGACATGCTTTTAGCATGTCATACCCACAACAAAACCCAAACACAATTAATGCTAATTCTTTTCTACATATTTTAAGTGCAACATTAATTTTAAATAATTAATAAATATCAATTACTAAGGAAGATACATTAGAGAAACATTTTAATAACCTGAAGAGCAAGAGTGAAGCACTCTAAAACTCTTAAGTATTCAGAGGCTAAATTTAAAAGAAATCCCAGCACAGTAACAAAACCAAAATTACAGGCATACTACCCAAATGTTCTTAAGACTATCTGTCTGAAAACTTCCTACATAATTAAACTTAATGGAGAACATATCCAGAAACTAATGGAAGCAGGTTTATTCATCATAGCCACTTACACTGCTCTTCAGAATACATATAAAAATCTGATCTGGAAGACAAATTTCTTGAAGAAATTTTTCATTTTTGACAATTAAAAAAATTATTGGCAAACTGTAAGAAAACCCATTCTATTTGCACAGCATAAACAATGTATTTTGAAGGCTACTTATTGGAAGAAATAAAGGTACTTCCATTATTTTTTCAGGTATTAAAAAAATAAAAACCCCTTGTTGTTGAACTAGCTTTTGCCTCTTAAAAAATAATTCACCATGTCATCACAAATAAAAAAGCTTTATCTAAACTGCGTATTGAGTGAGACCTGAACATTTTGCCTTCACATAGCAAACAAAGCAGGAACAAAAAGGAACATAGCTTTAGGTAAAGAAAACAGGCGCGTCTTTTTGGGTTTCCTAAGTGTTTGCAACCCTTACAGCAACTCCACCTTACTTACTGTAAGATAATTAGCAGACCTACTTTTTAGAGGCTCAAGTAATATCACACAATGAAGTGTTATACACATTCAAAATGAACAAACAGTTGAAAGAAAACCAAATTAAAACCTTCCTTAAAACAACCCAACAAATACAACCCTTTATGACAATGTCGAAAACAATCAAAAATACTTCCTGGATTCTATTTATTTGAATGCATAATATTAAATTCTAGCTCACTGAAACTTAAACTTGCCTTTGCAATACTGAACTTTTGTAACCAAAAATTCTGAGTCTAGCAATCATGACAATCACTACAGCATTTGTAGCAGTACACTTTTAAGTTCAAGCCACTGCCTCTAGAAAGTATTTGCAGAAATGAAAAAATTAATTAAGCACACAAAGGAAACCTAAAATTTAGCTGAATTCTGTTTCAGGCAACAGCTTTGCCAGTAATAAGCATACTGCTGTACTTGTAGTCACTTGTTTTGCAGCCCTTAAAACATTCATTTGCTGGGTTTCAAAGATTCAAGACTTCAATAAACATCTGAAATCTTGTGGATTGATACAGTCTCACATCATTTGCTTTACAAGAGCTATCATCTTTCAAGTCTAATAGTGTCACCCATTTGATTTAGTCTATCCGCCATGTTACATTGCATTAGGCAGCAGACGAAGCCTAACATGATCAAATTCGCTGTGCCATGAAAGGCTGGACAAGAGGTATCTATTGCTGTCATTATTCTTGGGTTTTCCACATTTAGAAGATGGTTAAATCATTTGTTTAGATGCAGAAGCATGTTAGCGGTACCACTTTAACTATCATAATCAATGGTGTACACAGACTTCCTTTATTTCAGAGCAAGGAATAACTCTGGAATAGCAGAGCAATCTAAGTTTGGCCATGCTTGTCATGAAGAAAACTCATAAGAAAACACTTATTTTTGATATTTTGTTTACAGTCTCAGAAAAATAAGTTATCCTGAGACTTAACCATGGCAAAGGGAACAAACAATTTGTCACAATTTCTCTTTTTCCGGCCCCTCTGTTATGATTCCAGAAATGTCTGAGCATCTGGAAGAGGGAAGTTAGGAAAACAGTTATTGTACTTATGTGTGTCATTTGAAAGGCGCCTTTTTTTTTTTTTTTTTTTTTTTTTTTTTTTTTTTTTTTCCCCCTCAGGCTGACGCTGGAGAACTCCAGATAGACGCAGAAGCCAGACAGCAGAATTTCAGCCCAGATGTGGAACAGACACTTCTGCAATAGTCTATACAATTCTTCTCATTTTATGTATTTGGTGAACCTTTCTGTCCACTAAATATTTTGTCCTTAGAGTACAATGGGGAAAATAATCCCAGCCTCAAAGCCAGAGGGACATTTCAACTGTCTGTCTTTATATATCTAGCCTGGATGCCTTTTAACCCACACCACAGTAATTTTAAAACCACTTCTGAATACTGTCTCTGAAATTTGTCTCAATTTAACAAAATCAGACGTTTTTAAATTAAATTTCCCACAAGTGCTAGCAGTGTATTCCAAGAGATGTTGATATGGCCATTTCAGTGTCCTCTACTCCAGTCATTAGTTAAGCTCAACTATTTAAAGTGTTTAAATCCCTACAAAATGAAAATATTTGCTTGCAATTAGGAGGCAAATGTTTGAGGCACTCTTGTTTGTCACACGGCATAACTTAGCTATTTGGTGTTACATTCCCTTATTTTCGTTTTTGCCTGCAATTGTGCATGCTGGAACCAATGAAAACATATGAAACATAGGTTAATAAATCGATTCTGGAAGCCAGAATTTCAAGAAAACCACAAGCATTACGGGCACACTAGGATTCAAGTCTGCTCTTACTCTGCTGCTAATGTTTTGCATATTGACAGTGTGCTTCCCTTTATGGTGTCCACTTTTCTCTTGTGATGGGATATGAGCCCTTGGGACAGGAACAGTATTGTTCTGACTTCAGACCATAAATATGAGAAATGTCCCTAGCCACAGTAAACAAACAAGAACATCATTAGCACATTTATAAAAGCTATGCTGTTCCAATGTCATCTTTGGAAACTCTTACTTTGGTTCATGTATATGTAATAGTCAACAAGCTGAACTTCCTTAGAATTTTCATGTCTGTACATGAAATACAGATATGTTCTTACTGATGTGGAATTCACACCCACAAATATACAGATTAACCCTGTTTCCTTAGATTAGTATTTTCCACTGTTTTCCAAGGAAAACTACATGACAAAATAGGGCTTAGACACTTAAACATATATTTCTGAATATGAATTTCATCTTAGGTGCACACACTTTCACAGATTACAACCACCACCTTGAGGACACAAAAGCTGAGTGGCTGGGAGACTTTGTTTTTCACTTCCTGAGCAGGCAACTGTAATTCCTTTCAGCAACAGCAGCTGCCAGGGTCTCACATAGACTTTATTTTTTCTCTTGAAAATAGAAAATTAACACAAAGCAATTAAAATTGGTTTTCACAGAACTATTAGCTAAGTGAAGATCACTGGTGCTGAAACACTATTAGGAGGATCATTATTCCAGCGGGGAAAAACCAGGAAAAAATAAGATGTGGGCAGTTAACCTGAGACTGCAAATGCTTGGGGGCAGAAGGTAATGACAGAACCAGGAAGCATTTTCTGAATGTTTGAAGTTTTCAGACTTTTCCTTTAGCCACCCCCATTCTTTGCATGATCAGAATCTCCCACCCAACTGCTGCCGTGGCAGCACAGAGTTCCCGTGTGTTACAATGCAAATGTCACTTCTTTCTGCAGTGACTGGGACTGGCAGACACATAAACCACCTACGCACTATGATATATCCTGGTTCCTGGACTCATACACTACCTAAAATATTTTCTAGACATTCTTTCAGTTTGAAAAAGCTGCAACTTTCATCATCTGCATCGATCTATCTTGCAACTTCCTAACGTGGGCTGCAGCTCTGCTGAGAGCAATGTGCCACGCTTTCCTGTATCCTGAGGGGCATCACACAGACACTAATGAGGCTGTAACGTGACTGACACACCTAAAAATTACAGATCTAATAGGAGATGCTTCAGGGAAGGCTCATTGCCTGACATACAGCAAATGCAATAAATCGTGAAGGTGAAAACATTAATGACCATCCCGCTTTTCCTAATGAAAGCAACAGACATGGAGACAAAATGGAAATTCGAATCTCTGTTCTGTTTCCTACTTTCCACTATGCCAACTCTTAGTTTTCCTGTAAGGTAAACTCTCTGAATAGTCTCTCAATATTTATGTGTTACATGGAACATGCTGCTCAAAGACATGGGAGATACCACAGCTGTAATCAGATATAGCCTGAAGAAAGATGAGAGTAGACTGTGGCTGAGTAAGAAATGTCACTTGTTCTGTTTGGCTTTGTTTTGGCTGATTCAAATTTTATTTTTTGGGTTTTTTGGAGATTTTTCCTGCATCTTATATACTTTTTAAAAATATACTTTCACTTCACAGATCTATTAAAAAATGGTGAGCAAACAAGCATTATAGAATGCTATGATGGGCAAATTGCACTTTGGTAAGTTGCTGGAGACAGGAAAAGCAATACGGCAGTAATTTTACTCTGTTAGTAAAATATAAATTATTTGAAATCTATTAGATTAAAATACAGGTTGTAGCTGGAAAGTTTTTTTCACAAAAAAGAGGTAAAATCAGCCTATATTGTGGAATAAGGATCAGAAAGACCATGAAAGACCACAGTGTTATTCCACAAAAATCTTGGAATTCCACAAGCATCTTGGCTTAACTCCAGTCTGACTAAACATATTTGTACACCTACACTTTTCTCCACAGTTCAGTGATGTTTATTCTGTTCAAGAAACTTTCCAGGTCTAAGCAGCATACTCCTTTTCTGAGACATCAATGCTTCTGTGTTTTCAGTGGTGTCTAAGACTCTTGTATTCAAAGCACAGAGAAATCCAAGACCTCTTCAAGTCAACAAGAACCCACCGAGGGCAAGATTTCACCCGTAGTAAATAAAACATAACTGAGCACTTTGGGATGAAAAACATTTTAAAAAATGTAAGCTTACTAATGCAAGAAATGTATCAAAATTACAAGACTGTGCTTACTTTTACTACCAAATAATAACAACAGGTATTTCAAATATTGCTTTACAGTATTTTACTGTTCATGTTTTATGGGAAAAATGTTAAACAGCAGAAATGTCTGCACCAGAGTACAAACTTCAAAGAGACTAGCTGTAAAATTCCATTTTGTTCATTTTTTTACTAATACCTCCTTTGTTCTAAGGAGGTCTCAGTCTGAGGTTTCAACACAAGATGGCACTCTAAAGAGACTTCTTTACTGAAAAAAAAATACTGATACACAGATGGTGTTTTAATTACCTTATTGAATATATTCTGAGATTTTTTTTGTCCTGTAAAATTGTCTCACAGGTCTTTAAAACCCATTCAATCATGCTGTTCTATCAATGGCTTTCGTATTTGCAAATGAGGAATTTGGGAAGGCATAGAACAAGTTAGACATTAGCTTTACAAATTACACTATGCAAAAGCTGAAAAAGATCAAAGAATTACAGAAAAATTGAGGTTGGCAGAGATCTCCAGAGGTCATCTAGTCCAGCATACCTGCTCAAGCACAGTCACCTGAAGCCAGCTGCCCTGAACAGACAGCTTTTTAATTTCTCCATGGACGTGGACTCCACAACCTCTCTTGGCACCTTATTTCCATGCTCAGTCACCTTCAGAAAAGGTGAAAAAGGTAAAAAGTGTTTCCTGTTGTTCCACTGACACCTCCTGTGTTTCAGGCTGTATCCCCTGCCTCTTGTCATGTCACTGAACATGACCATAAATGGCCTGTCCCCATCCTTTTTGCACCCTTCCTTCAACTATTTATAGACATTAAGTAAGATCCCACCTGTGCCTTCTTTTTTCCAGGCTCAGCCTCCTATGTTATGTGCTCTAGCCTCTTTAGTCACCTCAATGACTTTCTCCAGTAGCTCCATCCCTTTCCTGTGCTGAGGAGCACAGGAATGAGCATACTGTAGCCTCACCAGGGCTGCATGGTAGGATCACATCTCTCCACCCAGCAGACAATTCCACTGTTTAACGCAGTCTGGGACACCATTAACCTTCATGCCACAAGAGCACACTGCTGGCTCTTGTCCAAGCTGGTGTCCTTGCCTGCCCAAGCCAAGCTGCTTTCCAGCTTTGTGGCCCCCAGCACACACTGGTGCCTGGGTTTGCTCCTCCCCAGCTGCAGGACTCTGCACTTCTCCTTGCTGAACTGCTCCAGGTTCCCGGCAGCCCACTGCTCCAGCCTGTTGAGGTCCCCAGTCCCTCTGAATGGCACCTACCACTCCAGAGAGCCACACACATCTCCCATTTTTTCCATCATCTGCAAACTCTCTGAGGACACACTCTGCACCATCATCCCGGTGATTAATGAAGGTCCTAACAGGACTGGACACACTACTGACCCCCGGGGTGCACCAGTAGTTGCTGACCTCCAAGCAGGCTTTACCCCACTGAACATCACATGCTAGGCTCAGACATCCAGCCAATTTTCAGGCTACCTTGCCATCTCCTCAATCTGCCCAGGCATCAACAACTTGTCTAAAAGGATCTTAAGGCAGACGCTGTCAAAAGCCTTTCTCAAGTCCAGGCAGACAATATCCACCGCTCTCCCCTCATCTACCAGACCAGTCGCTTCCTCACAGAAGTTTAATCAAGTCAGTCAAGCATGAATTCCCATTGGTGAAGCCATGCTGACTATTCGTGATAATTTTATTGTCCTTAAAGCTCCTGGAGATGCTTTTGAGGCTCAGCTGCTTCATCACCTTCCTATGGATCAGGGTGAGGGTGACCAACACAGATGTCTCTGGATCCTCTCCTTCTTGCCCTTGTTTAAGAGAGAACTGACATTTTCTTTCCTCCAGTCTTCAAGTATGATTTCACATTTTTATTACACTTCTTTTAATCAGATCCTTAAATGTAACACCCACTTTTGTTAATGATTCGTGATCTCATTATATTAAATGTTTGTAATAAAAGTACATGCTGAATTCCTAAAACAACTTATTTCTCTACTGCTACAGGAGCAAAACTGTTGCAACTTAGTCCTACCCTAGAATATTCTAATAATAATAAAAGGACGAATTTCATACAGCATTAAAAGAAGTTAATAGCCTTCTAACAACCAAATAATGCTTAGGTTTCTTTATTACATTCTTAGATCTGCTTTGGAAAATATGTTTTTTAGCTAGATGAACCAAACCAGATGGTTGAAAAAGACCTTTAGAGGTCAGCCAGTACTTTTATTCTCTCATACAGCACTAACTTTACCTAAACTTTATCCAAAATTTTAGATAAAGTTAAAATAAGTTTTTCCTGAGACTTTATCAGGAATAAGTTTATTCCTGAAGCATTGTAACAGGTTGCTCAGAGAGACTGTGCAGTCTCCATCCTTGGACATCTTCAAAACCCAGTGAAAGTCAGTGGATGAAACAAATTCCAGTTTCAGGAAGTTTTCACTAGAGACACATGCCCCATGTGAGAATATTTCAGTACTTCAGAATGGGTTTTGCAGAAGTCATTAGAATTTCCTAAGTTAATTTCCAATATTTAATCTAACATTGTAGTTTGACAGAAATCAGGATAATCTATGTAACTATGTCAACAACACAGATGCAAATGATATACCAACTGATTGAAAATGTTAGGGAAAAGAAAAGCATTTCAAAATATGTCATCGAAACAATCTGAATCTAACCATTAATTACAAAAAATAGTAGTCCATTCTCACTCATCTAAACAAATTCTCAGTTGAAAACAAACTCAGAGACAGTTTTATGAGGCTAATAATTTGAATGGCCTGATCCTTATTATTTTCAGTAGATTTGCCATGCCTGCCTTCTGTGCGTCTTCTCCACAAAACCTGTTTGACCTTTCACTTCCCCCTTTTTCAAAACAGAGAAGGGAGCTACTTCAAAAGATGACAGAGCTCCTGAGAGCTGTGTAGCACAGGCTGCCTTTCAGGAAGATGTACTGTGATTCTTTATATCAGTAAAGAGAGCTGTTTGGATGTACAGGCTGCAGTCCCAACCCTTGCCAATGATTTCAAAGGTGTTTCTTAATCTTTCTGTGAAAAGTGAAATATGCAGGATTCCAATCATTAGAAATTACTGCAGGAAATAGTATTGGTCCATGTTCTGTAAGAGGTTAAACAATACTTTTTATTCTTAGGATCCATGAGTCCATTGCATTTTTCCTCTGCTTTTCAGAACAACTGCAAATCATTCCATGCAGTAATTTCAAGGAATTTGCTCATTTTGGTGGTACTCTATGTAAGTCTGTATCTCTAAACATCCAATTTGGCTTTTATAATTTGTGGTGCATTGCAAATAATCCTTAGTTCTCACTGCACTTTTGAAATAAATGCAGAAGAAACATGCTATGATGAGAACTTCCATTCATCCCCATCTTATCTGGGAAAGTGGGAATACTTACAGGAAAACATTGCCTACTTTAGTACTGGGTTTGTTTTGTTTAAGAGGATAGAATGAAGCAATGGACTGTGGGCCTCTGTAAAGAGGACTGTAACAACTTTGTGATGTATTAGAGTACTTTTCCAAGACTCCTTCATCCATTCCAGAGAACCTTTGCTCTTCCCTTCACAGTAACACAGTTCCTTGTAAGGGCATTAGGTTTGGACATATCCTAAAGCCACCCCATCTACCTAATTCTTCTTTCTACACACACAAACTTGTGTGTGGAGTACACACAGGAACTGTGTATTTAACTGCTCTTCTGTATTTCAGGGAATTTTGGGGGTCAAAAGAAAACTGGTTATTCTCAAACAATATTCATTTTGCTCTGTAAAAAATTCCTAAGAGAAATCCAAGAATTTCTTACTTATTAAGCAAGTCAATAAAGCAGCCTTTTTATTTATCCTCCATAAGGACCAAGATGGCCTAAAAACAACCAAAGATTTCAATGTACAACAGGATCCTTGAACCAGCAGTGAACATTTGCATGATCAGATAATTACTGAGGGCTCTGGAGCAAGACAAATGTCCACTGTAAAAGCATCAAGTCAAACATAGACAATTGTGTTATGCAGCTCTTCTTCAACAGAATCTTCCTCGATATGTCTGCCATGTGGATCTAGTGCCTAAATTAAGCCATAGAAAATGAGACATCTCATTGTCATCAATTGGTTGTTATCCTATGGGAAAGAAGATGGCAAGATTTTTAAAAAGTAACTTAAACTGAAATAGATGTTAAAGCCAGACTACTCCCCCAGAAAAATTTATTTAGGATAATGAAACACAATACTGAGAAGCTTGCTGAGAGAGATTGATTTAAAGACACTTTATAACTAAGATAAAATGATAGCCTGCAGAAAGAAAAAACTTTATCTCTCAGTTTCACATGGTTTCTTCAGCGGTTGTGAGGATGAGACATCTGAATTGAGCAAGTCAGTAATAATCAGCATAAAAAACTATGTACAGCATGGGAGTTTATAAGTAGGTATAGTACTTCACAGTATTAAATGGCTGTAATTGTTTTGTGATGGCAACTGTTGAATTCTTTAAACTGTATTTAAGACAATTAATTAAACTACACTATGGTTCAGGTAAGGCACCAGGCTGACATATGGGAGGATTAGAGAATCAAATTTCTCTGTGGATGCTTTGTAACTGCATAAAACTCCATAAAGTACCAGAAAATCAAGCCCATATACATATTAAAATAATTTTTCAAGCAATAACTTCATTATGCCTCTATAAATTCATAGGCCATCTCTGCTGTTGAAAAAGAAGGTCCAAAATGTAGAAGGGAAACCATCATTAAGGGCACCCAAACCTAGATATGAGTCTGTGTGCATCTGGGTGGAGGAACTAAACTTTAAAGGGAGAAACTGGAGAAAGATCCAGAGCTATTTAGTGGCACCTCTTGTGACACAACCTGTTACAGAGAGAGCCTCTGTATGTAACGCCTTTGGGATGCAGGCATCTGTAAAAAATGAGATCTGGACACTCTCGCTAAGTGCACCATAGCCAGACACCTATCATTACAAAACCTGGTGAAGCTTCTGTGGTATCAAAAGAGAGAACTCTTTACAGAGGCCAGAGATTCTCAATAAGGCCACACTGCATGTAGCCTTGCCTTAAATGAAAGCCTGCTGCATTCTTGTAATAAAAGCACTCCATTCCTGAGATCTGCTCTTGCAGCAGTACTAAAAATGCTCTTTCTCTTCACATATATTATAAATACACATATATATGTATGCGTGTATGTGTGCGCGCAGCTGAAGCGCGTAAATAAACCCCACAAACTGACTACTTTAAGCTGCCCCTGGCCAGAGCTCTCAGTGGACTGAATCATAAATTTCCTTAACACATTCTAGGGCAAGCTAATGCTCAATTCAAACTGAGATCCTTTCTCACCTTCCACAGAACTGCAGACTCATTAATGGCTCTATATTGCTTATTGAGTCATTCAAGCATACTGAGAGCATGCTAGATTTCTTCCTGGTATCTTATTTTTCCCAGGTTATATAATGACACTCTTCCATTTTTGCAATGCTTGTCAGATTATGCTCCTGCAAAGGCACTGATGAATATATGGTCAGAGGCAAATATGGTTGCAGTTTCTTGGGTTGTGAAGTGCTGACAAACTTTAAAACAAATAGGTATAAAATGGCCCTTCTTTACATTGAAGACACAAAAGAGTAATCCTGAGAGACTTTAATCTCTATGGTGGGAAAGAAAGAATTAAGTTGTTTTGTTTTGGTTTGGTTTTTTTGTTGGTTTTTTTTAATTTTTTTTTTATTTTTTTATTTTTTATTTAGAGCAGTTAGCTTTCCATCCTGGTTTGGTTTTTTGTTTGTTTTTTTTTTAATAGAATAAATCCTACTGTTTGCTTTGACCTATGGACAATAGATAAACCCCAATAACTTAAATAATTATGTTTTTCAAACTTTACTCACTATCCAAACGTTACTGACTTTGTCTTATCTCATTCTGTCACAGGTAATATACATAGTAGTGCATGTAAAGACAAACAATAAGGAACTGAAGCCTTTTTTACAAGCTTCTAATCAGTTTTGGCTACTGATGAATCTGTCAGAAAAACTTGCTTTTATAGGACAGATATGAGCTGGAAGAGACAAAAATAGCACCTGACTGGATATCCAAAACCACAGGGATTTAACCATGACTTAAAACACTGTTAACTGAATATATGTATGCTTTTTCAAATCCTGTTAGCAGCCTATTTGCACACCCTGCCTGCAGCCAGAACGCCTGACCCTGGTGCCAGTCAGTGTCTTGGGGAATGACACTGGGGTGACTTCTGCCACCAGGTAGAGTAATAATCCTCATTAATTTAGTTCCATGAACTATCATAGACAAGGTCTGCTTCAGCTTATGTGTAGTTGCTTGCTACACTGTGGAGAAATTGTCAGGTATCAGACTATTCACCCACTGGAGTTAGTTTTCCATGGCTTTAATCTTTTAAGCTTACTCATGTTTCCTCTGGATGAAGAGCAGGTGAAACAAGAGGACTCTAAACTGCAAGACCAGTCCTAAAGCTAAGAGCTGTATTCTCTTAATAGACTCTTTCACAAACCCTCACTGATCCAGCCGCTCCAGGCAGAGTGTGTCTCTCATGACTAATCTTACTCTTTTCCACTGCATGCATTCACCAGCAGCACGAGAGAGGCAGGCAGAATTCTGTTCTCAGTCATGCAGGAATGAAAGGAAGAGCTGCATAACTGGCCAGACTTTGGGCATGCTGGACCCCAACAGTGCCCCTGGACTAAACCACTGCTAGATCAGGCCCTTCATAGAGCATCTCCTACTACTACCTTTTCTACCACATTTGAGGATGGCTAATTGCAGCAGCCAGTGAGCAAAACAGCATCAGAAGAACTTCACAGAGTGGTGGCATTAACACTGGTGCATGTAAATACCGTGGTCATGGCTTGATAAAATCTCAATGATGAAGCCCCTTAAGCTTTCCAAAGGATGATAGAGGACTAGGAAAGCACTCCAATGCACTTCTCTGTGTCATCTGGCTGTGACTACTGCAGCACATATGTGTTCAGTGAAATACGTAGCCCCTTTACATTTCTGTGTATGTAAAGGTATTGTACAAGCCCCACTCCTATCTCCCTTGCTTGTAAGACATTTTCCTTTTTCAAATTTACAGCAAAATCTAACTAATATGCTTTGCATTTTTGCATCTCAAAAGACAACTAGAATGAAACACATCTGAAATATTTAACAATTTTCCAACAGGTTTGTATGGTCCACAGCTATTTAAGGCACTGTAAAATGCTTTACCAGCACACCACTTACCCTCAGCATAGGCCCATTCTGGAACACATGAGGTTCATCACAAACTACACAGTATTCATTCAATACTGGTATCCGCTGCTCAGCAAATTCAATAGTCTGAGAACAATGAAAATGAGAATAACAACATCTGCTTAAAAATAATTAACAGTCAGCTCATGCTCCACAGGGTTTCATAAATGAGTAAGATATGCTATCCTACCTGCACAAGAAAGCCACGGTCTCGCACCGGAATGCATTTTGCACCATAATTTTGCTGCAAGGGAAAAGTTGAGGCAACTTCAGTGTTGGCGGACTAATTACAAGGAAATGGTAAAGTATTTGTAAATTTTCACGTGTAAATATGTTAAACAATTTGCATCTAAGTCATTACAAATAATCAATCCTTTTGCTGTTTACTGAGTGTGAGGTAGGATTTTAGTACTTTAGTTCTTAAATCTGATGAAGTTTTGCATCTCACCACTCAAGAAACTTTAATCTCAAATGAAAACACCAGCACCTTCACTCCATCCTAATAAACTGACATTTGGTAGCTTCCATTACATTTTCACTGCATATTGTCTATCCCAATATGAATTATATGTTAAGGCTTGAATGACTACTGTAACTCTCAGTAAGCCTGAAAACCATTTTATTTTATATGTACTAAGGTCTCACTTCTGCGAGCATCACACTAACAGATCCTTTTGCTCAGATACCACACAAATCCTTTTTCGTTCAGCACACAACAACATAAATTAGAACTTCTATTACAAGAGCCAGTAAGGTTCAGAATTCCCTCCAGAATGACAACTATTCCAATCAAACCTTGTTTTGAGTAAGAGCAAGATCAGTTCCATTTACAGTGTTTTGTTTGTCTTTTTTTTTTTTTTTAAATAGGCTTATTTCCTTTCATATCTCTACTGTTTAATTGCTTAACTGCTTTTCCATTTTTCTTCTGGGCAACAATGCCACTTGTATTCATATATAAAACTCTAATATTTTAGCTCAGAATTGAAGAGAGTTCAGTATCTTGATTCATCACTTCTACATTCTACTGACTTCAAATTGCAGTTAGGCACCCAGCTTACCCATATATCTGGTGCCTGCATATAAAATGTGAAATAGACTCTTGATGCCCTTCTGCTAACACCAGTCAAACTCCATCTGACCACGTATGTGATGATCTTCCCTCAAAGTAAGTGCATTCAAGCAATAAATAATGGGTAGTTTTCATAGGCTGCCAAGCACGGCTTGCCTTTCTTCCCTATCAATTGAGAACATCAGTAATGAAATTTAGTCAGCTCTTCATTATCTTATAAAAACCAAAGGGACTTTTCCTATTAATGTCAGGAGATAAAAGTCTTGCTATGTTAAGACATCCTCTGCTGAATCAGAAAAACGTGCATCACTAAACTGCAACAAGTAGAAAGTCTGATGCCTCAAATTAATTTTGCTGTGCACATCACATAAATCAACCACACAGCAGATATATAAATGATCTTACAATAGTGTATCCCTGCTTTTAGATCTGATGAGTATAGCTTAAAGCTTACTAAATTACCATTAAACATAACGCAATGTAATTTCATTATTTAGAATGCACTATTTTAAACATATGTATGGCATTTGAAGGAAGAATCAGTTTCCAAGGTACCACCAGGCAAAGGAAGTGTAGACAACTATTTTCTAAACACTTCTCCCCAGATCAAACACAGAAAACAGGCTGTGCCTTGAAAGACTGCAAACAAACCCACTCTTGCTTCTAAAGTAAAAAAGCCACCTTTTAAGAGGCACAGGCAGAAGAAATTATTTTGAGAGTTCTTCCTTAAATGTAAGAATGTGTGCTACCCTTTGTTTTCCTGATCAATCATGTCTCTGGGGAAAGAGGGCCTGGGCCCAGTTCCTTGCCTGACCCTTGACATCCCCCAGCACATTTGAAGGTTTAACCCTTCACAAATCACAAATGTGCAAGAAGTGAGCGGAACTGTGTTCCTTCCAGGATGATGATGATGATGATGGCAGATGCAAAGACCAGAAGGAAAGGTGACATGGCACTCAAACAATCTAATGGATCGTTGTTTCCCCCACAAAGCAAACAGGGAAATGAGAAAAGTCCTATGCAACCAATGTAATTTTGCAGCATGGATGTGCACACTCTCCCTTTTTCCTACGGGAAGTATGCAGGGAAGGAAGTGGGTGACTGAACTTTTCCCATGGCCAGCAGCTGTGCATTGAGCTGCATTCAACATGACATGTAAAATCTCTGTCCTGACCTCAGCAAATTCTGATTTTATAACTTAAGTACATGTGCATGCACAACTGTTTGAATCCTCCCTAAAAAGCTGAATTCATTGCTCTTATCTTCCAGTATGTCCAATATAGTCACTAACATATATCCCAAGTATTAATGCCTTGCATAAAAAGCATAACAGCACATTTGGAAAATAATAGGAGGAAATGAGCAGAATACAAAAAAATATTACGCACAGCAGCTTGTGAAGGTGATGATGAGGATGGTGTTAAGATACCAATAAGCCCTGAGGTAAGAGAGAGCCTCCTGCTCTCTGCCATGGTGGACTCCTTGAAAGGCTCCATTTTGGATGATCTAGGGGCATTGGAGTAAGTCTTGCTGAGCAACTTGTGATTCTTCAATCCATCCAATTCTTCCATTCTAAGGTTACTGGAGTAGGATCTGCTTAAAAGTTTGTGGGGCTTCAAGGTGCTGTTGTGCTCACATCGAGGATCCCCAGAGCACGACCTATTTAACACCTTATGGGGCTTTAAATTGATGCACTCCTCCTGCTTGAGAGCTGCAGAGCAAGCACGATTCAGCAGTTTGTGCGATCTAATAGCCATTGTCTGTTCAGCCCTAGGGTCACTCGACAACGAGCGGCCAAAGGTTCTGTGAGATTTTGCGGCACACACATCCTCCGCCTTCACTGTGCTAGAGCAAGTCCTTCTCAGTAGTTTGTGGGTCTTGGAGATGCCATCGTGTTCTGACTTCAGTTTCGATTTATTTTTACCACAGCCCGGTGGAGGATAACTTGGCGACCTTAGAATAAAAGGAGATGGCAAAGTTGGAGAATAATCAAAATCCTGGGCAAATCAAGCAAGATCACACAGATGTAAACACTTTTAGCTGTCACCTGTCTTTACATTTTTATCTAGTGATAAAGGCAACCCAAACTTTTAAAAGATGAACAATTGTATGTAAGACATTTCCAGTACCAAACCAATTTATTCCTATTTACACACAAACTCGTCAATCAAGAAAACAATTAACTACTTATATAGAAGTTAGAGCTGTGACCTTACAGCTTTTTGGGAAGGTCTCTAGTTATGTAAGAAACTATCTTTGAAATGAAACCCACATACAATAACACATTTTTGTTATCAAAATCTATCTTTTCTATGTAACCATCATGGCATGACCCAGGGAAAGTTATTGTCTTCTGGACATAGCATAACAAACTCTATGCTCAGACCCAACAGAGGATACAACGAACAGTGAAACTTGGAGACATTAAACCATATTTAATTCAGATGAAAAGGACATTATTTTAAAAACCTCAAAATAACCTGGGCACTCTGCAAAAGACAAGCTTATACTCCTCTTTTGGGTTTTAGACAAATTCTAGCTCAGTAACACCAGATATGAGAATGTGAGAGACCTAAATTATGAATGCAGAAAATAAAGAACAAAAGGTTTTTATGAAAAAACATTCATGCAAACTGTCATATTTCTGTAAAGTTAATCTTCTTCTGTCCTTGCAAAGTAAGAACATGTAACAGGTATGCTGAATCATTTTCCTATGTTTTATAGGAACATTCCTATATGTCCTTCGGAGCATTTTTTTTTTGTTTGCATCAAATAGAGAAGTAAAAACCCAAGGGGAGAGGCTGGCAGGTCTCCCCACCCTGTTAGCAAGTGCTGACAGTGGAGGATGCACGTGGAGGCTGCTGATTCACTGCAGCAGCTGGGGCACTATCACCCTCCTGCAGACGGGAGGCAGGAATGGTGTCCTGGGAATAGAGAGGGTCCCTGCATTTCGGCTGAGCTGTCTTTGGATTTTGGTTGCCAAATCAAGAGGAGAAAGAATGGGCTGGATTTTTTGTGCCCTTTCTGAATAAAACCAAGCCTGAAGCTACAGCCTGTGCTCGGCAGTGGCATGGGGCATGGCGGGGGATGGATAAGCCTTCTACTTAGAACACCGTCTTTCCTCCTCTGCCTTTGAATAGACACACAATCTTTTGTCATCTCTGACATTCCCCCCTTTTTCAATGTGAGTGATTGCTGTATTCTATCTCTTTTTCATACCCTGAATTTAGTATGGCAAAATTAATCAAAAAGAAGGAATATTCAAAGAAGCATTCAATTCAAATTCAGTAACTGAATCGAAGGGGTGATCTGTCAACCCTCCAGAAGCAGGAAAACACATTACAGTAAAAAGTCACAGTCCTGAAAGAGGTAAAATCGGAGCCTGATACTATATACACTTACGAGTATGAGTAACTGGCAAAAAAAGTAATAAATTCAAATTAAGTATTCACAAACTATTTCTTACGCTTTTAAATGCCTTTGTTCTTTGAAATTCTGTGCCTGCATTTCAGAAGTGGAAAACATTAATGCAGTCAAACAGTGGAGAGGGGATAGTGCCCAGTATCTTTAAAAACCAGTCTTTCATTAATGACCATTCCAGTTTAAAAAATTAAATATGCAAAACTGCTGTAGAAAGAAGAGCTAGACAAACACTGGTTTTTAAAATAGGCATAACATATGCTATACATATATATTACTTATATTTTTATTCTTGCTATTCAAGTAAAGGTAAAATAAAGATACAAACACAAGTAAAAATAAAATTAATTATTTCCAGTCCTAGATGAAACATGACTCTTTCAGGGAGCAGAGCAGTGAAATACTCTGGCTTCTAATAATCTTAGAAGCTGCAGCAGTACTTAGTTCACTCTTGATGTCATGCAATGCAAAGACTGGAAACCCATGAGGTAAGATATAAATAGAGCACTTCTCCGTGGAGAAAAGTCAAGATTTCACCTTGTGAAGTCTGCTGTGGATTTTGAACAGTTTATGGTGATAACAGCTCATTTTCCTTGCTGTTACCTGCGCAATGTAGAAAAGATGTGCAGAGGGGATTTCACCTTTTTGTCAGACACCTTCTTATTGTGCGTACAATTAGATTTTTCTTTACTGTTCTTCCACTGTTGTGTAACAAATGTCTGCATGATTCTGCAAATTAAGAAAGTAAAATAAGGTTTTCTTATCCCAGCCAGGACATACTCATTTTAATACTATGGTCTCAGTGGTCACCACATAGGTGACAATGCGATATTCTCACTCTCAGGTGAAGTTTTCTGCCATGCATGTGGACTGATGATTGGGTGCCTCAGCTCCTCAAAAATACCTTTTTTTCCACACAGAACTAATTTAAAATGGAACTCTTAATAAGAATACAGTTTGTGTAAACAAGCATGGCAACTGCAAAACTTTTGCAGACTATGTATGTCTCATGGACGTCTGGAGCCAAACTGAGTCAAGGGCATCAAATCCAAGTACAGGGGTCTGTCTCTCACATGACTACAGGCTATTGCATCTGCATGGCTAAGCAGAACCTTATTCTCTGACTCTAATCTGCAATGGAGGTCTTGGGAGTGATAAAAGTCAAAGCTGAATTCAGTATGAAAAAGATGAATATCCCATTGCCACAGCCATAAGGGACCATTGGGTCCATGGGTATTCTGACTCCTGCTCAGTTGTAAATATGCAGCTATGTTCTTGAAAATGTCATAGGGGAACCTTCAGCAATTACCTGGTGCACAAATCACAGGTAGTGTAAATAATGAAACATTTAAAGAGACTATTCATTTCAGGGGAGCATTTCTTTTTTTTCTTTAAAGTGATGTACCATAGAGATTTTAATAACTTGTTTTTTTTAAAGGCTATGAAAATGTTGCACTGAATTTCTTAAAACAACAAACAGCATTTTTCTTTCCTTAGGGGTTTCTTAATGTTGTAATGGTCAGACACTAAAAAGTCTACATACTTAAAATTTTATTACATGTACAAAAGCATATGCAAAAAGATGACTCAGCAAAATTGTATTAAAATGAATTGTACTACGGCCACATGAAACTGCCAAATTTTTTTACTATTCTTCCATCTTGTCCTCAAAACATGGATGGCCTAATTACTATGGTATATCTTAGAGGTAACCATGAAAGCACAGACCCCTCAGGGTATGCATGAAGCTCAAAAAGATTCTTGTTTCAGAGGCTTTACCATCTAAGCAGAAACACGAAATTGAACACTCCTAGATATGGTCTTTATAACTTCTATAGCTTACTTGCTAAAAGGCACCAAAGTGACAGAAAACCCTGGCAAGTAACACAAATCAGGCTCCCCTCAACAGCCATCAAACCCAAGCTTAAAAAGGCAAATCTTGATTTTTATTTAAAGAAAAACAACTCCAAAACACTTTGATTGGACAATCAACCTGACAACACGGATTTTATGCTACTTGACATGGTCCAGAAACTAAAAAGAGTGTAATATTTGCCTAAAAACAGGGGTTTGCACTTTTCTAGACTTACTTTTTCAGCTGATGTCCCAGACCAAATCTTTCCTTAGTAGAGATCTGAAATACATCCACAGTTGGCACTAGGGAAAAAGGATATTTTGTTGATATATGAACTTACAGAAGTAATGACAAACTTGTGACCATATAAGTCTTATTTAAAGACTGTGACCATATAAGCCTTATTTAAAGACTCTGTTCTACATGGAGGTTGACTATAGACAATTTAATTGAAGCAATGGCAAAAGTGGACATGTCATTTAAGCATACTGAGAAACGAATGGTCCTTTTTGGAGCATTAGCCAATATAATTTAGAATTTTACAAATGGAATTCTCCCAAATTTATCTCTTACCACACTTTTTTTTCACAAAAATACATGTTTTTTAAATATATATACTATGCAAATGGCAAGCAGCATCAGAAGTAAGTGTATCTGGCAATTCATCTCACCTAATCGCCTAAACTTTTTTTCCAAGTAAGTAGTCAAAACACAATAGAGTTCCTGTGGCTACGAAGAAAGCCCAGACTGAAACTGAATTCATTGGTATCTGGGTTTTCTTTCTCAGGGTGTTTTAATACAAGAACCAAAACCACCACCTAAGTCTCTGATATGTGAATTCCAGTGGCCAAGGATTACTCTGAAATTTCCTCAAGGCCCACCCTAACACTGGTATATTCATATTCATCTGTCAGAAATTGAAAATGTACAGGGTGAAGGATGGGAATTAGCTAGTGGCATTACTAAAATCCTTTAATAACATTTGCTAGATAGAAGTGGCAGATGGAATCCAGTACTTGTTGAGAGCCTCAGGTCCTCAAGGCAGGACAACAGCCAATGCATATTACGAGCACGAACAGACTTCATGCATTGCATTGCATAAGATGATAATGGCTGAAGTAAAATAAAAAAGGAACAAAACAAAAAATCTGGGGTTTGTTCAAATTTTATTAGAAATGGTGAATCCATATTTTGATGTTATTCTGACCACTCAGAAAGCCAGGTTTTATTCAGAATATCAAAGTTTATACTTTAATTTTTCTTTAATAGATTAAATTTGATTATAAAATACAATATATCTAACTTGGCCATGCAATTTAACTTAGTTCAAAGTTCTGTAGTTACCCCTTCTCTAATGTTATTATTCAAATAACATAAAACATAAACTCATCTTTTAAATACAAACTGATGATTTTTTTTTCAAAAGGGATGAATGATTTCATTAAGTGTAGCAATATCTTTGGATTGTCAGATTTCAGACACACTGCAGGGGACTGGTGGGATGGGGAATACTTTAAATTAGAATCATCATATCTAGACCAACAATCTTAAAATCTGACATCTAGACCAAAATTTCTGTCTAGACTCTACTCTCAAAGGAGACATCCTGATACCTCCAGTGGCTGATTCATCCTAAGACAGATTTCTAAGGCACAAGGGATAAACTTCCCACACAGACAATATTGAAGGGAGCTATTAACTAGAAGAACTATCTAAAATCAGTATATTACACAGATACAGGGTGGTACTCATATCCCCCACTGTGCTTTGGAGTGTACTGTGCTTCTGTTTCTCTATCAATAGAATGTGGTACAGGAGAAAAAGATATAGCATAAAGTTCTGGCCCAACAGTCTCAAAAAACATATCCAAGGCAGAAGAGGAATACACAGAATTGACAGAAAAGATGGTGGATCTCACTGTGCTTTGCTTGTAAGCAAGGAGACATGGCTGCAAGAGCAGCCGAGCTCATAAAACCAACATTTTATGTGCACTTGCCTGTGGCCCTGATCCTGCCTCTCTCAGCACTCAGGCACTCCCACAGCAGCTCAGCTGCAGCACTGGGAGCTAAGTTCCCCATCTTAACCTCTTCAGAGGTGCAGGATATATATTCCTGTTACTTCTCATTTCTCACTGCACACTGCTCTTTTTTATTTTTTAAATTACTTTTTGACAGAAATGTTCTGAATACTAACACTGCTTCCTGCTATGGTGAACAGATATTTTAAGATCTGAATATTTAAAAAAATTATTGAAGTAATACACCACAGACAAAAAAGACCAAAGTCAAGGGGAAAAAAAGATTGGTATAATGAAATGCTTATTTGAATGAACAGAATATAGCTTATAGTTAGAATCATCAGACAACATATCTTATAGAAATAGCTCATTGGGACAGATTTTGCTAAACATGACTGGGAATATCTATTCATTTTCCAGAGGCAGAATGCTCCCACAGATAAAAGCTTGAACTGACAGCCTGTACTGCAAGTCTCCAAAGCTGGGGAAGTTATTATCCAAACTGAGTCTGACTTGGCACTGTAAAAATATATCTGAAGTTGACTCTTGCATATGAACGCTTCCAAATCTTAAAAATCCGTTGATTCTTCATGAGCTTGACCATTTTTCTCTCATGAGGAAACTTTACTCACTTGAAAACTCTTTCAAACCTAAAGATTTCCAGAGTTCACATACTCATACAGAAACCAGAAGCTGAAAGGGTGATTACCAGGGCCTGATTCTTCAAAGCTGCATGAAAAATGGCATGTTAATGTGCTGCACAGGTCTGTGTATGCCAGTACCAGCCATAGCTCATCTGTGCAGATGATGTTTGACTTCCAAAATGAGGAAATCACATATTAGAAACTCTAGATCTTTATTCCTTAACCCTGGCTCCCAGAGGAAGGAGTTGCATCTCAAAGGACATCAGGAAAACAAGCTCCAAAAATCAACCTATGGAAGTTTAAATTAGGTGCTTGTGCCACGAGGAAGGGCCTAGCCCTGCAAATCCATGTAAGCTTAATTTCAAATCAATAAGACTCCTCTCAGCATTAAAACTAAGCACATGCAGGGTCAAAAATTTGGAAGTGAGTGAGTATCTGTCCCATGGCTCAGAGTGGACACCACACAAGGCACAAGAAAAATACACTATTGACCAACCTGGACCATTTAGGTACTGCGTAAGTGAACAGTGCAGTCGCACTATTATAGGCTCTGTGCGAATTACATCCCAAGCCACAGCAATCTCCTCCTAGTTTAAGACAAAAAGAAAACAACAGACATCATTAGCCACCACGAGGAACTGCTGCTTTCTGTCAGTCTACCTCAGGGTTGCTATAAACACCATCCATCCACCTACCCAGTTGCCCAGTATCTCCTCCAACATTACACTTTAGACTTAGGACAGATTATTGCATGTCAGTGCCCCCCCGAGCAGTGCCAGGATGCTTCCAGTTCTTGAGAGAACTCATTTAAACCAAGCAGAGGTTTATACACAACACTGCACACACAGTACAGGCAGACACATTCCCATCTACCAACAGGTACTGCTTCAAAGATGAGAAGCAAAGGAGCAAAAAGGACAGAATAGAAACTAGCCCCCTCACAGAGGGCAAAAGAAACTTTTTCTCCTTAAAACTGGTCTGAATAATTCAAGGTATGATCAGATTTTCATAAAATTTTGTTAAGGGCAAAAACTGTCTTGTGTGCTGTGTTCACCTGAAAATAAGATGTATCTGTGCAGAAGCTAATGATGTCCTTAAAAGTTCTCATTTTTGTTCTTCAAATAGCGGCCAGGAAGTAACTGCACAGATTAGGTGAGGAAACATGAAGCTAAGGGCAGTAAAACAGCTACAGAAGCTGGCAGTCAACAAACAGCACCACTGTCCCGTGTCTCCTGTGCCAGCCAAGCCTCCCTCTAATCAATGTACAGGAAGACTCCACCCAAAGCCCTCTTCCTTTTCACCTGACTCATGTCTAGGTCAACATAAAGAAAACAAATGAGTATTTCATTATATTTATTAAAACATTTAACATTCACAAAAAATATGTTTGGAAGGAAAAACACATGCAGCAAATAAAAGCCTAAAACAGCATTTTAACAATGTGATCATAAAATGAAAGGAAACCTTTCCACCGTGCATCAATCAATAATGCGATATCCACTTGTGAAGATCAAGTCTCCAAAAAAGGAAAGTATCAGTGGTTGTCTAGAGAGTCTGATGTGTAGCAAAATTAAATGGGTATTAATGTTCATTGTGTAATTCTGTGATTAGATTACTTACATCAAGAAAGCTAACATCAATATGTAGATCAATATCTACATCATCAATGGCTCCATATTCCCTGAAAGGAAAGAATTACATTACATTAGCACTCTTTAAGAGTAAGTACTCCTCAATCCAGGAGTACTTACCATATGGAAGATTTTAGAAAGGATAATCTTATCTGTAAAATCAGAATAGTTATAAAATACACATTTACATAGATTGGATCAATATTCCCAGTGGGTGACTGTCTGCTGCACTTAAAAGTTTTTTTTAGAGGATCTTGCTTAAACAGGCTAAATCTTTTCTACTAATTGCCCCAAAATCTCTCCATTGCTCCTCTGTATTTCCGTCTCGTGTATTGCACAGATGAACCAAGAAAAATTAACAGTCACATGCTGCTCCCATTAAGGACAAAAGAAAAGCCTTGTTAATTTTCAAAAGTATTTCAAGTTAACAGACAGTAACCTAAGAATAGGCTTGAGCTAAAAGATCGAAGACAAATACAACATAACCTAGAGGGTGGCATGCTACACCTGGGGATTGCTTCATACATTCAAGCATTTGTTTGTCAAAAATAAAGACCACCTTCTAATTTGCTCAAGGCAGTAGTTATTCTTTTTATCTGTTATATGTAGCATTGCGAGGTTGGGATTCAACAGGTATTTCACTGCCATCTGAAATCTTACATTTAAGCTGTGGCTTTTCTGTGCCTTATTTTCTGACTCCCTCTGATTGCCCTCCCCCAATGTACCTGAAGACATCTGAAAAATGGAGATAGAAAATACTTACACAAACACCTAAACAAAAAACTGCTTTCCTTCTCATTTAGATTACTTAAGTGGACAATACTGTGTAAGTACTACCTCTCAATTCTTCACAGACTAGCTTCCAGTCACCAGGGTGTTTTTAACTTTCCACTGCATCTCTATGCTTGTTCTCAGAGTGACTTCCATGCTTTTCTATTAAACTTGACTAAGCACGCAGTAGCAGTTGTGCATAAATAAGTCGATAGGCAATTTTGAAATACTAAAATGCAACTGTCTCCTACAAAAGTGACTTTTCAGCCGTGACGGGGCTCAGTTTGCACTGGAAACTGCTTGAACTCTTGCAAAGTCTGGTGAAGGGAACCCCCTCCACCAGAACTCAGCAACCCAATGGTTCTCTCTGGTCAGGGCAAACCCAAGCTGTCTCTCTAGATCACATCTGTCCACACCTGGCACACACAGGACAGGTGAATGGCAGGACAGGGCTGTATTACAGGAGACTTCCCAGCCACCTTTAGAGCTGCTCCAGCTTCACCTCACCCACAGGCACTCCCTGACCTCCCACAGCTCACTGAAAACCTGGCTTTGAAACAGTTTAGCTCTCCAACTATGGAATGGCTCAGCCACTACCCTGCAGAAAGTGGCATCAGGTTTTTGTTCACTTGCCAGAAGATCCAAACATTGTTATGCTATCTTAAGCAATTTTTACGAATGCAGGCTGGTTTTACTCACGTAACAGATTCAAATGGCTGTAAATAAGAATGATTTTATAAATTAAATAAAGGAATCATTAAACTAATGGAACAGAAATATTAGTGGAAGAAAGAATAAGATAAAAATTCGGTTTAATTGTGACATTTCTATACTCACTGAAATCCCTTTACACCCACTCCACTACCATCCTGTAAGACGGATTTTCAACACAATGCTGGCTCTAGTTTTAATTTCCCAAGCTGACAGTGAGGAGGAAATAATGTTTTATTCCAAGACCTGCATCTTATGATCTGCTGTCTACAGTGGCTTCATCAACATATCTTGATTTTGAAGCTCCCAGAGGTCCTCTGTCCATAAATGAATAAGCAATGTAAACAGATACTGAAGAGTTTGGGTCAGTTGGATGGATCACTTTCTCGGGGCTTTTGTGGCAAGATATCTAAGGGCAGTGGTGAAAAGCATGCAGGTACAGGAACTTCACTTCTACGTGTACAGCTGATTCTGTGACAGCAAGAGATTACTGAGAGGAGGGTCAACTATCTAGAAAATATGCCTCTTAGTGGATGTGGTTGTCAGACAAACTTCTCTCTCCTCAGAGAAGTGGAGCTGCATGAGAGGGATGAAAATGAATGCTTAAAGCTGTGGAGTTTATTTCCAGAAATTTTAAGTATTTTCAGCTGCAATAGAGTGGATGAAGCTTTGAAGTTTCACACATGCCAATAGCAGCCACAGGTGACAGTTTCTACTATAGTGAGCTTGAGGGGATCACAGTGTTTCCAGTCAAATAGCTGATTGAATATAAACTACATGCAAGTTTTTGAAAGGTTGCATATAATGTTTCAGTTTTAGGAGTCTGAAGAAACCTGCTACAAGGGTATTCTCAATTTCATAGTTATCAGTTTGGCAACTAAACACTTAATCTCATTCCTTTCCTAAACCTATTTACAACTATTCAGATTTCAATTCCCCAGGTTCTTGAAGTGAAATAAATTTCCATTTAATTTGAAAAGGTATAGTACACCACAGCTGTAGGCATGCTCTCACTTCTTACTTGGTTTGTATGACAACTTTGATATTTTCCCTGAAAAACATCTGACAGGTCTGCTACATCTTGTCTACCTATTATTTTTTATGAAATTAGTAAGATAGCATAGAAGGAAAATGAAGTTATAAAACACCTGAGACATATTTATATATATATTACACAGACATGCACAATGGCAGAATCATGCATGCTTATATATGCCCAACAGAATTTTTGTGTAATTATTCTTAGCAATTTACATCTGACCAAGGTTCCACTATTTCCCTGTGCAGGATACTTTAGATTCTCACAATTAGAAATCTTTCCTATTCTCTAATCACACCCCAGCTTCTTACTGTTTCTCTCATGATGACAATACAGAGTATCTGATCATTCCTTCTACCTACAAACAGCTTTTTCGAAGAAGAAAAACTGTTATTGTGTCTTCTCCCTCTCTTTTTCTTCTAGACTAGACAAATCCAATTCCTTCAGTCTTTCCCTAGGGAAAATATTTATTAAATCTCTTATCATTCTTCTTGTTCACCTCCAGGCCAAAATACAGAATATGACAGAAAAGGAGTTTAACAAGGGTTTAGAGAAATGTTGAAAAGTAATTTACAACAAAACACAACTGTCTGACTACAACTGCAAAAGACTATGTTTTTGAACAGGGCTGTTCTCAGAACAGATCCTTGTACCCATACTGAACCACAAAAAAAAACCCCAAAACCCCAGCGTCGATGCTAGATTGCAGCGTTCCCTCCTGTTGTCACACAACATGCAGAAATCACCAGAAAAGACCTGTGATTTGGCAGTCAGGGACAGTCCATATGGAACTCAATCTCCCAAACATTAAAGGTTCCACAATACAGAAAGGCCAATGACATACCTGAGAGATACTGCATTAGGTCCATAGATCTCTCTCACTGCTGTCAAATCAGCCTCCAGCTGTGGGTGTTTGTGAAGTTCTCCATCATAGCTAACCTGTCAGGGAAAGAAAAATATTTTGGGAATTCTGTATTTCATGTCTGGTACCTGATTTAGACTCTTGAAAGCTCTCTCTGCAAAATATGTTGCATTAAGATTCCTTAATGCCACACTCAGAAAGGACAAGTTGAAGCCACATCTAATCTGCTAAACAGTAGGATTTTCAAAGCAGGCACCTCTGCCTTGTTTTCAGGCACCCTGAAATGTTTTGAGGGTTCTCTTACTCTTTGTGGAAGGAGAAGCGGCAAAGGACTCATCCATTCTCTGTTGTCCCAGGGTTTGCTCTGGGACATTTGTGTATTTTTAAAATGTTAACCAGGGTAAGTACCAGACCCACTCAGTCTTGTAACTTTAGTACAACCACTGCAGGATAAAGGTTTGCTTGCTCTTGTTTGTTGTCACACTCACATATATACTAGACACAGAACGGCTTGGGCACAAGAGAAGCTTTAAACTGTTCCCTATACCCAGCATCTCAGCATCTAAATTATATTTTCAGTTGACTCACTGGCTGCATTCTACCACCAGTAGAATACCACCAGTGCAATAACATGAGATGGAAAAGAACCCAAAAATTAAAAGAACACCTTCCCATGTTAAGTATTTTAGCAGAGAATGTATAAAGAAACATCTACCTAGACACCACCCCCTTCTTTTTTTTCAAACTCCACATGAAAAATGGAAAAAATTATGTTAGTGCTTACACTAGAAAGCAAAACTTCGTTGGTTTGGTTGGAATGTATGAAGTCAAAATAATTGACATCCTCCTCTCTTCTACAAGGTCCAAAATACCTCCTTGGGCATGTAACAGTGTATTCATCATCTGTCTGTTGTTACTTTCTTCTCAAGCAAAATGGTCCTGATTGTACAAACCTAAATCTACGTCTTTACAATTAGAATGACAGTAATTTCACAGAAGCCAGTCAACTCCCTAGACATGGACAGATTCAGAAATGTTCGTAAGATTTAGTTTGTACTGTTGACAAATTCAGAGAGCAAAGCAACTGAATGTAATTTATCCCTTTAGACCCACACATATATATATTCTTATACAAGAATTCCTGCAGAGAATTCTTGTTATTGCAGAGCCACGTTCAACTGCAGTATTGTTTCTCCCATTTGTACATCCAAATATGCTGGAAACCAGCGCTGTGACACTTTCAACTCTGATATTTAGAGATGTGTTTTTCAATTTAATCAATTTTCAACAGTTTTAAAATATTAATTAGATGATCACCTTTTTACATATGAGAATTAGCAGAGAGTAATTTGATTAGGCTTAGACCTAGAATTCTTTAAGAATAAGGCAGAGAATGCATCAGCATAGCATGGACCTGTATTTTTCAAAGATATCAATGATATTCCTGACCAGAAGGTTATAAAACAACCTTCCTTCATTTGTTGGGGCAGGCATGTCAGAACAATTTTCCAAGTGAAAAATCATGGGAAGAAAACCTTTATTGTAATTTTTTTTCACTTTAGGTAGGGGGAAACCAATCCTTTTTACATGCTCATTACTCAAAGAATTCTTTAAAGATGCGTGAATAATTGCTGTCCTGCTTCCAAACAGAGCACAGCAATCATTTCACAAATCATAGCTGTGGTGCACTTGCCACCTTTCTTGGTCCTAAACCAGATTTTTAAATCAATGTTATGTTTCAGTAATAGTAAAATACAAAAGGAACGCTATGCAGAACACTAAACTGCTCAACATAATGCTTTTTCTAATGTATTTTCTCATGCTATGAACTTAAAATGGAAACAAAGCAGTGTTCTGGCAAATTTTAAGACCACAGTATGGTACTTCCCACCCCTGAATTAGTGCCACAGACATATTGATGTACACAGAGGAGACTGTCAGAGTTTTGTATTTCTGCATTTTCAAGTATGTCCTGCAGCTGAAGCACAAGAGACATGCAGAGAGAGAGCCAAAGGCAGTAGTATTTCTGTTTTCATCTCCTGTTCTTATTTGCAAATGTGGAAGATAGAGATTCAAAGTAAGAATTAACAGAGCTGCAGAAAAAGTGAATACAAAAGCTAAAAAATCTGATAACTTTGCTGTGACTGAAAGGTCTGCATTTAGAAAGTCTCTGTTTTTAATCTGAGACCTTATTCAGATTATTTGACAAAAGGTTGCTTTTTAAAAGGAGATTAAGCGATTTACAAACCTAAATCCCATTGAAAATCAATAGGTCTTAGACTATTGAACCACTTAGCTACTTTAAAGTATTTATCCATTAAATCCTTAGGGAAGATTACAAGCAGGTGCCTAGGAAGTGGATACAAACATTTAATTTACGAGCAAAAGGTTGCATCTTCTTTTCACTGCCCATCGAGCTCCATTTCCTATCTTCCACGGTCCTTGTTTCATCAGCAGCAGCTCTCTTGTCTTTCCAGCTGCAACCACTTAGAAAAGCTAAGAATTATCCCTGACCTCCATCTTTCCCAAATGTATTGCACACAATCACACCGGCATCTCTTCCCTCCATTTGCCAAATTCAGTATTTTGCCCCCTTTCTCTGTGGGCATGGCACACACTTGTCTCGAAGGAAGGAGCCTGCCTTGCTAGCTCCCCACATACACAGTGGTCAAACCTTTTGTCTCCCCAAAACACCTGGTGCCCCACTTAACAACTCCTACAAACACTTTGCTTGAAAAGGGATTGCTCTCTTTTGTCTTTCAAGGAACTTCACTGATTACATGATTTCCTATTTCTTTTCTGAATCCTCAGTATTATTTTTTAACTCAATATGTCTTCTTTAGACTTTTGTCTTTTTGACCATGAAATTTTAAATTAAATATGTCCTTTTCTCCCTCTTTTTAAATAGACTTTCTGTGATGTCTTTTTTTTTCCTCCATGTTTTGCTTTTTGGATATTCTATATTCAAGACATTCACAATCAACTGACATTTATTTTTATTGCAGATAGGATTTTTTTTTTGCCAGTTACTATTCCTTCAGTTAAATGTATTACCTTAAAGACAAGACAACGCAATATAATCTAGTTTCCATTTTAATGAGGCACTTAAATTCTAACCAGTCTTGTCTATTACACAGCTCTTTTACACCTTGCAAAATGATGTACTGCTATCTGTGTTCATATCTCACAGGCAGTGTTAATATTTTTTCATTCATTTGGGCACTGCCAGGCATCCTTTACCAAATGTATTAGCCCTGGTTCAAGAAATAAGCGCTCCCAGCTGTTTTCTGCCTTTTCCTTCACCTTGAGGTTACTGCCCTTTCTTCAGAATTGAAAAATGAAGCCAGTACACACGACTCATCACTACAGGACAAGACCAGAAGCTTTTTCCTCTCAGGCAGATTAAAATAAGACATCGCTCTCTGCAGTGAATTATGTGTATGGTCCTCCCCAGCACTCCCCAGCATGGGGCTGTAGGAGCCGGCAGCTGAAGGAAGGCAATTCCTGCAGTCATTTCTGAAACAAACATGAGTTAATTCCCCATGTTAGGCATTTTAGACAATGAAAATACATTGTTTCCCTTCCAGTTCCAGTATAACTTTTAATAGCTTTTCAGGTGCATGGGGGGTTTTTTTGTTTGTTTGTCTGTTTGTGGGTTTTTGCTGTTTGTTGGTTTTGTTTTTTTTTTAAAGTAAAGCCCCTCCAGGTGAATTCTGCACTCTAAGCCCACCGCGCTGTTGGCTGTGGGAGAGAAGAGGCTCAGCGATGTCCTGCTCGTCAGCATCCCACGCTCTCCGCACCGACCCACCCTGCTGGCACTGCTGCCGCGCTCCCGCAGCCTTGGCTCCGCACCCAGGGCACGGATGGCTTCAGCCTCCAGCCCCAGGCAAGGGACAACTTTCATAAACAGCCACCGTAATTCGCTAAAATGCTCATCGAAATAAACAGCTCTAATAACGTAAGCGAGGAATGATCCCTTGGGGCGACATTTAGGCTAAAAAACAAGGAAAATCTGAATAAAGAGACTAGCAGCGTGAAGCACATTGCAAAAGGAAAAGGCATGCAAAGGTTTTATTTCCCAATACACAAGAGAATGTGTGAATTAATTCTGCTGAAGGAACAAGAAGGAAAGACACAGAGCAGTACAATCATCTAAAATATGTAGCATTTTTCAAGGTGAATTTTACTCTAGAGCTCAGAAAAAGAATGGACTACTGCCTAGACAAAAATTGTTTTGTAATAACCATTTTCACCATAAAAATGCAGTGCTCCTTACTTTAAAAACTGGCAATCCTCCAGAAGGAAACAGATTTGGATCCAGCCTGACTTCCCATTTGTATCAATAATGGGATAAGCTTTACAAGTCAGTTATGTGTTTCCTGGAAGTAAGCAACCAGCTTCTATTTTCATGCTTTCTGAAGGGTATTTACTTTTTCCATTCTTATAGCTTTGCAGATGTAAACAAAGTAATCTTATTTTGAATTTGACATAATTATAACTTTTAACATATTCAATATTTCCACTATAAAATGCCATGTATATATGGCATACCACTCTACTCAATGTTGAAAAAATGCAAGAAATTAAATAGTATCATAAATTTACAATGGAATGAACATAAGAACTCTGAAATATTACTTTCTTGGAACTCATGCAAAAAATTTCCTGCATTACCTGTCCTCCATAATAAAATTCCTCAGAGTCATTATCTCCTTCAGAGTCTTCTTCAACTGCGCTGTTGTGCCGTGACTCCTTAATAGAAAAGGAACATTAGCAATGATAAAAGTAATATGTTGACCTTGCATTTATAGCTCTAAATATAACTACAGGAATTATGTTTTTACATATAAGCTCATAGCATCGTTCCTTAAGACATCTTTTAGTATAATTTTTCCAGAGGACCCATTTTAAGAATAGTCAAATATCAGATTAAACAAGCACCTAATACAGGGTACATAAAAACACCCTGAATACATGTTGGAGAAATAATACTTGTGCAGTAGCTAATGCAACAAAATATTTTAAATAACTGGAAAATTCAGCAGACTATGTCGGGATAGTTCACTCTGTGCCTTTTGCTAAACAAAGCATAACCTTCCCACCAAGAGTGGTTTTGAACATAGATCTTTTGGTGTGTCAGCAACCAACTACAATTTCATTTTACTTTATTCTTGTAAATAAACTCTAATGGTTTCAGGAAATAATCCAAGTCCAAGCATGGAATATGTAATGTTTCCTTCTATGAAAAACTGACACACTGCTGCTTAATTATTATTTTTATCAGAAGTTCCATCCTGGGGCCAGGAAAACTCAAACTTAATTTTCTGCTCTGAGACAGTAAAAAGTAAGGATTAGAAAGTCCTATGCTTATCTAAGTAAAACCTGCTCTAAATAGGCTGGCTTTGTGAACAATATCATCAAGCAAACAGAAGTGATCCTGGTACCAACTGGAACTCAGCATGAGATGAAATGTTATATTCTGTTTCCCACTACTGGAACTTTTACTTATATAATTGCTTGAGAGAGTAATTCTTGTTTCCCACAATGCATGCGTTATTTCTATGCCCTATGCTGACTAGTAACCACTAAAGAACACCTGCTAAAATCATAATTCATCACTTCAACCTGGATATAATGTATTAACCCCTTTTTTCTTATTCGTGTGCTCCATAGACCTGTCTTAATGGAATAGAAATGAGGTCTATGAATCAAAAAATAGATGTTCCTCCTAAATTCCACAGCCATTAATGTCAATATGTATATACACTTATCACTAATTTCTGTGGTCAGACATTGTAATCCCATTTTTCTACCGCTGCCTCTTAATTCCTGCTCTATTCACTGTGTGTATACATACAGTGTATAAATTGTGTTTCATCCAATCTCATGGCAATTTATGACAAGTCATAAAAATAATTTCTGCTTCTACTTAACTGAAAATAAATAAAATTACTTCAGTCTTCTTTGTTTTATAATAAAATTACCTCAGAAGGAAGTCTGTTTCAAAACAGAAATCAACTGAACAAAAATTCCACACAAAAAAAATAGAAATGAAACTCTCACATTAGAATAGTGACAAACCCATCATATCCTAACCAAACCTTTAAGTGTCTAGCCAATGGAAATTGTCAGTGTTAGAGACTTTTTATAAAGGGTTTTTTTCAGTAAGTTCACATTTAAATATCTGATTCAACTAAAAACAAAATACAAGCTCAACTCCATCCCACAGAAGCTAACTATATCTCAAGCTTTTAATAAAATGGGTAAATTCTTCCCACACTTGTTTTTCTTATTTTCACAGAGCACTGAATACAATGATGAGGCAGCAGAAGCAAAGTATTTTCAGTGCAGTTCTTCTGAGGTTTCACTTACTAAAAAAAACAATGTACGTAGCATCTAGGCATGCTTATCTCCCCTTTCCAGGATCAAGAAACTCAGCACCAATCCTTACCAAAGCAAGTCTTTAAATCAAGCACCTGAAGTCCTGAGAACGCTCAATTTCTTGCCACATAGGCAGGAGCCTATGGAGTACCTTCGAGGCCATAACCCTGTCAAGCCCTGTAGATTCCATGTTAGTGCCATTTTTCCTTAATGGCCCAGTGAGACAGGTCAGAGATAAACCCCACCGTGACTGGAAGACCCTCATCCTCCAGACCCTGCTCATGGAGAGAGCAGTCCTGCTGAGGTCTGGAGTCGGCACTGGCATTGCTGCAGGCTGCATGAAGAAGTTGTGAGCGAAGTAACTGAGACATGGTCTTATGTGCAAGAGCTGGGTAAAAGGTGATGGAATCATTATCTAGCTCTCTAGGAGAGCTGTCTATTTAGGGCTGACAGGGTCTATTACACTGTTGAATAAAAAACGAAATAAAAAACACATTGCCTAGGATAGGAGGAGAATCTCTATCTGAACTAAGTAAATCACTGGTTAATCCATGTATGAAACTCAGAGAAATATGCTCACCTTTCAAAATATGTAAGCATGCACATAAGCACACTCTGAAATTAGTCTATGGGAAACATTCAAATTTTATTATTTTCTTTTGCTTCTTAAAATAAATTCCATTAAAACATGCATACGAGAAATACATACCTCTCCACTCTCCCTCTGTAATTTTGACTTTATGGATAAACAATAGTTGACATCACTGGTTTTTCTCAGTTCTTAAAAAAAGAGGAAAATAGGGAACATATGTGAAAATAAAGTGAAATAGTTTTCCATATGCAGACTTGGAATTCTTAGCTGCAGTAGCAGAGCAAATATGGAACAAAAAGTTACAGATATGAAATGCATCGAAGAGTTGACAATGCAACAGTCTAAAATTAGGAAGCCCCTACTTCCCAGAAGACTTTAAGTGCAAATTGAAACTCAGCTGATCCATCTAGGACATTTTACTAATTCGTGATCTACAATTTAGTGTCATTAATTAATTTCATATCATTTATACAAGAATGAAAAATCAAAACCCCTCAGGAAAACAAAATCTATATAAAAGATAGGTTTTTACTCTATTGTAAATTACAGGCTTAATTTCTTTTCAAATTAAAGAAGTATTTGCAAGTAAAACTTTCAAACTTCTGACGATAATAGCAAGATAGTGCTTGTATGCCATTGCAACAACTTCAGCAAAATTACTCTCAATTTACATCTGTATAAATGAGATCAGAGACTGAAGATCATAGTGGTCTTCTAGCGGAATTCAAAGTAATTCCATGTTATGCAAAGAAACGCCCTAAAGAGTTATAATAATAATAATAAAAAATTACAAAGTCAAGTGCTCCTATCTGAAGGACTGCCAGAATTAAGAGTGCTCTGTGCAGTTTCTCCTGCAGCCTGAAATAATCAGGGAATCTTTCTGCTAGAATTTAAAATGTCTCTATGGAGTACACATAAATCTTTGTTAAATACAGTATAAATGTGCCTGCATGTCTGACAAGCACACCCTTTCATGTATCAAGGGTTTCCTTACTTTTTGAAAATAAGGAAATAATTTAAAATGAGAGATTCTCAAAATCACTGGGAAAAAATAAATCATTTTTCTACAGTCGAATTCACTGAAACAGCTGAAACATTTTTTTCCAAATTTCATGAAATAATTCATCAGAGCCAGTGGTAGTTATAGACTGTTTCATCCACAATGGTGAAGATTTAGTGAAGTTTTAAGCAAGTGATCATGAAAACTCGTAATTGGAAAGTACTAAGCATCTCTAACTGTATTCAAGGGGAATTGCTCTAGCACAGGCTGCAAGACATTAAAAGAAAAAAATACATTCTGCACACAATTGTGGTGATCCCCAGAAGAAATATTTTAATTTCTTCTATTCTGAAATATAGGACAATGCACTAGAACAAGACTGTGAGAAAATAGCAAACTGTACAGCTGAACACTTTAACATATCTCCCTTTAAGTGCAGACAGCATCTTATCTTTCCTCCAAAATTATAAACTTGATAAAACTCTCCAGACATAGGATTACCTGTAGCAATTTGGTGGAAAATTACTGGAATTGGCTCTGTTGTAACTAACACATCTTCATCGTTATCAGAACTGGAAACGTAAGTGTTATCTACGAAAGAAAAACACTTTGCATGGTGAAGTTCCATTGTGCTTTGCCAGCCCCTTCCAATGTTTCCTATCCCACATTTGTACCACAAGGAATCACTCCCCAGATTCTTAGGGAAGCTGAGCACTCTTTGGCTTTTTTTCCCTTGAGATTGTTGATGAAAAGAAAAATAATGTAAATATGTGAGATTCAGACCCAGACTTTATAAAGCAAAACCCTGGAATCTGATGTCATGGCTTTTGTGAATAACACCAAGCACTGCTCTGAACCAACCCACAAGACTTAGAGTGGCCAGCCTCTTCCAAAATTAATACTTGTTCTATGTTTTTTGCTATGTCTGACACCAAAACTCAAGCTAGATCTGCTATGCAGAGTGAAAGCTGCACTGAGAGCTGGGTGTTAACAGCCAATTATGCAAAATACCTGTGCCTCATTTTGCCTAGTCACATAAAGGTTATTTGAAGTGTCTTCTAATCAGTGGGTAACCTTTATTGCGCCTGATTCAGGGAGAAAAAAAAATTCCTCCCACCTAACAAAAACACTGATATGGATATGGATATGAATATGTTAACTCTATGCCACACCATTTTCTTTAAAAAATGTAAGGATTAGGCTGAGGAGTGTGTCTGTTGGGGGTTTTTTGGTTTAGTTTCTTTTTTTGCTTTTCAAACAAATGTTTACTAACAAATACCAAGAAGCAGAGAGGTTTTGTGTACTATCTGCCAGAGCTAATTATGCATGTATTGCTGAGCTGCCTATGAAAGTAACGATGCTTTGTCTTCTAATGACCTGGGCTGAATTGGAACTTATGCTCTACAGCAGAAAGGCTGAATTTAAGATAATCACAGATAAAGTGACAAATAAGAGAACTGGGAGAAGGACTTATCTATTACAATTCTGGACACTTTGGTCCCACATCAGACACGTGCACGAACGCACATGCAATTTTAAGCATACTGCTGCAACCTCAAAGCTTTTGAGTGCTTCCAGTGAAATGTTAAAGGTGTTAACATTAATTGGGAGGAAAGTTCAGTAACATCATCCTTTCTATCACAGCAGTTCTTAGCCACCTTTATCAAGAGGGAGCCTGGGGCACAGCAACAGCACAGTCTGGGGCTGCTCAGCTCCACGCTGGGCACAGGGACACGTTTTACATCGTGTGAACCAAGTGCTGCATCTTGTCCTCTTCAAGAAGCCCTGCCTTGCCTCTGTTTACGTATTCCACCTTGCCACCATCGTTTCAGTGTCCACCTTGCACATAGATCACAGGCCCATCGCTGTCCTGGTTTTGGGAGTGTAAGTTACTGCTATGGAGTCTGATGGACTGAGAAAAATTAAGCCATCATTTGGTTCTAGATACACCTAACACCACATACATGGAAGGGAGAGAGGAAATTGTTGTGCTACCACTTATTGCTGTACAGAAAACTAGGAAAACCAGTATGCTCTGCACAGAATAGACATACATATATGGAAAAAGGACTGCTCAGCTACAGGTTTTATAGATTTTAATTATATTTTTCTGTCCATTTTCATTCTTTCTTGGCAGCTGGATAATAGGACTTTCACTGCCAAGCTGGTTTTTCTTTTCCTTTGCTATTTGGCAGCTATTAGGGGCTTTTTTTCCTTCCATCAGTCTGAGGAGACTTGAGATTAAGATACTGGCTTTGATTTGTTTTCTTCAACAACAAGTTTCAAACACATGACACCTAGGAGCACCTTTCCTCTTCAGTGGAGGACCTAGTGCCTGGACCTAGCAGAGGGATGCAGCAAACTACTTGCTTTCAAACTGCTCTCTCCTCACGGCTGCAATCTAATGAAGTCTAAGGAAAGGATGTTTCTGCCAACAGGTGTGTAAGCTACCAATCCCTGGGATAAAAGACTACAGCAGTTCTGCAAGTTCTGCCAGCCAACACAAATCATTCTGAACATAAATTCATTAGCAAAATGTTTGCTGCTCTGACAGTTCCCACAGGAGTCATGAGGCACTCATATTAGTGGGACTTCAGTCTACTCATTGATGTTATATTCTGTAACTGCTCCTTAGAAGGGTTATTTTCCCCAGTTGTGTCAATGCTATGAGAAAATGGTTACAGCAATATTTTGCTGAAACTGTTATTACCCACCTCTAAACTTTTCAGTTCTATTTTCACAACTTCAGCAGTGGATATGTAACTTTGAGACATTACTGTCTCAACACTACTCCCGTTAAGTTCTCAGTGTGCCTTTGTGAGCACATTTTTAGCTTTCACTCATAATTACGAAACTTCCAAACACCTTCTATTATTGAAAGTTGTCATGTCACATTACGGTTTCCATAGGTACGATTTAATGCTCGGCTGCTTGTATTTGATGCTTTAAGAAGTAATTCAGCAACAGCCACACGCTCTTATCAGTCCCAACGTGGTGATGCTGCATACATTACACCAATACAAGCTGTGGGAGTATGCATACTACACAAGGCTCTTCTTATAGTATCTAAAATTTACTTTCGGTGGTGTCATTTTAGCTGATTTACATCACTCATATAGTCACTTAATCTCTTCTGTTTTTGTATATTTATTGCATGTATTAACAATTTATCTGATGATCAACTCTGACAACCTTGTCCTGAATTTACAAATTTGATCCACTCTGTATTACACACTCTTAATCTACACAGGCTACAAGTTTGGTACAGCTACACACTAACGGACTCAAACCTTAATCTATAAAGATTTATCCTGTGAGAAATTTAATTTGAGAGCACGTGCTGCTCTGAACTTGCAGCAGTACTTGAGGAACATCTTCCAGCTGAGGACACCAGCACAGAGCTTCCCAGGCTCGACACCATCACACCCTGACATGTCCTTGAAACATCCCTTAAGATATATGTCAGAGAAGGCAGCCACAGTCAGCAGTAACATTAAGTTAGAAATTTAGGACAAAAACACCAGAACAAAAAATCTGGCTCACCAAGTCAAAATGAGTGTTTTATGATCAAAGTTGCAAAATGGCAAAAAGTCATTATCATTCCTAACACACTGAACATCTCTTCATCATAAAGGACATATATATGCTGCAAAAGCTTGAGACGTGAATGAAATCAGGTCTTCTAAAGCCCTGAAGGGCTGGATTTTAATCAGTAAACATGTGCTGGTTTACTCCCCGCTCCAAGTTAACTACAGTGAAACGTTCAAATGCCCTTTAAAAGTTCAAACCTCCTTTAAAACATAGGGGGTGATGGCACAGAATATTTATCAGGTTTTAGGGACACTAAAGTCACTCAGGCTTGTAGGCCACCGGGACATGCTGCAAATAACAGTCACAGGGAAATTTTGAGGTCTATCAGACGGAAGAGTTTGCCAGGAAATGAGATCTCATGTGCTGTGCAAGTAACTGCTGCTGGTTCAGCGCTCTAGCTTGTCATTTACTTTGAGGTTCTCAGAGGTCAAATTTTTGTGATACTTAATGGAAGAAACCATTAATAACATATGGTGAAGATTTTTTTTTAGCTGTTTGTCCCTCTGTTCATTGTGAGCAAATTGCAATAATCAGTAAATCCATTTATCACTGGTATGATTGTGCATTTTACGAATCTCAGTTTCTCCCATTTCTAAATGTTGAATAGACTAATATCACTATCATTCTTCTCTCCAGTTTTTGCTGGTTAAAAAATAAATCTAATAAAGGTTGTTAGCATTCTTTCTCAGAATCCATTGTTTTTAGCAGCACTGTTGATTTTTTTCTCTATCTGCTTCGAACACTGGTGTTTTGATCAGAGTCTGCTGCTTATCAGTGAAGAAGATCAAAGTCACACTTCTTTCAAGCTTCTAAACGAAACGAGATATATTTCTTCAAGAAACATTTCAGAGAAGCTACAGATAAAGATCAAAAAAGGACAGAGGGTTTCATATCATTTACGGTACTTACACTATTAAACAATCAGAGGTGCACAATGTGGTGCAATCCAACAGTACTACCACGAACCTCTACTTGCACAGCACCTGTCATCCCTGCTTCCCTCTTCTGCATCTGCGCTGCCTGAAGTATCTGTGCAGCCTCTTTGTGACGGAAATTAGGGAAATAACCTCTGACAATAACTGACAAATTGCTTTTGTTCTCACCTGGGTAAGAATAACACCCCTCTTCAAGACTGGCCACACAGTCATGCAAACACATTTGCCAGCCCAGCTCCAAGTAGGAAAGGGAGGTGGCACTGAGCAGCTGGGAGCAGCTCTGCGAGCCAACCCTACCAGGGAGCCACACACGAGCACTTGGCTCTGGCTGACCCCAGAGGCTCCAGTGGAGTCTGCAGCCCTGACTGGGAGAGCAAGAGCAGCCTCATCAAGGGCTGGAGCAGCAGTGCTCTGCTGGCCCTGCGCCAGGCTGCTCAGGCTCCTCAAAGCCCGAGCTTTATCTGCCACGCCAAAGAGAAGCTGGGCGCTTTCTCACTCCCATCGCTGCTGGCTCCACACACCGAAAGCACCCCAAGCCACGTCTAGCTGAACTTGTGAACCTGTGTTCTCACCCTGACCCAGCTGATAAATGATGCCTGAAAAGGAGAAATGACTGAAAATAGTCTAAACTGATGGGAAATTATTAGCACAAGATGCACCTGGAAGACATCAACGCCCTTTCAGATATTCTCATTTCATTATAGCGAATTGTGGTAACATGTATATATGTGTCATTGACAAGAATGTTTCACTGTACCTGGATAGTCCTCAGAGACATGCACTGAATAGGACACACTGTAAAAAAGAAAAAAAACCAACAAAATTAGAAACAACAACATTAACTGCTGGTACAACGTTTTTTACTGCTCCTATATTATTTTATGCTTATTTATAGGTTCCTGACAGTTTCCAGAACAGAAGGTAGCATCTATTTTGATGGCTTTTGAAGTGCTCAGCTGAAAATAAAAAGCGTCATGCCCATTTTGAAAGCTTACTTTGCTAAATTGGCACATCCTGGTTTCAGCATTCTTAAAAGGAGTATCAAGGCAGCATTATATTCCCTTTAGAGTAACATATCACAATATGTGTACTTCTGATTAAGGAAAAAAAAAAAGGTCACTCTTTGAATATTTGAACTAGAGAACTAGTAAAGCCCAGTTCTCCCTCTATCTGGTTTTTGTGTTTGACTCAAGACTCAGCAGGAGGCCTTTCTCATTGTACATTTCTGTTAGTCTCAGCAAAGGGTCCAAATGTCTTGGGCACCTTCCTCCTAACAAAACTCTGTATTTTATGAAGTACCTGTACCTTTTTGTCAAGCTGTGTTCAAATTAAATTTGAGAGAGCCACAGTCACACTGAAGAATAGCTTCATTATGTGGGTTATCTGAATCTGGTTCATCAGAAAACAGGCACTCAAAAGCACCATCATGGGTCTCCAGGTCAGTTCACATCTGCTTTCCCTACTTTCCAGAGAGATCTTCACTGAAGTCGCTACTGAGAGCAGGACAAATGGGCATGATGGTCTGCTCAGTTATCTAACTACCCACCAAGTCCTTCTGGTTTTAAGTTTAGTGTGCATCTTCATTTTTCATTAAAAATGTTTAACTCTGAAGCACGCTGAAAGGTTTCTGTTGTATAATTCATATTCTTTCAAATTCTAAATCCTATAAACTGCGTCAACTTACACATTTAAATAATACATATTGTAGGTTCATGTCTCTAGTGAGTTAAGCAAAAGCAGGATGGCATAGCCCTCTTAAGAAATTTTGGTATGTATTGCACTTGCTGAAAAATTACTGAAAACTGGTTCAAAGGATCTTTCTAAATGACATGAATACAACTTCCATGTAGACAAGAAATGGAAGCCAGGTGTGATTTTTACTTTTTCTCTCTCAAGGGCTTCCATTAAATGAGTTCCACTTGCACAACCCAGTGACTGTAAGAGGCATTCAATATGAAATAGTAGGTCCATCACACTTGCTTCCATAAGTCAATCTATTAACACACAGCTCGGTCACCTGTTTTTGCACATCATCTCTTCTAGAGTATTTTATATACTGTTTGACTAAGACACAAAGATGTCTGTTCCTTCAACAGCTGTGAACGTTCACATAAATTGAAGCAGAAGGAGCATTTATTACAGCTGACCACAGATTTTGCCACACAACTAGATAGCCTCAGTCAAGCTGATTAAAATCCCATCAGTGTGCATATTCAACATTTTATGACTTTCTGTTTTAATTATTTTTTAGGCATTTTGAATAGACAGCATCTGTACCCCCTCATCATTTTCCCTAAGGACTGGGTTATTTAAATCTAATTAATCTGTCATCACGTAAAATATCACTATTTTAAATAGGGAAATACTCCAAAATAAGGAAATGTTATATCTCAATGTAGTCATGTATTGAGAATTTTACTCTGTGGTGCAGAAAAAAAAAACAAACAAAAAATTCCCAAGAAGTTAACTCAGTGCCTGTTCTCACCAAACACTATCTTCTAGAAATGTTTCTAACCATGCCTTCTTCCTACTACTGAAAGAAGTACTTCCATCTTACTCTTTTGGACTGGCTGCTTGCACACCTCTTTTCTGTCTCCAGAATTTCTCTGTATGTGTTTGTTCTGCAGACAAGAACAGGGACTGAAGAGTTCCAAGACTTCCATGGGTGCAGATACTCAAAACTCAACTGGGTAAGGATCTCAGTAACCTAACCTAACTTTGAAGCTGGACTTGACTTTAAAATTAACTTCTGCTTACTCGATGTGCACACATGCAGAAACCCAAATGGAACTGAGTTTTCTCTTCCTTTTTCTTCACCACGTGGTTATGTCTGGCACCAGCAGCTGGGGTGCTGCTAAATGGGAACTAGCAACCAAACAATACACTGTTTGTCTTGCGAGGTGGATTACATTGAAAGGTTAATGGAAAAAAACCAAGTTCAAAATAGTCTCAAACCAGACTGTTCAAACTCAGGGTCTGATCCAGGGCCCAGTGAATGAAGAGGTAGGGAGAATAAATGGCTAGAGCCCCCAGAGGAAGGTGGCAGTGCCTTGCTTCAGCTTGTCATCTTGTGTTAGTTATGTCTGGACTATGGAAGCAAAAAGGGGAAAGAAAACTACCGAACAAAACAGAACTTGGATTTGTGTCTCAGCTCTCCTCTGTGATTGTCACTTATGGTCACACATTGGCACATTTTTCTACTCTCAGGATAAACTGCTTCCTACTGACTGTGCACCTGATCTGTCAGAGAACAAGATATACCAGGCAAACAAAGGTCTCCTAAGGGTTCCTGTCCTCCAGCCACCTTTTCCTACTGACTTCAACAAAATTTAGAGCCAAGACATAACCACAAGACTGTGATGACTTACAGCACCTTAAACTGCACATATTTCAGTGAAGATGCAGATGTTCAACACCTCTCTGTGTCAAATCCTCCCAAAGCCAAAAAAAGCCTTTATTGCAGCAGCTTTCTCACTTAAGAACTCAGAAATGCAACTGGAATTAATTCAGGCCTGGCCCTCACATAGAAGTACAACATGATTATTCCAGTGAGGGATGTGATTTTTCCTTCTGGCAATGCAGTTCCTCCGTACAACCTTATTGCAGTTACTAAATACAGCTTATAGCAGTATAATTTATTCCCATTCCCATAAACACATTCACCATTGCTCGTTCAGTTATATTGCTTTAGCTACAGGAACAGTTAAACTCTTGGGTGTAAACACAGCCTCCATGATGGTGCTATTTCTGTTTTATTCAGCTCAGACCCTCTGCAGAAGACACCCTGCAGTACATATGTTTCTCAACCCTTTAGCTTAGAACAAGCTTCATACTCAAAATGGCCCAGTAAAATTTTTGTTATTTAACAAACTGTAAAGTACCATATGAGGAATTAGTGGGAACTGTCATGTTTCACAGCTTACACACTTTTAATGTAAACTTCTTATTGCTTGAAATAATATTAACATCGACAGCCTTGGCTTAGTAACAATTTTACTTACAGGGGTCTCATTGCAAGAATTTTCCAATGTGTTTTTTCCAATGTGTTTTAACCATATCTGTTCCTTCTACAGAAAAATTACTCTGCAAGGGTTCATCTCCATTGGAGAACTAATCCATCAACTAGATGGGTATGCACCATGTAATTGCTATTTTTCAAATTAATCTTTCCCAACAGAATACAAAATAAGCAGGCTCATCTGCATTTGACATTACTACAGCTTCCCAGAGCTAGATAAAAAGGAGTGGAGAGTCTTAACTGATTATACTACCAGGCAAAACATTACCCCAAAACTGACTCTCCAAGGCAAAGAAAAATACTCATGAAAACTGGAAAAGACAGAAAAGCAAAAGTTGCTGCGAGAAAGCACATTTATAAAAAGGAAAACCACCAGCTTCACCTCCTTATTAGATTGCTTCCCGAGCCTTAAACTGCAGTTTTACCTATCACAACACAAACCACAGGATCAAGCACACATCTAAAGCCACAACAGCGATGCTGTAGCTGGGATGTAGCTTCCCATCAATTTCAGTTTATCTCAGCTCTATGCCACCTATTGTTTCTCTCTAAGAAAGAAATCCTTTAAGCTAAATTTCCAGCTGTTTTGCACAGCAGGAACAGTGTGAAGCATCTGGTGCAAGTCTAAGATTTATGCCTATGGAATAGTTATGACAATTCAACCAGCTCTGTCCCATGGCAACAGCTGACTTACTGCCTTATTAAGTGTGGAAATTGTGATCTAGTTTCTATTCCAGTTTTAGGCATCTTTATTAGAGCCAGAGCTCTGTGTCCTAATGTTGCAGCTTGCAAACTTGCTGAAGAAAGAAAACAAGATTTTTTTGTCATATGGAATCTGATGGTAGTCCAATGCCAATCGACAACAAAATACAAGGAAAGAGTAAACAGGACTTCATAAACAGGATCATAATGCACCTGGGGCTAGAGAATTCAGAAGAGATTTTGTTTACAATAGGCAAGAATCTCAGATCTAACTCATCAATGAAGTAATGCACTAAGTTAATGGGATGCACAAATTTTATACCTTAAGAAGAATACTAAGACTCAGTAAAGCAAGTTATGGATAAATTTGAAATACTAAATGCTACTGTAGTATTGATTATATGCCTGGGTCAACTTCTGAACAAGTTGTTGAGATGAAGAAAATATTACTGAAACTTTGATACAAAAAAATAAAAGTATGCTGCTGATAAGTTTGGGCCAAAGGACCTTTTTAATGACCTACATAATATTTCTGAAAGTACAATGTGATACAGACATGATACTTTTACTCTTTTCTAGGTGAAGCAGCAGAAAGGAATAAGGTCCAGTTGAAAAGATGTAACCAAAATTGCATTCTCAAATTATCAGCTCACAAAATTCCTGCATTTTCAGTATTTATATATAACATGCCACAGTAGAACAACATTTCATGAATGTTCAGCAATTACACAGTAAATACTTCCATCTTCCAGTCTTTGTTTTCTTGTCTTTGTTTTCTTATCTTTGAAAATGCTTCCAAATTCTGCAGTGGATTCCTGTTATTGTCACAGCCTTTAGTCTCCTTTTCTACTTCAATAAGACCACCATTTGATCCTGAAACCAGACCCTTTATATTGCTTTACTTCTGACCAGCCTTTTTCCTCAAACAAAACAAACTGGTTCCAAAAAGCATTTCACCATGAACACAAGCCACTCTACACTCTCTGTTCTGAGATCCAGTTTGAAACCTTATAGCTTGACAATAAATCACATCACAAATACAGGGTGGAAATTATGATTTTCAGAAGACATATCGTGGGATTGCATCCACACAAAACTTTCAAATTGCATTTCTGAAATAGATGACCTTTGAACAAGTGCCTTGAGAACTGGTAGGAGATAAAGATATTTGGGTATTGACCTGATGAAAAAATTGGTACACTATTCACACAAAAAAATTGGGTAGGTTAACAGAAAAACACCATTATTTCTTTCGTAATTAACCTCATGCTAATTAGACTACCTAAAGAGAAGTACAACTCAAAACTAGTATTTAAGCACGCTGCAAAAGGCTTCGAAGTCAAATTGTACATAGATTACATGCATGCAAATAGCAGGAGAAGAGACTCAGCAGCCAGAAGCATCAATTTTCCATGGTAAAAAGGTATCTTCTGTTTAATGGATACCACCAAAAGAAAAGTCTTACAAATCCACAGCCTGGAGACAATTGTTTTATTCTATGCTGAAAACAGAACAAACAAAATAACTTTAAGAGAAATTGAAAAATAAGCAAAAATTACTACTGTGCTATGCATAGCTAGGAAAAAGAAACTTAGTCTCCATTAGATGTTCAACCACTACAAGTATGAGTGAATGATAAATGTTAGGTTTTTCAAGAAATTATGAAAAAGTGAATTAGCAGGATATTCTACCATTTGGTATGGACGAGTGCTGTGCTGAGAAACATTTCATCATATTTCAGTGGAGCTCTTAAAAAACAATAAAAGTACAGGAAAAATAATCTTGCTTTTCCACTCTGGAGCTTTTGAAAGATTGCATCCCACTCAGCACACATCAGCTGAGGAAGTGCTCCACTGAAGCTCATATTCAGAAACATACACAGAACTATGGCAGCATTCTGGATTTTCTTATGTGGTTGATTTTGGAACCAACTATTGCTGGCATTCACAATGTCTTCAGGAAAAAAATATGGAGACTTTAAGAATGTATTTATACATGTACATTTACAATTATATAACACAAATTTTATTCAGTTTCTTCACTAAGAAGGTGGTCAAGCATTGGAACTGACTGACCAGGTAAGTGGTGGAATCACCATCCTTGGAAGTGCTCAAAAGGCATATGGATGTGGCACTTGGGAATATGGTTTAGTGGTGAACATGGTGGTGCTGCGTTAATGGTTGAACTTGATGATCTTCAGAGGCTTTTCCAAAACTCAGCTATGCCATTATTCTGTTAAAATCCAGAATCACTGAATGGGTCAGGCTGGAGGGTCATCTTGTCCAACCTCCCTGGTCAAGCAGGCTCATCCAGAGCACACAGCACACGATTGTGTCCAGACAGTTCCTGAGTATCTCCAGTGAGGGAGACTCCACAGCTTCTCTGGGAAATCTGTTCCAGTATTTGGTCACCTGTGCTGTAAAGAAACTCTTCCCCATGTTCAGGTGGAACTTCCTGTGCATCAGTTCCTGCCCACTGCCTCCTGTTCTATTGCTCAGCACCACTGAGCAGAGCCTGGTGCATCCTCTGACCCCTCCCTGCAGACACTGACAGACACTGATGAGGTGCTCTCTCAGCTGTCTCTTCCTGAGGCTGAACAGGCCCAGCTCCCTCAGCCTTTCCTCATAATTCAGATGCTCCAATCCCTTCCCTGTGCCCCAGATTACAACCCTCTTGGACCACCTGTTCAGCAGTTCTAAACCCACCTCATTGTTCTCTCATCCAGTCCACACTCCCTGAGCTGCCTAAGAGGACATAGTGAGAGACAGTGACCAAAGCCTTGCTGAAGTCGAGGGAGACAACAGAAAAAAATAACAAAATTCAGTGAATCCATCAATGCCATTTGCCAATACAACTCAGTATGCGCTGCACTCCATTTATTCACAATACCTTTACAATACAGTCTCAGGAATGTGACAATACCATAAACAGAACGAAGTTTCTGTTGCGTGAAACACTAACCACAAAGGGATGTGTATCTCCAAACACACAGACAGACAAACACCGTTAGAATCATGACAGCTAGAAATATGGAAGAGAGTCTATCTCAAAACAAGATTCTGATAATAAGAATTTGCATGAGGTTTTTTAAAATATGAAAAATTATACAGGTTTTTGCTCTTTCACACAGGGAAATAACTGCTGAAGCACAGGATTTCTACCTTTTTTTTAAAGCAGTGATTTTAAAACTGATGCCATTAAATAGAATAACGATTAGTGAAAAACAACTTTATCTTCTGGGAGAAAGCACCAGAAGCCACAAATGAGACAAAAATTAAAAGGAGGTGGACCTAAGTATTAATGCACATATTTGCATAGTTATGGAAAAAGTGACTGTCAGTGAAGCACAGCAAGAATAATCTCACAATATTAAAATAAAATTTATTTTCTGTTACAGAATGTAGAACTTGAATTAAGTCCCACTGAAGTCCAAGGAAGACTTTAGCACTTGTCGAAGAAGATTACAAGCAAGTTGCACAGAAAGTAAAAGACTTCTGGCCCCCTACGACACTTGTTATTTTCTAGAAACAAGTACTTCATGGCTTTGCTAAAAATTTCAGTATGTATTCCAAAGGATGGAAATCTTTTTGAGCACTTTTTTTCTTCAGTATTTGCATCTTGCTATACAACTGGACTGCCAACGATTTCACATCCATATCATTTTCTATATTCCTTATTAAAACAATCTTCATGGATTTTTAAGCAACTCTTTAAGTACCCTTTAAAATGTTTTGAATGTACATGTCTGTATCTCAGCAATTTTACAGATATACAGGCCTCTTTAGGTCTCTCGAAACACCTTAGTTCAGTGAGTTTCTCTGTTCCTTGAGATCCGATAACTGATGACCCAGGATTAGTCACAGCTGTTTTTCGCCGCTAGATATAAAAAGATGCTTGCAAAGAATTGAAATTTGTGCACAGGCCCCTTTCACTATACATCATAACTTCCCATGGTGCACCACCAATTACACAGAAAAGAATAACAAGTGACTCTGAGTAATCTTTTCCTCGGGATGATGGAGAATGTGCGTGTGTGATGACATATGAAAAGTCCCAGGCACATTTATTCATGACAGATTAGAACTATTCCAAAGAGAGATGAGCAGTGTCAGTGCGTCAAAAATGGCACTGCTTTCGTTTCTTGACATAACCTGGGGGTACAGAGGCACTGAGTCAAAATTATTTTAGTTTGCATTTGTTGCTAAGAATAATTGAGCCACTGGTCCTCTCATGCAACTGAAGTGCATCTGAATCAAATGGGGAATGTTACTCATAAAGCCCTGCTTGATTTAGTGTGTCATTCAAATAAAGGGGACACAGAAAACTGCAGCTCAAACACTTCCCTTTAGCAAAGCTTCCAATGAAAAAGGCATGACAACTTCTAGTAAATACATCAAAGTCTACAGGATTAATCATCACTCTAGCAAATGAGAGCACTTCTGAAAGTAAAATTAGCAAATCAAGATCACTGGGCTGGGGGTGAGGCAAATACATGTGATGTGTGTTGTTCTGGAAAGAGTTACATCCAAATATCTCTACATGTGCAAAACCAGGTTGTCCACAACCAGACTCTACCAGAATCTGAGCATTTCACTCAGAACTACAAAATCATCAAGTTTATCAAGTTGGCCTGTCTGACCAGGTCCATCTCCCTCCTGTCAACATGGATGCATTTTACACTTCCTGTATTCTTCCTTCTCTCCTCTGATCCCGTGGGTTTGAATCCTCCCTGCATATTCCCCATTAGTTTTTCATCCAATTTCAGTCTTCCCAGGAAACAGCACAAAATAAACTTAGGACAGTAAACTCCTGGTCCAGCTCAGCAACAGCCAGAGCAGCAGGCAGTATGCCAGCCTTTGGGCACCTTATTTACCTGATGGGTCCATCTTTTTCCACCATGTGCTTTCTAGAGGTTGGTTTGGTTTGGTTTTTTACGGGGTTTTGGTGGGGTTTCTTTTTGGTGGTGTTTGTGGTTTTGCAGGGGTTTTTGGATTTTTTTGAGGGGGGTTGGCATGTTGGTTTAGAAAAGAAAGCTTTTCCTCTTTTCAGCTTCCACTTTTCAATTTTGGAGCACTTCTCTTAGAAAACACCCTGATATGCTCTTCTTGGAGCCATTTAAGAGTTATCTTAGTGCCATGAGAGTTTGATCCACATTGTTCCTATCGGAAGTCTGTTTTGAGGCTCCTCTGGTTGTAATTCAAGTTACTGGATTTTGAATTCAGGTCAATTGAACAGAAACACCTTGTCCAACCCCTGTACAAAGCCTTTGTGTTGCAGTCTTTCAAAACTAAAATAAATGGGCATGAAAAGAAACAACCACAAGACATGATGCAAACTGCAAATGGAACAGCTACAGCTATCCAAGAAGAGAGAAGCTTGTCACAGGAAGTTTTACCTGATAATTTTATAATTTCAGCATCTCAGCAGTTATCAAAACCAAAATTATGCCCATATAAATCCCTGGAGACATTCGCTGTTTAACTTCATTATATCCCTAAGTGGTGGAAGGACTCCTCTCCTTTGCATGCAATGTTCAGCAAAGGAGGAAAGTCTTAGGCATTGTTCTTCAACCACTCTATACATTCATTAATTAGCTGGCATATTGCTTGTTTATCTAATGAGGTGTGCGACAGACACTGCTGTGCAGGGAAAACGTACCAAATTCAAATATTCTTTCTCATCCATTCTTTGATATATCTCACAGAACTCAAATTTCTCCCTTCTCCCTAAAGTCATCCCTCAATACTTCTTGGTACAGCTGAAATACCATATTTATGAACAAAAATTCTTTTTTTTGCTCTTTTCCATACTCACAGCTTCTACTATCATCAGTACAAATTCAATATATAACTTCCAAATATATTATTTGAATGTTAAACTATTGCTTTTTTAACTATACCAAACTAAAAGTACACACATTCAACATAAAAAAAATCCCACAGAGCAAGACTTTCAATACATGTTACCTGTGAAATTGCCCATAGCAGTTTATTGATGCCAGTGTAATCCATTCACATAATTCAGGACCACTGGAATACCTACAGCCAGTTATTTATCTATTGCTTACACACAGTCAGTCCCCTCCTCAAATCAGTAAGGTGGAGTCCAGCTCTTCTGAAAATGGCTATATTGAGACACAGCACTGACCTGTATCCTGCACACATTCTAATCCAGGGCAACATTGCTGTCCTGACTCCTGTGCCACACAGCTGCAAGGACTGCCTGCAGACCTGAAGGCCTGGCTCATTCTCCTGTCCCATTGCACTGACATGGTCAAAACCATTCTGCTTTCTGTGGTTAGAGACACAAAATGAGGTGGGGGCTGGGGCAAGGCCAGGTGGGTTTGTCTCCTCCACCCAACAGACCCAAGAATTACAGTGATGAAAGGGGCAACATGAAAAACAGGGTCGGTCATTCCTCACACCTGGAGCCTCACTGGGACACCTACCTCTGCCCCTACACTGTGGTCATGAAGATCATGCACTCACAAACTACAAATAAAATGGAAAATTCAGTATGAGGTGACAAGAAAATATTTCTTTATTCCTTTCTTTTCAGATGTGAGAGTTTCAGTCTGAGGGCACAGGTACACTTCTAACACAACTCTCAGTCCTGGCATCCTTAGCATTAGAAAGATGCCAGTAAATTGAGGGGAATACCACAATCACCAAGAAATAATCACAAATCTGGAAGAATGGCCAGTGATCAAAAGTATATATGTGGGTGCAGACAGCCAGGTGTAGAGAGCATGGCAAATCAATGAGCAAGTGTGGCAGGAAATGTGATGACTGCTGCAACATGTTCTACCAGCATGAAGACGGGTGTAATTTTTACATGGTGGCTCAGGGTAAAATGGCAAGCCATATCCATGTAAAATTAAAGAAAAAAGTGTACCTTGACTGAGTATCAGAAATGGAGAACCCCACTGAACTTTGTGTTGGTCTCACAGGGATTGGGTGGAGGGCTAATCACATAGCCATTTAAAGCCAGGATGGAGGACATAAAGTAAAATTAATGGAAAAATTTTGCATTGGCAATGTTACTAACAACTGTGTTTCCTGTTGCTAATTTCCATGAGTAAAATGTTAATGAGCAAAATGTTACCTCCCTTTCTCACTAGTAGCTCAGAGAGCAAAGTTGTAGGTTGAATATGACATTGACAACTCTCAATGTGACTCAGGGAAAAAAATTCAAAGCATAACCCGGTACTATATTTCAATAGGGTGCAGAATAACAGCAGCAGGGAATTTCAGTTCAAGAGCTTTTTATGCATTTGAAGTGGCAGCATTGGCGAGGATCTGAAACAGCTCTTCCACCTTCTCACGAATTTTAGCTGATCCTGAGTATCACACAATCTGGTTTCTTCTTCATGACAGAAAGCAATAGAAAGCATACTGAGCTTTTTTTTTTTTTTTTTTTTTTTTGCATTTAGGTATATTTAGTAGCAGCTCATCAAATAAAGAGCAATTTTAAGTACATGGGCTGTTCTTGAGGCAAAGAATGCTTTGAGATGCATGACTGTTCACAGGATATTAATTTTATTCTACACCCAAACAAACCATATTTAAATATTGTCTGGCAGACATTCCTACAGAAAATGTTAAGAATGCTATAGAACAAAAAACAACAGGTAAATTTAGTACCCTACCCCAACATGCCGTTAAGATTTTAAATATAATTTCAATTTGTAAAGATAAAATTAAAAAATCCTTCTACCAGTCTTAATTAGATCCCTGTCTTCTCAAAAAACTAATTACATGTCAGATGAAGCAGTGGTTTAGGAAGCCCCTGCATTCTTGCAAAGGCAGAGATAGTTCTATTCCCAGCTGTGTCTTGTTATATGCCTCCCAGCAAGAAAAAATGCACACTTTTTCAAAAGGCAATCCGTAACTACAAAGCTTTATAGTCCCTGATTTACCTTTCATGTGTGCTGAGCCACTACATCTCCAAGAGAAATCAGCAGGAACCATCAGCAGTTTTGAAAAATAAGGGCTTAGAGTCCAGATTTTAAAAATAATTAGTCAACAATAATCGTGCAGAAACGGCAATTAGAAAACTAAACTGTTTATATTCCCTTGAAAATACCACCAGTACATATCCACCATTTTAGATAACACAGTGTACTCACAAAGGTATAAAAATTTCCATTCTGTTGCAAATTTCAGTAGAAATTCAGGTACCTTAAGAATGATTCGGCTACCTAAGCACCTTTTACGAGGCCAGCATGTAAATACCTTTGAGAAAATGGTAAAATATGACTGATACTAAGGTACTCAAAATTTGCTTTTCAAAACACACAATGAAGTCCTGGTCCCATGAAATTTCATAGGCAAAATACTCAGGAGAAAAAAGTGAAGGTTTATCCTCAGTTTCTTCTTGAGCAAATTTGCAATTAAAAAATGTCAGACATTATGTATTCCCTTTATCTTTTCCTTACTCTTTGCTCTGACTGCACTGTTTAGCACACTTACCCATCAAAATTATCACCAAATTTTGGAAATCATCTAGAAGATGGGAAACAATCTGTAGAGCATATGTTTTGTAATCAGGCATTCCATTATTAAGCATTTCTAATAAGTTTAGAGAATGAAAGTAAACAGCCAGAAAACTTCAGTCTTCCACTAATGTGAGATTAAAACCAGTAAGCCTTTCAGTAACACAGAGCTCTTAATCTGAAGATCTCCTTAGAGCCTTTAACAAAGACAGAGCTATGAAGACTTAACATAAAGAAAAATTAGATGGCTTGAAGAGAACAAAACCAATTAACCTACAGATTGAAAGAAGAAAGGATCAAACACCAAAGACTAACTCCTCCTTCTGGATGTCCCACTGACACCTCATGCACTTGCAGTGACTTGAGGGACTGCTCAGCTAGCAGTGGCCCAGACTCCACAGAAAGCATCAGTGGAAACAGCAATGCAGCTGCAAGTGCTTGTCATCCTGTTTACTGAGGCCATTTGTACAGAGGAACCTAAATATAGAGATTAAAAAAATCTGATTCAGACATCTACATCTTAAAATCTGGGTCAGTTTTACCAAGATGAAGAGTGTCATCTCAGGCATGTCAGGATACACAAAACATACAAATGCAGATCTGCAAATAGCTGTGAGTAGGGAGAGCTAAAATAATGTAAGTATCAGCACATGTGAAGATTACTTTCCAAATCTGAGGCTTGGGGCGTCAAGGGAAGAGAATTCACACAGGAAAACCTTCAGGTAATACTGGCACACGTGGGCGGTTACACGACGTTTTAATCTCAAAAGAATTCCCCTGGAAAACTCAGAAGCAGACATGGGTCAAACTGCTCACCTGCTGACAGAACTGTTTATCCCAGAGGCATTGGTGATGTGAGTCATGCGAGCACCTGATCAATAAACACCCCCGTCTCTCTCACAGCCCCCTCGGGTGCCAGAAGGTTACTGCGGAGGCTGTTCCTTCCAGAACAGAAAACCAAAGTGATTATAGTTCGCTCCGTTTTGAAAGGTCACTCACTTTCCATCATCTGATAGCGTCATTAAGCCCAGGAGAAGTGAGATAACCATTTGAAATTACTGGCTGTGGTGAAATGGAACAGTAAAGCTGCACCACTTGTTTGCATCAGCAAAATTAAAAGGAAAAATAGCAGCCTCCTTTCACACCAGGACAGAAGAAACAGAGGGCTTGAAAAATATAGCAAGATTTTACTATTTAACAAAATACTTATGGTGGTATATTAAGCCACAGGAACTATTGCTGTAGGAGAGGCCATGGTGTAATAACCAAAACAGATTTGAAAAGCTTCATCTTGTTTTTAAATTATGCTAGACTGTGTGTGACCTGGCCTCATGAAGATCCAGTCACCTCCCGGGGTGTGCAGTGTTCTCAGCTCCTACTGAGAAGGCTGTGGGAGCATAAGGCTTCTTAGCACTTTGCAGGGTAAGATCCTCAGTGCTCAAAAGAAAATTCAAACAAAATTTAGCCTAAGCGACTCAATCAGATCAAACAGCTTTAATTAACAACACCTAATAACAATGGAGTTAGTGGTAAAAGCAATTACATTTCAAGCTTTAAAAAAACCATGCTCACAAGAAAAACCAAAACCAAAAACAAACACAAAAAACCACCACCAACAACAAACCAATAAACCAAACCACAACAAAAAAAAGGAACACCACCCCACAAATCACGGACTATTTCACCCCAAGTTACTCGGATTCAAAACTGTTGAGTCAAGGGGAACAGAAATAAGCCTTTCCTTCCTTTCTCCCAGCTTCTGTAGTCAGTGGACCACCACAGGACATACCTCCTGCTCTTGTTCTCAACTGCATTCTCTCTGGGCCTCTGCACTTGTGGAAATGCCACCGAAGTTGCTAGCTCAATCTGAAAGCCCTGTGGGATGGTAGGATTGCCATCCCTGGGGACAGCTTAGGATACACATGGATGTGGCACATATTGAAAGCTTGGCAGTGTGGTGTTGGTAGGTGGGCTTGATGATATTGGAGGTCTTTTCCAGCATGGATGATTCTGTTTTATAGGTGGGAAACAAATACTGAGGAATGACACGGAACTGTGTGAGCTCCACTGACAGTCTGTGCTAGATAACAAGAGATCTCTTCTAGCACAGGTACAAGATGGAACCATCTTTCCTCACACATTCTTCAATGACAGCAAAACTACTGTTATCCACAGGGTATCAGTCTTTCACACTGATTGTCTCCTGTCAAATACAGACGTTTTCAATCCCAATAGGTGATTTACTACCTGTTTCCCAATGGGTAGGTTGACTGAGTCTTTGCTATAGTTTTTCAAGTCATCAGCAGTACAACCAGAATGTCGCATCCACTATCTGCCCAGTTAAGCTAGGTATATCCAACCATGAGTATGTTATGCAATAAAAATCCAAGTACTCCAGACAACACAGCTTTGCTCCTCCGCAAACTGCAAAACCCTGCCACTTCCATTTTTCAAAAGAATAAAAAGGCTCACATGAAAGCGACTGCATTTGCTATGAATACTTTGAGCATTACCTTTAGAATAGTCCCTATACATTTTTATCAAACTTCCACTAAACACCAGGTCACAGCAGCTGATCATCCAAATGCCACTGCTTCTCAGAACAAGGGGATTTTATCATCCTCACATTTGCTAAACTGTCTGCAAAGAGAACCAGATGTGCAGGAGCCAGTTTGATTTTTAAAAACCTGAAAATTTTACTGATACTATGTTTGTAAGTAGTATAACAGTTAATGGGAGTAAGAGGTATGGCTATACCTCTTTTAATTGGGACAATGCAATCATACTAGACTTTATCAAGCATGAGCCACCACAGCTTCCACAGCCACCATCCCAACACTGCCAAAAGCTTTACAACAGCAGCACAGCCAATACACTGCTCACAGATACAGCAATGCTACAGAAAACTGGAAAACAAAGTTGAAAGAAAAAAAATCATACAGAGCTAGCTAAATTACTATAACATAGAGACAAACAAATCCTCTGCTTTATAAAATTTCTTCTGTTTCTATCGAAACAATTTTTTGCAAATCAGATCACACTGAAATGTGAGAAATAAAACTGCTCTTGTTTGATATACTTCACTAATGAATCCAGGCTTTAATGAGAAATTACAGTAATTCAAATTCAATCTCTCAAACAATTTGTTGTCCCTCCCCTTCTGTCCCTCACCATGTCTTTCTATCCTAATGAGCATCACCATAATGCATACTACATCTTTCTAATATCAATACCACTTGCCTCTGAAAATTATAATTAGAAACAAATGGAATTACTGAGAAATAACTGCATTTCATTTGTTTGATTTGTTTTAAAAATAAAAAGCAGATCCTGCAAGACACTACATCCACTACTAAGTATAAAATGAAGCAAATTTAATTTGATGTACTATTTTTACTATATTAGATCAGAAGAGAAACAGAAATGCAGCATACTGTAAATGTGCCTAATAAAGTAGGCAAACATAGGCAACAACTACTTTCACAATGTATTTCCACTGAGCTGTATTTGTTCTCATCAAAGTATTTGTGCAAGCAGAAACTACAGCCTAAACCTAAATCTGATTATGAAAAAAAAAGGGTACAGCTGATTCAGGCAACTGGAAATCAAGGCGTATAAAATATTTAATGTAGGACTCCGTTCTTCTCTTCAGGGTCATGCAATCCCTTCAGTGACCTCAATGGATCTTACGCCCTCAGAAAAACAGAATTCTAAGGCAAAAGTTTTTTGTCTATTAGCACCTCTTCTTTCAAAGCAATAGGGACAAATAAATCTCCTTTCCTTAAGAAAGACCTGAGAACAACATGTCAGCCCCTCTTCTATAACAGAGGGCAGGGGAACAGACAGGCAAGGAGACAGTATGCTTTAACCCAAAGATTGTGTGGGACTGAAAAGACACGGAGAGTGCTAAGAACTGGGAATGCCTAGCAATTACATTTCTAACTAGAACTGCTCCTAAACCAAATGGGAGCCCTGACATCCATTTCCATAGGGAAAAACTGTTTCCATGTGGTTACAAAGCTTCACAGAGGAGCAGGTAAGGGGATGTTTCACTAAGTGAGAATCCAGCACAAGAAATCCAAGTGAGCTGTCTGCTTTATGATCCATTAAGAAAAATAGCTACAGAAGAAGAAAAAAAAAAAAAGGGAAAAAATTATGATTTGCCCAAGTCAGTTTGCACTCAAATCACACTTAATTTAAATAAACTGACACAAGGGTTCAAGGAGTTCAGTTCTGCCTAAGAAAAAATGAAAGTAGATGTTATTAATAGACAGATAAAACCATATGGAAACAGCCTGATGAGTCAGTGCAACTCAGCAGCTGAGGGAGATCTCCACAGCTTTCACTCACCATGGACACCTATGACAGGAGCTAGAGCTGAAGCCACTGGTGGCAACACGCAGCTCCCTGGGGGTGGGGCAGCGCTGAACAGATGTATTGGAAATAGGAGCTCCTGGGAGCTGAGGCTGCTGGCAAGTGAGGTGATCATCTCCACTGCCAGTGAAGGCACCCCAACAGCCTGGTCTCAGCAAGGGAGTCCCGGGGGCACGGAGGGCCAGGGAATTATCAGCTCCATGGCTGGGGCTGACACCCAACACGGGGCTTCAGGGGGAGATGTTTCCTGCAGTATCTTGCAGACTGAAAGGATATTGCCCCTGCAGGGCAGGGAACAATTTAGGATGCTCCTGGGGAATTCCTTGCACTTGAGAACTCCTTAAGTCTTACAATGGGAAGGACTAAAGGTGGGCAAAGGTGTCTGGATGGCAATAAAACAGTGGGACAGGGTATCAGCAACAAGCATCGGAAACCAGAGGGACAAGGGAATAAAAGAGGCTGGTCAGCAAAAATGACACAGGAGAGTTGTCTTCTCTCCCTGCAGTGGGTAAGCATGGGCAGCAAGCCCCTCATGAGCAGCAAGCTGGGCTAGCTGGTGAGCAGGATGGGGGGGCAGTTATATTGAGATGCAGATGCATATCATTCCTGCTGGGAATGCACACTCAACCTCACTGCCGGCTGGACTGAGTGGCACAGAGCTGTGTCAGCCTCACCTCCAGCAGGCTGCCACAATTGACAGCTACTGCCAAACACATTCTTTGTGCTGGATTTACAAAAGGAAGCGTCAACACCTTATATGATATCCAAAAAGGAAGAACTATATAGCCACCAAAGTATGGTTAAGGATATTCTAACTATAATCCTCACAGCTCACAAAGTTCCAAAGATCACTTCTCATGGTGAGTTTGCCCTGGCTGGATGCCAGGTACCCACCAAAGCCTCTCCACCGCTACCCTCTGCCAGTGCACAGCAGAGAGAAAATGTAACAAAAGGTTCATGAGGTAAGGACTCAAAGAGAGAGCATTCACCAAATACCAACACAGGCAAAACAGGCTCGCATTGGGGAAATTAAGAGAATTCTATTACTAATCCAAATCAGAGCAGCATAGTTAAAACAAAATTAAGAACACTTTCCCTCCACCTCTCCCTTCTTCCTGGGGTCTACCTCCTCCCCCACAGCAGTGCAGAAGACAGGGAATGGAGATTACAGTCAGTTCATCACACATTGCTCCTGCCCCTGCTCAGGGAGAGGAGCCCTTCCTCTGCTCCAGCGTGGGTCTCTCCCATGGGAGATCATTGTCCATGAACTTCTCCAACGCGAGTCCATCCCATGGGCAACAGTCCTCTTCCATGGGGAGCAATCCTTTAAGGACAGGCTGCTCGAGTGTGGGTCCCCCACAAGTCCTACCAGGAAACCTGCTCCAGTGCGGATTCTTCTCTCCATGGGTCGGCAGGTCTGTGCCAGAAACCTTCTCCAGCACAGGCTTTCCATGGGTTCACAGTTCCTTTCAGGCATTCACTTGCTTCACAGGCTGCAGGTGGATCTCTGCACCCCTGTGGTCCTCCACGGGCTGCAGGGGCACAGCTGCCTCACCATGATCTTCACCGTGGGCTGCAGGGGATCTCAGCTCCAGCACCTGGAGCACCTTCTGCTTCTTCTTCTCCACTGACCTGCGTGTCTGCAGAGCTGTTCCTCTCACATACTCTCACTCCTCTCTTCTCTGGGTGCAATTACAACTGTGCAACAACTTTTTATTTCCCTTCTAAATATCACAAAGGTGTTACCACCATTTCTGATAGGCCCAGCTTTGACCAGCAGCACATCCATCTTGGAGCCAGGGGGCAGTGGCTGTTGGACACTGATGAAGCTTCTGCCAGCTTTTCATAGAAGTCACCCCTATCAGTCTACCTGCCACCAAAACCTGGCTATGCAAACCCAATACAGAACAATATAGAAAGCTTTCCAGGTATGAGCTAGGTATCTGAGAAAAAATACTAACAAAAGTAAAAGGTAGTAAAAGGGAAAAACATTAATTTAAAAGTCACATTGGCTTGTCAGGAAAACAAGTTTTGGGTGATAAATACTAGTTGGGGGGTGATAAATATAGTTGGTAGTTGCAGGTTTGCTGCTTTACATTCATCTGCACCATCAGCAGCTCTGAACAGCTTAGAGGAATAAAACTGTGGTCCAGTGAGAACAAACGAGGATGAGGTCTGCATTTTGCACCTGGCAATTGATTAAGTCCTTTACATGGCTTTGAGCATCAAGCTTTCTCTTCTCCTTCTGCAAAAAAATTTGAAAACGACAGATAAATCCCTGTGTTTGTTACACATTATATTGAAGCCTTACACTCCAAAGTAAGATACAAATTAAAAGTAGATTAGTGCTCAAATTCTAGATGGCAAACAGCAGCATCCCCAGATATCCCAGCTAATTATGTTCTCAAACCAAGAGGCCAGCTCATGATTTAGCTCATGCTAACTTTTCACTTCTGACAGGAGGCTTCTGAAGAATGTCTTGAAAGCTGTGGTATGTCAGAATTTCCGTCTCCAAAAGTAACCAATATCCCTGGTCATATCTGACAGAGCTGAGGTTGAGCCAGCAAGAAGGCTCTGTCCTGGCAGACCCTTCATCCCACTGCCAGGGGGCTGGAACCATCAATGTCTGCTGAGGATCTACTCCAGTTTCATCAAAGCACACTCACAGACGAGGAACCTGGCACAGCCCTCAGGTCAGCCATGTCATACAGCTGGGAGCCACACCTGAGCTGATTTTGAATTCTGGGGTGTTTGTGTTGGTTGCTTCTTGCTGTGACTTCCCAGTGGTTCCAAAGGAAATAAAATCTGTGCAAGCAGGATCAGACCTTTTGACTGGTAGATCAATTGACACACAGTTTGCCTGAAGATCAACATTTCTCTAATGTCTGTTGCAAAGTAAAAATACCTCTTCTTGATGACTCATTTTCCACACTGAGAAACGTCCGTGGGTGAGAGAAAAGAAATGAAGCAATTCTATTTTTCTCCTCCTGTCACTATTGTAGCAGCTCTCAACTCGAGCATGAAATATAATTGAAGCACTTGCAAGATGTTTCCAGCAAGTGAACTGAACAGCACTGTTTTGTTACCTCTTTGTCATCGTTTTTATCCAGAATCATATTATATTGAAACATTTCAGCACTGTTGTGCTCACCCTCAGAATATGACCTTCCAAACAAAGAAACAGAAGTGGGGGCTTTTACTGCATAACCTACACAGATGTATGGTATGCTATTTGCAAAAAAATCTTTGCTGTTAGTGTTGTGAGTCCAGTCACGCTTTAGTTAAGTTAGGATGAGAGTTCCTGTGAATTTAATGAGAAGATATTTATCCCCCAGGATTAGACTAAACAGCAGCCTCTCAGAGTAAAGAGTGACTCAGAAAACCTCTGTAACGTTGCTGGACTCTGAAACTCTACCGAGTTCAGCAAGGGCTTTCTCCTGTACTAGTCCCCCCATAACACTACGCTTCCCTTCCGAGTGGAGATGAAAGATTATCCCTTTTGTTCTAGATGGGGAAAGGCGTGGGATACTGTCACCCCATATCAGGACAAGTAGGTGATCCCTCTTCGGGAAGGAACAATTTTCACACACTGAGAGCCAGGCAGAAGACAGCCCACAGCTTCTGAACCAGTGTGCCCAAAACAGAAACAGCAGGAAGTGTGGGAAGATTCATCATAAAAGGAGATTTCCTCGCCTCCTCCTCCTTCCCTTGAGCAAGCTGACTCATGGTTTCTCAGCGGCATAGGCACAGAGTCTTTCCCAGCAATGGCAAAGCATTCATCCTGCAGTGACTGTAATGAAATTCTAGTGAGTTGTAAGGGGTGACAGAGAAATGGAGGTTTTTTGAAAGGCGGGGGTCTAGGAGGAGTTCATTTCAAGGGGGATCAGAAAACTCTCATCAGATGTAAGAGGAACTGGGCACTGCTCACTCTCCAGTATCCCTGCTATTGCACCCCTCCAGGACGCAGTATCCCTGTTATTGCACCCCTCCAGGATGCAGTATCCCTGCAGCACAACCTGGAGAGCCATGCTGCATCCCGCACTCCAAGCATCCATTGTGTTGTGGGTGCCTCCATGGGTGCCTCCCTGCCTGCCACAGACGGGAGTGGATGAGACCAGACGAGGGGCAGGCTGGTACACTTTGTTCTTTGCCGCCATGGAAGGAGAGAGCATCAAAAATAAATATTTCTGGGCGTAGAAAGAGGAAAAATTACTCCCTCCATAGAGAAGGCTATCCAAATTCAGATTACCCCAAGAGGTCCTACACTTGGTAGGTAAACATAGATCAACACCTGCCTTGTTCTTAGCTTAAGGGGGAAGTAATATGTGCTCATTTTCAATTAAATAGGTATATTCATTAATTTAACTCTAGTGCCTCTTGTTACTTTGAGACGATTTTCTCTAATGCTTTGCTGTGTTACAAAGTCACTACTTTACAAGGCTGTCTGTGACAACTCAGGAATTCCTTCCCATGCTCTCTCTTTACTTACTAGATAAACTTACTTATTTATTCAAGTTTAAACATTACACAGCACCAAGTCCATTCTCTGTCTGAGCCATTGAAAGCACAGGTGGTCCAGTTAGACCTGTTCAATAACAAATATTTGACATGGTTCATAGATCTTTATCTGAGATAGTGCAGTCTTTCAGACTGACTGTGATTTTACACTTTTAAGGGGAAAAGATCAAAGTCTGCTCATACAAAGACAGAGGACAGGTGCTTTCAGGCAGAGACAAAAATGTTCAGAAGCAACCACAGGTACACCCAAAAGAGTAGTGCTTTCAGAGAGCACTTGTGCGAGCAGCCCTAAAGATAGACAGAATAATCTGTCTCCTTTGTGCATAAACTCCTCAGCCCAGTGACTGCTGATCTGAGTACACATCTGAAGATGCCTTTTCATACTCTTCATCTCTCAAGTCACTACCAAATACGCATCTATAGATTACTTCCCAGGCTTCCCAACATGAGAATAACCCAGAGACTTCCTACTGTGTGTGGTTCTAAAGGTGGGTAACACCCAACAGACTGACTCATGTGTGTGTATATGATGAAGGGACTAAATAGTAAAAAAACAACAGAGGCACATGAGAGGTTCCAAACAGCAAAAAATTGCATCAGAAGTACTAAGATTTTCTGTTCACTGCATTTCCAACTCATCCATGGCATTCTTGAAACTACTGACAGTGTCAAAGCACTGACAGCTGTCATATATGGAGCGTTATTTCTCCTGGTGAACCTTCTCACTTCTGAAACCTTCACAAATGCATGTGATAAGCCAAGAATGAGTTACTATTCTATATTGACCATACAGAAGAAATTACCCTTCGAGTATCTCTGAGGATTAGGAATAAAGCCACAATAATTGGAACACATCCACCATGTAAATCTGTAGTTATAAACACAGACCATACACTGTCTGTATCTGTTTGAGTTTTCAATACAGAAATAAAAACTAAACACTTATCCTCTGCTAAACAAGAGAAAACTATTTTCAGAAGACTGGTAGAACATCAGAGAACTCAGGTTTCACTGGACCACTGTCCAGCTATGTCTTCATTTTAGGTTCAGATTTCTTATTAGTCATGAGTAGTCACAACTCATCTAAAATACCTGCAGGCATATCAAATCTCTCCTTAGCTGATAACATCCAAAACATTATATCACTGAAGAACACAATTTGTTTACACAGGGTTTAAAGGTTTACCATTCTTTCAAGGTATTGTATTATACTAAATTTCATTTAAGAGCAAGTCAGAGCAGAACCCTCAGGCTGAATATGAAAGATCTGCACATTCTTGCCTCAGAGGGTTTTTTAATCCATTCACGCCCTACACCCTAACACAAACAAGAATGGAGAAAGGCTTATTTCTCATCCCCTCAATTTCAAACTGATTAGGATGACATTCCTGTACTTTCAGTGATAGCTTGTTACGTCCTTTGCAGAGAGATAAACTTTTCACCCTTGACACCCCATTTAGATATGGTGAGGTCAGAAGCCTGGCAGAAACATCTCTGCTGATGTGTACTTCACAATGATTAATAGGAGGAAAAGGGTGGGGGGGAGGGAAGGCATTGGAAAAAAAAAAGAAATAATAACCCAATCACAAAAATGGCACACAATCCTGTCAGGGTGTTGGAGATTATTTTTAAGATTAAAAGAAAAAATCCTTGTCCCTCTCCCTCAGTTAGAGTAGCATGTTTAGATGAAGTGCAACACTTGGTTTGATGAGAAGAATTCCAGTGGAGCTCTGCCTGGGCGACCTGGGGCCTCTGCTACCCTCAGCCAGCAGACAGAAGAACACTTGTTTTTCACATCCCCTACCAATTTAATTCTCAGCACTGAGCAGCCTGAAAAAATATTCCATTCTATTCATATTCCATGCCAGCTTGCTTCTGTATCTTGTAAAAAACCCCCATAAAGTGGCAATAAATTCAGGACTATTTTTAACTTTAAAATGTGTAAGTTACTATATTTTCAGCATACAAGTAAAATCTGGAGGCATTAATTTGACAGTTTCTAAAATCTAAATTTCAAATACAAAATAACATTAGGAAACCATTGTTGGCTATGCAAATAGAAGTCTACAGGTTTTGTGGAAAGCTAAGATTTTCAAAGCATTTTTTTAATAGCTCACATTTATGGTTTTAAAGTACACATTTACTTATTAAATTATTAAAATTACTTTTGCTAAGGATTTCTGCACTTAAAAATTACATTGCTTTAAAATTACTTGAGACATTTTTTTCTCTTTGTTATGTTATTTTAATCACTTACTAATATACAAACTTAATTTCATTCTAATATAGCAAGACTGTAAAATTCTCCATTCCCTCTCTCCCCTAAGAAGTCTTTCTTCCTGATTTGCATATCAGATTCTTTCTTTCTTTCCAATTTTCTTCTGCATTTCATTTTCTCACCTTCTCTTTACATCCATTTCTTTTCTCGTGATCTATACAGAGCTCTAAAAGGGCTGTAGTTTATTATACAAAATGGAATGGATTTAAAAGCTCCCCATCATTTATTTAACCACAGAAAATCACATCTCCACTAGAACAAAAAATTCCACAAGAAACATAACCTTCATGCAGATGAGTTTTTAATCAAAATGGTAAATGTCTTACAGCTGAAATATATTTATATGGCCTTAGTGAATCCTGGAAACTGGAGCTGAGAAACCTCATGTCCTCTGTGGCCTGAAGAGAGTAAGCATCTCATATTTAACACAGTGTCAGACTCCCTTGGTCATGATCCATCACCCCAGGCAAACAACAAACCAACCGACCAACCACACATTTCACTGCAAAGAGATAATAAAAGGAAAGAGGGACAAAAGGCACAGGAGCCTCATGGGAGACAAAGTGCAAAATGTCTTGGGCTGAAATAAGAAATTTAAACTTTGCTGCCTTGAGCTCCTAGGTAGATCAAGTGCAAAGGCTGCAGCAGTAAAAGTCCAGGGGTCACCAGAACAGTGACATTTGTTTACTTTGTCATTTCCTTGCCAACACAGTAAGGAAGGCAAGATATAATATTAGGGCAGTATCTAAACTGAGATGTTTACAAAATTTTATAAGGAGACAAGTTATTGTTAAAAATCACTTTAATTGAATTTTATTATGAAGAGCCTAAATTAATCACTGCTGCAGTAACATTAACTCAGGCAAGAATGGGGCTCCCTGTGTCTTGTATAGATATATATTACAAGATGACCCACTCAAGCAAAGCTACAACCTCATTCAATCAATGTCTCTTACTACATGAACACACAAGTACACAGCAAAACTGGACTAAAATGTGTGGATTTAGATGTGAGCTCCTGATGGTAAACAGGAAGGGAATGGCCATACTAGGATTTGGTAAACATGTAAGGCATACGATGATGTGGTTTTTCTGACTTTAATGTAAGTTCACCTAGATACACTGAAGAGACAACTGATCAAGACCTTTCAATTAATTTCCATCTTGCTAGGATAGGTGACCTAGAGGGGATAGCCAAAAATTCAGCAGTCATATTCTACTCCCTGGTAGGAGGCACTAAGATGATCTTTTCAAACTCCTGCAGATAATCACTGATAAAACCTCACTATGGTAACTAACACCATTGGAGACTAAACAGTGAAAAGAAGTGTTAACAGCTTTGCATGACTATTTCTGTATAATAAAAACTGCCATGCAACTAGTACCAGTCCTCCATGAGTTTTCAGTCAATGTCAATGACTGAGAAACAAGGTATTTGGCAACAGGCAGGATTGACCCAAGTTGTGAGGGGGGCCTAGCACTGCTCCATCCCCTCAGTTTATTCAGTGCTTCTAAGATTTACCTCAGCACCACTTTAACAGGGGACTTTTTGGCCTCTTCATGGGAGAGAAGAACAAACTTTGGCTGAAAACAGCACGTAACAATTAAAATCCTCCCTGGGCTATACTTTCAAGTACTAGAGAGTCTTTACACGCAAGTACTAACAAGGATGAGATGCATGAGCATCATTAGAGAACACACAGACTTCTCTATTAAATTAATATTCTCCCACTTTTCTCCATTCATATTTGGACACAGAATTAACAATTCCCATTTAAGTGACAGTGGTAACAAGTAATAATAATAGTAATAATGCTAGTCCAAGCAGAGGAAACTCACCACAACCTGAGGATATAGAAGGTATATCCCCTAAGATTTTCCACACAGGCTGTATTGGTCAAGTAAAGAAATAAAGCACAAAACTCAAATCCCACTGTCTCCCTAATAACTGAATTATTAGTGCAAGGTCTTAAAACTATTTGTTATGATCATCCCAGAGTTCCAAACAACTTTAACATTTTGCCTACTTATAGATACATTAAATCCTAGCTAAATAATTGGTTTTGTTACTTTGGAGTCTGTTCATTAACAGAACCCCTACCTTCTCCATGCATTATTAAAACTCCTTTCTTAATGAATCTTTCTACACATGGAAATATATTATTGACAAAACTCAAACAGAAGTATACACTGTATCAACAATGCCAAATTGCCTTCATTACACAGCAATGCAGAACAGAAAGAAAAATTACAGCACTGTACCATATGACACAGCATGCCAGGTTGAATGGTCCCACTTCAACAAACAGTCTAGAAATCATGGATTTCAAAGGGAAGGGCACCTATTGATCTAATGCAGGACTCTGAAAGACTTACACAAAAGAGAGATTTGTAACTCCTTGCTTTCTCCAAATGCAGAGAGATAGGAAAACAGGTTAATTTTCCGCCAGGAAAATGGAGCAGTTGAGAAGAGAATGCATGGAGAAAAACAGCTTATTTTGAACATTCACCGTTCACATAAACTTCACAGCATCAAATATGAGACAGAAAATACAGGAAAGAATAAAATGCTATATTAATTCAAGAAGGTTAGGGAGTCATACTAAATAATACACCTTTCAATCAATTCTACTCATTGGAGCATCTGCTATAGGCAAGTAGCTAAAGTTAGACGGAATACATCTGTGTCACATCAAGAAACCCCAATGTGAAGACATGCATTGAGAAATGAAGGCACGCCCTTGCAGAAAGACACACACATGTGAAATGAATCTTGGCTGAGGGCCCAGTCTGCAGCTGGTACATTGCTGTCTTTAATATGCAAAGTAGAAGCTGGTAACCTGTAAATATAAATCCAAGTATAGGTCTATCAGGCACAGAGTATCAGAGGCAAGCACAAAATACACACCAGTGAAAACAAAAAGATGCCAGTGCAGCTTTTAGTTTTTTAAGCCTTGTGAGAAAAGGAAGCACTTCTACAGCCATTTTGGAGCTGTGTCTACACTCCATGTATTGAGGCTCTCCGCCAGTGTCAGAAAACCAACTATACAGAGTATCAAATTTTCTTACATACTTACACTTGCTTTAATTTGGTCCTAACATTTCTATTTTTTATATAAAAGTACAGCCATGCCCTTAATCCCAGGATAGATTTTTCATCCAGTTTCTATTAGCAGAACCCTCTGCGACACATACTTTCATTAAAGTACTGAGAAACTTCTCTCCACAGGCTTTTCCTTCCACCTCTACCGTATGTGAATGTACAATATATCAAACTGTATTATAAATTAGCCATTACAATGGAACAACCAGGTCCAACAAACAAGACTGTTACACAGTGTTAGGGAACACTGAGTTCCTGCATTTACACTATTTGCTTATACTAAGAATGGATGGTTCAACAGAAAATGCAAACACTCTCTTCTGAGATGCCACATTAATGGCTGCTATTAAAAATACCTCCAAAACAGCTGAATTCCTTCAAACTGAGCAGAATTAAATGCAGCCATGAACAAGAAATTATATCTTTCAGTTACAAACCTCTCATTTAGAAGTGTCATTCTTTTAATCCTATACACTTGTCAAAGGCACAGTTAACAAACATTTACTACTGACTTAACAGGCCCTAACATAAAAATCCAGAGCAAAAAACACAATAATCCAAAGTGCAAAAACAACAATCAGCGTTTATTTTTCAGCCTGAAATAAGATGTCAAGTAGCAGGCTCTTCACAGTTATTCCCAAACTGAACAATGAGGTAGAGGGATCCAAGCAGGGAAGACAAGCAAAAACAAAACAGAGATGAGTGTAGTTTGTTTCTGTCAAAATTGCAAAAAGAAGAGCAACCATTTAATGTAAAAGAGAATGTTTTTGCAAGAGCAAGTGGATAGATGCTGGTTCACTACCTATAGTTTGGTCAGAAGTTGGAAAAGTATCTAATAATCAAAAGGAAGGTGTCTAAAACTGTCTCTCAATGGCATCAACTTCTCTCTGGAGATCTACACATTTACCAAGTGGATTATAACAAGAAGGTTGCCCAAAAATAGCTTGGATTCAGTACTACAGAATCTATCCAATCTCATATTCAAAGCTCCAGCCATGTCTCTCACCAGTATACACTATCTTCAGAAAGTCCATCTCATTCTCTGCGGTATTATAGGTAGGCAAACCCAAAGCATGTCTATTAACACATGCCTGCTCCTTTCCCAGGTCCTCTGCTTTCACATGGCTGCCTAGTTATCACAATTACCTGTTTTACAAACACAAATAGCTGGAAGTCATAATGCCATTCCTGCTGCCCTACAATGATCAATATGAAGGCTAGGAAAATTTTCTGATAGCTAATTCTCACCCTAACAGCTGTAACCAGAGGTTAATGGCAGAGCTGCTCCTGAATCCTGCACTGGTCTGTGTGCAGCAAGGATGTGCCTGGTGCTGCTGCTGCAGCAAGACAGTGAGAGATTGTCTGAACGTGCTCTCTGCACAAAGACACGAGTCTGAAGGAGCAGATGTTACAGCAGGCAGCACATCTCGGGCACCAGAGCAACCAGAAGGTGTGTGCCTAATGAAATCCAAACCAGACCACAGGGGAGCAAGGCAAGATGCTTATGGCTTTCCCTTTCAGAGTGTGTGTGGCACACAGCTATGTCTGCGATGACAAATATATAAATATAATGGATGAGGCAAAGCAAGCTAAAACCAGGGGAGAATGAAACGTTCTGACTGACAGGGGAGATGAGCAAGCAAAGGCAGTGAGTTACAGTGCCACTGAAAGATCTCACAGATGACTAAATATTAGACACCCAGGAGAGCACTTCTGTACTGTGGTTAATTTGACCTAAACACTGGGCTGCCACCAACAAGAGACTCCCCCTTCTCTCCCCTCATCACTCTCACTGTTCACAAGAACCAGCAACCTATTTAATCTCTCCCTTGTGCTGCATCCAACAACTGTGTAGCCATAATCACCAGTTCTCTAGCAAATCAAAGCACTGGTGAAAGTGAAGGTATATATTAATACAGCCACGCAGCCCTCTTTACCAGGAGGCAATGAAAAACCTGCCTTTGGGCTGCAGTCTGTGGCTAGGCTGGATTACACACAATGGGAAACCAGAGTCAGGAACTGCACAGGCTCTGCACCCACATTCCCCTAAATGTTTCATTCATTTCAACCTCACATTTGCATTACCTGCCTTAAATTTTCCGACTTGGGAAGGTGTACACATAAGAGACCATCTTGGTTATGAAGACATTTTCCCCATCTAGTATCAAAACTGCAAGAAAAAGCTTTCAGATGTATCGAGGAATGTCAGAACCCCTGAGACAGTAACTTGCATGGCCACAAGCATGAACTGTGAAATGCTCTTCTAAGTGATTAAGCAGCTAAGCCCTGAAATGTTAGGTCCTAAGGTATATATCCACAGAGATGCAAAGTACCAACTGCATATGTAGTTCAAAGAAAAAGAGAAATGGAAATGTTGCTCAAGAAACAACAACAACAAAAAAAAAAAGTGAATACAATGATGTTTGCTAGACAAGTAAATGGACTACCTTACAATTCTCACAATAGGCACAGCAGGTGAGTACACAGAGTTCAGCTGGAGAAGCAGAGATGATCTAGCACTGAAACTGCAACTGTCCTTGCTGCCTGAACCTCAATTATCAATGATGGCAAGCTTTGACGGTCCTGGTTTTGTATTAACAAAGCATCATAAACTAACTAATATCAGAATACCATTATGAAGTAAAATCAAATTATTCCCATGCAATACTGGTGAAATTGAGGCACTAAAAGTGTTGATAGTTAAAACACTATTTTCTGACCATGAGGTATGTACTCTTACTTTTATGAGAACAAATATTTTCTGCAACAAACTGAACCCACCAGACCGATCATTTGTTCTGTGACCACACAAAGTTAAGGACATGACCGCTGAGAGGCGCAAAAAAATGAGAAATAGTATTTTTTGGTTTTGCCAGCAGAGCTGAATACCATATACCATAGAACAGGAACTCTCCTGCTTAGAACATACTAATCTTTCTGCCAAATCTCAGTTGTGAAGTCACTGTGTAAACAGCTACACATCTTCTGTGCTTATCAGATCAATTCTGGCAACACATTATCAGGTCTTACCCGTACATGCCTTTGAAACTGATAGTTTCCTTCCCCAAAATTGCTACGCAGAGGTATCATCTTCCCCCACAATTGTGCCCGCCTTTCTTTCATCCCCCAGACACAGGACCTTTGTGATTCTTTGTGGGGTTTGCTGTGTGGGATGACACTCATCACAGCTAGAGGAAATGAGCACTGCACAGTGTTAGGAGTACCCCATCTCCAAATTTACAGTCTCCACCCAGGCACATAAAATCCAAAGAAGGACAAATCAGCAGAGGCATTGGGCATCTTAAGCCTGTAGTTTTACAGATAAATTTTTAAAAGTATGAAAAACTGAAAGCATGTCAAGAATTTTTCATTAAGGAGATGGCACAAGTGAAAACTGAAAACACTGTCTGCAGTGCTGTGGGTGATTCTGTGTGCATAAAACGTAAGAATTCTGTTTTGCCTTTATGGACTGCCTCTATTTTTATGTCTAACAGCTGCTTTTCACTCTCACAACACACTGAACTGTGCTCCTTCCACTAAAAGAAGAGAAATAACAACTACTGATTTGTAATGGAAAACAAAATAGCCAACACGGTAATTAAGAGCTAACAAGGAATGAGTATGCTTGCTTCAACACAAAATGGCTTTTCTGATTTCTCTGGAAAAGGTGTTAAGTCTGGAAATAAATAGCTTGCACAGTAACATAAAGAGTCCGTGCTCCAAGGCAGTACTCTGCAATCTCTGGGGGACTAAGGGGGAGGACACAGGGGCAGAAGTGCCAAGCCTAAGACAGGCTGAGGTAGGACTTTTCCAGAAGGCCAGCGAGGTCCAAGTTTTGGGGTCAGCCTGGACTCTGGGAAGGTGGATTATACATCAGCAAAGAGCCTGACTCTGATTCAAGGCCACAGGATTTTCACAGCAGCAAGGAAAACAAGCCAGTCAGCCCCTGTGTATAATATGGACTAAATTAAGCAAAGCTGAGACAAGAAACCCATGTTGAACCTACCCTTTTACTTGCTTCCTTCACCTCTCTCTTGACAGCTACTTGTTAAAGCATAAACATTCCCTAGAGATGAAGATCTGGAAACAAACATTAATGAGCAGCGAAGTGTCTGAGGCATCAGCAGCTGCTCCATGACAGCTACCTGGTCCCAAATGTGGAAGGGTAACAACAGAGTGGCCGTTCTCAGGGAACGCAGGAAAGAAAAAAAGAGAGCGGCAGCCTCTACAAAAGCCAAAGAAAGGTGGAAGCTACAACTATATGACCCAAATGTCATCTCCTACTGTCTGTACAGGATGGAGCAGAGTAACAGCAGCCCTGCAGCTCTCCTTGTTGTGTCCTTGAATCCAACTCCCTGTCCTGGTTTACCATTTTCTCACTGCCACCCCCACCACTTTGCTTTTGGAAGAGGACTCACAGCAGCCAAGAGCTGAAGTTAGTACATCTGACCTGTTTCTAAAAGGCCTCTACTGAATTGAAGAGCATGGGCGAGAAACTGCTGCTCTACAACATCCAGATCTAGCTAGGGAGACATGTCAGACTCTGACGGGTCAAAGGTGAGACAACGGTGCATTTCAAAACCACCATGGGTGACCAGGTGGGCTTCGATATTAAAGACAAAACAATATCTTGAGAACATTTCACTTCCTTAGGAAAGATCAGCTGAATCCACATTCTGAGCATCTCTAGGATGTACAATAATCTTTTCCTGTCAAAGTATTTCTAACACATCCAAAACAACATTCACAACACAAAACACCTTCTCCACAGAAAACAGGGCAGCAGAAACAGTTTTTGTGAAAGGAGAAGTATTCAATATTGAGAGCTACTTCTAAAAGAAGAGCCTTCTGTAGGAAGAGAAGCCAAATATCCACAGATATTTTATAAACCCACAGACTTGGTAACATACATCTATCCACAGGCAGACAGAGGCCACCTTCCGAGCAGAATTAGAGCACTTATGGTTAAATGGGAGCAAGGTTCGGAGTCTAAGATTTGGTACAGAAAATGCACATCTGGGATTCCTATGCAAGCAAAGAGCAGACCAGGAGCATGACCATTCCACTCTTGCTACCCTTCAGATTTCCGCACAGCTGCAGCACAGAGCTGCTGCTCTGCCTGCAAATGCGAGTACCTACAGACCTCACTGATCACGCAGTTTCAGCAGCAGATTTTTAACACTTTGGAAGGGATGCTGGTAAGAAACAGCACTGGCAGCAGCCACTTACATACATCTTATTCCTCTTGCAGAAAACAGGAAACTCTTCAAAGAAGAGGAGCCGGGGGGTTGATATTCCCAACGTTGCCTTCAGAGAATACACAGATGCTGTCTCTAACCTACAGCCTGCGGCTGCTCTAAGGATGCACATCAGACATTCTTCTTCTCTTTAAGAAACATAAACAGATAATGGGACCATATATTTTAACTCTGAAGAGTCTCAGCACTGATGAATTAAATACATGACAGCATAAAAATGTCAATCATCTTTCTTTCAGGTGTACTACGTATCTCTGGGTTGTCATTGCTACCAGAAGTCTTGAAGCAAGAAAGATCTGAATTAAATCATATTATCCCTCAGACATATTTTTTTTCCTGTGTCTATTGAACAGAAGTGATCTACCATTCAATTTAAAGTGAATCAGTAAGGGAAAATGGCTCTTGGTCAGGTGAGCAAATCCTCTGAAGAACAGAATGCACAATGCTGTCCTGACCTGACTTGATTTCCCTGAACCAGGGAAGTGCACCTGGTGTCTCATTTCACCAGAGTTTAATTTCATGCAGATTTAGTGGCTAGGCCTGTGCAAAACATGGGGTCTAGAAATAAAAGCAATCTTAGGAACAGATACAAATATTTGTTTAACATGCTTCAATTGCACTTAAAAACATTTTTACAATATTATGCAAAACCAGACACGTAGCAATGGTTCCAATTTAGGATCAAAGTGATCTGCAGTCTAAGATGTGGGAAAGAAAGCACAGAAGATGAAAAAAAGTTTATTCTTTTTGCTTTATTATAATTCCTCCTAACTTTATTGATTTCAAAGGAAATTGTTCACGATTCACATGTTGTTACTGAGGGCAGAAAGGGACTTGCTGAGCTGTGAATAATTACCAACTTATTTCCTTCTTCCTGTAGGGAAAAAAACTCCCAGAAATGCCAGCGTCAGTGCAGACTGACACACATCCTATTTGTTTATGTGCTACCTGTTCCTTGAATTGTAAGTGTGAAAGTATGGTACTGTACAGATTTTGGCTGGGCTTAAGCTAATTTCCTTCACAATAGGCTGTTTGGTGCTATGTTTCAGGTATGTCACCAGAGACCAGTGCAACTCTTTCATGTAGGGTTGAAGGAGATTGTAACAAGGAGATGGCAAAATATCAAAAGGGAACTCATGTTCCTCGGAAAGATATTGAAGAACCGGTTGCACAAGAAAGATGTGGACCTGTTGGAGTGGGTCCAGAGAAGGCCACTAAAATCATCACAGGGCTAGAAACACCTCTCCTATGAGTACAGGCTGAGGGAGTTGGGAGGTCAGCCTGGAGAAGAGAAGGCTCAGGGGACACCCTACTGTAGCCTTCCAGCACCTGAAGGGGGCCTATGAAAGAGACAGAAGGGGGCTTTTTACACAGGAAGATAGGGATAGGACAAGGGGGAATGGCTTCAAACTAAAAGATAGTCACTTAGATTAAGTATCAGGAAGAAATTTTTCGCTATGGGGGTGCTGAGGCAGTGGCACAGGTTGCCCAGAGAGGTGGCGGATGCCTTGTCCCTGGGAGTGTTCAAGGCCAGGTTGGGTATGGCTTTGAGCAACCTGGCATCGAGTGGGGTGTCCCTACCGATCTTGGGACAAGATGATACTTAAAGTCCATTCCAACTCACACATTCTATGATTTCATAGTAACCAGTGTTGGTAACACAGGGCTCCTCCAGGTATTGCAGCCCAGAGCTTACACAGCATCAAGCAAAGGGTCTGGGGTAGGCAAGAGTTTAGGAGGGGGCATAGCTGCCCCACAGGCTTCACCAGGACAGCAAAAGGAGGATGATCCTAACAGTACAGCTGTGAACTCGGATTTCTTGTAGCAGAACTTCGAGTATTTATGTAAAAACTTCAAATACATCCAGATCTACTTCTCTTATCTCCCTTCTCCATTTTAACTCATGCAGGTCCCAGAACGACTGTACATCTCCAGCTTAGAAGGAACTTTGAAAACCATTAAGGATAACATCTTTTCAATGATAACCAGTCTTGTTTCAGGTTTTACTGCTGGAATACTGTGACAGCTGCTTTTAAAATACATGTAACAGGACCAGCAACAGACTCACATCCCACTGTGGCTCGCACAGTCCCCATGTACTACTGCAGATCTTGTTGTGAATCCTCATCTGATCATTCCCTGCAGGAACCCGTTTATATGAGCAAATTTATGTGAATCTGGATTATAACCCTTATTTAAAATCCATTGACAGATGTTACACACATTAGAAAAGCTTCAAGTTTATGTGTGCAAATACGCAAGTATTTAGTTTTCAGACGGCTGAAATAGGAAACAGGAAAGTAAAGTATTTTAATAAGAAACCTACGCTATATACACCCAAATGGTTTTGTATAATTAACTCAATTTTAATTTGTTTGCCTGAAATGAAAATGTTAGTTCAGCCAGGAGTTAGATCTAGTGATTATATTACAGTTTGCAATCACACTCACAAGCTGTAGGGACACAAATTAATTTAAATCCAATTTTGAATCTGATCATGGCCACCATTAAAAATATCCTATGATTTTATCAAACTGTAATGTTTGGTGTGCACTTCCTCCAACAGATTATCTTTAGTTTTCTTTTTCTAAAAAACTAAAATCTAAAATAGGTCAATTATTTCTAAGAATGAGACTAATGAAGACTATCTTTTTACACGCATTAAAAAAATACACACTTATTTGCAAGACCTGGAGGCCTCGAGCTTTACATCAAAAACTTGATGGTAAGAAAAAGATGATGTTCCAGGTATCTGTCCATATGGACTTTTGTCCATAATACATACAGATAAAACCCGTCTTACCCTACACAGCAGCACCGAATACATATACACATGTAGACTCTGATTTTTGCTCTATTTTATTGTTGTGTAGTCCATTTTCTCCCTATATAATCAAAATTTATTTTCCCCTTTATTCCTAGCCTATTTTAATTATCTCAATATGGAATGCTACATTTCCTTAGAATATAACACAGTGCTCTCCTTTTTTCTCAAGAGTGTTACTTTTTTCCCCCCCAGACACCATCTTTCCTCACATGCTCCTATTGGCGGCATTTTCTCTCTGACTCAAGCTCTCACACCTATCTTTCCATTTCCCCTTCCAAATAAAGTGTTTACCTCCTTGTCACTCCCTCTGCCCTTTTTCCCAATACCCCACCACCTTCAGCTCCCTCAGTTTGTGCACTGCTGTCTCCTCATTATCCCTTCCTGTGCCCCCACCCTGGCTCCCAACCAGTAAGGCAGCTCCAGCACACCCAGCTCAGCACTGTTTTGTGTCCCTAGGCTGAGCTATGCTCCTGAGCCAAAGCTCCAATCTGCACAGCTCCTGAAACGTGTGAGGGTGGACATGAGGCAATGAAAGATCATCATTCCTGAAATGTCCCAAAGCACTCCAACAAAGCCAGGGACACCCCCTGATGTCACTAAACCTTTTCATCTGTAGATTCCATAATGGAATGAGACAACAGCATTCATGAGTCATGAGATATTTACCAAAGCTACATTAGGACAAGACCTGCATAATCACATTGCTTTAAAATTGACATAACAGCACTTCTCATCAGTGAGATCCACCGATGTTCATGCTGATGTAACACCACCTTTTCCCACGCCATGAGACATCAATTTAAACATGATTCCAAATACCTGAACACAAGTATATGCATTCATACAGTAGAGATGTTTGAGTTCATAAGCTACATTATGTCATCAATGCAACATCCAGCTGCAAACGACAATCTCCTCCAGACCTTCTCCTCCATTATCTCTAACCTTTTTAAAACATACCAGCAGAGAATGAGAACACATCAGAGCAGAACTGGTTATTAACCATGTTATACCAAGGCAGCTTGAGGCCAAGTTGTAAGAATGAGATATATTGATTCAAGATCACAATACACAGACTTTACCATTGTGGGGGGAAAAGAATCAACTGATATTTTTCTTTACTGATTAAACACACCAAGGTTGTGGGTTCAATCCCCATATAGGCCATTCACTTAAGAGCTGGACTTGAAGATCCTTGTGGGTCCCTTTCAACTCAGAATACTCTGTGATTTGTAATGTATAAAAAATATCTTAGATGTCAAAGGCCTGATGTCACAATTCAGTGACACCTGAATCTCACACAGAGAGTATGCTGGAGATGCACTGGCATTTTACTCAAAACACCACGATAAGGCAAAAATCCCACAACTGCTTGGTATTAAAAGATGGATTTAGAACAAAATTCCATTGAAAAGCACAGATACCTATGCCAACTGACATCAGCTGAGTTTCACAAACAGAACTCTTTAGCCGAGCCAGGAGACAAAAGACTGAATGCTCATTAAAAAGTCTTTGACATCTCCATTCCTAACCAGCCATGTCCACCAAGCACCTACATTCCTGCTCCAAAGCATTTATCCTAGATGCTAACATCCAGCCCTACAAAATTAGTCACACCCACAATATCCTCACAAAAAGATTTATGGATCCTGAGACCAAAGTTTCAAAACCTCCAAAGGTAAATGATGAATGACCTGACAATACAGACATTTTAAGAAATTTTTAGCGATTTTCACACCAGTGCAGCCTACTTGTGGGGCTTGTGCAGTCTCACAATTGTGCACCGACACCTTCACCCAGCGAAGAGAGAAGGATTATATGCTACTGAATGGAAGGGAAATACTGTCACAAAACATTTTTGTCATATTTTGAAACAAAAAGGGCCTACATAGCTACCTAATGCTACATGACTCCAGAGAGGAGCCAAGTACCTAAATTCCCTGGGAGTGTAAGTCATGACACAAGCCTGGCAGCATTTCCTACTGGACACCTCAAGATATTCCCTTTGCAAAGCCTCTTCTCAGCAGCCTCACAGTCCCACTCACAGATGGGTCCCCACACTGTCAGCTCCAGTGCACAGGAAACCAGAGAGAGGCCAGTACACCTTAAGAGACAGGTGCTGAAAAATCCAAGTAAGCTCCACAGTTACTCTGCAAATTATTCTAAAGACCAGTAAGCACAAGTTTCTCTGACCCAAATGTCCCACTGTCTTCTCACTAGTACCTGGCACTTGCTTGTCATGTTCATCCATCTTCACTGTCAGTGAAAATAACGTTTTTCTAGATTTTATTTTAGAGGATGAATGTTTCTACATGCTGTTTGTTAAGACACCTCTGCAGGCTCATTTGACACTTTACTAAATGCAACTGTGAAGCAGCTGGTTATGGAATAATGCAAGCCAAATTTCTCAAAATGCTGTTGATGATATTGACCATACGACATGGTCAGTCTTAATGAAAATTATATCAATCAAGGCATCAGAGAGTACCTTGAGCCTCTGTAAATAAATATATACTAAGCTTAAACATAAGGGTGATTTTTAGCTAGAGAGATGGCCAAGCAGATATAAGTTCTTAGAGTGTAAATAAAGGTAGTATCATTGCTTCAACTTTATGCAGATGACTGCAACAACAGATATTAAGACAACAAGACAACCAAAGCAATCTGAACTATATATGGAATTACCTCAAAATTGGGCAAAAGTTAAATATTTGCCTTGGTTACTCCAATAAACTTTAACTGGGAAAAAAATGGAATAGTAAAGGCAAAAAATGACCATATAAAGGAAACTAAACTGTGTTTTCTCTTCAGTTAGGCTTATGTCATCTCATCAGTTTACAGAGTCCAGAGGTGGAAAGGATCAGGCAAAATGTAGAAACCTTTTATATATTCTGTTTCAGTCAGCATACTGATCAGCAGCAAGATGAAAATGTTTCTGTGATGATCACCTGAAACTTATCAAGTACAACAATAAAAACCTCAGCAGTTCTGACCAATTGACTTCAAAATTGAAACAATCTAGGCAGGAAAGTCCCAGTATCACCCCAGCCCACTCAGCCTTCACCTTGCCAACCCAGGATTTTTTCAGTACAGTATATTACGTAGTTAATCATGAGCATATTGCAATCATTAGACACTGAAATCACTGAAGTTTGAGAGCTGTAAAGGATTCTCACTCACTCAGTAGCAGCTAATGTCCAAATCATTGCCATAATGTGCCACTGCAGAGCCATGGGCTGTATCCAACAAGGAACTTCAGAGTACTAGGGACAGAACAGCCCAACTGTTTTATCTGTCTGAGCCTTGAATGCACGTCAGTCAGATGCATAAATTACTACTTTTTGAATTTTAGTTACAAAATTCGAATAAAGTGTGGTATTGGTCATACTCAGCCCTCCAAATTAAAGTAAGAAAAAACCTAGCATTTTATCTCTTAAGAAAATAACACTACTGCAACATGTAACATATCTGGCTTCAAACTCCTGCTGGAACTATTTACTGCCATTAGAAGTAAATTATGAAAAATTCAGCAAAAATATGAGGTAAACAGATTAATGAGAAAGCAGATATTTTCATCGTCCTGATTGTGTTTTAACATGTATTGATTGAAGATGAAAGTAGATGGCAAAAAGTATCATCCTACGCTGTCTTTGCTGTGCAACACAATCTCTTTAAAAACAATGCCTTCTGCCACACAGGCAGACTTGCACCTTACACTGCTGCAACTCAGAGATGAATGTTGACCTGTGCTCTTTCTTTGCCCTTCTTCCTCCAGATTTTGCTTCTGCAGTGCTTCATGCAACAGCAGCAGCAACAAAAAGGAAACAGTGAACCTCTTCCTGTGACAAGGATCTTCCACCTTCGGTCACACATTAGCAACAGCCTAAGCGATGTGGCAGAACCTCTGCCAGCCTCAGGGCCACCGTGAAAACTTAACAGGGAAATGAAGGGCAAAATTCATTTGCATGCATATTTTAAAAACACACACTGATCTGAACCAGAATAAAAATGAAAAAAGGGAAAAAAAAACTTATCATGAAGAGCTCAGATGTATTCAGATCTATAAATCCTCTGAGAAAGAACAGAATGCTAACGAGAAAGCTGACACCACTTGCCAAAAATCAATGTGTGTGCACACATTGGATATGGTCTGGAGTGGCTGCATATGCTGCAGGTTGGTTCATGCTAGATTACTGCATAAAATTAGTAATGCCAAAGAGATACTCTCTGCTCAGTTCCTCTCCAGCAGCAAATATTTTATGCTTAACTTGAAGGACTCTGAGACCTCTGGGATGCAGAGGCAATAAAAGAGGTCTGTGATCCTTCTTCAACTCCTTTCTTCCCAAATTTCACTGAACTTACAGAATTCCTTCCATTTGCCTGGCAAGCCGTTTGCTGGCAACAAAAGGTCTCCCCCAGCCTCAATATTATTTCAAGGAAGGCCACAGCCCACCCCTCCAGCCACACTCACTGGTACACCACCCCAGCAGATTTCCTGAGCACTACAGCCCCTGTGTGCCCCTGTGTCACCCATCTTCTGCCCATGGGGCTGCTGATCTGGAACAGCCACATCTGGCTGTCAAGCCTGACCCTCAAAAAACCAAACACATACCCAAGGTGCCCAGCTCGCATTAGGAAACTCCACTATCAGGTTTGCAATAAAACATGTAATTCATCTGTGATTTATACTATTACAAATCAAAGCAGAATCCAACCAAGGAAAACCTCAACCATTACAGAGAGCAAGAAGTTACCACCAAGTAGTTCCATTACTGACCAAATACTACAGTTAAAAGATCTGAAATACACACCATTTCTAAACATCTCTGTTTAGACTCACTGAAGTACAACAGAAATCACAAAAACACCCCAGCTTAGAAAGACTTTTAAACCTAAACTAGCAAAAAAGCTCAGGCAGCAGCTGGAATTATTTCAGCAGTGATTTTTTGTTTTTTTTTCTCCTAGCCACACAGCAATGAACATGCACATCCATTATTCTGGTGAGAATTCCAAAGAAGCGAAACAAGCATTTCAAAATCTGGATCTAAACTGAAGAGAACTGTGAGATACGTGGTCTACAGCTGCTCCATGTTATTAACCTTCGTGGCACATTTGTGTAATGCCAAGTGTTTCACGTCTGTCTGCTCCAACAACACGAACACAACAAACAGTAGTTTTTGTCAGAATAAATCAGCACACAGAGCACCTCTGGAACACAAAAGGCTGCAAGAAAGAAGGTGGAAAATGACAAGTTGAGAAGAAATAGGAAGACAGTTGCAAGAATACTATGCTCCCCAATGGCACAGACAAAATGAAAATGGCAAGGCCAGAGTTGTTGTCAAACTTTCTCTAACTCCTGCACACTGAAGCCATTATTATCACCCAACGGGGAGGGCAGCAGTGGTATTTTCTGTAGGATAAGGTCTTCTTTGTGCCAGAGGCATCCCATGGGACCACCACCACTACAAACAAACTGGTCAGTGCTTTTCCAAGTTCAGCTTAGCACTGAAAACACTAAAAAGAGACCACTGCAGTGTCTTGGCCTTTGCCTATGGGTTGCACCACGTGCAAACCCGAGCCTCAATTGCCACGCTGCTGAGAACACCTGCTTGCAATGTGGGACAATGTCTCAAGTCCCTGTGACTTCAGGCACCTCTGCACCATTTTGGTCCGTGACCCACTTCAACACGAGCCATTCCTAAAAGCCATACTTTATATCTCACTTTATCGGCCTTGATGAAACTTGTCCTTACTTGTCAGCCAAAAAGAAAACATAAATAATGTGTAATTTCATTTTGGTATGTAACCAATCATGCATATACTAAACTTTTCTATTAGAAGTCAAAGAAGATAACATTTATATTTAGCTTTGCTCTACTTAAACTTCCTTAACAAGATGAATATAATTATAGACAGGTCCGCAATGCTGTAAGTTGGCATGACTTTACCAAATTCCATGGCAATTTGTCAATTTAAATTAGCTGAGAATATGGTAATAATGTTACATCACAAAAAGTACAACAGAGAGAAGTAACTTGGGACAAAATAAAGACAGGAATATGCTGTAAGCAGCCAGAATAACAGCAAAATGCTCATCAATACCAGCAATTTATGATGGTCTGCTCAGTACTTAGGTTAAAAGTTCTGCAACTTACATACACTGAGATATGTTGGAATATGCTTTAGAAACTGCCATGCCATGTAAGACAGACCACCTTTCACAGTGGTCTTGCAGTCAAAGGCTTGACTCAGCTTCCTGTTGGTTGATTATGCCTTTCTAATAGGTGAAATGAGACTGTAGCCAGCTTTTCATGGCCCCAAATGGTGATCAGTTTATGTCCTACATAAAACCAACAGTCTTTGTACTTTTTATCCTGACTAATTTAACTACAGCTCCTGCTCTCTTCATGGACAGCAAATGCCTAATCCTTAGGAGTCCACTGGGATGCCAACATCTTCCACACATCCATGCCTGCCTTGAAGCCAGACAGTGCTAGATATAGAAGGTATTTACCTGACATATCTCTTTGTGTTTGTTGTCCTTGGCAAAGGTCAGTTTTCACCTGAACTGCAGGATGAATGTGTTTCTTCATGCCTTAAATAAAGGCATACACTTCAGTGAAGTAGTATTTTTTAATACCTAATCATTGATGTTTAAGCACAGAAACAGCACAATAAGCAATTATTCATCACAGGAGGGACAATCTAAAACAAGTAAATGTCTATGAATAAAATATAAATCCAAGCACAAAAAGAGCTTGGAATCTCCCCGTACTTGCCTCCTCCCTACCTGTGACTCACAGGGAGAAAGTGATTCTTCTAATTCATTATATCTAGGCATAACCAAAGAAATATTAGAATCACTCAAAACTCGTCATCTTAGAATACCAAAATGAATAAATGAAATATAACAGGTAAAACATGGAATTGTAAATGTCCTTAAATTACATAGCAAAATAGCTTAACAAGAACTAAACTGGGGGCTGCTAACCCCACGTAATTTTACTGAATACTTTAACCAACACTGAAGTTTTCTGTAAAAATTTCATCAACAGCTAAATCTGGCACAAAGAACATGTAGGAAACAGGACTGTATACCAAAAGCAATGCTGCTCTTGTGTTATACAGATATTACAAAAAAAAAAATAGAGGTGTCTATATGTCTACTAAAGGCAAGCTTGCATCTTTGATGACCTGATGACTCCTTACTTTGTACTCTAGAGGTCAATGATAAACTTATTTAAACTTATTCAGTTGGTTCAAGTTAACAAAACTAGCATGTGTCCAAGGAGATTCTTTTGAAGAGGTTCTGTTCCTCTTGCTGCCACTTAAAACATATCCAATTCCACCATTCTTGTCACCCACTTATGAAACAGCAGTCCCTTTTCAAACGAGCCTGAAATTTTATGCCAAACCTAACAGGCTTTGATCTACAGGATGGTTAAAGTCTTCACAGCAAAATAATAGTTTAACATTATACCTTCTCAAAAGAACAGAATTAGTATGTTCAGTTTTCAGCTGTAACTCTACTAGAGCTACAGCCATGTATGAGAGTTCATGTAATATTAATAGAACTGTATTAAACCAGTAAACTGCTTTATATAATTCCCTGTCTGTAAGAGAATGCTGTTGATGGTGTCCACATAACTGCTGCACTAAGGCATAAACCAAGTATGCTTTCCAGAAGTTTTTAATACTTAAAGGCCACATTTTTTGGCCTGAAATACTGTAAAACATTTTTTTCCCTATGTTTCCACCGTTGCGCACAATTACCAGATTTCACACAGTCTAAATGTAGACAAAATCAATATGATCCTTTTCGGTTTTTTCACTGAAGTCCTTGAGAAGAAATCATCATTTTGCTTTCAACTAATGGGTTGTATCTACAAAAAGATCTGGAACCATTTTCAGACTCATCTTAAGATTTGACACTGATTCTGACTGAGTGACACCTAAAGAGGCTTTTGATGTGGTCCAACAAATTATATTCTTAAAAGAGGACTCTGTGAAAAGCAGGTTTCACAGGCTAAAAAGACAGAGATGCTAAGGCTAAAAGGACAGAAGAGGAGCGTGAGTCTGACAACTGGCCATCTGTCTGTGCCCTCAGCAACATCAACAACCTGGTAAGAATGCATGAAATGATGTTTTTTTCCTTGGATAGATTGCAGCTCTCCAACCATCCACAAAAGTACTCAAAAATGAGAATATATCTGCAAAGATGGCAGAAAGCAGAACTCTAGTCTTCATAATACACCCCACTCAGCTGAAAAAAATCACTTAAACTGCCGTTCACTGTGAGTAGTCAGCATGAAATCAAATATTCAGCAGTCTCACTGCAGACACAAGTGAGTCCCATCACATCAGTAGAACTACTCTAAACATACAGAGCTGTAAATCAGATCAAGAAGTTGACTATCAACAGGTACTTTTATTACAATGAAATGCTTCCTGGTTTTAACAGCTTTATCAACTCCGGATTGACAGAGAAGCATCCTAATTATTTTCATATTTTACTGTATGTGTGATTATTCTGGGGTGAGAACTCCCTATCAAAGTTGAATTTTTCAACAGTAAGGAAGAATAATAAGAATGAGTGATTATACACACACGCACACAAAATACATAATTTGCAGAAAAACTAATGACCAGGAATACCAAGTCTAATCCACAGCCTGTTTTTTCTACTTGAGAGTACGCAATGTCTGTCACAAACACCTTACACCTTTTTGGGTAGAAACATGACAGCTTAATGGTGCAAAGTAATCTTCTCTTCTAGCTTGGCTCTTACTATGAAAAATTCTTATCTATTAACTTAAAATGGAACACTTACTTAAAGCAACAAGATTTGAAGATGGCAAGCTGCATGAGGCGAAACACAGAATGCTACACTGAAAGGAACTTATCCTTTAATTATATACTACTTTCTACAAATGGTATGTGACCATTTTTTGCACTCTGTTTTGGCAAACAGTACATTTTATTATCCAGGTGACGTGCTGTTGCCTCTTGTATTTCTGATCAACCCCTCGAGGCTGGAAGGAAACATCTGGAGGGCTAGCTAGTCTTTTTGATCTTCCTCTTTGCCCTTAATTCCTGGCCTCAGATAGGCTCCCACTAAGCATTACAGACCTCTCCCTTGGGACAAGTAATTCAACTCCATCCTAATTGCCAGGATGTGCCACCATCTTCTGCGGCAGACAGAAGAAAAGTCAGGCTCATGCAGGTCCTCCACCTTCAAGCAAGCTACAGAAAGGTGCTCACCCCACCACACTGAGCCAAGGCTGTTCTCTGCCTGCTCCCTGGCACGACTTGCTTGCATGCCCTGGCAGTAGGGGAATACGATTTCGGATACAAAGCTCCCAGGAGATAATGTGTCCCCCCAGGAGAACTCTGACTCCTGAAAGCATCAACTGCCCCTGTTCCTTAGGCAAGGCTCTCTCTTGCTCTTCCTCCCATACAAGTGGGATGGATGCTATCTTGTGTGAGTGTGCAGAAGGAGATGTTAATTCTGTACCTTGTTTGGTCTCTCTTCTTTCAGCAAAATTTTCCAGCTATTGCTGCATGGGACAGTAGACTTATGAGTCAATTTTATGTTGTTAAAAGGAGCTCCTTTTCCTCAGATGAGGCATACTCCATGAAGTATCTGTAAAAATCTTCACCCTCCTTTAGCAAGGAGGACACAAACTGTCCTCTTTCATGGGATTTATTTAATGCTGAAACAGAATTATACATTGGAAAGTTTTTTTTAGATTTACTCCCATTTCATCCCTTTCTTGGTTTTAATTTTACGTGAACTCTCCCAGCAAGTTTAAATTTACTTTCACTCTGGGTGCTGAAACTCTTCTGATTTGGGAGTGGTTTGACTCAAATGAGAATTCACATTCTACACAGTAAGTAATCCATAGAAAAAAATATTCCAACAGGTATCTTCAGCACTTTATTTACAAGCAATGAAAAATACGGGAAATTAGTAGAGACTAACAGGAAAAGCCAGAAATGGCATTAGTCCCAATGTAGAGAAAAGTGACCTAAATTAATTTTGACAGACTGAACTCTGCTTTCAAATTTATTTGTCTTACCACATTAACACTTTTAACAGTGACAGCCTACAGGTTTATTTTTAGGTACTAATATGTTAAAATATGTGACGAAAGTAGAGAAAGAAGAAGTTACTGTAATTGTTTTCCGTAAAGACATTCAAGCACTCTTCCCAACTCTTGTGCTGGGAAACCATTCAAAAAACAGTGCATACGTCTGTATGACAAAAAAAAACACCTGCAAAAAAATTGGGATGCTTTTTAAAAGGACTAAACAACCCACATTAATACCAAGACTGCTTTGTGGTGTGGCAGCTTGACACTTCTGAAAACTAGACCATTAATTTAAATGCCTAAAACCACATTTGTCTCACTGAAAGGTAGAGGTTCACAATTTCAAGTAGTTGTTCTTAGTATCGGTTCAGTGGGCAGCTGAACGAGGACAGCAACTCACTTCACCACATGCTCTCCCTGAAGTGTTTGGTTTTTACATGAAGCAATGATGGGGACAGAGTTAATTTCAGGCTTTTTAACAGCAAGGCAAGAAGGAGCTGTCAGACACAAACTCAGCAAAATAAGGCAAGCTCAGTAACACTGTGAATAGAATGATGCTGATTTTGCTTTTCACAGCCCTTGACGTTGCTCTTCATGATGCACTTTTTTACTATTGTGTTCAACTAGATCTCTTTTTAGGATGAGTAATTTGTTAAATCACACTAACTGAATTTCTTGCAGTATTTATCAAAAAACTATCTATAGGAATATATGGGTAGGTTTCGTGTACAAACTGCACACAGACAATATCAGAAGTTAGTATAAAGTTAGAATGAAGGTACATTAACAAAAGTTCATAGACTGGAAAATGCTTGTTTTAGAGATTTTAAAACTGCAACTTTAGTAATGCCTGACCTAAAACTGTTTTTTTTTTAAGTACCCAAGGCTGTAGTCAACATTACTTCATCTACATGATCTTTAATGAAGAAATGAAAATCACAATTCTTGGCATGTTATATCTAAACTAGATTCCTGTCTCATACCACAAACTTCTCTCTCATGGAAATGGTATAAGATGTGGTGTACTAACAGAAAAAGTGTTAAGCCATATTTGATAGGAAAGTTAAAACGGTAGATGTAGAAACTTCCAGGTATTTTGAAACGGCAATAAACAGACAGCTAGGAACAAGCTGTATGTTTAGTTTTCACCCCTCTCTTACCCTAACAGTTTGTTTTAGGAATGTAATTACCTACTTAATAGCCAGAACAGAAAGTCACACAGAGCCATCAACACCAGGAGATGTACTGTACTTGCACCATCCCTTCCTAGGCTCTACATAAAACTGATTACATCTAAACTAAAGTTATTCAGGGCAATGGATTCCATTAAAATCATATTCTCATCTTTGTAAGCCATACTTTCACAAAGACTTTCATCTTATGTAAGCCACCACTGTTTCCAAAAGGAACAGTCCAGCCTTTTCTTCCCCATCCTTGCACAGACAGTAAGCACATGAATGTCATGTAATGAATCTGACAGATGAGCTGAGTCCAATCCAAAAAACGGTGGTCTTAAACAAGATGATTTTGGAAATGAAAAAAAAAAAAAAAAAAAAGAAAGCCAGAAGTGTTCCATTTTGGTATTTTCTGATGGACACAATTACATGTTTTAGTTTAAAAACTGTTTTTTAGTGTTCTCTTTTTTCCTACGTTTTACGTAAATTGAACATCACTATCAAGATTAAGACACATATCATTTATCCCAAACACATTTTTCTTTACATTTTTTGTACCGAAGACTTCAATATTGTCAGTTACACCAGAACTTCAAAATTCCTCACCAAATGGAATCTCTCATGTAGGTAGTTTTATAAATCCACAGAAGCAGCAATGGAGCATACCACAAAAGGAGAGAAAAAGGTTATCTGTATCTATTTATTGTCAAGTGGTTCAAACACCTGGTGGACATAATGTCCTGGAACTTCAAATAGCAGTTTTCATCTCTAGCTACAAAGTTACAAGCAATTTAGTCACTCTTTCAGTGGCACAGTTCCGTATCTGTGAAATGCTTCATTACTACCGCAAGGTGGAAATTAGCTCATCATTTTACAGGAGAACTTCTGATACTACAACAGCCGCCTGAATAAAACACAAAAAGCCAAATATTCAAAATTAAAACCATGTAAGGTAATAAACTGCCACTATTTTAAGCAAAAATAAACAAATACTTCAGACCAAAATTTCCTTGCTTTTTCAGAACTGCCACTGTTATAATCACTGTGCTGAACTACAGAAGGCAGAACATAAGTCCACTGCGTGCATAGGAAATGAGAACTTTGCTGGCAAAATTAATCTGTATGTTCAGGTGTTATCTAGTTTATTTACAATATGCTGCAGTATTAGATCTCATTATTTGTATTCACGCACAACCTTATTGTCATTGTCCTTCGCTGCCAATGAGAATTAAGGACGTATTTGAATGAAGAGGTATTTCAGGACTCATATGATGTCCTTGTTCAGCCTCAGGGAAAAAAAAAAGCAGGGTGAGAAAAATACTAAAGAGAGAAAACATCTTTTTTCAGGACAACCAAGCACTGCTTCTATGTAAAGCATGTCAAATGACATATAAAGTGAAAACAACTTCAGGGCATCATGCATTTTTATTTGAAAGATGACAGATCAGCAGATCTGTTCAGTCTGCATGGTTTCTGGAGGAGCAGTGTTTCATACAGGGGCAGAAAAAGGAAACTAGAAATTCTTTCAAAATGGAGAACTCAACATGTTCACAATTTAATATCAGTTTTAGACCCTGTAGAAAAAAAATCAGAAATCTAGTATTTTTTTTATTTTCTTCCAGATATAGTTAAAGAAGAGTAAATCTTGCACAGTCACAGCACCTGACTGAACACCTCTTTTCTTAAGAAGTCAACTTACTTACTGCTTTCTGACAATGAAATTAAAAATTATTAAACTGATAAACAATCTGCCCTCTATTTAGTGCCCACAATATGCACAAAGATGCCATTTCAGTAATAAATTGCTATTTACAACCTTCCCAAAACAGGTCACATCTTTGCAGTGACAAACAGATCTAATAATCTGGAAGTATGAACACAATGCATTAAGAAGAAAAAAAAAAGTGCAGTGAAATACAATCTAAAAGGATTATCTGAACTACTACTACTTTACTATGGGATTACAAGTTAACTCCACAGAAGCAATAATAAATGTCCTCTGGATCAGGCCTACCTATTTGGACAGATCTGCAGTGTGCTCATGTACTACCTTAATATTCCAAAAGTACTCATGCAGGAAGAGGTTGTGCAATCAATCCAAGCAACAGTGGGAAAACCATGTAAAGTCCAAGAAGCTGGTCGCAAGAAGAAAAATCTCACACAGATAAACTTAACAACTTGAAGAGAAAAAACCACAAATAAACCTCAGGTCTCTTAATAATTGAAATAGTACTGGTGCACTGACTTCCATAAACGTACTCTGATGTAAGGGTAAGTAGGTGAGCAAATGTAGTTCTGGGTTTATAAGTGAAGATCACTCAAAAATGGACATACATAATGGGCACTAGAGGCAACTACAGTATGCTGAGGAAAACCTAGAGAGATGTTTAACTTGCTAGTGTTGTCACTTGCAAAAGAATCCTGCTCCTCAAGCAGAATGCCTTCTTTCAAGGGCTTCTGCCCCTCCATGTAACCACGGCAGCTAACCCAAGGCTGTATCACACACTGACTTTAAAAAAACACCTAAAGGAAACAAAGCATGAAAAATACTTAGTCACAGGCATGGCTAATGAGTAGTAAAGCACTGTAATCTCCCTCAGACACCATTTCTTCTCTTATCCATTCCAATCTTTTCTTGGTTTGAATACCCACTCAATGAACATCCAATACTCTAATGCTTGTGTTCCTGTGGATTGGAAAAACAAAGGTCAATGGGCTGAGCATCTGAAATAACTGGACAAGGCCAATTGGTCGATCAGTCCATGACCACAACCTAAAAGAGGTTTTGTCATGTAGAAACAATTCCTGAGTACAATAATCAAAAAATGGTGCTACCAATCAGGAAGTACAGATTGCAGCAGTGTCAGCAAGAAAAAACTCATACCCAAAAACAAAAAAGAAGGTCCTAGGATGACCCTGTGCTCTCCTAAACTGTTACCATGTACAAGTCATTGCTGTTGACCCTGTACTGGAGACCTGCCCGAATGCTGCACACGTTATAGTAGAGCTGCTGCTCCACAAGAACCTTCTCTAAGAAGAAACCACTCACACACCTTTGATGTAAGAAGCTGAAATTTTGCTCTGATAGTTTTCATTTTACACACTTTACATGAGAGCTTACTGCCATAAGTCTGCCACTCAGTACACCACTGTACATAAAGAATACTGCAAAACAACTTCCTAAATCACAATACAAACAAGCAGGGAACACAGGGAACATGAGACCCTTATCTAAAAGGACGTTTTTCAAATGTCCTTAAAATGTGAAAACGAAAGTGAAATTTGAGTGTGCTTTCAGTAACAACCCACTTTCACAAATTTCTGTGGGTACTACGATTGTTTCCCAATTCTGTTTGAACCATCAAGGTCCTGAGACAGGTTTCCAGTCAACCATTCCCTAAGCAAGTGCTGACCCCTGTTAAAATTCAAGGCTGGGGAATGTAAGGCCCTTTTCCGTTTCTCATTGAGCAAGTGCCAACACTTTGTTTCAACATTGATAAACCAGTTTGTTTGCCATCAGTTATGCCCTTAGGCTTTTTATTTTATTCAGCCCAGAAAATGGCAACAATAGACAGGTTTCACTTCCTGTTTTCATGCTGTGGTATTTGGTTTAGAGAACAGTGCAAAGTAACTTTCAAATTGAATCATTTTAGTTATATGATAAACAGTATCTCTGTTAGACAGTTTTTACTGTATTGATTCAAAGGAATCTACTCCACAGCAGGTACTGTAAAGCAATACACACCTTTATTGACGCCAAGAGAACATGCAGGGGTTTGCATGTACGTGTCTGACTGGTTCATTTTACACAGGCTTTTATGCTTTACAATTCTGGCATCCACCCTTGTTTGTTTGCTTATCTAAAAGTTACAATTTTAAGGGTTGGGGTCTTACATAATTTGTGTATTCTTTATCTTACGGTTACAAACACAGTAGATAGTTCCAATCTAACATATTCACCACATTTATTTAACTGGTACTATGCTTCTCTGTAACTGTACTTTATTGATTATGTTCCTCTATTTTCTATCTATTAAAACAAAACTTATGACTTTGCATTTTTCTAGCCTCTTAAAAAAGATAACATGCCTCTCCCTTCTTATCACCTTAGCTCACCCAGGCTAATTCTCTGCTTGCAGTAGCAGTTATAGTTAGGGCAGCAGTTAATAAAGCTCTCCCTTCTTATCACCTTAGCCCACTAGGGCTAGGCCCCTGCTTGTGAAAGTGATTACAGTCAAACGCAGCAGTCACAGCTTCACAGGAAACAGTTTTTGTAAATTCATACCTATGCTAAGTGTCATAATTCATACTTATGCTTAGATCAAGTGAGGCCTGTGTTTCAGTATCAATCCTTTCAAAACTGTTAAAACCACACCAAACAGAACACATATTAAAATATTAAAGGCAAAAGTATACTACAAGCAACCTAAAAATTCATTGATTCTCAGCTACTGGGTGAACTACTCTACTTCACTGAAAATGAGTGAAGTGATAGGGTACTGAGGTGGGAAAACATTTTTCTGAGCAATTCTGGAGCCTGGGGACCATCTGGGAGTCTGGTCCTACAGCCAGACCCCACAGTATGCACAGAGGGAGCATTGATGGCGGTGGGAGTGCTGCCTGCACTGACAGGTTCATTTGCAAACAATAAAAAAGAATGCAGTACTTTAACATTATGTACCCTGGGAAAGAAAAACAACTGACAAAGATACCAAACAAATGGAATTATTTTAAAAAAGGAACCAAAAACTAAACACAAAACTTCTTGCTTTATCAAATTTTCCAGCTGAAAAAGACCAATGTAGCTTTTACTTTAAATACCTTATTAAGTAAATGATAACCAACAATCAGGGAAAGGAAAAGAATGTGTTCAAGTTTCTACATATATTTCCTTTTGAAAACCGACAAGCACAACAAATGCTGAAATCTATTCTGAAAATGTGTATGTGTACAATTCAGTTTATAACCACAAGCTAGGATCCACTTAGAAATAATATTTAAACTAACATTCAATAAAACATTTTTTTTAGCCTTCTAAGTTATACTGACATTTCATTTAACGTCTCAGGAATTTAATTTGGTCAACTGCAGACAGCCTTGCATCTGCCATGGGACCAAATATGGCTCTCATGCATGGAAGAAAGCTGCTGATGTGAAATTTGGCCTATTTCTTACTACAATCTTAACTTTTCCCAGTTTTTTAACATGAACTAACTTTACACCATATACCGATGCCTGTCCTATGTTTCTGTTAGGTTTACATACAGCAGGAATTCTACATCTCTACAAAAATTGTGAGAAAAAACAAAGACAGTGAAGCTTTACAGAAGAGGACTCTGAGGAAGGAGCTTCTGACGACTAGGATCACCTCTCTGATCACCTCCCTCCACACTTCTTCCTCAGTTTGCTTTTGCATGAAGGCAGATGATTTAATCATCCTTCTTGCAAAAGAAAAGGAAACCAAAAGAACCTGCCACGTTATTGAGCCACTGCATTTTACTGCCAGCAGGAAATGAAGGGAGTCATTACTGTAAAAAAAGTACCTTTTGGAGCCTCCAATATAGGTGAAGGTAAAGGTGGAGTCTGAGTACCTGAAATCTGAAAGACAAAGAGCTGCTTTATTACAACTTGTCTTTATTTTGGCTGAAGCAGCCGAGGTTTTACGGACCAGCACTCAGCTCCCGACACGGGGGCGGTGGAGGGGGAGTCGGGATGAACCAGAGGAAATGCAGCATCTCCCCCCAGCCCCTCGCAACAAGTGCCCGGTGCTATGGCAACAGCAGGGAATTCCATTGTCACACACGGCAACAGGCAGCCGACAGCCGCGCTCCTGCGACGGCTCATCGCGACCGGCACCGCGCATCCCCAGGGGAGGGCGGCAGGGGCTGCCCGCACCGCCAGGGCCCCGTCTGCGGCTGGATGTGCCACCGGCCTGGGGCCGGGGCTCAGGGCAGGCGCCCAGGGCGGCAGAGTCCGGGGAACAGCCGCGTAGCGAAAAGCCCTCGTGCTGCGCTCGGCCGCGGGCAGCGCCGGGCACGGCTCGGGCTCGCCCCCGACCCTCCCGGGGCTGCGTGCGGCCACCGCCGCGCTCCCCGCCTCGGGATGCCGGCCCCCACCCAGCCCGCCCCTTTCCCGGCCGGCGCCCGGTCTCCTCTGCCCTCACATGCCCTCGGAAGGAGAGGGGGAAGACGCGGTGTGAGAGCGGCCCCGCGGCCGGGAACGGCGGCGAAGGGCACGGGCACGGCGGCAGCGCGGTCCGGGGCGGGCGCGGCGGCGGCGACGGCGACGGGAGCCTCCGCGCCGCCAACCTGGCGCCCGGGGACAAACTCACCTGCAAACAGGCAGTCCTTCTCCGCCTTGCACTTTTGGATCACAACGTCAATATCCTTCTGAATCCTCTCTTGTCTTGAACACATCCCCATGAAATAAATCCCAGGGGAAAAAAATAGCAGCCTTTATTTCCACCCCACCCCACCCCCCGCGCTGCCAGGTTTTTTTTAAAGATTCAGCCCGAAAGAAGGACCCCGGAGCTGGCGAGCAGGAGCCTGCCCAGCGGCCCGGAGGGATCCGTTCGGCCGGTTGGAGGACGTTGGAGGAAGGCGGCGGGAGCCGATGTTGTTTGCCCAGATGCGCCCGCCCAGATGTGCAGCCGCTGCCGGCGAATGGCAATTTCCTCACAATGGATCCAGCGGAGGGTGGCGGCGGCGACACGGGATCCCCCCACCCCCCCACGCCCTCTGGGTTTTTTTGGGTTGGTTGGTTGGTTTGGTCTTTTTTTGGAGGCGAGAGGAAAAGGAAAAAAAAAAAGGAAAATTTAAAAAAAAAGGAAAAAAAAAAAAAAGGGCGGGGGGGCCAAGGCGACCCGGCCGCTGCCGCTCACATCCCTGCCCCTCCCGCCAGCAGCGGCGATCGCCGCGCAGCAGCAGCACAGCGCGGAGAGCCGGCGGCGGCACCCGCACCCGGTCCCTGGCGGCGCGGCGGGGCCGGCGCTTGCTGCAGCGACGCCGAGCCGCAGACCCTCCCCTCGCTCCCGGCCCGGCACGTACGGCCCCCGCCGGCTCCCCCGGCGGAGGCGGCGCGGGGGGAGGAAGAGGCGGATGCACAGAGCCACGCGGGCGGCCCGGGAGGCGGCGGCGGACGCGATGGTCCCGGCCCCGCCGCCGGCGCTCGCCTCCGCCCGCCCGGGCCGCGGGCACAGGCTGCCGCCGCCTGCCGAGCGACGGAGAAATGCCAAGAGCGAGTGCTCCGGGCGGCGGGGCGGCTCCCCGGCCGCACCGGGGAGGAAGCGGGCAGCGCCGTGTTGCGCAAGGCCGGCGCGGCGGGGCGGGGGAGAGGGGCGGCTGCGGGCGGCCGGGGCGCGGGTCCCGCTCCCCTCGCCCCCGGCGGGAATGCCGCCCCGTGCCGCCCTTCCCGGGAGCGCCGGGGCCGCGCTGCCGCGGATGCGCCTGTTCCGCGGCGGCTGCGCTCCTGGCCGCACCGCGGGCGGGGCTGAGCCCGGCCGTTCCCGGGCAGGACAGCCCGGCAGCCCACCCTTGGCCGGGTGCCGTCCCTGCCAGCCTCCGCCTCCGACCTGGCGACGGGTGAGCGTGCCCATGGAAACAGTACAAGGAGGATTTAGAGCCTCTCTGTGACCACTGTGGTCTTAATCGCCCTCCTCGCCCCTCATTCTCCAGCAAAATTGTCTCTCAGACCTAAGCAGAGGACTCGGGCAGTCCAGTGCCTAGCAGTGGGCAGTCAGCCAGGCTACAGGCTTGGGGGTCCAGTCCAGAACAAGTAATGACTGTAATATAACTTGGAAGGAATCATCAAGTCCTCAAAACCAGGTATTTTTTCATCCGAATGTAATGCTTATATTAATAAAACCAGGTCTGAAGGTAGTAGAAACAGATTTGATTACAACATTGAAAGAATATTCATAAAGTTCAGTTTTTATGGATTCACCCAGCTCTAAACAGCTTCTATGGATTATTCATTCTTGAGCTCAGTCATTCTAGTGGGTGGGTATTTTTTTTTCATTTAGCGAGTCTGTATTAATCATGTATTGATTTCAAACATGGAAGACAAACACAGTATTTTATGAAAGATTAAAAAACTCCATATTTTTTCCTATCTGAAGGAGGGGACAGAAGGGAACTTAAAATCCATCACATGATATGACTTTTTACATCTTAAGAAAATAATTTATAGGGAGACGTCCAGCTAAGTTTTCAGCATGGAAACTGTACAAGATTGCTTCTTACGCTAGTCTGTCCTTGGATACAACTTGAATATGGTTAGGAATAGATTTTTTTACCAAAAAAGCTTATACTTTCCCTTTCTGCTTTGGTAACAGGGAGCACCTGGCTAATGCTTTTCAGCAGATTTATATGAGGAAGCTGTAGTGGAACCCATGGTAGGAGGTTTGGAACTAGATGATCTTCAAGGTCTCTTCTAAGCCAAACCATTATATGGTTCCATGATTCTACTCAGCAAGACTTTTCCAAAGCATATAGAAATTGTCACTGTAGTCAGAAATACAGTATAATATGGTAAGACACTGTCATTCTGTCAAGCGATGCAACCTTGATTAAGAAGTGATGCTTTTCTTGCGGTGTTTTTCTAACTATTCCAGCTAGAATATCAGCAGCCATGTTTGCTGCCTTCCCCTTAATCACAGTTAGAAGATTTAATCAGAACTTGATTTATTCTGGTGGGGTTTTGGTCCTGAACCTTGTAGTGAAAGGTCTCTGTTATCCCTCCCAGGTGGATCAGGAAAGGGGGAGGTTATTATCCAGTTGCAGGATATTTATGCTGACAATTCTGCTTACAGCTTATTCTAACCACAGGGTTCTTCTCAGTGTCATGTCAATTAGCACAATTCTTGACTGCCTTTTTAAGCCTCAGACTGTTTTCATAGGCTTGGTAACAGTGAATTGAAAAGTCATCCACATAGAAAAAACACCATGTTCAAGGAAGTTAATATGGTTGGCTTCACAGCATCAACTGAATTGAACAAGAAGTCTGCAAATACAGTTGGCCTATTTAATCTATTAATTTTTATTTATTGTAAGTGGCTCTTAAATTCCTTGTTTCTTAGTCAATTTGGCCCTTGATTTACCTGATGACTTCAGTGCAGTCATGGCAGGAATTGCTGATGTCAGTGAGGAAAAGCTCGATCATAGCTTGAGATCATTCTGTTTATTAAAATACTGAGAACAAGACGCTAGAAAGTCAAGGCGAATCCATAGAATTGATCCCTAAATTTGTAAAGATTGACAAGCTGCTGACATCCAGGTACCCTAAGTGTTATTGCAGGGGTATCCGTGTGCATGCTGTAATCCCTGTCCAGGGGATGCACCCCTGTGCTGGTTTTGGCTGGGGTAGAGACACACAGCCATGAAGAAGCTTGAGAGCTTTTTAAGTAATTTCATGAACAATAGGACAGTTGGTCTTGAAAGTAATGGTCATGGCTCAAGGGAACTCAGTGTATGTCTTTCCAGTTGCTTTTCAGTCTTGAAAAGTGGTTCATGTCCTTTGTAGTTTTGTCCCAAGTTCAGCTCAGCTCAGTTACATTGTACTGAACTGATTGCTCCAATTAAGTTAAAAAGAAACAGTTAAAAAGTAACTTTTATGTTTGTGCTCCTGGAAATTGAACGTGTTTACAGAGGTGTAAAATGAGTTAAAAAGAAATGAAATTAATGGAGGTACATGATTAGAAAAACTATGTGAGAAGAGTGGCCCAAAATGTAAGGGGGAAAATGAAGGAGAAACAACACAGTGAATGTGTTTCAGTAATGTGTGAACAGTGAGTGAGAGGAAATGCATAGGTCAGACAATTTCTGCTCGTAAATGGGTTCTGCCTCTTTTAGACTAAGCAGATTTCTTTCATTTTATGCCAGAAATAACCCCTCTTCCCACGTATTAGTAAAGCTGATAGAAATACTTCAGTAAGCATCGGGACACCCTGTTCTCTCCCAAATGCTCTTCATCTATTTTTCTAAACATGTTCATGTGACATATAAACACACACAAGAAGTCTTAAGAAAAACTAAGAAAAAAACTTGCAAGCTTGCCATTGTAGGGAATATACAGGATTTAGGTCAATGGTATAACATCTCTTTACAATGGTATAATATCTCTAGTGCAGGAGAGCATTCAAAAGGGCAGAGGTTAGGAAAATAATCCAAAACCCTCTAAACCCTCTAATGGCCATCAACACCACAAAAGAGCAACAAAAATCTTTCTCCATTTTTATATGTTTCAATTAAAGCTCTACTACAAACCAAACCAAACCTCTACTTTTTCTCCAAGGTGCAGGTCTATATACCAGTCACCGGTAGAGCGAAACTCATTGTCTGAAGATTGTGGTGGTAGTGAGCTCTGGGAGGTAGAACATTTAACAGATCAATACCACTCCACTCTTAAGGCATAAAACACAATGATACCCTTCCAGTAAGCTTCTTTAAAATGACATGGTAGCTTCTAAAGCAAGCTGGCCATGAGCAGCAGTGTGTCCTTGTGGACAAGAAGGCCAATAGGATCCTGGGGTGCCTCAGGAAGAACAGTGCCAGCAGGTCAGGGAGGTGATCCTGCCCTCTGCTCAGCCCTGTTGAGGCACATCTGGAGTGCTATGCCCAGATCTGGGCTCTCCAGTGTGAGAGAGACATGGAGCCCCTGCAGCACATCAAGCTCAGGGCTACAAAGTTATCAAGGGATAACTTTTGAGAAGGGACTGTGGGAGCTAGACCTGTTCAGCCTCAGGAAGAGACGGCTGAGAGAGCACCTCATCAGTGTCTGTCAGTGTCTGCAGGGAGGGGTCAGAGCATGGACCAGGCTCTGCTCAGTGGTGCTGAGCAATAGGACAGGAGGCAGTGGGCAGGTACTGATGCACAGATGTTCCACCTGAACATGGGGAAGAACTTCTTTACAGCACAGGTGACCAAGTACTGGAACAGATTTCCCAGAGAGGCTGTGGAGACTCCCTCACTGGAGATATTCAAGAACCATCCAAATGCAATCGTGGGCTGTGTGCTCTGGGACAGCCCTGCTTGAGCAGGGAGGTTGAACCAGATGACCACTGTGGGCCCTTCCAGCCTGACCCATTGTGTGACTTTGTGATTCTGTGATTAGCCTGAAAACATGGGCACTAAGGTGTGAGAGATGTAGGAGCAATACTTACCCTGTTCACACTGACAGAGAAGTGACACATGGCATAAAAACATCTTTGGTATAATTTTCAGTAGGCATCCATTATTAGCAATTACATTCTAATATTCTGATATAATAGTCAAGCAAATACTCAGAGTTTACGTAATATTTTTAAGCCTGTATGAGTTTTAGGGAGATACAAAGTCAGCTGTGCTCCATACCATTACAGTTGTCCATCCAAGCAGTCAGTGCCACTCAGTATATACACAAACCTTAGTGATGTTTTCCTGGTGAAGCTATAAATATCTTGACTTCTTTGAGTCATCACTGCAAGTCTGTGATTACTTGGCTTAAAACACACTAACATGGTGAACCTATCACAATTTCAGACTAAATTTCACTGAAAGTAAAGCATCTTTACTGATTTTTGGAGAGAGTTAACACTGGTCCACTGATAAAAGTCCTTTGCTTTCAAAAAAGAAAAAAAAAGACAGTTAAAATAGAATTAACAAGCTGTTTAATTCTTAATAAAAAACTTCAAATATTTTTGATTTTATAAAGTAATGTCTTCAATTACAATATAAAACAATAGCTTAAAATATCACCTGTCTAATCCTTTGTAAGTTTTTAAGAATTATTTTAAGCTATCTCATAGCCTAGAGGGTGGAAAAACTCTTGCTTTTTTGTTTTTATACCTTTTAAATAAAGGGAGGAAAAGCATTGAAGTAATAGAGGACCAAGCCTTGTTTTCTTCAAGTCAGTGTCCAAATTTCCAAATTAAAAAAGTTTATGTATTAAACAGCAGCAATAGTGACCTCAAACAAAACATAAGCACGTACAGGTGCTACACACAGATGTGTGGATTGCTATGTATTGCTATAGCAGTGATCTCTAACTTTCCGTTAAGGACTGAATGCTCATCCTTCCAGATGGCACCGAGACCCACAGTAGCTAAACCTATGGCTGCTGGCATGAAAAACACTCCCAGCAATGTTCAGTAAAGCATGCAGGAAGAGTCCCAAATGACATCACAGTTCATTGTAACTCCTAGCATTATACTTTGTAATGATGGTTTTAACTTGTTGGTTTTCCTCCTTCATGAATATCAGCTCAGCTTTCAGTCTTTGCTTGTTTGCCTCATTTCTCCTGTTTATTTTTCCTTTCCTCACTAACTCTTACACTATTAGGACATTTTTTTTTCCTTGTGCATCTCATTTTTCCCTCTTTTCAACTCTGAATTTCTGTGTATCCCATGCATTCAGCACCCATCTTTGCACCTCACTCTTGGTATCTCACTTCATAAACAGCTCAAGTTAGGAGGGCTAAAATGGAGCTTTCTTTACAGAAACTGGGGTTTTAAAAGAGAGGCAAGCAGGACTATTTCTAAACCTTATATACAATACATATATTCACAACTTTCTGATGTCAGTCACAAACAAGTCCAGAGGGGAACCCTAAAGTAGCTGCCAGCTCCTGAATTGAGTCGCCTCTTTCCAGTATCCTTGCTATTTCCCCAAGTTGTGGGCATTTCTGGGTGCACAGCAATGCCCTCAATCTCACTTACTCTGCCTATTTCTCTAGCATTTGAGAGTTGTGAGTGTATAACAGACTGACATTAAGTTGAGCTTACTGTGCCTCTTATCAGTGACAGCCTAAGGCCAAGCAGTGATCAGTGCTGAAGGTCCACCCTCCTGCCTGAGCATAACAAAGCCTTCCCCTCAGGCTGAGGCACCTGTCTCCAGAGGTGCAGATAAGCACCTAAGCCCAGGGGCAAGGCAGAATTTCAGCTCCCTTCCTTACTTGGTCAAAGGCTGTGCTCCCTTTACAACCTTCCCAAGAGCTTTACTGCTCCCAGTCACTTCACAGGGAACCCGGATGGCTTTGCTATGCTCACAGAATAGCTGCATTTATGGCCCTGAGACATGTCAACACTGTTCCCAGTAGAGACTTGGTCCCAGAAGTTTAGTGAATGGCTCAAGGGCACACAATTTCTCAAATCTGTGCTAATACTGGTGCATTAGCTGCATAAGTTCAGCTGTGTTGTTAACCACAGTTGAACTCACTGCATGGTATATTTCTCAGTTTCTGAATAAACACATTAAAAAGCCTCAAAATGAAACTACTTTGTTCCCTTTATCCAGATTGTAATTTCTTAGCAGCAAATAGTCATGCCAGAAAGTACTCAAACTACAAAATACTTACCATGCTAAAAATAATCTGTTTAGTCCGTTTTCTGCTATAGTAAATATAATTCACCAAGTCACTGTATGTTATCAGGTACCAATGCTTTCCTGCTGTAACAACCTCCATTGCAGCCAACCTGTGCCTGATCTTAATTAAGAACTGGTAACCCCAAATTAAAAGGAATTGCCAAGTGTCTCCTGTTTTGATGGAATTGATAGAGTGGGAAGCATTCAGCACCTTCCAAGATTAACCCTTAGAAACTGAGGACTAATTCCATCAGTAGACCATGTCTCATTTATACTGCAGGCTGTGGGGCAGTGATCTCTGACCAAACTCTAAATGAGAAGCTGAAGAAGAGGAAAGATTAGCACTTGCAGTGTTTTGTGCTGCTGCAGCTATACTCTTTCCTGTACCCAAGCAAAGTCATATAGTGTTTGGTCAACTACTGCTGCACAACCGTGCTTAACTTCAGAGACATAATTAGATTTGGGTGCCTGCATTTGTTCCCTTCAGAAGATTGGAACTGGGAGTTAATGCAATGTTCAGTCAGTCTTCTTAAACTAAGGCACTCTTTAATCTTAAGGAACTAAACATAAAAGAAAGTGACATTTACAATAATTAATGAGTGTATGCAACTGTCTCATCTATCTCTTACCAAAAGCATCCCAAGCTTGTACACAATGGCCAGATTTTCAGACTCCATAGGAGTGTCTTCCTTGGTCACTTTCCCACAGTCTCCCATCCAGCGCCTCTATGGCTAAGGGTTTTATCTTTTTAACTGTTTACAGGCCATCTTTTATGGTTGTTTCTCATCTGGTAGAAGAGTTGTGTCACGTGGCAGGAGCTAGAGTAGCTTTTTTTCCTTTATAAATAATAGCTCAGACATGTTATTTAACATTAAAATCATGGAAGGGAGTGCACTGTGTGGGGTTTTGCTTATTTCTGTTGCTGTAATTTAGCTTCACAGCCAAACATGTACAGTACTCATCTCATCGATCAGGTCTTTTGGTAGGTATCCAGACAATTTGCTTGCAAGCCATGTTCATGATTGTCAAGATGATTCAAAGTCAGCCCATTTCCTGATTTCCCTGTTATCCTAACTCTCAAGTACAGTGTGAGCCAACGGCACCCAGAAAGTGAAGTCACTGTTAAGCTAAGTAACACCATAATCTAAACTAGTAAAAATGTTTGGTCTCTGTTATATCCCAAAGAGACTGGAACCATTAAAAAAATCTTAGGCAAAAAGACTGTGGAGTTACAAATCAAACCACTGAAGAATTTGAAGAAAGAAATCCATTCTCTTCCATATATTTCTGCACTTTGTATGAAGTCGTGCTTACCACATACCAAGTAGATGTCTTCCATTTTAAAACCATGTGCTAACTTCAGATGGCTTTTCAGCAGATGACCAGCTTCAGATGTCCAGTGGTGAGACTGCTAGCTGTCTACAAGAGAGCAAATGGGGAAAACAGAACTGGCAATGAAGGAAAACCTGAGAATTCTCCAACATGGGTAGATCAAATGTAAAAGAATGTGCACAATATTTCAAACAAAAAGGTCTATCCCAGGCAAATGTACAATGTGGCAGGGGAAAAAGAAGAAGGGGAGGAAAAAATAATAAAGATTTCAGAAATAACTCGAAGAAAATGAGTGAGATGACTTTTAGAGAGAAGAAATATTGGAAGAGAAGAAATATTTAGGTACTTCATTTTTTTAAAGGACATAATGTCTGTATTTTTGCTTCTCATAAAAAAAATAATGTCCATGGTCATTAACAGTTAATGAACACCTTGCTTTTGCAAAGCACATCTAAGCTTTCAGTATGAGTAGTCCCACTGATGCGAGCAAGACAAGTTATGGTTAGGTTTATTCATTAGGTTTTTAACAAAAGTATTAGTTGTGTCATATCCATAATTTGTTTTTGTTTTTTTTTTTAAACAGCATTAAAAAAAGGATGGTATTTTCTGTAAATCTAGTGACACTTTACCTATTCCAGTAATATTAGATATTACTATTCCAGTAACATTAGATATTAGATATATATAGATCTATCTACACATCTATCTATCTAATTTAAATTAATACTAAGAGCAAGCCTCCATAAATACAACATATTATTGAAAAGAATTACAAAATAATTCACCGTCTTTGTTGTAAAGATTCATCAATATCTTTGGAAAGGAAGTTGGGATATGAAGGATTTGGGGTGCTGGTGGATGAAAGGCTGGACATGACCCAGCCATGAGCACTCACAGCCCAGAAAGCCAAACGTGTCCTGGGCTGCATCCAGAGCCCTGTGGGCAGCAGGGGAGGGAGGGGATTCTGCTCCTCTGCTCTGCTCTGGTGAGCCCCACCTGGAGCACTGCATCAGCTCTGGGGTCCCTGCACAGAAACACATTGACCTGTTGGAGTGAGTCATAGGAGGGACGCAAACATGGTTGAAGGGAGGGAGCTCCTCTCCTGTGAGGAAAAGCTGAGGGAATTGGGAATGTTAAGCCTGATGATGAGAATTTGCCTTAATTGTGTCCTTCCAGTAACTGACAGGAGCCTGAAAGAAAGATCAAGGGAGCCTGTTTACAAGAGCATGTAGTGACAGAACAAAGAGTGCAGATTTATGTTAGATATTAGGAAGAAATTCTTTACTGCAAGGGTGTGAGGCACTGGCAGCAGGTTGCCACGAGAAGCTATGGATGCCCCTTTCCTGGAAGTGTTTAAGGCCAGGTTGGATGGGGCTCTGAGCTACCTAGTCTAGTGAAAGGTGTCCCATGGCAGGGAGTTTGGAAGTAGATGGTCATTAAGGTCTTCCAACCCAAATCATTGTGATTCTGTGGTATGACCATTAATAAAGAAAAGGCTATAGCAGTGTATAGGTTCAGCAGTCACAGTACTATCTGCCTTCTCTGTTACTTCCCTGATACATAGAACGTGCAGTAAGACCAAGGTTATATCCCAGAAGTAAAGGTATCTTCTTGTAGGCAGTTTCTCTACTTTAGCTCAGAAAGATACCATATTAATTCAAAACCACAAAAGTATTGAGGAAAAACATGCAAATAAAGTTTCTGGATTAAGTGTGTTTTTCAGGTCTATGTGACCTTTTCAGCTTTCCTTTTCTTTCTCAATTCTGCTTTGATTCTTTCTCTGAAATGAGATCTAGGCTGCCAGCAGTGAAGTAACCCATTTTACAAATCCTGTTGGAGCTCCATCTGTTTTGGTTGAACTTTGCCTTTACCTTGTCCCATCTAAAACCCATAAGCACTAATTAAATATATTATAAAATGTAGATGAGCTGTCTTGTGACTGATAAGGTTGTTTTATGAAGCTTAAAGTATGTTTATACTAAAACTTCTGTAGAATGAGACCAATTTCTTTTAACATTCACAACACAAAGTGTATATTTGTCTAAACAGACTAACTCAATTATACAACCATCCTTGCTCTGTGGGAGTAGTATAGAAAATCAGCCACAATTGATATTAGGTCATTATTAATGATTTCTTAGTGCAAAGTTCAGTTATTTTGTATTTTTATATAGCATTTAATGTTCTTTTTCTTTCAAATCTTGAAAACATACACATTTGTAAAACATTTCAAAGGTGAAAATAATCAGTTGATAACATGTCAGCAAATTTGTTTTATACATTTGCATTCCCCTAAATCAATTACTAATATGCTCATCATTGTCTTTATTTCATTTTTATAAATATGCTGTATGAGGTTTGGTGTGCAAAACCGCGATAAAATGTTACATAAGGAGATTTACCTTCATTTTCTTGCCTTTGTGACTTTTTATGCCACTACAGACATTTCTGTACTATCAAATCTTTTTTTTCTCCTTATTAAATTAGTTTTTCATCTTCCTACATAATCATCTGAATTCTGTAAACTACACAAATGTAGCTCTTGGCGCAGTATTTCATACTGACAAGAGAATGCTAAAAGAGAAATACAGATGGATAGACTTCTAAAATACTCAGCTCTGATTTATGCATTTCATTAAACATGGTCACAAGAGCCGAGCAGAGTAAATAGTAGGAAAAAAATCTTCATGGAGACATTTACAAATCCCTCCCTTGACTATAATCTTACCCTTTATACTTGCTTATCTCAGAAAATATTCAGCAGGATTGTTGTATTGGATGATATCAATATGCTGATGTGGTAACTCTGGTGCCAGTATTAGCATTTACATTTAGCCAGAATTTTTTTTTTTTGTTTGTTTACATGGTCTAGAAAGACATGGTATTATGTAACATAATCACCAAACATACCATAAATAAATTATTAAAAATAGTAGAGTGAACTATTTTCAAGCAGTACTGAATAGATGTCTGCACAAAGGGGTTTAAATTATGAAGAAGTGATACATATGTTTATCAAAATGGCAGGGCAATGGTCTTTGGCATTCTGAAGTCCTTTCAACTGAGACTTAAGCTGTTGAATCAAAAAAAAAGGAAAATTATATTTGAATTGTATCAATCTGAACTTATTTTTGTCAACTCCTTTTGAGACTGAAACAGGACACAGAGAAGTTCTGGTCTATTTAACACAAAATCTTTTGATCTTTTAAATCCGAAACAGGAAGTTTCATTTTGGGACACTCACTTGAGGAAAAACAACAGATCATAAAACTGCACTATGAAGAAACATCCTTTTATTCAGACTTACAAAGCCTGAGGAGACCTCATGTTGACGCCTCACATTTATGAAATGCCTCCTGACATTTATGGAAGCATTTTAGAGAAGGTGAAAGAGCTTCAACAAAGGCCTCCCACTCTAGAACTGCCAGCTCCTAGTTAGAGTACTTGGCAGAAGCCAGTTTTAGTTTTCTTTCTGTCTTGACTGGATCAGAGAAGTAATGAACCTTCAGCTCCACTGTTTGCAATCCCTCAGGAGGATCCCAGGCCCTTGCTCAATGTTATGGTTTAGACAAAGAGAATGAACTTTACAAGCACAGGGCAAGAGCACTCGTCTGAGAGAGCTGGGTATTTATGGCGCTCTGTTCAGAAGCATAAGATCTGTCTCCTGAAGAGGAAAGAACTCAGTTCAACTTTCCTATATCTGGAGTGAATGCACAAGCCACATTATTCAATGAAGGAGAAGATTATGTTCTGCTGGGAAAAATATAAGCTATTCATGCATTTAACCAGAATAAAAAATTCAAAATTTCCCTTAGAATACATTTCTGTTACTTGATAAAAAGAGCAATTGTTCATATACCACTCTGATACTCTCCTAGAAAGGAATAAGTAAGAAGAATGTCCAGGAAAATGAGGTATAATTTGAGTACCTTTGGAGTTTGCAAATCTTTAACTTTCAGAAATGTGTTGATTGGCATAGTCATTAATGTTCTCAATGCCATGTTTCTTGAACTGGAACATTGAGAGGGCCAAAATATGATCGATGAAAATGGCTGTAAAATACAAGATTTCTAAGCATATACTCAAGCAGGAGAAAAATGCAAAAAAGAATGAAGAGATAAAACAAAAAACAACCCAGACTAAACTTTGAATGTGAATTTTATGTGAATGTCAACAACAGCCACTACAACATACTGTAGAAGGCAGTTTCTTCATTCCCCTCCCCACTTCCTCCCCTAAAACAACGAAATTTCACGGGTTCAGTTCAAACTTCCACAGTCCACTTATCTTCTCCCTTTGCCTGTGTGTTTTAAGCCCTTTTGCTAGGGTACCATTTGAGCTTATGCCAACAGTGAGCTGATGCAAGGAACGAAACCAAAAATCAGGTATACACAAAAAGCAATTTTCAACAAGATCAGCTCTTAAAATGGCTTATTGCAAAACTGTACACTACAAAACATGCTGATTAAAGAGAGGACACAGGAACTACAGCAAACTGCACCAGTCAGTTGTAGCTACTTTGAGAAGTTTCCCAAATCCGAATGTCATCGTGCATACACTGATTGGAGCCAAGCAGTCTATTTACCCCTTGCACAGGCAAGGACACAAACATTATAGTCTAAAACATAAACCTTCTACTGAAGTACTTCACATTAGGAGTTTTAAAAAATGCCAGCTGAGCTGTGCTGCTGAAACATTTGAAGTGATGACAACGTAACTCATCACAAGGTGGGATTTTAGAAAACAGAAGGGCACATTACATGATGCAATTGTCTCAGTTGCTTCCTTGACACACAGGTGACCACAATAGCTCGAATCTGGAGTGGATAGGCTGCCAAGTGGGAAAGAACACAAACTACAAAGGAAGGAATGCTCCTCACAATGTAAACATCAGTCTCCATTTTTCAGATAGTCTGGGAACAGATCAGTGTGTTCCAGTTTATGAGGACACAGAGCCTCCTTGCAGCCTGCAATAACAAATGTCACTGTTTCACCTGAATAGGCACCAGCAGTTTTGAGTATGTGAGCTTCCCACTGGATGATCCATAGAAACAAACTTTGTTAAGACTGTCCCTCCCTTCTGTCCTCCTACCTAGAAAGGAGTGGCAGTACTATCCGATAAATTGTTCTAAACACCATTTGTGAAGAATATATTTCAGAAGAAATTTTGCAAGAAAAAAGAGGCACAGTTACTTGCAGTACAAGCATTTGATCACAAATTCAGAAACTAAATTTCTTTAGTAGCATACGCTCCATTAAATTCTTCACATTTTAAAATGACATATTGTCCTATGGGCATATTACATTTTAAGAAAGTAATGTTGCATTCCTTATCCTTCAGGAATAAATTACTGTGGAGACCTGTATACTTGTATTCACTCTTTGGCTGCTCCAGTATTCAGCTGTAGACTATGGACAATTTATCTACATTATTCTGAAATATTTTTTAATGGTAAAGGCAGTGTATTGGCATCAAGCTTCATATTGTGAGTGCAAAGAATAAAGTTTTTTGCAGCTAATTCTCTAAATATTCTCTGTGTTTACTTTCTGATTTACATCCAGAAATAACTGGCAGAAAAGTTTATGCTTCCTAACTTCATACTACTACTAAAATTTAAAAACAATTTGGATACAATTTTCTAAATCCTACCTTGATATCTAACTGTCTCTGAGATCATAGCAAATAGTAGACATCTGAGTAAAAAGCCCTTTAATTGTACGTAATCAGAGCTATTCCGTTATACATCTGAGACCTTTTATATTCATTATTTTTGAAAGCTAAAAATGCCTTTTTGGCTGTACATATTCTTTCAGCTCTAGGACTGCTCATCAGGTTGATTGGTACAATTTTGTTTTTCTTGAAGTCTCCTGAGGTATGGGGGCAGTTGAGGGCTTTGGGAAATATGGTGGGGGGGTTCAACACAGCAGATGAACAAGAAAGGAAATGTCCTAAGTACATAAGCCAAGTGGACAGCAGAAGTGGATGGTTTCATTTTAATTTAAAAGTTGCCTCACATAATATTTTTTCCCCTAAGCAACTGTGCTTTTGTAGCAGACGCTTGAGTTCTAGATAATTTCTTCGAAGAAACACTCCCCTCATCTCTTCAACAGTATGCTGATCATTGCTACAGGTAATACCACATAACAAAAATTGCTGCAATACTCAGAGTTGGGGATAACTAACTATAGAGATAAGGCTCCTGTAGACTCCCTCAGCTGCTCTCTCTACAGCTGGAGGCAAGCTGCCTTACAAAAGTGCACGCCTAGGTTCTGAAACCCATTCCCCCCTTTCTGACTAGTTGCAAATGTCATGAGGTAATCAGAGCTTCCTTCACTGCTGTGGGCTGGAGGTCCCCCCAGACTACCTGCTTGTTTCTGCCTGCCACACCTTCATACATTCTTCACTGTTGCTGCTGTCTGACAGGCTGCGAGCTCTGCAAGCAGTCATACAGAAGACTTGAACTCCATCACGCAGAGATTTCCTTCAGCACTGGGAACGGGGATAGGGAGGGGGAACAAAAAGCAATGAGAGAATTCCTTTGAAAGGCATGAAGTTCATACAGGAGAAGTATACGGTGAAACAAGGGCATAGACAATGCAATTGCACAATGTCCACGCTGGTAGAAAATACATTGGATGAATTGTTGCAGAAAGAACCTTCAAGTATACTGTATGGCTACAGTCACAGTCTGTGCTTTGAGATTAAGGAAGCAAAACCTCCTACAGACACTGGAAGACCAGATGGAGTCTGATTCTTTTCTGTTGGTGTCATAGTTTACCCTTGATGTTCTACTTCAATAGCATTTCCTTGATAAAGTATATTGTCTTTCAAAATACAGCATGATTACATATCTCAGTTTAAGGAAGCACCTGTGATAACTCCCTTCTTCCTCCCCATATAGGTTCCAGATCACATACATATCTTCCAAATACTACTTTACTTTCTCATATGCATCAGAGATTTCCTCTTTCTGAATTAGCTCATTACTACTCAGTGCTATTTTCTGTATTGAGGGAAAGAAAAAACACTCCTGGGTATTTAAAAAACATAAACATGATGACTTGTATTTCAAGCAAAACCAAGTAGGAGGGTTTCTGTTAAACTATTATTTTGTGGTTAATAAACAGCCATCTGTATGTACAGACTGTTCTCTACTGGGTTGTAATAAGAGTTCCACTAATACTGATGAAGGGCAGCATAATCAGATATGAATACTTTGTCCCCTTGCACATGCAAGACTTATGACTGGCAGCTCTTTCTGTATTTTATATAAGGTTCATGGTATATGTTGCATACAATTTAGTAACACGATCTTAAAGAATGAATAAAAAATTACTAAGTTTTAAATATGTATCATGGCGAAGAGTTATAATCCAAGAAAAAAATGGGAAAGACTGCAAGAGATAAGAGTTCAGAGACTAGTAAGAACATAAAGCAAAAACAAGCCAGGGAGATCTTGCTTGCTGATTGTTTTACACTGAAGACACTAATTTTGCCTCTGTAGCTATATTAATATTCTCTGATGCCTGTTCAGAAGTTCTCAGATCTAATACCGTTTTGTTCATCCCTGTTACGTAGTAAGTTTACCATCATTTAGTCTATCACTGTAGCACATACTTAATTTCTTCTCCAAAGTAAACTATAAACAGTTTTCTCTGTTCAAAGAGAACACTCTTGACACTATGCTAGAGATCATTTAAAAAACCCACTCAAACTACCTTTTGATCTGAAAAGGAATTTAAGTTTTTGCAATGATAAAGCTTATTTCACCTTCAATGGAGTAATCTGTTCTCAAATGGTCATCATGTGTTTGTTAAATCTGATTTAATCATGCTATTGACAGTTCCCAAAGGAAGTGATTGGGGATAAGTCCATTCAATGCTTCTCTTAATCTTGATGTTTCAGTACTTGGAATTACTTACAGTTTCTGACTTAAATGGGAATTTTAAACACGGTCATCAGAAAGGACTAGATGTCTTCACAAGCATCAACCAGCCAAACTACTTGCATTAGCTTATTTGTTGACCTCTCCAAGACTTCCCAGCTTGGAATGATTGTATTTATTTGCATGTTATTTACGGACGCATTCTATGTGAAAATCCTTCCTCCTGGAAACGTCTGGTTGATTTTCATCATAGTTCAAGAAATGTACTTAGTTATGGGAAAATTAACTTTGTATGCAAGCTTCATTATATTCTCCAAAACCAAAATGCCATCTGCTTCAGTTTGTAATACTTCTGCCACTATGCCTTCTTCTGTTTTTTACTAAGGAGCCTCAGGAAGAAAACGTAATTTTTGAAAGGAACACTGCAACTAGAAGAGACTTTTTAAGAAATCAGTGCCAAGCCTTAAAGAGGCATAAACTGATGACAAATCGCATGCATAAAAATATAGGCAAAATGCTTACTATTGTACAACATGAGCAGTTCTTACTGAGGCTTAAAAGTAGTGGGTGAGCAAAATCATGTACAGAGGTGTATTTTTACTTCAAGAATCACTAAAACAGTAAAATCAAAGATAAAGTTGTTTTACTTCAACTACATGTTGTTAGCCAGATTTCATTCCTCTACGTCAGAAAAAAACCCCATAAATACAGGAATAAAAACTACCATATTTCTCCTTGGACTATTTTTTTTTAGTTGAAATGAAAAACTAAAATGTTAGTTGACTGTTACCAAAACCTGACTTTCTTGAGTGAGGATAAAAGAGGATATTTAAAGACTGAACTATGTAAAAGTACTTTAGTTTTGAGGAGATTCACAGTGACAATAATAGAAGAGTTTGCCTGTATTGAGGCAATGGAAGATTACTTTTTCTGAATAAATTACTGTGTGAATCCTTTAGCGAAAATGTAACCCTTAGGAGGTATGTAACAATCAAAGGACAGTAGGAACCTGGGCCAGATCCACGGAGGAGAGTTCCTTCATGTAGGTGTTCAGAGAGGAATTATCCACTCAGGCTGAAAACGCCATTTAGCAGGCATCTTACTTTGCAGTCAGTCAAATGCCACGAAGTGCCATGGGCTTCGCATTTGATAGGCGTCACTCAAAAGGGCTCTGTGCATCACATGTTCATTTTGATAGGACTGAGGTGCTCAGCCTCCCCAGTCAGACTGCACTACAATCCTCCTGCTCATGCCTCTGTGTTCCACGGTGGCTCTTTAACACTGCAAAGAACCAGCTCCCTTCCTTAGGGCAGCCAGTCTGCTACCACTAGCTCCATGCAGGACAGCTGGGGGACAGCCCTCCAGCGAGTCCCAGGAGCCAAAGCTATGGATCAGCAGATGGGATGCTCCTGTGAGGCACAGACACTGCTCCAGGTTCTCCTCCCCAGGGGAATGTCCTGAGCCCCTGTCTCACCTCTCAGGTGAGGCCTCCCCACTGCTGTCAAGCTCCTATTCAACAGCTGAGATTCAGGAACATGAAAGAGATTTAACATCATAAGGGCCTTTTCCTAGTCTATGTTTTATGGTCTGTTATTAATTAAACTGTCATTAGATGAAATGCTTATGTAATGACTGGAATACTCAGAGGTTCTGGAGTTACCCAGAGTGCCTTGAACACCTCAGGACATGGGCTCAGTGCCTTTCCCTCTTAATGGGGCTTCTTCTGCTTCCCATCATGGGGCTGAAAGATGTTTCCACCACAGGAAAAACATTACTTGATACCTACTTATAACACTTTCACTCTAAAAGTAAAATTTGAAATATGAAATGAGAAATTTGATTCCTGATGCTGTTTCAAGAACAGTTACTGAACAAAGCACATAAATGGGATTTAGAGTATTTCCACTCAGTCCCCAGAGAGTGTTCTGACCACGTGGCCACAGATTCATGCCCTTTTTCTCTCTGCCTCTTTCACCCAATTAATCTTTAATTATGCTGTAACAAATGTGAAAGCTACTTCAGAGGGGGTGGAGAGACAGGGATGAGGCTGGAGCCTGACATCGTGCAAGAGCCAGTGCCATTTCAGTTGCCATCCCACTTTGGGATTCTATCCCACTTGGGGCATTGAAAGGATGTCATTTCACAATTTCTCACCCATCAACCAACATGGGTCAGGGTTAATCCCTAGGAAACATCTCTGTATCTGCTCTAATTATAAATGTAGAAAGTGCATTTTAGTTGTGATGTTGGAATCAATAACTTTTACCTTGAGCGAGCAGTATCTGGTTATATATTTTAAGTACCATATTAAAGAGGAAAAGGCAGGTTTGTTTTACCTTCTTCCTTAAGAAAACCAATATATTCTGAAATGTCTGTACAAGAATAGCTACCAAAACACTGAAAAAAATTCACAAAGCCAAACAGGTACAAAAATAAAAGCATTCCTGAACATAGGACAGAAAGGACTCTATTAAAAGGACAAAGCTCTGAAGAGTCTCATACCTGAGGGACAGGGAAGAATAGATACAATCCCTTATTGAGAGGGAGAATTTGGGACCTGAGAAGATAAGACTGATGAGAGACTACAAGCATAAAAGCATATGCAACCTGCTCACTGTAGTACTGAATTCAGCATAATGATAGATGAGCAGATGTTTATGTGTGGGAGTATACGAAAATTCCTTGCTTCTACAAAATAAACAATTGAGACAAGATCTAGAACAACAATTGGATTGTAAACAGAGAGAGAAGATAGTCAAAGCAAAGACAGGAAAAAAGAGCATGAGTCTTATGCTAAAGAAAAACTTTCTCAAGTCTCAGCTTTTCTCACCGTGAAGAGAAATGTGGAAAACATTTAATTCATGGTGGTTTGGGCAGACACAGGAATAGGGAAAAAAAGAGAAATAATTAGGCACACTGAGAAACACTGACATACACAACTACTTTCTTCCCCAAAAAGTGGCTTCCCTACCTTTCCCACTATATCCTTTTTGTTAGATGCTGCATACAACACGAAGTATCTAGCATTTCAAGATGCTGTTCCAAGATGTTCAAACATCTGACCCACACTTCTGCTTTTTTTTCTCCCTCTTTAAAGGAAATGAAAGCTCTCAAGAGCTCTTGTACTGCAATTTTTCATGATGTGTTTATCAGTATCACTAGAACTTCAGAATTATCAACTACAATTAGATAACTAAGGCTTTGCTTTACTAATTACCAGATTACAGGAATGTCCTCAGTAGCATTTAGGTAGATATGCTAGGATTAACTAGCATTCAAGCAGCATTCAAGTGTTTGAAATAATGCACTTTAATCTTTACAAGGAAGAATCAATCATTGTTTCTAAAGCCATCTCATTTTGTATTGATTGCAACAAAAATAACTTTTTGCCACTTTCAGTATTCAGCATCTTCTCAGATTTCTAAATGTTTTAAATTCACCTAACATTTTCACATCTAACCTATTATTATAATAGGCATGAGAGATGAATGCTGCTTTCCAAAGTTGAGTTGATGTAGCCATAATCAGAAATAACAGCAAATGTTTTAAGAGATCATGTTAAAACATTCACACTTCTTGATCTAGTCATATGGGTGTTGTTCATCATCTTGCATCTTGCTATCAAGAGGAAATGTGCATTCATAGCCCAGAAAACCAACCCAGGCTGCATCTAAAGCAACGTGGCCAGTAAGTTAAGAGAGGGGATTCTGTCACTCTGCTCTGCCCTTGCAAGTGCCCACCTGGAGCACTACATCCAGCTCTGGGCTCCACAGCACAGGAAGGATGTAGACCTTCTGGAGCAAGAGTAGAGGGGAGCCACCAAGGCTATCACTGGGTTGGAGCACCTCTCTTACGGAAAAACAGGCTGAGAGTTGGTGTTTTTCAGCCTGGAGAAGGGAAAGTTCTGGGGAGATCTTACTGTGGTCTTTCAGTACCTGAAGGGGGCTTCCAAGAGATCTGGTTATGGACTTTTGACAAGGGTGTGCAGTGACAGAACAAGGGGGAATGGCTTCAAACTGAAAGATAGCAGGTTTAAATTGGATATTAGAAAGAAATTCTTTACTGGGAGGGTGAGGAGGCACTGGAACAGGTTGCCCAGAGAAGTCGTGGATTCCCTACCTCTGAAGTGTTCAAGGCCAGGTTGGATGGGGCTTTGGTCTAGAGCAAGGTGTCCCTGTCCATGGCAGGTTTGGAACTAGGTGATCTTTACGGTCCCTTCCAACCAAAACCATTATATGATTCAATATTGTCAGTAAAATTCAGTTACTAGGAACTCTGATGTTATGAACATGACATTTTACAAAGTGTATGATTTACCAACAACCAGTGTCACCTGATTCTAGTCACCTCCACTCAAAAAACGATGATCTTCAAAAAGCCCAAACATACAGTATCTTTCAGCAAGGATCAATAACATTTTTTACATTTGAAACTACACAATTCCTTAGGTGCCTCCAGAGAATGATGACCTCTCCTTTAGTCTTACAGGTCGGCAAAGCAAGCTCGTCTAATTAATGAATGAATACTGTAACCTTCATGAAAGCATTTAGTGCTTTATATAGTGCACTATGAAGTACACTATATAAAGTTGCATTCTGAGCTTTTTATGCCATAACTTTATTGCAGTAGACAGAGTTCAAGCACATTGCACTCCATAGGGATAATTTTAGCACTTTTAAAAACAACTGGAATACTTACTTTTAGACATGTCCCACCTAAAAACAGAAATAGTTAGCTCAGAAAAAATAAAGCTAGCATGAGCTGCTGACCTCTTTTTGAAGGAAGATGCCTTTAAAATCTGTTTTTGAAGGAAGATAGCTTTAAAATTAAAGGATGCAGTGAGTAAATGTGTGAGTGTCCAATCCAAAACACACTAGGATTCTAAAACCATTGACAACTACACACAAAAAGTACATTATTTATTGTAATGCCATTGGATTCTCATCTATTTGAAATAGTACCATACATTGTAGTCCCTGGAATTTCTCTGCAGTTTCAAAGACAAATACAAACAGGGGAACTAGTTTAAAAGTGTGTTCCCAATGCCTACTAAGCATGAACCAGCTACAAGTGCCTTGGATCCTAACCTGCTGGTATATAGTGTCCAAACACATACACACTGGCTGTAGGAAGGTTTGCAACCAGGCACTGTGCTGTTATTTGGAGCTGGCATTCAGGAGCATCAGGGGGAGATCAAGTTATCCCAAGAGGGCTGACTCTCTTCCAATATGTATCTGCATCATAAATAGAAGACACAAGATAGTGTGCCAGTTTTGGACATCAAGAGGAATTGACATATCAGAAGACATTTCTTCATGGAGAGGATTGTTAAACATTGGACTAGACTGCTCAGGGAGGTGGTGGAGTGATCATCCCTGCAGGTGTTCAACAAATGACTGGAAGTGTCACTTAGTGCCCTAGCCTTGTTGACAATGTGGTGATCAGTCAAGAATTGGACTTAATGATCTCAGAGGTCTTTTCCAACCTAAAGAATTCTGTTATTCTATGAATAGGATATTCTGCTAGCTTATTAGACAGAGCTGAGGTTCAGAAATGCACTTGCCTAGCCAGAAAGCATAACTGCGCCCTACATAAAGTTCAGCACAAAGTGGAAAAAAAAGTAAAAACAAATACAGTTTTATTTTCCAATTTATTATTTTCTGATGATAAACATTTGTAACAAGATTCAGTGAGAACTCAAAGAAGGGCAGATTTGGTATGATTTTAAGATATATGTTATTCTTGGTTGTCTTTAAAAGAGAAGGCTTTTTCTTAGTATGTATCAGTGATTTCTGTTATACACAGATTTAACCCACCACTGATTCACTGCAGATATGTGCACTTCTTGTTAGCTTAAAAGAGCTTACCGAATTGAAAAAGAGAGACTGATTTAAAAATATGTTTACTGGAAGACAGACTGTGATAAAAGTCAAATTATATTCCAGCTGAGCAGAGATCACCTTCCTTCCCAAAATAAAATAGCTGCCACCATCCATCCACCCTCTACTGTCACTGAATCCTGCATGCTTGCATGTCAGTATATCCCTATCAGCAGTGAACTTACCTAGGGATAATGAGGCAGAACCTGCAAAAAGGAGGTTTTCTTTCCTGCAGAGTTGTGCCCCAGGGCAGTTACTGGTATCTGTGAAAGAAAACTAATGACTTGTTATTATCATTCAAAAAGTTAATCTTGCATTGGAGAAAGGATTTTTGTTTCAATTTAAGCCTGATTTGCATATTTGTTGCTAGCTGGGTTTATATAAACATGACTAGTTTAGATATGTCTACACTGTTTTCCGGATACAGACCCAAACCTGCACTCAAGTCGAAGTTCATCCATGCCAAAAGTACGTGGACTTTGGGCAAGATTCAACCATTGCTAATAGGACAGCAAATCACACACCACTATTTATTATCACCCCAAGCACATTCCTGTCTGCTCTCTAATCAGTGCCTACTGACAGTAAAACTGCTACCTCAGAGACAACTGTGAAAAACAGTGCATGTTTCCAGCAAGGCAGTTTTTTGTGCCTGTAGTTCACATTCTAAATGAATTCTACCGACAGCATTTTCCCTCTAGGTTTATGACAGAAAAGGAGTGATAAAGAAAAAAAACACAGTATAAACTTAGCATTAGGGATGATATTCACATTCCCTATCTCATCTTTTCCAATAAGAACAACTGATGACTGTACTTGTTCATTCAGATAATATTCACATGCACACACATAAAAAATGGCAAAAGCTATTGCAGATAGGTAACACCAAGAGAGAAAGAAAAAAACGTGCAGTCAAGAAAAAATCTCTAGCTTCTGTTGTAAGAGGGAAAATGTAGCAAACACTGCACAAAGGCCTTATCTGAATAAGAGACATAAAAGTGCTACTTGATAGCCCTGCTGTTCTCAGTAGAAATCTTCTGGCAAAATGCTTGCTCAGTTCCCAGAGAAATTCAGTCCTTTTGTGAGAGATCTCCCTTTTGTACTTTGCTTCATTTTTAAAAGCCCAGAATTTTAATTTTTTGAACTACAGAGGATTTCTGTTTAGGACTAAATGTGGACAGTCATACTGTGAATCAGATAAGCTTCATACTTGGCAGACAAAGAATTGGAAAGTGTGATGCTTCTGGCTTCAGTTGACTTCAGGTTGCCATTACAAGATCCTGTCTCTTTTGAAAAGTTTCTTTTCTGAAAATCTCCAAGTGTGGATTTTTTGAGTGTTCACAATGTTACAAAGTACATGTTTTAGGAAAATGTAGATAGTAGAAACATCCCCCCTTCTTCTGGCATCAACCTAGCAGCACCAAAAAGTACATGAAAATAAATTCAATTGGGAAAAAAAAAAAAAAAAGAAAAAAAAAAGAAGTGAAATAAGGTAGCTGAAAGGTCATATCATGGTCTAACCCCAGCTGGCAACTCAGCTCCACAGCAGCTCACTCATTCCTCCCCCCACAGTGGAAAGGGGGAGTGACTCAGAGGAATACAAGTGAGAAAACTTGTGGCTCAAGATAAAAGCAGTGCAACAGGGACAGCAAAAGCTACACACACAAGCAGAGTAAAATAAGGGTTCACTCACCACTTTCCATTGGCAGGCAGATGTTCAAGCATCCCTAGGATGGCTGGTGGGATGGGATGAGGTGCAGATGAGGCCTTGATAATGCATAAGCACTGCTCAGCAATAACCAAAACATCCCTGTATTATCAGTACTGTTTTCAGCAAATCTAAAACACAGTCCAATAAGAGCTACTGTGAAAAAATTTAACTTTATCCCAGTCAAAACGAGCACATTCATGACTCAGTCTGCCAATGAGATAAAATTGTTTTATGGACATTATATTCCTTGTTACAATCCCATATAGAGGTGCTCTTTCCTTGCAAGATTCTCTGTTTCTCCAGTGGTAACACCTGTATTGCTTCTACCTGAGACATCACAGAACATGATTTGAGGGTCTGTTAAATATTGCAAAGGTTTTTCAGGTGTAATGCATGCGCAATCTTTTTTCCCTACTAGGAAAGAAATATATGATTCACAGAGTTTCAGTGGGCAGAGCAACTTCTGCAGTACCCAACAGCTGGAAAAATTAGTGCACTATCATGAGAACTGCCTAAGAACTGTTTTCTCTTTCACTGTTCAAGGATGAGGCTGCAGGAGGCTTGTCCATGTCATATAGAATCATCACAGAATGGGTTGGGTTGGAAGAGAACTTTAAAAGGAATCTAGTCCAACCTCCCTTATCAGGGTTAAATGAAATAGTGACTGTGAAAGGTGTGTGAAAAGAGCATCATTTATTTTCCAACCACTCTAGTCACAGATTTCTGGCAGTGCCTTCGGCAATCTGGATTTATTCTCTTATTTTCCTACTACTAAGTTCAATTAACTTACTGTATGGAGTTCATGGTCTCTGTGTGAAGTAAAAACTATTTAATTATTGCTTCTAAAAATGTAATTAACACCTGCACTGCCCCTGGCTTGATGCATTATACTAGTGAAGCACACCATCCTCAAGAGTGTATAACAGAGAGAAGAAAAAGCCTCAATGTAATTTAGAATTATTAAACTTTGTCTTTACAACTTTATGAGAAGCTTGAAATAATTTTATGAAACTTTCAAGCACGTTTAAAAGAAGCGTGTACCAATAGGAATCTATAACTGAAATTTTATTTCCGTTTTGAAAATCCCACAACAGTTCAAATGTAGAAGTGAGCACACTACTTTTATGGTAAAGTGGACAATATTTTTCACAAACCTAGAAAAGACACCTCTGTAAGAAGTTTCGCCTTGAAAGAAAAGCAGTTTTTATAGTTGATACACTAGCTGCAATTCAAGGAGATCTGTACCCATGAAGCCCCTAGAGATCTACAAACAATCAAGTCCTTTGCGGAAGTCCTAGAAGATAATAAAACTTGAACAACAGTTTTTCAGGTCACTCATAGCTGGAATCTAATTTCCCACAATTCCAATGTATAAAAGTGTTCAAACATTTGTTCTCATCAAAATGACTGTGTTCACAGAGCTGTTCTGCTGCCTCAGATGCTCACCTGCAATCTGCGCTGTGTGCTAGAGATTGCAACTCACATTCTTCCCAAGCCAAATCCAAACATGCTGTCTGTACAAAGGGCATGGTTTGCTCTCTCCTAAAAGAAAGAAGAGTAATAAAGGTCAGCAGGGAATGCCTCTGATTTTCTTCTGTGCACCCTAAGTAGCCTTTTCTATCTACTCAGTTTTAACCTGGGAATCAAAAAGAACTTGGCACGGGGCAGAAAAAACTAGAAAAGAATAGTCAAGTGCAACCCTTTTCCTGGGTTATCTTGGGTGAGCCACTTCGTGTTTCACTGGACTTAACATTGCCCGTGAGGCCAGTGTAAGGACAAACACATTAAATGTTGTCAAGCATGGGAATAGGGTCCACATGGAGAGATCACATTTCCCTCTGACAGACTTGCTTCAAACCCTGTGAGTCAAACTGAGGAATATAAGTAAACTTAATAGTCAGAATGACCCAAAATCATCAAACCAGACTGTTTAACATTTTTATCTGGAACATAATTTTCCAGTAAAAAACTATGCAACCCTTTGCAGTATGTTTCCTAAAGCCCTACCGCTGTCAGATAAAATTCATTGTTCTTCTTATATGAGTTATTTAAAAAGCAAATAAAATTATGTTTTTCTTCGAAAAAACTGTCCTAGTGGTACTATCTCTAATTTGTGGCTGAATCAATCAAAATCCAATAATTACAGTAAACTAATTCTTACACTAGAAATTGAAATGCTACAATACAGTTAACTATCGGTTCCAGTATCTCCCACAACCAAAAGAAGGCAAAACATACTCCAGAAGATGAAACAATGAAAAATTAAAAGATGCCTTTTTTTTTCCTGGCATTTCTGAGGTTTAAAAAACCTGAAATAAAACTCATAGATCAGCCAGGATAAGTTGGTATCAGTTATTGTTGGAAAAATTTTACTGCAGATTTTTCACTACTGTTATGCTGTGCACATTCTTCATTAATATTTTTTTAATTAACTTTTATATTGAAAAGCAAAACTCAATTAGACCAAGTTATCTTTGTATAATCCTCCCACAGCTTACCAAGAACAGAAGTATTTGGAAATATATTAACAATTGCTGAATCATACCTAAAATTAAAAACTATTTATGATTATTCCTTTTCACTTTGAAATTCACATTCTATACACCAATATATTTTAGGCTACTTTCACTTCTAAATATATTTATGTATGTGTTTTGCCTCTGGAAATATTATCCAGGTTGTAATATAACCCTGATGAATCCTTTGTGGAAATGCCTTGCAGAACAAATCTGCTGTTAAAAAGTCACACTCAGAAATTCATCTTTGAACTCTTCTGGTGTGACATAATCTCAGCTGAAAAAGTTGTTTTAACTCTATTATTACCAGTGTCAAATAAAATTTATGTACTTACAGGACTAAAAGATACATGAGATGACTCATAGCTTAGGATCTCCTCTCATTGATCCCACTGGACACTTCTAATGAAGGGGTTTAGCGCTCTGGATGAAAATTATTCCCACGCAGAAGCAAAGAGTGCATATCACTTGCGGCACCAGTAAAACTGTAGGATTATGATACATATTCAGCCTGAAAAAAGCAAACAAGGGAAAAATAAGTATAACACAAATTCTTGGCATGCTAACCCCAAGTTCTGATAATCACTCTTATGGCAGCAGGCAAGTAATTTTCTTAATATTAAGGCTCTCATGGCTGTCTTTCCTTTGCCTGAACTCTGTTTGCTGCCTGACATTTTTCCACTTCTCCAAACAAAATATTTGCAGGCTGGAAAATAGCCCTTACACATGCAAAGAACTAGAAATGTTTGCAAAGAAATAGAAATGTCTGCAGACTGTTTTGTGTTAAAATAGTGCTTTCCTTCACACATGAAGACAATTATCCAAGACCACCTCTCTTTGAACCAACTTACTTCTTTAAATTAAAGTACTAAGCTATTCAGTTCTAAGTATGCATAATTTCAGAAAGTATTTAAATAGTTCTGTATCTGTTACATAAATGTTGAATTTGGATGAATTAAAAACTAGCTGAATTATCACTGTGGTAAGCCTTGAAACTGAATTTTCTCTTTAACAGGAACAGTATGGTACAATAAGCATGGATATATTCCTGTAGTGTGGAAATTCCAGGGAACATTTGCTTGTGCTGTCTTATATGGTGGTGTTCTGCCAACATGTATATAGATTCTTCAAATTTAGGAGAGCGAATATGCACATGCATTCAGATTCTCTACTGCTAGAGATGTCCAATGCACACAGACTGAGGTCTGTGCCTCTGTGCTGGTGAGGACAGGGGCATATCTTACCTGCCTTCTGCAAAGTTTTAATGTGATCAAATTACAGCATAGTTCCTTCCACTGCGGTTCTTTGTTTTTGGCTATGATGGCTCTGCAGTCAGTAAAAGTGCTGAAGACTGTCTTATGGCTTTTGCAATCCTTTTTCATCTTTCTTATTTCTAGTCCCTCACTGGGAGCAGAAGTCCTGTCATTAGAGGAAAAAGCAAAACCCTTAGCTTTCATTTAAGCGACAAAAGAACCAAATCACAAAAGACTAATAAAAACTGTTTAAAACCTCAGGATTTTGGAATTACAAATAACACTTAGTTACATAGCTTCCTCTACATTTTTTTTTCCACTAAAGTCCTCTTTTCTCTTTCTAAAATAATACATAAAGACTAAAGGAAGAAAAGTGTTCAAAGTAAAAGCATGCTGTCAGAGTTTCTGAAGTTTACTGAAGTTGGCTCATAAATAAATGGAGGGGTATTTAACTTGAATGACTTCCCCCCACGAGGAATATAATAATAAGACTGGGCTCACTTGACTTGTTACTTACATTATGTTCCCTTATCTTCAGGTTTTATCTTCAGAATTACAAACCCCCCAGTCCAGGAAAACCATAAAACAGATAACTTGGATGAGAAATAGTCTACCCTCTGTCACCATACCCATAAGAAATCGAAAATATTCGCATGTTGATTAACCCAGAGCAGGAGCCCCAAGTAGCTTAAATTCAATTACATAAGTAAGGCGTGGTTCTTCAGATAACTTAGTGCTCCAGCTTATTGGTGATAATTGAGCAAGTACTGCAGCAGAATGGAGGATACCTTAATATATAGTTTATATTACATATAAACCTCTCATTATTTTTTATTGTTGCCACAAAAGAGAAGCTGTTTTTGAAAGTCTGAAAGGTTGGAAAATGGAAAATTCATGAAAGACTTATCAAAGGTGATCTTCATGCTGATATTAAAGCAGTAGGTGAGACACATCTGTGTGCCTTCAGCATAATTACAATTAGAGTAACTGTTCTCAATTTGTATTCAGATTTAGAGTAATTGTTTTCAAATTGTATTCAGATCATAGGCTGCTTTACTTTTTGCAGGTACATTACGGTAATGAAGGATACTGCCTACCTTGAAGTCTGGTCCTGTTTGAGACATTTAAAATATCTTGTGCAAATTTTGAAGCACAGCTTGCAAAGCAAATCCTGTGATGAGGTGGCATGCATTTGGATCAAGTGAACTTTAATTCTACATTAAACTAACAGATTGTAGATGATTCTTTACTTGTCTGTACATAATGTTGCAATTTAAATTGTGTTTTCAACAAAATACTGCTTTTTCCATTATATTTTCCATTTTAAAAATGTAATTTTTGTTCCAATATCAGAAAGCAGAGGACTGGTGGGCAGATAAAATTCTTTGCCAAAAATCTTGCTTGGCAGAATTTTTGGATGCCAGTTCCTTATGATGGCGTGTTTGCCATGTGAACAAAGCCTTTACTGCATAATCTGCAACTGTGCACAGTAACAATTGACAATCTTATGTGATCAGTTTCGACAATCTCAATAAATGGTACTGGCAGCAACCTAAGGTTTTCAAAAAATATATTCCTAAAGTATCATAACCCCAATTTTTGTTTCAGATAAAGTTCTTATCTAAGAACACAACAATAAACATTTGATAAATGACAGAATTTTCAATAGAGACTATATACTTTATCTTGCAAATTGCCTTCGAAGAGGTAGCAGGAGTTACTTGGATTTACAGCCACTCAGCAGGATGCAGTCGGCATAGAGAAGGTAACTGCAGAATATGCAGATTGCATAATCTGGTCTGTAATTTTAAATTCACACAAGACTTCTGTTTAGTTAAATCCTTAAAAGAAAGCAAGCAAAAGATAAATGTTTGGAGGAAACAATAAAATTCTGGTTTGTAGTTGCATATTACCACTCAGTATATTACTTTGGCTCTCAGAAACATGCATATTTTTCATTGTTTTTTTAAAATGTCATTGTAACCTGTTACCACAGAATGGGGAACTCATTCCCCAATGCAGGTGTTGCATAACATCTATTTCAGCACATCCTTTTGAGAGTGGTTCACAGATTAGAAACACATTATCTCCTGGCCTTGCAAAATTATTGCCTGGACAGCTTGGAAGATTTATTTCTAAAGTAATTCTAAATTGTGTCTCCTATTTACCACTGCTCACTTTTATGCTTTTACAATTAAAAATTTCATACCCATAAAAAAAGTCAAATCTAGCTGGAATCTGGTAAGGTCTTGATGATTCAGCTTCAGATATTGAAAGCTACTAAGAACCATCCCTGAAATAAACTTCCACCTCAAGTGGTTTTCAGTTAATTTTGACTGCTTCCTACTTTCTCAGAGTTCTTCTCACATACATGTTAGTTACCTTTTCACAATCTGAGTGGATTTTATAAAAAGCAAACCTCCAGCCAAGAAAACTGCTGGATTGCATATGTTCTTTGGTTATTTTACTGTTTGAGTTATTAACAGAAATAAATGAATGCCAAAAACTGAGCTTTGAGAACACAGGATTTGGTTGTTAGTGAAAAGGAGCTGTAAAAGTACAAATTACTATCCACATTTTTATTCAGACAATAATCAACATATGATACCAATTTTCAGAGTTTCATTTAACTTTCCTTTGGCCATGAAAAATTTCAGCAAAGATCTTCCAGCTGAATAAACCAGCAATTTCCCTGTATCAGAGATTTTATTAAATATAAGGGTTTTTTATAAGCCAGAGTATGGTTCAACATATGAATTCTTGTTCCAAAACAATTGTCACATTTGCCAAGTAATTACCATGTGAGAATAAGTCAAAGTTTCTCTATGGAAGTGAGAGAAAAATATTAGTTCAAGAAGAAAATATGCTGGATGTTAATAAGTGGAGTACAATAGATTTGGTATGTAAAATTTAAATAAACTTTTGGTGAAATACGAATTACTCACCAGACAATGTTTCCAAATACAAGCTAATATACTTGTGGATTTTTTTTAATCTCAAAAATATTCTACTCTATGATTGTTACTTATGATTTTTATAATTTCTGAAACCTCTCACTCTTACCCTTTCAATGATCTACCAAATCCAGCTGCAGCTCGTGGGGAGTAATTTAATACAAGCGTATTATTATGCTAAGGCAAACTCTGGAGCATGGAAACCCTTAAAGGGCTGTTTGGTTTGCTTGGCATACACTTCCTCTAAATTCTGCTTCCTCTTTGCCTTCCTTCTGCCATCCTTCCTCCTGCCTTTGCCTCTCTCTTTACTTTTCCATTGCTCTGTGGCTTCTCTATCCCTTGAGTATAGGAAAAAACAGCTCCCTCAGGAGTAGTCTAATAATTGTTTTACTCCAATTTAGCATTAAGTAAGTGTGGGATGTACTATTAGCAGATCACAAGGCCTACAGAAGAGCTGAGATGGAATCCTGCAAGGGTATTCATCATGTCTTCTGACTGTTCACCAAAGTTAACTTGGAAAAGACAGAAGCCAGTCCTATATAGCACTAAATGCCAAGTCACTCAGAACAAATTGTCTCCATCAGAACCTCTACAGTTTCCATTGAGCAAGAGCTGACAAAGCTAGGATCTAGATGGGACTGCTCTAGCAGATCCATTTGTGCTAGCTGGCAGTGTTTAGTCATAGATTTCTACACAGACTTGCCACACACTAAGCAATCCACATGGATTGCAGGTGGACAAAAGCTGTCTCACCAAAAGGTGCAGCATACCCAACCACTAAAAGTAACTATAACATTTTCTCTTCACCCATTCCAGGGAGAGCTAACTGTAACTATAAACCAATTCCTTCATATCTTTAGGCAGTTTACACTCCTCTCCTCTGCCTCTCCTTCTCCTCCCCTTCTCTCTCCTTTCCCTCACCCTCCCCCACCCCCAAGAGATAAGTCTTTTCAAGCCTAACAGGTTCAGATAAAACAGCTTTCAAGTGCCAGCCAATTTTTTCCTATTAAAAGCTAAAGATCATCTACCATTCCTAAACAGCTTTATCTGAATTGGATTCTCCGTCTGAATCCCATTGCGCTGTGCAGTTTCAGCAGGCTGGCAGATTAACAAACACGGGGCGTTCAGTCTCTCCTTGTAGCACATTATATCCTGAGTACTCCGGGAACACACAGCAAAGGGCCTAATGAAACAGTCTATTCCCAGTGTTTTGCTGTTAGGTGTATTCTCTAGGAGCTTTTATGAATGAAAATTTTATTCTAAAGGATGCTGTACTGGTATTGAAAAATATGGATAGAAGCATGAACATGTGCAATGCTGGAAAATCTACATACAGGGCATTTACTCTGCATAAACTCCTCCAGCTCTGCCAGCATGGAGAGCTAAGATGATGTAAAGGCTTACATGCAGTGACCCTTTTGCATCATTGACACAAACTTTTTACACAGCTCAACCTTTGCATTAGCTGAAGTTGACAGACAAGAAGGAAGAACCAGTAGCTACCCCATCACAAAGTTATTCTTTCAGAGAATGCTACCTTGCCAGCTTCCATTTTGCACTATCAGAAGTGTTATTTACCAAGTAACAAAGAGAAATGCATACAATGCATATATATATATATATATATATATGAGTAAGTTTACTAGGTGAGTACACATAAATACAGAAAAAATAGTGTAAACAATTTCACTCAGCTATAATCAAAAACCTGAGAAACTTTTGCTAGAAATGGTTCTTCCTGGGCCCTCCTGTACAAGCTGGGAGATTCAGAAAAAAGAGATGTATGGGAGCCGCAGCTCCCATACAGTATAACCCAGCTGCCCTGGAGGCAGTGACCCTCGAAGCTGGGCTCTCCAGCAGATCACCAGCCAAAGGGCAGGGACAGCCTGGCTCTGCCCCAGGCAATCTGCTCCGGCCAAGCCCCGCCAGAGCCATTTGCCGCCGACAGTTGCTCCAGCCCGGGTGGTCCTGCCGCCACTGCCCCTTTGGGCCACAAACACGTCCCGACCCAGTGTCCCTACCTGCCCGGTCAGCCCGCCGCTGCCCCGAGGGTCTCCCAGGAGCCTCAGGCGCCAAGGCCTCGGTCCAATTAGCCACCGGTGCGCGCCCCCGCCCTTCCTCCGCCACATAAAGCGCGGCGGGCCCACAGCTGAGCACATCCTCCCGCAGAGAGGAACGGTCGCAGCATCAGCGCCTTCTTAACGGTTTTAGGTTTTTTGTTTTTTTTTCCTGCCAGTGAATTTGGGGCAGGTTTGCTTTGCTTTTGGCCCCCGTCGTTGCTGGAGGAGCCGGCTTTCCTGCAAAGCCGCTCTGGCCCGCTTGAGGCTTCCTTAGGCGGTGCAGCCCGCGGGGTGCGGAGCCGGGCCGAGCCAGGGGAGCGCGGCGGGAGCGAGCTCGGCGGGAGTGAGCGCAGTGGGGGCACCATGCCCGCTGCCTTCTCGGGGCGACGGCTGCTGCTGCTGCTCCTGCTTTGCACCAGCCTCTCGGGCGGGAGCCCTGCAGGTAAATGTAAACTCTCCCCGGGCCGGGCCCCCTCCGCCCTCCGTGCCGGGCGGGCCGGAGCGAGGTGGACCCGAGCACCGCCTGGGAGCAAAGGTCCTCCCTGTTCTGCAGCATCCCCCCGGCTCTCGGGGGGATGTAGCGCTGCCCCGGCACGGTGGCCGCATTTCGGCCCTGCCTGTGGGAGCGGCTGAGGCGTTTCTTCATGTCCTCAGCGGCCCCAACCGTCCCCGGCGCCCCTGCCTCCCTCAGGGCTCGGGGCTCCCGTGGGACAGCGGGGACCCGCTCTCGCTGTCCCTCGGCACCGGGGTGGTGGGCGGCAGCACATGGGCTGAGCCGCATCGGCTATGTCCCGTAGCCTCTGTACACCTTCCCTCACCAGCGGGAGGGTTTATTAGCTCACAGGTGTAGGACTGGGAAGATGAGTTGCTGCGTCTGATTGCTGTCCTGTCCTTACTGAGTAAAGCGTTTAAACGGAGGGGGGGAAGCCCACAGATTGATAGATTACTTTACCAAAATATGAGTGTACCTAGTGGGTTGTGAGGGATGCTCCTTGGGATTTTATATTGCGTTTTTAAATGTAGCGTTTAAAATCCATGAGGGAAGAGGGACTTAAGCTTTCTGGGCCCCGTTCCTCCTCTAGTGGGTTTCAGCAGCTCAGGAGCAGGCCAACTGCTTCTCAGGAAATACGATCTTATTTCTAAAACTAGTGGATTTCTGTTAATATTTTGGTTTTTTGGGGGTTTTTTTTGTATGGTTTTGTTTTTTTTTTTTTATTTGAGGTATTGCGGGGTAGTAGAAATGGTGATAGAGGGAATTATCAGATTGCTGTTGTTCGCTGTGCAGCGTGAGATTTTTAGAGCATGTGTTGCCGAGGCTGAGTTGTGCCCTGTATACGTGTGCATAGACATACTCGTCTGTGAACATCAGTGCTGTGACTTGAATTCACTATGATTTACCTGCATTTTCAGTGTGTGCAATATAAGCAGTTATGCTTTCTTCTGCCTCTTGCACTTCCTAATACTGAGAAGAGCAGTACTGCTCCCCAGGTGATGTAAAGTTTCTAGTAGTTTCACATAATGAGAAAAGAAACCTACTTTGCACTTCTCAAGTCTTACTTAAATTCGTATTTATGTAAGCACACAGAGAGAAATCTACTTTGTGGTTCTTAGATATTCTTTAAAATACATATATATTTATGTACACACACAACTTGAAGTCCTTTCTAACAGCTTACTTAATTGTGAAGTTAAGTGTAAATGGCCTGATATTCATAGGATTGTGTGAGTCAGCATGTGGCTAATTGCCATAAAATACTTACTTTTGATGGCAGTTACTGCCAAAAACTATACCTGATGGTGTCTGAAGCAATTTTATGTAAAGCCGTTGGTAAAATTAAAGTGTCTCATAAAAAAAACCAAACAAACAAGTGAATCAAATAGCAAAACCCTACTTGTGCATCCAAAACTTCCACAAATCTACCGCCTTCCTAAAGTGGTAAATACCATCTGTCATTTTGAGCAGGTATCCGATACAAGCCACTAGTTTTAGTACTTTTCATCTGTATTGAGTGAAGCTGTTACTTTCCAGACTTTTATTAAGGGGTTTTGAGCTGTATGGACCAGATAGAGAGGCATCATACTGTGATTTCCATGATGATTTAAATGGAAAAAAGTCTTCTGTTGGTTATTAACTAAACGTGTATAAAGCTAGTCCAGCACAGGAACCATCTGGACACCTGCAGGAAAAGGAAGTTCATGTCACCTGGAGGGGGAAGACCTAAAAAAACTGTTGTCTGGTGAAGTCCAGAAACTGTGTGTGTTTGGAGATGTGAGGGTTCTTCAACCAAGAGAAATGTTTGCAGCAAAAGTTAGCAGAGCAAGCACTTGGTACACAAGCACTGAGTTGCAGAAAGGTGGGTTACATAATCTGCAGGTGGTCAGGCAGATGCTCCAAAAGTCCTATTAGATTTTTATTTTGAGATAATATCTTGAATATATTTCTTTTGTTGTTCTTATCTTAGTCATGTAACTGTTTAGTTAATTGTTTTGCAAAAATCTAAACTATTGCTATTCCTTTGCATTGAGTTAAGTGTAACTAACTATGTGTCGCAGCATTGTTGTTCAGAGCTTGCTGCTTTGTTTGGTTACCTATGTGGTTGTCTAGTTTAGTTGCAGTAAGCACTGCCAGATTGATTTAGAAGTAATCCCACCACAACTCATCTCTATCATTTCTTCTGGTCCTGAAGAAATCAAGGAGCTATGAGTGTAGAGCACATCTCATTCCTTACAGGCTTTGCTTCCAGGTTGGGTTTTTCTAGTCTGACCTGAGGGAACAGCTTTTATCAGGACATTTGGAAGGCCTTGATGTTGATCCTCGGGTATCTCTGGGGCGTTAGAAGGTTCTGGTGGCTGGTTTTGGGTGCTACTGAATGCTTGCGAACTTAAAAAGAGTATGATTGATATTAAATTAAATAGTAAAGTAAAGATATTAAACCAAAATGTATTTCAGCCTTTTCTTACTCAGCTGTTTTTCTAGCTGAAAGAGAGCAAATAGATTTTTAAGCCTGAAATTGTTCTGGTGATAGCAAGCATAGTACATTCATACTTTTTTCCCCAAAATACTGGCTGCCATACGAAGCAGAGGTAAGGTACAAAACTAAATTAATGACATCATACTCTTGTCTATTCCTTCCTGCGTGGAAATCAAGGAAATAAGAACTCTACAAGCTACCACACCATTGATTAAATCTAATGCAAAACAATTATAGGCTAAGGCATGTGGCCATGACTCAATAGTTTGAGAAGTTACTCCATGTGACTTGCTTACATCATTGTCTGGCTGGATGACGCTAATCATGCAGTGCTGGCTCATCTTGATCTCCAGTGCTGTTCAGCAAGAATATATGAGAGGAAGAGAGTGGTGCAATGTTATCTGTGTTCCATGTAGTTTGATGTGTGGACAGATCAGATGGAAGATCTAGAAGCAGTGGTGACAAAAAATAACACTACTTGATTGCTTTCACTTGATACATGAATCAAGGAAGAAAGCCAAGATGAGAGCCCTGTTAGTATGCAAACCACATTGCAGGTTATCTGCTTTCATTGCAGAGAGATAACAGAGCTGCTGTACAGCTTGGCACTGGCACCTTCTAAATTTATCATCTTTGGGGATTTTAATTAATATGCAGGTGATCCATGACATACTTAGAATGCCTCAAGATGCTGCAGATACAAAAAATCATAGACCTTTCTTCAGTTTTACTGTGAATATCAGAAAAATAATAGCTCTCCCTGCTCAATACCTCTGTCGAGCAAAGAATAAGACATAATGACTGCCTGGGTCATAAGCCAGTGCATCCTCAGAGCAGATTTCTTACTTTTTTATCTTGGGAGAAGGGCTGGGAGGGAAGAGCTGGCCATGGGAGCAGTGGACTTACATGAAAAAGTATGGAAAAATAAAAGGCCTATTGTTAAGAACCAGTAATGCTTAGTTTTTAAAATCGTATTTTTTGACTACCTTGTTTTAATCCAAACTGGTTGAAGTATGATGGGCATATTGAGACAGCAGATGGTGCAAGTCACGCATGACTGTGATGAAGTAACTGTATGCTGGAGGTGCCAGTGGGAGAATCTATAGGTTGTCTATGCCTATAGGTGCTGGGATAGGAGTGTTAGTAGTGTTCGTTTGTAGGAAATTACTGACTTCGCCTTCTTCTGAAGGCCTGCCGTTCTCAAGTTTGAAAGCACTTAAAATATAATGTAGCTTTTCACTGTTCACTTAGAGTTGGACTGGATCCTTGTGGGTCCCTTCCAATTCAGAATATTCTGTCATCTGTGCATGTTTGCTATCTTGGATGTCCAGAAGAGTTCATCATCCCAACCTCCCCCCAAGACTTTAATTACAAATGCAAAACACATGCCTTTTTTTCTCTTGTGACTAATGGCTGAATCACTTTTTCTGAGTGCTATGGCAGTAGAATATGTCCTGGAATACCGTTGTCAGTGAAGAGGGTTAGTACAAAATAAACACTAGTTCTGTCACCCAAATGTGGAAATAGAAAGGAGTGTGGAAATATTTCCATTCTTCTAAAGCATCTAGGTATCTTGAATACTTAGTAGAAAAGTGACACAATTACTGAGCGAGTCTTCTGCCTTCGCTGTTCTTTTGCCAGTCAATATAAAGCAAACTGGAGTCTTAACTTTTTCTTGTAAAAACTGTATTATTAGGAGGAGAATCAGGTTTTCAGTGATATTAAGGAATATGGAAATAATTATTAATATTAGATGTTGATGATAATGTTTGATACAGATGTCTTTTGGTTTGCTTACCTAGGCGTTAATGGAAAGAAAGGAGGTTTGTTCATTGCATCACATTAGATTTGTAAGGTTGTAATGAAGTCCTTATGCTATTGGAAAATCTGCTAATCTGTGTTAAAAATATTTGATTACTGGCAGTGGCATAGGTGGTGTTTTGAGTTCATGAACAAGACAGGACTTAAATACAGTTTATAAAGTTACTGGAACATTCTGAAGAATGGCTTTGCCTGGCCATAGGCTAACTACAAGAAAAAAACTCTATATAGAAATCGGAGATCAAATAAGTACTGCCTCTGTTCTTCAATATTTTCTTGCCTAAAGCGAGCTAAAAAACTAATGAAAAACAATTCTGGCTCATTTTTTTTTAATGTGTATGCTCAGAACTTGGGAAACAAATGGAGGAGAAAGGCTGAGATGAGGACATTCAGCTGGACTTATTTTCATGAGCTAACTTTTTAAACTCAAAATCTTTAATTTTTTTTTTTTTTTTTAGATCCAGCTATGACAACACAAGATTCCACTCAGACTCAGGCAAATTCCTTTACTAAGATGCAAGCTGGACTTACTGAATCACCTGGTAATTGTTTTATTTCGGTACCCTTAAAACTATAATACTTTTTCATATTGATATGTTTATGATATACAGTTTATTTTCACACTTAAGTCTCTTGAAATAAGCTTGTGACTTTCTTGAAGAAACAGAAGCAAATATACCATTTAGGCCTTTTAATGCCACTGCAAGAAGTGGAGTATCATAATTGTCTTCATGACTGGAAAAAGCTATGCAACTGCCAGTTGTATGACCTGTTGCTCTCAGGGGTATATGCCATAAAACCAGGCAATGACCCGGGAGGTTAGGCAGTGCCCAAGCTGGTAACTATTGCAGGGGGATTGTGTTTTAGTCTTTAGACCTGATAATTTTTAATATGAGAGCTCCATATGCCTGTGTGTTAGTGAAAGGTATAATAATGCCCGTGCATCACTGTGCCTACTAACTTTGTTTTTCTGTTTCCTTAATTATGGCTGTGTCAAAACCATCTGTTCTCCTTTATACCTTAATTGTAGTTTTGACAGGGAGCAAAGAATAAGTTCCAGGCAGGACAAGAAACTAATGATTGTTGATTCTACTTCTCCTTTCTTCATAAAGACTGGGGAATCAGAATTTCAGCACTGTCCCAAAGCTCGTGTTGATTAGTGCAAGTCAGACATGAACTAAGTTATATTTATATGTGAACTCAATCAAGTTCTGACAAGTTATTTCATCTACCAGCTGGGGTTTTTTTAAGATAATGGTATTTATGTGGTGTTCCATCTTCAGAGCCATTTAACACAGTGTGAGAACTAGGAATGCAGTAGCTAGTAGATTCAATAACTCTCTACATACATAAACACACAAAGACATATATGCAAGATAGAAAGTGTTTCATATAATATGACTTGACCTGAATATTTATTTTCACTTGATATGTGAATTGAGGAAGAAAGTTAGTATGAAAATCCTGTTCATGTGCAAGGCATTTTAAAGGCTGTCTAGTTTTTTTTGTGGCTGGATCTACCATATGAACTGGCACCGGTGCCTTCTGAATATATCATAGTGAGAGATTTTGGTGAAAAAACAGGTGATGCATATACTAGGCTGACATAAATTTAGGTGATCCATGACAACCCTGGTGTGCTGTCTGAGTGTTTGTCCACATAGGCAGGCTAAGATCTGCCAGAACTTTTCATCCTTGACATATTATTTCCTGGGTAAACACTTGGACTAGTTTAATTTCCATGGGGGCAGAGATTAAGGCTTTTTGTGTTCTTGTCTAGAGCAATAGGACTTACTGTCTACTGCTAGAGACAGTTTTGATTTCTCTGCTTAAAAAGCTATTTTATACTACCACTTGAGACTGACAGCAGTCTTGTCAACAGCACCAAATGGAATAGCCTGAAGCTCTGTTCTTCCATACCAACCACGTTAATATACAGGTTTATTTTTACTGAAACTGGTTGAAGCTTGAGGGAAAGTATGAAATGCAGATGGGGCAAGCCAGGAAGAAGGTTGATTGCCTGTGGCACAGAATTCCTTGTGCTGTGAGCTTGACAGGATGTTTTTTGAAGCTGGCCAGCAACTTGAAAGGCATGTGGTAACTCTGCTTATGCCTTTAGATGCAAACCACTAGCAGGGACCTCCTCATCATAGCCATATCCTGTCATCTGTAGCTCAGAGATGTGTGTTTAAGAGCTTTACCTGAGTGTAATATTTTGTGCAAGGGAAGAGAAGGAGTAATTCAGATGAGATCTAGGCTTTCAGAGATGCTGTTCCTACTGCACAGTGATCAATGTGGCTGCCCAGTGCATCTCTCAGTGAGGAGGCTATAAAGCTGTAGCCCATTTCCTCTATCCTGTCAATTGTGATTGGGAATCTTTACAATTCATGAACAGGAGAGATAATCAAGCCTCTTTCCTTCTACAAAACTAGAATAATTTTCTCTTATAATGCTGTGCAACTAGGCAGAACCACTCTCTTACTACAGTCCATACATTTCTGCAATGCATTATGAAATATCTGACAATAAAATTACTTTCCAAGCATGTAAAAACACATGTGGCTTAAAACATTTAGTGTATCTATTGGGGTGGTGGTGGCAGCGAAATCTATTTCTTTCATTTCATCACTTAATTAGAAGAAGATTATTGTAGTTGGGCTGCATCTGTTAGAGCTGTACCTTATTAATTTGCTTTCTCTGCTCTTGAAATGCATGAGAACAAGTGATGGGAACAGACTGTGCTTAGAGTTGCTGTATCAAGCTTTGTAGAGGTTTATAAAAGATCTCATACTCTCTGAAGAGTATGTGATCCACAGCCCTACCAAAAAGGAATTTTGGTGACCATATTACACCTTGTAAATGTAGATGTTGCTCACAAAAGGAAAAGAATATTTTTTAGTCAGGCATATGATGTAATACATACTGATATCCTTTATATCCATATTATAATATTGATTCCCTTTCTTTGTGGAAGGGCATTGCCTGCTGTATATCACGAATCTTGAGGAGCAGTGAGGGTCTTTAACAATTTTGTAGTGGATCACAAAGTGTTCTTGCCTCTGCATTTATTAAAGCAGCACCTGGATTAGATAATCTACCTTGGACTTCCTGGCTGTGTTGATAGATTGTAGTGGCTTTGGGAATGACAGCATCCTGTTGTTCCAGGGGGTTTTTGGTGAGTTTTTTGGTGTGAGGTTTTTGGGTTTTTTTTTTGGTGTGGTGATTTATTTTGTTTTGTGTTTTGGTGGGTTGGGGTTTTTTTCGTTACGGTATTTTTTTGTTTGTTTGGTTTGTTTTTTTCTTTTTTTTGTTTTGTTGTTGTTGATTGTATTTTTTTTTTGTTTGTTTGGTTGGGTTTTTTTGGTTTTTTGGGGGGTGTTTTTTATGTTTTTCTGATTTATGTTTGGTTTTTGTTTGTGTTTTTTGTTTTGGGGGTTTTTTTGGGTTTTTTGTTGGGGTTTTTTGTTTGTTTGTTTTGGTTTTGAAAAAGTTTTTGTAAAGCTTATTACTTTTCCATGAACTATTTAAGAATTGATGTAGTTCTGTATGTGAGCTGTAGGTGACTTTTTGAATCAGGCTGTGAAATAGCGATGACATTTTTAGGCTATTGACATTCACAACTGCAACATTACAATAAAGCTAGAAACCCCTATGTATCATAGCATAATTGCTATAAAAGCAGCCCCACAACACTGCTGCTTTAAGATTATGGTGGCTAACACAGGTGTATAAAAGGATCTCCACGGTAGTCAGCATTTGGTAAGGTCTGTTTTCTCCCTCTAAATTTGTTACCATTAATAGTTGCAATACCCTATTGATACTGCTGTGTGTTTACTTAGGTAAGGTAACATAACTTTGTTTTCCTCCAAACCTTGTTAGGTCCTGATATTGCCACAGAAGAGCTCAAGCCAGCAAGCAAGCAGGATCCTGCCTCAGAGTATGAGATAGTCATATATCGTGAGTGTGTTATTTTTTTGTCTTCCAATTGTTTTGTATCGAGTATGCATACATGCAGTCATTCATATGAGTTGTGGAAGCATCTAGAATGACAAGTTCTTGATAAAGTGAAGATGTTCACAGTGAGCATGTGACGAACTCAGTAAAAGATAAGTACATTAATGCTATTATTAACTATTGTGTTCTAATAACTATTTTGCAGTGGAGAATTAGATTCCTACTTTTATTAAAACTACAAGTAAAACCAATTCATAACTCTCCCTTCTTCCAACTCAATTGAAATGAAGAGATTTTGGCACTAGTGAATCCACTTGGAGAGATCATGTAAGCTAGGGTACTTGCTGAACAGCAGGCATTATCTTAGCAACATTGCAGGAGTTAAAGCATGGAGAACAGGAAAAATAAAACTTCCTAAAGTACATGTGAAGTTCCCAGTTGCCAAATAATATTCTAGAATTAATTTCTTGGATAGCTGGAAAAAGTGATCTAACTGAAGTATCACTGGAAGATTTGCAGAGTACTGATGTGATATTTTAAGGATGTAATTTTGCAGCGTTTATACTGCATTTTCTTCTAGCAGGAAATGGCTTAAGGTACTATCCATTTCCTGTTGTGATATATGCAGGGGTGTCTCAGCCATCAGTCTTGCTGTTGGTTAATCTTCAATATCATCAGGTTTTATGTTCCATTCATTTAAAGGATGGATTTAATTTTAATATAATTGCAAAAAAATAATACTATTTTTGGTTGGTGTAATTAGTCTGACTGTAAAACCTTTGCTGCTCTGAAACCAATTCCATTTGTTAAACTACTTTGATCATAAACAACCTCAACAAGCTGAGTTATGCTTGGCTCGTTTATTGGCCTAATATCTCTAATAAATGAGTTTCAGTAATTGGCTTTGCTCTGCAATGAAGGACTGAGGTGTTGTACTTCTAAGTTTATCTTCAGCTCAACAGATCTGAAGTATTTTGGCTGGGACTTGCATTTCTGGACATGCTGTTCTTCAGGTTGTAAGTGTCTGCCAGACTGAGTAAAGTTCACTTATTCTGTATCTGGCGCTTTCACTTCAGCAAGGCTTTGCTGCTACTTAGGTATGACTTCATTACTGTGTCAGTGAGCTGTACCTTAAAACTTCATCTTCTCTTGGAAAGAATATGAGCTGTGCAATATAACTACAATTTTTTGACCACCAAATACTAGTGAGTAGGTTTAGGATTGAAGTGAGGGATGGATAAATTTTCTTGCAGTATTCAGATGAATAACCACACTGGTCTCTGGAAGGCATGACAGAAAAGGCCAGTTATGAAATAAAATGTCTGTACTAACGGGTACAATATCTAAACTGTTTTCTTATAAAAGGCTGTTTCTATGGATCAGAGAAGATACTTGCTGTTGATACCTACTTTTTGAATATGTTTATTTTATAGTCATGAGCCTTTGCTCATGAAAAGCAAAAAACTGACAGTTTTTCTACTGTATTGGAATATTTTCCCGTTGTTCTACTAACTTGCCAGGAAGGCAGAGGCAGCCCTAAATGGCTTTAAGATGATTTGATGTCAGCTTGAGTAACTGTACCATGAAAGGCCTGATCCAACAGATTCCCTAGCAATAGGGTGATCTCACAGTATCATAAAAATCTACAACTGGCTAAAATCCAGATGGTTATAGATATTTATGTCTTTTCTTGAAATTAATATTTTAACTTTCTATATATGTATTAAATACTTAATGTTTTTCATTTGGATTAAATCATGTAAAAGCTTAAGTCTCTCCCGTAAATTTGTCTTGGTTTCAGTGAAATGCTTATTTATGCTTCTGTATTAGAACCCTCTAGGAAATTTACATACAAAATGGGGTGTGTTATTTTTGTAAAGGATATGTATTTTAACTCAACTCAGTTATGACTTAAGAAAATTACTGTGAAACTCTGGTTTTACAGGGCTTTTTTTTGCCCTGGAGAGTATAAAGAGCACCTGTATCCACCTGTAATCCTCTATATATAAACACAACCTTTGAATTTTTTTTTGCCCTGAGTGAGGTAATTTGTTTTTCCATTAAATGTTTCTAAACTTCTTATAGGTTTGCGTCCTACTCGGCTAGAAAAAAGTGTCTCTTTGCCCCGTGCAACTACAATTGAACTTATATGCACATTAGATGAGGATTCTCGTTTGAAAAATCCTCAGGTGACATGGAAAAAGGGAAGTGAAACAATCAGTCATACCACTAAAACTCCGAACCGCTGGAGCATTGAGTAAGTAACATTCTTTACACTGTGATGAGCAGATTCTAATGAGTTACCATGTTTATATACACTGCCCACTACTAGTAATGTATATATTGGAAAAGGGCCAAATGCAAAGATTAATCAACGTACTGAAGCTGCAGGAAAGGAGAAAGGTTGCAGGTACCTCAAGCCTGGAGGAGCAGCTCCTGTTCTTTCTCTAGTGCTTGAAAAATGAAGTTTTGTTCGGTTCTTTTTTTTTAAAGAATATAGAATAAGGAAACAGTTCCTTAAAGTCCGGTAATTCTGTTCAGTAAGTAAAATAATAATCAGTCTCAGATTAAAATATTTTAGCAGTTTTTCTTTCCACTTCCTCATTTTCCACATGCTCTTTTCCACCTCCTTGCTGCTTTGCAGAAGTCTGGAAGGCATCAGTGGCCTTTTTCTTTCCTTCATAATAAACAAAAGATAGAAGTGATTTACGATAAAGATAGTTTGAAGGTTTTCTTAAGTATTTCAAACCTCTGTAGAAACTCAAAAAATTATGTGGAAGTCTTTCTACAATTGATACAGTTTATTATTGTTTTTTAGAATTAGGCCATTTACACATTTTAACTGGTTGGTCTCCAGTTGATTTCTGTATAGCTTTAACAGCAGTAATACTTACATAAAATTTCTGTTCTATAAAATATGATGCTATAACTGTCACTTTCTGGATATACACAGAAAATCCATATACAGAGCCATGTAAATTTTTTTCAAAGTGCCAGTAAAATGTATAGTTTGCCAGTGGAGAAGATGCTGGACTTCATTAGATGGAAGCTCTTTAAAACTATTTTTTGTGTTGAAGAGATTACTTAAATGGTTTGTTCTTCCTGAAGCCCTACATAGGATTTGCTTCATAGTTACATGGTGAACCCATGTCTAATTTGGTAACTTGTAGATAATGCTGCTTAAAGGTGGCCACCTTCTCTTAGCACCAAGGGTGAAAGTGGTGTTTATGCTCTGAGGTGTGCTTGTGCTCTTCTGTGTTCTTGAAAATGTTGTACTGTTTCTGCATTGCACTAAAGTTGAATCCTGGTGTTTCAGTGATGGTATGTTCTCTGTTCCATTTCTAATCCTTACTGTTTTCTTTAGAATGCTATTTGGCAGTCACTTGTAGTAATACAAAAAGAAAATACACACAAGAAAACCACATTAGTGATTTCTTTTTTTTTAAGAGTGACAATCTCGGATAGCAGTCAGCTGGGAAGTTATAGTTGTATTCTGAAAGGTGAAGTAGAAATCATTGCTACGTTTCATTTGCAAGGTAATTTAATTAATTTGTATTTATTTTAAATTTTTGTTTCAGATGACCACTACAAAGCTATATTAGTATTCTTTCTGGACAGTATGGAAATTGCAACTTAATTTGATAAATAAGGCTGATATAGTCAGGCTAAGTGAGAGTAACCTAACTGTCAAAGTAATTTCTGTAGCATGGAGGGAAGAATTTTGAACCAAAAACTAAAAGCCTTTTAAAAAAAATTCTAATAACCAAAAGAGCATACAAGTCTACTTTTTTAACCTTACAGACTAACTGATTTCCCCTTCCCTCCCCATCTGTACAGCATAAGTGAATTCTCTTCTCTTTCTGGGGCAGAAAAAAGCAGAGCCAATAATTTGGAAGTTTGGTATGAGATTTGGTGTTAAAAGTGAAGTAAGGGTGGCTAAAATGGAAACGGGATTTTTAAAATTCCATTTGTTTTTCTGAAACACTATACTGTTGCTTTAGTGCATCTTTTATTCTGTAATAGTATAAGAATAGCACTTATGTGAACAATTAGTGTGCTTCATTGGGCAGTATGAGTGCCCTTTCTTCTGTTTTGTATTCTCTTCTCCAATAATGTTACCCTGGAAGGTAGTAGGTGAAATCCAGTTGCTTGGAAGATGTGTGGAAATGAAACTTAAGCTGCTGTTCTGGTGAATAACTCTAATGGGAGTTATTCCCTTCTCTGTTCCCAGTGTTCAAATTTTGCAAAGAGCAAAGCAAGCATTTCATTTGTGAAGGCTGATGCATGAGAGATTCTTCCTGAACACAGGCTCTGAGAAACCCTAAGTCTTCAAATCATTACCCTAAGCTCAGCTAAACTAACCAGTGGGGCTCCCTAATTCTGCAGCTGCAAGATGCCTTTGTTCAATGGGCTATCTTGTAATAGGACTTGAGGAGACTTGGCGCAGGTTCCAATATCAAATGTTGATACCTGCTTTCAGACCTCCAGCCAGGAGAGACTAGCTTGCAGTACTGAATAAAGACAAAATTGTAGTTTATTCAGGCCTTTTAATGTCTAAAAAATAATTATGTATTTTTCTTGTCAACATGTGGGTAAGGTTTAGTTGAATAGCTAACCAAGTCTCTGTATATGGAAAAAAGTCCAAGACCTTATTTTTTTTGTAAGTACACAATAACTATTACAGTAAGGGCAGCAATGACTCAATTGGAAAGTCATTTTTTCCAGAACAGTGCATAGGACTGGTTGATTTATTATAAGGAGATGGGAGAATTGCTTCACAATGGTTGAATGCTGCCACTTCTGATGCCATAAAAAGTCCTGCCTTGATGCTTTTTAAGATTAATGCGAGATTGAAGGAAGTGCGAAAGAGAAGTCCTTGAATCTTCTAGTCAATAATGCAGGGAGAATGATTCTCAAACTGAAAGATGAGTAATGTGGTGGTATAGACTCAGTGGCTAAAGTCATCACTGCTGTAACTAATGGCAATAGCTTTTCTACTAGGTAGTTTGGGATTATTGGATGTGTTACCTCTCCTCTCCTTCCCCCCTGGTTCCTGGCCTGGTATAACCCTTCAGATTTTGAGGAGTTTTGTTTTTACTCAGGTTTGCAGAAAACAATGGGATACTTACGGGAAGTTCAAGTTAGTAGACACAGAGGACATTCATGGGTATTATATTGTGGTGTTGTGAAGTGCTGCTAGCTTCTAAAAGGGTAAAATAGATTAATTTTTTTTGCCCTTTGTTCAGGGATCCTTAAGCAGCTTTTGAGATATGTGCACCATGAAATAGCTGTAATTTTTAAAGCAGTGTGGAAATCTGACTGGTGTACATGCTGGCGCTGACATCTGTCTGTTTGTCTTTTCAAAAGTTGGCTTTGTCTGTGCAGCAGAAGTATTTTGTCACCAAATTTGGTGTGATCTGCTTGCAGAAATACCTGTGACAATCCTCATATGCATTCAAGTATTAACAACTGTTACAGAGCCAGATCACAGAACTCATAGTGGATATTGATATCCTTAATTGTAGGTAATGTGGTCACACATATTGCTGGCATGCCCATAGCTTTGCTTTGCCACTGGTCAGCATGGCTGAATCTGACTACCACATAAGCTTGTTGTGCTGGGTATGTTGGGCTTTTTAATCCCAACTTGCTTGTTTCCTCTTCTCTAAATTGCAAGGGAGATTGCAGCAGTAATTAGTAAAGTCATCCCTTTTAATGACAGCAAAGAAGATACTCTGCCAGCACTCTTCAGAAAGATAGTATTTAATGATTAAAGCATACACATGGAGTATGCTCCATACACATGGAGAACTTCACAAGTAGAGTCTTGATGTACAGTGAAGCAAATCCTGAGACTGAAAACAGTGTTCTTATTAACAAATAGGTCTCATATGTATTCCTGGACAGGAAACTTAAGATTGAATGTGTGTGAGAAGTGGACTTTATTGGGGGAAAAGAATAATTTGTGCTCAGCCAGTCAAGAAGGGGAGAGGACAAGAACAATCTTTGCTTGTATCAAATTGTTCATCATAACTGGTGAAAGCAAATACTTGGTCTATTTAGTCTAGTGCGATCAGTAGAATCTAAAGTATGGATCTGTACTTACGAAGTAGAGCAATGAAACTTGAAGTAAAATTTAAAATAAATGGATTTGAGGAAAATGTATTGGTAAATGTCCAAATAGAGAGAAAGGATGGGGAAGGGGAAATACATACTTTGGCATAATGTATTTGCTGAGCTCTAGCAGTATCTGTGGGATAGTCCCAATACATTCAATAGGCTTTCTGGGTATGTGCTTTTGGAAGCTTGTGGGGCACCTGCAGTTACAATGGCTAGGACAAGTAGCTCTGAAGTTAAACTGATGTCTTGTTTCTTGCTGGTTGTGTTCTGTCCTCAGTAAGATTGGACCAAAAGTCCTTTTGGTTGGCATGCACTCTAAAGTCATTGCTTCAGCTCAGAAAATGTTTGCAGCTACAAATCTCTGATCAATCTGCAGTTTTTTCTTAGTTACAGAAAAGTTCTCTGTACGTACAACTTGCCAGATACCATTATGTCATCACAGTATGGCTGGAATAGACTTTTAACAGTATCTGCAGATTGAGTGAAACTGCAGGAAAATTATGTTTGTTTCTAGTGTACTAGAACTGAAGCATGTAGCTTGCAGCTGTGAAGGAAGGGAAAGCAGAAACGGGCAAGGGTGGAAATCACAGTCTGATTTTTTTCACTTGATGTTTGGTATTAATTGGCAACTTTCAAGATCACACAGCAACTGAGAACAGTCTTCTTCCTCTAGTCTTCTGCACAGATTATGTATCTGAAATATCAGCCTGAAATGACTCCTCATTTACATTGTGTCATCAATGATAGAATCATGAGGGTTCTAAGTGGAAAAAGTAAATGGAGTATTATATATGAATACCTAAATATATTCTTTTGTAACACTAATCAAAACCTGTATCTCTCACTTGATGAACTTTTTTCTCCTTGTGCTTAGTACCACAGATTGATGGAAAAGAGAAACCGATAATCACTTATGAAGGAGATAACGGTGTAATGCTTTGTAAAACTGATCATACTCCCACGTCTTGGACCTGGTATAAGGCCAATGGAACTGAGTTGGTAAGGTCTCCATCTGTTGGCCAAGCAAAATAGTGTGACAAAAAATAAGTACAGATACTTTGTAAAGTGTTATGACTCTTTACTGCAAGCTCTGCAAACTACATTTCCATTAACTAATGTAAATCTCTGTATGGAAATGGAAAAAAAAAATCTGTGACATTTACAAGTATTCATTGTTACAGGGATGTAGTTTTTTGCTCTGGTTTGTATGAGCTTTCTTTTTCAAAAAGGCCTTGCTATACTCCTACATAAAGAAATCAGGTGAGTCTTGAGAGACTTGTTTATACTGTATTTATACTGGTTATACAGCTCAAATCTTGCCACTGGATACAAAAATAATCTTACAGCAGGACATCCTTTCACCTGTAAGGTGTATGACCCTTTACTTCCTCCAAGTACAAGTAATTCTATTTCCTAGCCTTACGACCTATTTAGAAAACATAGCTTCCTAAAAGACTTTGTTTAAGCCTTCTTCTGAGGGCAGCACTGTCAACTGAGAGGAGGTGAATAGATCTGTCTCCTTTATACTGCTGGATATTACCACTGACTTGTAAGAGTATCAGCATATTTTCCAGTGAAGCAGAGTTCTCTCTTCCACTTTCTTGAAAATGCATGTTTTGTGCTGTGGTGAAACCTGTGCATTAGATCTGGCAGCTGAGGATGGCTTTGTCATTGGAGAGTCAATAAAACCAAAGGTTCCTTTATCTGCTCTCAAATAAACTGAAACAGGTCAGACAATTTGCCCACTGAAATTTTGTATTTTCCTCCAGTGAGTCTAGAGGGAACTAGAGTGTCCAGCTGAACTAAATCCTTCCCTTTAAGGTGGGCTAATCATGCTTCACGACTGCTTTTTGTTCCTAACTCATTCTACATATCTATACAGAACTGTATGTTGATACTTTTTATTAAACACCGTTTCATTACATTAATAAGACTTGCAGTGTATTTTTTTCAGGTTCCCATTGATGCGTCTTTGCAGAAAGAGAAGTATCGAATTAAGAAACAATCTGACCATGCAAGCCGCCTGAAGATATTCAAGCTCACCAAGGAAGATAGTGGTGTATATTGGTGCGAAGCTGCTTTTCCATTAGGGAACACTAAAGCGAGGTTTGAACTTAAAGTTCTGTCCATCATGGAACCTCTGAAACCCTTTCTAGCAGTTGTGGCTGAAGTTGTTATTCTCGTAACTACTATTTTCCTTTATGAGTCCTATTCGAAAAGGGATGAAAATGGTGCAGGTAAGTTTTGGTGGGTTTTTTTGTTTGGTTGGTCAGTTTGGGTTTTTTTGAACAATTTCCTGTTTCTCTTGACATTAAAGCCAAAGGTAGAAAGGTATGACCCATAACACTTCATATATGAAGTTCAATGTCATTTTCACATCTGTATTTCTGATAATATTTTCTTCTAAAACACGGCATTATTTTAGATCTTTAAATCTTTTCCATGAATCTTGAGTCAAATGCAAAGAGCTTTCCATAAGCAATGCTTATCCATAAAGTCTTTGATATAGTCCTGTAGTCCTCACAGTACAGGGGAATTTAGAGGCTATAATTTTTGGGGGAATGCTTAGGAGTGGGAGCAGTTCTTAGTAGCCTTGATGGGGGAAATTTCTTTAAAGAAATTTAGTTAGAAGGAAGAGTGCACATGTCTAATACTTACATACATGCATGTTATCTATATTTTAAAATACCTAAATGTATAAACCTATGTATATAATATGATTTTTATTAAAATCAGAATAATAAGGCTTTATCAAAATAAGCTTTTTCACAAATTTGGAGGTAATTATGTTGAATAGATAAACAAGGTAATTTGAAATAGAAATGTCAGAAAACTAATAAAATGAAAAAGTAAGATTTTGTTCTGATTAAATGACTAAATGTACTAAATAATAAATTTTCTGTTGTTTATTGAGATTTGATGTAAATACGTCTTTTGTTCTGCAGAAGAAGAAAGAGAGTTTCACCAAATTGATCAACTGTAAGTAAAAAATTTCTATACTGTCGTTCAATATTTGTTCTTATGTATATTGGTTTTGTACAAAATTATACTTGTTGATCCCATTGGTAAGGGGGATGATGGTGAATGTGCAAGTACAGGTAATTCTTTTAAGACTTCCTAGTTCCAGAGTGAGCAGAACACTATTTTCTATTTGTCACTTGATTTTGGGATTAGGATTTTTCAAGGGGTTTTTTTAGTGTTAATTTATTTTAATGTTTTGTGTCCTCATTATAAGCTCATTCTAGAAGAGTATAAGTGCAAGGAAATAACTTCCAGGTGAAAATGTAACAGAAGAGGCTCTGATTTTTTTTCAAAATATATTTGTCTATATTATCATACATTTCCCTCCCTTGCATGTGCTCAAAGCCCTAACTCTCGTAGCTAAGCCTGTAGTTGCTGGGGTGTTGGGAGCTGGCATTGTTGGCTGTTTTGGGGGATCACTCAAACCTCTCAGAAGGTTTCACACTGTGCTGGTAGCTTGGGCTCCCTGGGCTGCACTTCTGGAACCAAAGGAGCAGGTGTAGGCACTTCCATTGCTGTTCTGCTGTTTGAGGGTCTGTACTCCCATGCTGCCTCCCCTGTGCTTAGGATCATGTATTTCTATAGGCTTGCTTGCTAAAATATGCTATACTTATCTCTCTGCCTGTCCTCTGACACCTGGTTCCCTTATCCAGCCTGTTTACCTCTGAAAATGAGAGAAAAGTTGCCTTGCAGTTCCTCATTTCAGATGTGTCCAGTCTGCTCTAGTTTTTGTCTCCTCAATCCCTTCTCTCCTCCTGTGTTTGTCTCCCTTTTTTTTTCTCTGAGTAGTTGTCTTTCCCTCCTTGAATTTTTTTTTCTGCAGTGACCTTCTGTGTTTCCCTGTTCTGTATTCACTTTGTCATTCCTTTTTTCAGTGCTAGCTGAAAATATATCCTGATGCTTCTCCACTTACCTGAACAGACGTAAAGCTCTAACTCAATTACAATATAAAGTGGGAGTATGTCTTGGGAATATAGTATGCTATTAACACTGCTGACTGTTTGGGGATATGTCTTGAGTTGAAAATTGAATAATTGTCTTTATTGCACAGCCCTGCTTCTCATAAACATGCTGCAAATACCAGGATGGTAGCACAGAATAGTGCACTAAAATAATGTTTTCGTACTTGTGGGATGTGGTTCTGTTTAGCTGCTTAATCTCTATTGTGGAATTCTTAGATAAACACGTAAGAGGAAAATTCAACTATGTACTTCCCTGATTTCAACAACTTAAAGTTATTTCAACTATTGACTGTTTAGAAGATGGATCTGTATACCAAAGGGTAGCTCCAAGGGAATGCATCTGGTCTGTTATGTCAAGGGATGACTAATACAGCTGTACTTGGTTGATGAGGCTATAATTAAATGTCACATTCAACAGTGAATTTAGGTGGGAGCCTAGTGAATCACAAACTTTCTTTTTTTTTAGCAAGAGAACTTTTAATTCAAGTCCTTATTGTGATCCACAGCATAATAGCTAGTTACAATTATTCCAGAAGGAGCAATCATAGGACTGTTTCATCCCATGATCTGGGGATGTTGAGCTGTATGTTTATTGCTTGTGTATTGTTTGAGTATTCATTTTATATGCAAATTTTATACATGGAATGAAATAATAGCACAGCAATCATTTGAGAATACTGTTACTGTTCTAAGTTCTGCCCAGAATTTTGTGGGATGTTTGGGAGAGACTGCGTTGAGTCTTTACTACTGAGTTGAAGGGCTTCAAGAGTCAGTATTTTGATTGCTTAATTTCTTTTAATCTTTTTTCTTCACGTACCAAAAGACAAAAACAAATGCATTTGAGATATACTCTATGACTAGATTGTGGGACTGGAGTGATCATCCTATCTTACAAGTTGAGTTTTGGAATTTGACCTCTTTTTCTTATAGTAAATCAGAAGAACGAATTTCTGGGGAACAATAGTTTTTAAGCAGAGAATAATTCAATCTGGTTCCTTGAAAGGTAAGTAAGAGATGAAACAGAGAACAGAGTTTACTTTTCTCTTGAGCAGCCTAATACTAGGATGAAGAAATCCAGTGTGCCATCCCACTCTTTTTTTTATGTGGGAGCAGCATAGTAGTTAAACCATTGTCCAGGTAAGTAAGCTACAGTCAAACAAGAAAGCCAATCCAGATTGTTTTAACTCAATTCTGTTGTCATCGTCATTGTGATTTATTATATGTGTTAACCTATGCAGTCTTTAAAATGTGACCCAAGTTTATCTGCTTGAGTCCTGATCATGAAATAATCCAGTGAATGCCAGGGTAGATGCTGAGATGCACAAGAAGTGCTGCTGTGTTCAAAATCCTGCTCTTTCTGGCTGTATTTTGAGTGTCAAGTGAGATGATGAAGGATCCCACTGTAAAAGCAGGTGGGGAATATGGCACTACTGGAGAGATGAAGCGCAAGGCATTAGAGTAGTCTGGGAAAGAAGACTGAGCTTAATAAATGGTGCTTGAAAGGAGTAGTTGTAGAATAAGGAAGCAGACGGTGCATTAGCCCATGAAAGCTATGTAATGAACTTCCTGATTCTCTGCCATCTTTGCAGTCTGATTATAGGCTGTTTCTACATTTCCATGCCGTCTGGAAATGGTTGTCAGAGGGTGGTCTGTCATTTGAGGACCAATCCTACACACACGTCTGCATCTGGCACCTCAACCTCTGATCTGTAGATGAGATGTATGAATGACTTTGCATTCATGTCACTGCTGGTTCATCCTTACTGCAAGCCTGTGTAAAGATTGTTGCCATGCCCTTTGTTTTAAAGAACAGAAGGAGACGTGTCTGGTAGAGTTGACATAAAAAGAGTAACAACTCATAAAATGATCCAGAACAACTATTTTCCAAGATTGTATTGTCTCTGTTTCTCTTAGGTTTAATCCCAGCTGGCAACTCAGCCCCATGCAGCCACTTGCTTGCTCTCTCTGGTGGGTTGGGGGAGAGAATCAAATGGTAAACATAGGTGATCTCGGGGGCTGAGACACAGCTTAACAGAAGAAAGCAAAATCTGAATACAGTAGCAAAACAAAGGATTGATTCACTGTTTCTCATGGGCAGGCAGGTGTTTAGCCACCTCCAGGAAAGAAGGGCTTTATCATGCTCCCTCATGTGTAATGGCTGCTTGGGTTGATTGGGAAAAAGCTGTGTCTCGGAATGTGTGTCCCTTCTCCTTCTTCCCTGAGCTTTACATGCTGAGCATGATGCCCTATGGGATGGAATATCCCTGTGATGAGCTGAGGGCAGGTGCTCTGTGTCACCTTGCAGCTCCTTTTACCTCCCCCAGCCTCCTTGCTGGTAAGGAGAAGAAAAGCTCTTGTGACTGTGTAAGCCTTGATCAGCAAAAAGTAAAACATTCCTGTCCTACCAACACTGTTTCTAGGTGCAAATCCAAACCTAGCCCTGTATCAGCTGCTGTGAAAAAAATTAGCTTTATCCCAGTCAAAACCAGCACACAAGGATTTATGTCATGTTGGATCTGATGTTTCATTTTTATAAATTTCTTTTGACATGCAGCACTCAGTCAATAAATAAGAATTTTTCTCTGAGAATTACCTGCTTTGTCTTTCTGTTTTTTGACAAACAGTATCAAAAGTTTTAATATCTTAAGATGATAAACACCCATTGCTCTCTCTAACTCCCTGAAAGGAGGTTGTACGAAGGTGGGGATAGGTATCTTCTTCCAAGAATGGAACAGGAGGAAGTGGCCTCAAGCTGCATCAGAGGAGGTTTAGATTGGACGTTAGGAAAACTTTCTTCACTAACGGGGTGGTCAGTCATTGGAATGGGCTGCCCAGGGAAGTGATGGAATCCTCAGCCTTGGCATGCTCAGAAGGTGTGTGGATGTGGCACTTAGGGCCATGGTTTCCTGCTAAATGTGGTGGTGCTGAGTTATCTGTTGGACTTGATGCTCTTAGGGGTCTTTTCTAACCTAAACAATTCTATGATTTGATTTGCAAATTGGACCATTAAAAAAAATTGATGTAATAATTAGAATTAATTTACTTTCAAACAAATGCGGAAAAATACTAAGCAGCAAGATAACAGAACTCGTAATGTGTTTATTCTTTTTTTATTGCAGGAGATTTACACCAACAGAAGTTGAAATCATCACAAAGCTACAGAAGATGTATGCAGCTACACATTTTAAACATTCTCTATGTTTTGAAGTAAAGTCCTCTACATTTGAGAAATGAGACGCTTTTAAAATAGCTCTGAAACTACTCATTTTATACAGATGATAGTAAGATATACTGCATTTAGACCTTTATCTGTAGCATTGTTTGTCATTTTACTACTAGTTGGTGGTTTTTTTACATGATAGGTTTACTGTTGGTTTATGAGTGGTCTGTTTGATTTTTATCTCCTAAATTGGAACTAGTGTTGTATTCACTGAATAAATGCTTAATATAGTGGGCATATTATCTGAGTGTTATAAAACTGGACATGTAAGATCAGAAAAGTATTTCCACCAAAGAAAATGCCTTTTACTAGCTGATGTGACACAGCTGTTTTTACCAAAGAAGTGGTGAAAGGGGAATCTTTATCAGGACTTAAATGAAATATTAAGACAGTTGCAATTTACTCTGAGTAGTAAAATGCCTTCATTCTAACTGTTCTTAGCTTCATTCTGAGTTCTACTGTATTGTAGTCCTTAGTAAGCTAAACACTTAAGCACTGTTTAACTCAGATATTTCAGAGTAGATGAAAGAAGTGATGGGGATACAGTACCTTCTCAGACTATAATTGCACTAATTCCTTATGCTTGAACAAATTGCTGCACTCTCTGGGGCTACAAAACCAGTTTGGTGATTGTAACTTATACGGAATGCTGAATTTTCAGGAATATACCTGTGTACACTTCTGATCATGCATACTGTCTAGTTGGTTCTTCTACTTTCAGCAAACTGTTGTTTCTTAAACTCCTTGCAAAGCACAGAGTGGGTCTAGAGCAGCTAAATTTCTCAAGATAGAGTAATATGAATATGACTACTACACAAGAATTGTAACACTGCTGTTAATGACCTATGGTACTGCTTTAGAAGAGTGAGTCGCCATAATGCCATTTAGTTACATTATGCATTCAGCAATTGAAATATGTTCAGCTAATAAGAAAACAGCTGGTTGGATTAGTTGCCTTTGTTTGAAATAATTAAAACTTCAGTTTTGAGAGGAAGAAGTACAGTCTTCAGGAAAATGTCTTTTCTCAATGAAAATGTAAGGGAAAAGGCAGCATTTGCAGACTCCATAAGAAAGTGAAAGGAAAAAACCATCCCAAAAATTGAAACAGAATTTCTTTGTACCAGTCATTTTTCTTTTAATATTAAGGAATGAAGAAAAAAACAAATAGATAGAACAAATTTAATTACCTTCCTTTATTTCTTCCATTTCACTGTTCCTATGGGTTTGAAAAATACCAGAAGTCATAGCATTGGCTGTTTTGTTAGAGATGGGAGACAAAATCCAGTTTTTGATGTATGCTTTTGTATTTCATAATTCATTTCCCAGTTTTAAGAACTACAAGTTAAGGTCCAAATAAAACACAGTGAGAAGTATATAAGCATTAGGTGATTGACTGTAAGGAGTGAACACTGATAAAGATTCCCCCTGCTTAGATACTGTGCTTATTGTATTTTGCCTTGGAGTTTCTATGCACTATAAAAAGCAGAATGCATCTACAGTTTTTTATATGAATTTCTCATTGTTATTAACAGCATTTTTATTGTAGCAAGTAAATGTTGGCAGTTTTAAAAGGTTTACATCGGTATATTGTTTCGCACATTTTAGAGTTTGTACTAATTTGTTCCTTGTAGGTAGTTGAGTAGTAAAAAAGGTAATCTTACTTAGAGATCTAAGAGTTGTATTCTGAATAAAGCAGCATTTAATATATTTTGCAGTGAAAATGAGGCTACTGTCTGGGAAAAAGCCGACCACTTAATCAGAAATGCTAACATCTCTTTGCCCTCACTTAGTATTCCTACCTGGTCTTGCAGTTGGGATATGAAGTCTTGGCTAACATAGGCAGGTCATGCAAATAATTGTTTTGTTTTGTGAGTTTTTTGTTTTGGTTTTTTTGGGTTGTTGGTTTTTTTGGGTTTTTTTTGTTTTTTTTTTTTTCATTAGCAAAGAAGAACCTGAATTCAGCATTGACTTTAGAAGCAAAACATCATAGATCTATTAGGACTCTATTAGCTTGGTCAGAATGGCAGCTGAAACTGTAGCTTTGCCCTGACTTACCTCTAGCATGTTCTGCTTGCTCTGTCTGCAACAGGTTTGGTGTTTATCTTTGCAAATGGTTTTGTTCTATGCATACTCTCCTAGGTTTAAACCCTTTTGGGCTGCCCTACAGAGGGGAATAACAAATAATATTAAATAATAAATATTAAATAATTAGCATTATTAATGATCTACTTTAAAGGCATAAACCCTACTTTTTTTGGTCTAGCTACCACAAGGAGTTCTTCTGAGAAGTGTGTGTTGTTTATGTTCAAAACCTTCTTATTGCAGTTGCTTTATGATCTTAGCCTTGAATGGAACAAAAACTTGGTAATTTTAAAAAAAAAACACCCAAAACTCTAGGCAGTGGTTTGTTTGGGTTTTTTTCCCCCACTTCATTCAAGCCAGAAGATACCAAATAAGATCCAAAACAATTCTGAAGATATTTCCTTCAAACAGCAGTTGGAGCTAAGTGTAAGGATACACAAAATTAGTTTCAACAATAGAACATTAATCTGTAATAATTGACTTACATGGGTAGGCTTAGTGTAACAATTACAACTGTTTGGCAAATCGTGTCTTCCAAGATCAACACCTTTTCTTCCAAGCGGGTATATTTTACTGGGTTTTAAATCAGAAAAAGCCTTACCTATTTCTCAGAGGAAAAGGTTGAAATCTGTGAAAGAATCCTGAAGGGCTGTTTCCTAATGCTTCAAGCTGCTTCACTGCAAATTCTTCCTGCCGTTAGGTCCAAAGAAGACCCAAGCAGCTGCAAGATCAAATTCCTGGTGAAGATGGGCAGATACTAGCAGAGCTTCCAAAGTGGAGGTTCAAATAGTACTGCATTAATATTTCTTTAGTATGGAGACCTACACATTACTGGATCAACACAATTGATAGGCTGTAGGTCCTTTGACACATGTAATCCTGGGGGAGAGGGAAAATGCAACAGTACTGATGTTGCTACTGAACTCAGCATCCATGTGCCTCTAACTCCTTTTCAGCTAAAGAAAGTGAGGTTTATATTCTGCCTTTAAATTGTGCCTCAGAACTTTTGAATGGTGACTCCTGAGCAATGAAAATTGAGAAGAGACTGACTGGTACCTTAAGGATAGGGGAAGTTTTTGAGATGAGTGGCTGCCTAAGTGTTAAGCTACCCAGCATATGTAGCTGGGTAACTACAGTTAACCAAGTTGTGATTCAGTTCTAGCTGGAAGCTCCCTTAAAATAGGAAGGTGCAGATAGTGAGGAAGCAACCCGTTGAGAATGGTGTAGGGACATGGGAGGGAGCTGCATATTGGTATTCTGTAGGGGTCCTGAGGGACAGACAGCAGAAACTGAGATGACTTGCAATTAGATGTGTACAGGGAAGACTGAATGCAAATCTGTGGGAGTTTTCATGTTTTCAGTTGTACCACTGAGTGTAGAAAGTTGTATTCAGCAGCTGAAAATAATCTGCCATTGCTGAACACTTGGATAGACAAAAGCACAATGCTAAATGAGGTGTCTAATAAGAGAACTAGAAGTTACATGCTTAGAAAATACTTCTCTGCTAGTTTAACAGTTTTGCAGTCTTGTTACTTTGTTTTACTAGAATGTGCATACATAATTCTTTGGGGAAAAAATAAACCAGGTTCCAAACTTCACAACTTCTAACTGAAAGTTTTGATTTGTAAGAGTTTACTGCTGGCAATTTTCATTGTTGTATAATGTTTGTTCTGTCATACCCAAAATTACTTCCTTACAGAAACTTCATCTGCTTTGTTTTTGCATTCAGCTTTCTGTTTAACCAAAGAAAGATTTTTGTTGTTGTTGTTGTTTTATTGCTTATGGTCATATTTCTATCAGATGACTTGTTGAATTATTTTCAGATTGACATTAAAAGTTAATAGTGCCTTGAAGGAAGAAATTTGTTTACTGTAGTTAATTTTGTTTTTCTCTTTTGCAATATGTTTGTTAAAAGTTTTCCTCTGAAACTTGACAGCAAAATCTGTTTTTCTAGTGAAAGATTTAAGCCTAATGCTTTTTTCATGCTTGCCTTATTTTACATTGCGATTTTGTATTCTATGCTCACTCAACTGTTTCATTGTATTCCTTAAGCAAATGGAAATACCCTGTTTGTTTGATGTATATCAGATAATCAGGAAAGTAGTTACGAGTAGTGTGAATTGATACATATACTTAGAAATAACTTTAATAAATTTAACTGTAAAGTGATTGTGATCTTATGCCTGGTGTCTTAGAAAAACAAAGTCAGACTCTTCTTCTTTTTAATTTTTTTTTTATTTCTCATGCCATCAGTTCTTTAGACCCAAACTGCTCCTTTGCTTGATTACCTAACTATCTTTACTTAGATCTGTAGCCTTCTAGGTGGAAATTCCCAAAGATAAAGTAAAATCTGAGTAATTCCTTTTTAAACGCACATACTGCATCTGGCCTAGATTCATCCTTTCTAATTTGGACATACAAGTTACGAACTTGCATCCAGTGTTTCACTGTTAGTGGGAGGTGGTGCTAAGGATTATCTTCCAGTAGGAAATAGCAGCCTAAACAGAATCTGGATTAAGCAGGGTAAATATCAGCCTGTATCAGTCTTAATTCTTCTACAAAGCACAAGATACCAAAACACATTTACATGGTCCCTGTCTTCCTATGAAGCTGTCTCTGCACTTGACTTGGAAATGGAAGTATACACTGTTTTTTCCCTCGCAATTATCATTTGAAGACCTAAGGGCATTTTCATTAGGTTGCCACCTTCTATGATCATAAAGGCATAATAGGACATTTTGTTAGTACTTACACTGTTTCTGCTGTGTAAAGTAACATACCCTTGCTGATTGCTCTCTGCCAGGAGGACTCACATGAGATAAACTGCACAGCAGCAAGTGTATATTTGGTCCCTCTCTTGACAGTTTTTTTGGATGTTAGTGACCATGTTTCTCCCTAGCACAGGATGGTTACCAGGCAGACCTTCGGAAAAGCGTAGAGCACCATTTCCCATATTTCTGCCATTTGGAGTTTGTTGTATAGAAAGATGAGTCTGTACGGAAATAGAAAAGACCAAAGCTAACTGCTGCCAATAAATGGTCACATCCTAAGTAGATGTAGGATGTGCAGCCCAGACCACTTGGTGGACAAGTTACTGCAATAGAGTAAAAAGTGCATGTGTTTGTAATACCGAATACTTCCCTATAGCCTTTTAAAAAATGTTCTATTTGAAAGGCAGTATGTAGAAAATAGAAAATAATAGCAGAGGGAGAAAAAGTTTGGAGTTCTTCCAAAGGAGAGGAGTAAGAGAATTTATATCCTTTGCTGTTAAGGGTCATGAGTCTTCTAAATGCCTGAATATTTCCAAAAACCATAAAGTAAAACATGTAGAACAGTATTGTTTAAAAACGCTAAACAACTTGACAGCTCAAACACATACAATAGACTGGAAAGAAAGCATATCCACAGTGCAAATAAAATAGCAATAGCTTTTCCATATTGAATAACAATTGTTGTTTACTCACTTTAATTCTGTTTCTGTGGATAAAGAGCCAGTAATCATGGCTGACATTTTAAAATGCATTAGCCTCTACATTAGTTACAGCTCCCTCTAAGTCAGACAAATTAAGGTCATGCAGTTACCCTTTGAAACTTGGGAATTAGGGGGTTTTTTATATGTGTTTCTCTTGGTGAGGTGATCTCAATTTACCACATAGCTCAGCCATTGCATCCAATTGTTCAATCAGGACTCAGTAGGTTCAGGTGCAGTGGTTCTGCTCAGCAAGAGTTCATGCAAATCTCTGTGACCACTGACTACTATGACACAGAAAAAAAGGAAAGAAGTGATAAGAAAGATATCCAAATACCAGGAGATAAAACCACCAATTCAGAAACGTTGAGTGTGTGAATCAACACATACAAGCACTCAGGGGCAACCATTAAACCGTAGCCAAAAAGCAGAGAGTAGATTTCTTTCATGGCTTTGCAAACAAGGCTGGGTGGCAGAGATACACAGCCTCTGTCAGGTTCAGCTCATCCTAGCTGCCGGTGGGGTCCTCACTGCCTTCCCCCATGTAACAAAATGCTTTGCACATGTCTGTGAGTGTCTTACCTCTCCATGTGATTTCTGCTTCTCAAAGGATGAGCCTAGGAAATGGGAGTTTCCTCCACTGGCAGTTTTAGCATTCTGAATTGCAAGGTCACTTTGAGCAAAACTATTCCTTCTTCCTCACCAAGTCTTCTGCATTTAACTCTTAACTCATACATTGAGCGTATGTAGAAGTTCTTACTGGGCTTTTTCCATCTATGTAGGTATAGACACTACCTAGAAAACACAGTGCAACGTGACACAGCCTGCTTTTGGAGAAGTAAAAAATGTTTCTGTCAGATCAGGTAACCTGGGGAAATGAGCTTCCTGGTTAGTTTGCTACATCAGGCTAGGCAGAAGGGTCTACACATGCCTGTATGCTCTGAGACGCCATCATCAGGAAATAAGATACAGTACTTAAAAGCAGTTCAGGTGATCTTCACTTCTACCAAGCCTCTGTTTTTGACAGTGCAGACATAAGGACTAATGAATATTCTGAATATTGTTTTGTGTAATCCTTCAGAGTTCCCTACCTTTGGAAGAGTTTTGCCTTCTGGCTTTCTGACATTGCCGACATAAGATAAATGTGCAAAGAAGGGAAGAGCAGGCTTTGTCCTAACTCACATTTTGGAAGGAATGCTTATTTCAGCTTGTAATGATAATAGACTACATAAGATCTAGGATCCTAAGGATGACATGCTCTCTTCATTCAACATTAGCATAGGTGTTGTCAAGGTACATGTGGGCTACTTCAAAGCACTGTTATCTTACTGCATACGAAGGAAAAGGTCCTGGTAAATAGTGGAATAAGGGGAAGAACCGTGGCTTTATAGAGAAGGGAGAACTTGATCTCAAGTTCTGTGCAGTAGTCACCTCTGTGCAAAATTTTAACGCAGAAGACATGACAGTTTAGTACTTGATAAAATGGATACCAAATTTTAAGAACATGACAAATACTTTTTCTGCCACATATTACATATACAGTAACAAACACATTAGGTGACAATTAAAAAAGCACATTAGGAAAAGCTATCTTTGCACAACACAATGGCATTTTCTAAGATCATGGTCATAATACATTTGTTGAGTGACAGAAAACCAAACAACTGTGTATCATTTGACTTTTCATTTGAATCTAGAGGGTTTTATGTATCACAGATATCCTTTACAAAAGCTGGATGATGTGCCTTTGATCTTTGATCTGAACTAGGTCCTCCTAGTTACCTCTCCCTAAAAAAGGTGTGTAAGTTAAAATACTCTTTGATGCTGTTCCATCGCAGCATGGACAAAACCACACTACAAACAATGTGGCTGGCCATTGTTTCAGGAGCTAGGTAGGGTAAGCAAGGGAGCATAACCTGCAGGAAAAGACAGGAAAAGGAGTGTCACTTCTAGAACATCATAAGTGAGCAGAGAGGCAGAAATGACAGAATTTCAAAGAGAGGCAGTGAGAACAGGCGTAGGCAAAGATGTGTGCCAAAGAAATGGAAGGTGTTGGATAGATTTCAAGGGAGGTGAATAGCAAAAGCTGACACTGGTGGTGCATTCAAGCCCTCTTTAGAAAAGTTCTTTTAGAAAAGCACCTTCCTATTACCAAAGAAGCTCAGAAATGTAAGAACCAATAAACCAGGTAAGACATCTGGGAAAACCTTTCCTCCAGGTCAGAGCCTGCCCTCTTCATTACTAATTAAAGTTTGGAAACCATCTGGAAATAAATCTTTCAGGGGATGGTTGTCATGCTTAGATTCATCGATCCATCAGTAAAAAGTAAAATCATCAGACATGAGTATAGATGGTAGACTAAGGAAGAGTCAATATAGGAGTAGTGTCACCACACAAATGTGTAGGAGTTCTTTGAAGGAAACCATAAACTCATGGAAAGAGTGAAATCGTGTTTTAGTCTTCCAAAAAACTTTTTACAAGGTCCCAGCACTAGCAATGTCTGAAACGAATAGGGGAAAAAGCATCAGACCTATTAGAGAACAACAGTTGGTTTAACAAGAAACAGAAAAATATAAATAATGTGCAGGGATCAAGGCCAAGATCCATGGTGTTCAACACAGTATTAAAAGCAAGAAGGGTGCTTAGTGAGCTGATAGAACACTGATAGTTAACTATGAATCTGAAAATGAGTTCTTAGAATTGTAGAAGAAAAACATTTTAAGCAAGATTAAGTGGCAGATAACAGAATTTGATAAAAGCAAAACAATAGCTAGTTTATGTACAGTTTAGGTTGTAGTTTTCCCATGAGATGTCATTAAACTGAGAGCTAACTGGTACAGCATATTATGAATATCAAAGCTTAGACAAGCTTAAAAAGTAATTATGTAAATTCACAAATGAAAAGTCTGCCAGTATTAAGTACTGATTAGAGCTTTTGTCTCAAGGACAGTCTAATCCAAGGATGGATCAAATTGTGACAGATACCCCTGAAGCTTATCACTGTGTGCCTGCCATACTCTCATACCCTTTCTGGTGACATGCTAAGGGCAGCAGAAATATGCTGAATTTTGGTTGTTCCCTTACTTCAGGGTTAATGCTGCAATAATTACAGAAAAACTGCATAATACAGATTTATTTTTTTCAAGATTGTGTTTGTCAACACACAGGACTAAAAGACTTTAGATCAAGAAAAGGTAAGGTATACTTTGCCCATTTTGTAATTTTTCCAGTGAAAAATAGCATCTAGAAACAATTTATATAACATAATAAGGCACAAATGGTTTTACTAGTGTAAGTATTTCTCTTTACCCATATCACTTTGTACTTTGGGGTTTTTGATGTAGAAGTAATAAATATTTCAGAAAGGAGAATTAAAATACTATTGATTTCCTTTTCTTCAATTATGTTTTTTATGTTAGAAGAGCTGTATTAGGGGTACATGCCCCAAAAGCCTATGCTTTTCCTGTGGTTGGGTAGCTGGCTATGGAAATGGTTTGACCCTGGTCAGCAGCCAAAAACCCACAGGTCCTCTCACTCCCTCTGCTTCCCTGTGAGACATGGAGGAAATGGAAGGCAGGGAAAAACCATTCTGGCATCAAGACAGTGACACTTTAATCGGGGAAAGCAAAGGCTGTGCATGCAAGCAAAGCAAAACCAGGAACTCATTCCTTTCCTACCATTGGTGGGCAGATGTCCAAATGCTTCCTGGGAACCAGGGCCTCAGCATGTGTAACAGCTGCTTGAGAAGGCAAATGTCATGTCCTCTGGCATATCTCATATCCCTTCTCGGAGGTTTTATGGGAGAGAAGCATGCTCTGTGGGATGTGGGAAATAAAGGGAATGTTCCTTTGGTCAGCTGGAGACAGTTGTCCGGGCTGGGTGGCTTTCTCATGTCATGCCCACCCTGAGTTTACTCTCTGGGGATTCAGAGCAGGAAAGAGAAAGCCTTGACACTGTGTGACACTGTGTTCAGCTGTGGCCAGAGGACTGCTGTGTTATCAACACTTTTTCAGCCACAATTTTGAAGCAAGCACTGTGTGGGCTGCAGTGAAGGACACTGACTCATCCCAGCCAGACCCACTACACCAGTATTTTACAAGGCTGAGCCTCCTTTCCAACACTGACGCTGAAACAAACCACAAAATCTACTTTTTTCCTATACAACCGTCATAAACTTATCAAGTTTGTTGACTACTGAGTAAATTTCTAGCAGGACTCAAAAAGCCAGAGGCCTAAGTAATGAGAACAATTGTTTAACCAATAAATTTTGCCCCCCTTCCACTGAAAGTGTCATATCAAATATACCACTTTTAAAGCATATATTATTCAATAGTTGGCAAAAGGTAAGGTAAATGTACTTCCCTTGGGATTTTGCAGTTTTTCAATTATTTCAATTCAAGTATTTGCCACTGGTAATTTTCAAAATTTGAGGTGTTTCTAGAAGTAAACACTTTTGATACAAGGTGAAGCAGCAATATAGCCAGATTTAAGGCTGTTATTTGCTTTTCTATCTATCTGCCACAGATCTTAGCAGAAGATTAAATCTAACCTTCTACTTTCAGGTCTGGCTGGGAGATTGATCCTTGGTCCATCATATAGTGTAAAATTTCATAATTACCTTTCTGTTAATCAGTCTGCACAAAAAAGAGCTAAATTTTCTATGTATACGGGAGGAAATCAAGCAGAATAAACTTCTAATAATTTTGTGTATAATAATTCTAATGATCCAAGATTATAATTTCTTTAAATAAAATGATTCATAAAGGAAAATTAACTCATGTTGCACAGTGCTTTGAGGACATACCTTGCAAGTAGGTATATATTTATACTCTATCTGATTAGAGTTGGATCAGAGTAAAGGCACCTAGAAAAATATGTCTTGACATTGCTCTTTTGGAGAAATGAAGAACTACTTCTGCAACAGTAAAAAGGTACCAAAATTCACTTGCTCCCGCAAGCCTGAGTAACAGATGACTGCCAACCTCTGCAAAGGAAACTCCTGTAGCACGATGCTGAAAGCTACAAAATGGTACATGGTAAACTCCATGCCCCAAAATGCAGGGAGCAAGTGAGGCAGCTGGGAAGTTATTTTAACAGGGGGAAGCCTGTCAGGAAACATGAAACAACACTTGCTGTGAATTATTTATTTAAACTACTGGGCAATTAAAGAAAAAATACCAATGAAGGAAATCCTACATCCTGTTTATCAAAACTTGATAACTGAAGTAAAAATACTGCTTCCCTATCGCCACTGTAGCACTAACAATGGTGAAGAAATAGCTGATAGCACATGCTGTCTCTCAATTTCCTACTAAAATAGTCCAGTATCAATTAAAGAGTCATTCATTATTGCCACTGAATGGAAGGGATCACAGAAACATGGTTAAAAGACAAAAATGCAGCATAGGATGAGACACGGTGCAGTGGTTTTACTGAAAGAGATCAGACAGATACTGTTTCTGAAAAGAATATAGCAGAAGAGATTTCTGGAAGCAGACAATATTAACATAGCATTTGAAAAAAAAATCCTGTAAATGGGAGTGAGATTTCCATTCAGTGGTTCGGTGAATAATTTGAGATCCCCAAGGGGAAAGATCTATAAGGTACATCTGGCTAAAATTAAGGGCAATGGCAAAGCACCAGCATATTGAACTAGAAGATTAATCGTGGTCTGTTATTTGGTTATCAATATACTACTGACATTGATTGATTGCTTTACTTTTTCTTTTGGGGAATATTTGTAAACACTGACATGCCCAACCACACAACTTTGGAAAAAGTGAGGTTCTAGTTTATTTAATTTTGCCCCTTTTTGTTATTACATCAAGTCAAGTTAAAGCCATTTGGCTGAGTTATTAAGTTCCAGGTCATGTTTAAAAGAATAGTATTTTTCCATTGCAGCAGTTCATAAGCTCTCAGTTAGTGTAGAGGTACAGAACTGACACAGCTGAGTCGACCAACCAAACCCCATCTTGCTCTATTTCCCCTGCTCTCACCACCAGTTATATTCATCAATGCCAGTGCTGATAGGTAACATTTCAGTCAAGGATATCTTACAGTGGCTTTCTAAAGACTTCTAGCAAATTCAGTACATAGGAAGAATAATAGAAAGTTCGTTCTAACTAGATAATCCTGGAGTGTTTAACACTCAGCAGCCTAACCTGTCCATCCATTTTCAGACTGTGGAAGAAAATGGGCACTGGAGTTTGGCACCTGTGTCACAATCTGTGGAACCCCACGTTGCATGAGGAGCTCAGTCTGTGTCACATGAAGCACTTCTGTGCCTGCCACATAGCGCTAGGACAAGGTAATGATGATACCATTACCACTCATCTCTAGAGATCTTTACCTTCTCCGGTTCCCTAGGTAATGAATATTCACTAGGGATTAAAAAACGGTTGGAGCTGATTTATTTAGCTCAGCCCAATTCGAAAACGCCGCTAGCCAAATACCAGCAGTAGAGTATTACGATTTTCAGCATTAGGCGGTTCAATGGTATCGGTAGAAAGCAATTAGCTATCAATATTTTAAAAGCAAACACAGACAGCAGGAGATACAATAATTGATCTCTCGCCATGCCTGCACTACCTACAGGAGTGTTGGCGAGTTGTGCAAATCTTCCTTTCGGCCGGAAGGTGTCACTTTCTCACCGTTGTTCGCAGGTTTGGGACGAGCTGCTGTCAGCCCGCAAAGCCCCGCAGTGCTCCGAGCCCTGCGCTGGGAGCGGCGGGCGCTCCGGGATGCTCTGAGCACCGGGATACCCTGAGAGCCGGGATGTCCCGGGAACCGGAATACCCTGGGCACAGGGATACCCTGAGAACCGGGATACCCTGAGAACCGGGATATCCTGGGCACAGGGATGTCCTGAGAACCGGGATAGTCGGGGCACAGGGACGCCCTGAGAACCGGGATACCCTGAGAACCGGGATATCCTGGGCACAGGGATGTCCTGAGAACCGGGATACTCGGGGCACAGGGACACCCTGAGAATCGGGATACCTTGGGCACAGGGATGTCCTGAGAACCGGGATACTCAGGGCACAGGGACACCCTGAGAATCGGGATACCTTGGGCACAGGGATGTCCTGAGCACCGGGATGTTCTGAGCACCGGGGTACCCTGAGCTCAGGGATACCCTGAGCACCAGGGCTTCAGCCACCAACCTGAGGCACACTGCTGAGCCTGCTGACAGCAAAGGCAAAATGGCACTCAAACTGCAAGTGTGTCCATAATTCTCATTTTGGATACTTTTAAGGCATGTTGCTGTTTCCTATCTGAGAATTAGGTAATATTCCTAAATTTCTACACCGATTTTATTAGCCCATTTTCTTTCTGCCAGCATTTGGCAACATGCACATCACATGGGACAGGACTCCTTTCTGTATAAAGAATTAAGTTGCTTAAATTGTTGAATAATTGTGGGGTTTTTAAAACTACAGGAGAGAGTGCTGCTTCTGACAACTAACAGATGACAGGGAAGCATGAGACCAAAGGCAGCAATGCCACTGAGAAGTGAGTGGGAGGTTAGAGAAGAACAACAGCAGCAGTGGATTCTCAGACCTGATGTTTTCTTTCCTAAATTTCAGTCAGCCTCCCAGCTTAGACACCTATTTATCCTACTCCATCTGGCTTTCATGAAGAGACACAGAGAGATGCATCCAGTATCAGCTCAGAGTTGAGGCAGACATAAAGTTGCCGTCTGTCTGTAAGGCAGCCTGAGCTAAAGGACTTATCCTAGTTCAGCATCACAGGTAAATGACAGCACCAGGATGAGTCTGGACTGTCTCTTCTGTACTGGCTTTTTTCAACAAGGAAGGACAAGGATGCAACACTTGAAACATCAGTTTATATTGGTTGTAAAAGGTGTAGATCTCTTTTTCCCTGGCAAGGCTCTACTTGTGTCCACAACTGTTTTCCAGCATCACAGATTTTATTCAAATGAAAGACTCTGTGAGTAGCAGATCTGTGCAAATATCCTTGCAAATGTTCTGGAGAGTAGCAGTTTTTAGATAATCACCTTCTGCACAGCCTTCACACACTCTCCCTGTCAGATCCTATTAGAATCACTGTGAATAACACCACTGTGCTATTCCAATATTATAGCTCACTGTTGTCAACCATGTTAGTTCATAACACACTGTGCCAGTACAAAAGACATGACCTTCCAGATTGGAGTTAATGAAGCATTAGGCAAGCACAGTAATTCTATAAAAGCAGAAATATGTAACATATATAATATATGCAGAAAAATCACTGCTTGCCTGTTATGCTTTCATTTATTATGGTACATAGCAACAAAATGGCTCCCTATATTTCAATTTAGGAACAACAATAAAGTTCACTGAGTATGCTTGGTCCTTTCCAATGTGATAAAAAGAGTGGCAAATTCTTTCTCTAACTCATACCTATATTGAAAGGACATTAGAGAGCTCTTGTAATTCACTATTTATCTTAAATAGTGTGTAAAAAAAACAAAAGAAGACCATTGTTCCTATGCAGCATATTAAATGCAAGATTTTCGTTACTTTTCTGTAGAGAATGAGGATATCTATTTTATAAGGTACAATAGGTCAAATCCAAAAAGTCCCATCAGCATACTCAAAATGTATTTAGACCCCAGAACATCCCACGTAGGGAGGCTGTAAAATGAGAAAACCAAAAGTTCCTAAGGAGCTCTAGGGAGTTCTTTCTTTCAGAGAAAGATAGCAGCTCCAAGGGGCTGCCAAAATGTGGCCGCTTTGCAGCTGTCTGAGTTCGTAGGAAAATAAGCTGTTATTGTGTGTACAGTGCCTGGCTTAATTTGCTGACAACTGGGCAACATCATTATACCAATGTATATAATGTGAACTATGTACATTTTCTAGTTCCTTGGCTAAGAATGTGGTATTTGAAACATCGTTATGTCAATCTATATTATGTGAACACCATATATTTTCTACTGCATTGACTAAGCATGTGTTATTTGAAATAAATCTTGATTATTTTAGCTTTATTTGGGCTTTTTTTTTAGTCTGCAATGTCTCTGGTTCTAAATTTTTTTTTTTTTTTAAGTTTGCTTTGTGTGCATTCTTCTCAGTCCCTTGAGGGACACACAATTCCTTTCCTATCTCAAGATCTTTAAAACCAAGTCTAAATTTCTGGAAGAAATGAAGACAAAGTGTGGTGCTTTTTTTTTTTTTTTTTTTAATACAACTTTTGACTTGGCTTGGGATGAGTATCCTGGTTAAAGGTCAAATACACTCTCTTCTGGCAAGGAATTGAAAGTCACTGCCAGAGTCTTTTCCTCCCTTCTTCTTACAAACCCACTTGTAGCAATCTCAATGGAACAAACAAAAAAAAAATTAAACTGGTTGTTTTAACTATTTAGATAATTTAGATGTCTATCACTTTAAATACAGAAAATATTTCTTTGTAGCTAATATTGATGAAAAGTGGAAAATTGACAAAGCAAGTTAAAATGCATTCAGAATATGTATTTTTAAAAAAAATATGCATTTTATAAGGTGAATATTGTAGGACCATACTTTGTTCTTAGATATGAAATATATTCATATTTTGTTTCCATTAATTCCACTAAACCCCAGGTTTGCTCTGCCAGGTCTTATCTAGCTAAATACGTTGTTCATAGAATAAGCTCTCCTACCTCCTGTTGGTATCCCAAATATAATCAGATATTACTGCCTTTTATCATATGTCTACATGGGGATTTTGTTTTTCACTGGTGATTAGGCCAGGCGGAGGTTAATGAGGAACAGTGTGCACAGAATGTGACCTTGCAAAGCTGTTTTATCCCCCAGCAGCTCACAGAAAACAGTCCTTTCTAGTTTGCAGTGAGTCATTAATTTTAGCTGACAGACCTGAAGGCAGCACAGACATTAGTGTGCAGCCTGCAAGCCACCTCTCTCTGCTGACCTAACCAATGAAATCACTCTAATTTCTACTGTCTTCTCCAATTTACCAGCAGTTCAGAAAAAGTCCTCCTCATCCCCAGAGACCCCTTTTCAAAATGACCCAAATCTTACAGCAGTATCAAATCCTACAGCAGTATGCTTGTAATGGACTCCCAGCTGTCCAGCCTAATATGCAAGAACAGTAATTAATATTTTATATGATTCATCAGCAATTAAAGAGGGAAATATCAAACTGGTAATCATTTATTGAAGAGAAGCTGAAGTTGCTCACAGGCTTGAGGTTTTGGGTTGGGATTTTTTTTTATACTGTTGTTTCTCCATCAAGAAACAGAAATTGAACAATGAATAAGGGACTTTCACCATCATTCTGTCATTTGCACCACTCTCTCTTACAAGTCCTGATGTCTTGTATTCTCTTCCTCGGTGTCCCACCAGGTATCATATTATCTGTAGGAAAGCTTTAATAAAATTTCAACATTAATATGCATGAGACTCACTTCAGGTAGCACTGACAGCTACAAGAAGTAGCATACATTGATTACACCACAAGATTGATAGTTTTCTCAATCCAAATGAATCTGAAAAGGATGAGCTGTGACAGGAAGCTGAAATATCAGAATGAGGTCATAATTTTCTGACTGCAGAATCAAAGAAGCAAGATCAGCTGACAGAGATTCATTTAATCAGCAAGGGTTTAGATACAATATTTCTAAGTGTCCATATCAAGTTGTCTCTCTCTGTTTTTCCTGTTTGTACTTCCATTTCACCATTTTCTTTTTCAGTCTGTGAAAACTGGAGTTTTGTCTCCATGGGAAGCATTGTATTATTTCAGTGTAGATAGGGCAGTAAGAACAGGTGTGCCTTGTTACAGGTCAGGAAGGAGAATTAGACTGTGGATAGTGTCAGTTCCCAAAGACAGAGGTTCCTTTTTCCTTATTTGCTTCTGCCCAAATTAAACAGATTAACGTAGTTTAAATGGATGTCTGAGTTCATCTCATTGACAGCTCTTGCAGTTATGTATTTTGAATATGGCAGCAGGAAGTTTCCAGGTATCACTGTCCTCAGTATTTCCCAGTAGAAATCTTAATGTGCCCCGTGGAGGTCTAGGTCGTTCCTAACTCACCACAATGAAATTTTCTGTAAATTCCTTTGAGACATATAACCAAAAAGAAGACATTGCAACATCCAGCGCGGGGGTGCTAAACCCTCCTGCAGGTCGAAGCTGGTTGCATTTCTGTGAAGGCAGCAGAAGCTGTGACACCTGGCAATGCTGCTGTGTAGTGGAGGTATCCTGAGACACCATGGGCTGCTACAAGCAGGTGCCATGTCCTGGTCGTTTGTTTATGATGTCCCTGTCCCTGACTGCTGCAGCTGGGGCTGGGTAGGAGGCTCATGGAAGTGCAGGGAGAAGGGAAAGAGGAGGTCTGGCTTGAGTGATGATATACAGAGCTGTCTGCTTCTCTGAGCAGGAAGATGAAAATAAAGATGATAGAAACAAGTCTAATGAGTCTGCATATACTCTAGTTCTACAATGAATAATGATGTTCTTAACCTTTACCTTGGTGGAAAATGTTTATTTTATGCTTTTAAAGCTTATCTGTAATACACATCTTTTTTTCTTAGGGAGCTCAGTACATAAAGCTATCCTGTATTATTCTATGAGTAAAAACCAGTTTGTGAAGTGTCTGAAAATTTGTGGTTCAGGCTTCTGCCTGAAAATCTGCAGTTCAGGCTTTCTTCAGGATTCAAGGACTAAGACTGCAATATCATAACATAGGGTACCATACAGGTAAATTTGTCCTGAGAAGGGTTAACTCAGCCAGTTTGCAAATGAGAAAAACACGGAAGAAAGCCTGAGACTCTGGGCTCCTGCAGTAAGGCAGGGTGCATGCAGATGCTCAGGATCAGAAGACCTAGCTGCTGCAAATGGGATGGTCACACCTCCCTGTTTCTAATGTGACATTTCCTGATCCACCAGGTCAGGAAATCAATCAATTTGTTTTGCAAGGTTAGTTTTCTAAAGTGTCTGTGAACTGATTCACAAGGGCATTGGTCTCCAAAGTGAGGTGCACACACAGGACAGTCCTGGTTTTCAGATTTGGGAGGGAAATATTTTTGTATTGACAATAAAAGACATTTTTAAAAATCATCCCAAAATTTATTTTAATCTTATTCTTTTTAATATCTATTTTTGTGCATGCTTTATAGTGTGCATAATAGTACAACAGTAAATATATGTGAATTATTAAAAAATAAATATATATAGGGGGTGTGCTCAAAACCTTTTTAATGATGGAGTGTGTGATCAAAAATTTTGAAGACTGCTGCATTAGGGAATCAGCTGATGAAAATCAGGGTAATGAAGGTGCAATCCATGTGCAGGGGTTGGCACTCCTCTTAACAGTAGCCGGCTAGGTCAGCTTAGCAGCACTGTCAAATCAGTCCTCAATTGTGATAGTCAGGTTAGCAGAACAAGAAAGAAAAAGAGAAGCCGTATCTGTGGCCTTGACTTTTGAAATTACAGACTTCTCAGAGGCAGTAACCTCTAACAGAATAGCTTGACAGACATGTAGAAAAAACAGTCTCTTACATTGTTACAGCATAAATGGCTTCAGCAGGTAAGTCAAAGATTTTAATAGTATTTATGCAAATAGGCTTTCAAATGCATCTTTATTTCTAAAATAATGATGTTTATTTAATTTCAAGCTCTCAGGCATCAGATCACACGTACCTATGTGAACATTATAATTCTCTCCTCTCTGGCCTGGATCTACTACACTTAGAGTGCCAACTATAGTAACAGGATCAGGTATCTAATTTAAAATGCTTACCACTGTTATCCTCCTGAGTTGTATTTAATAGCTTGGCTGAAGGAATCACCATATGAACTGCAGTTTTAAGAAGACATAATAACATAAGAATCTACTTGATGGCTTCACAACACTTTATGAATGTAATTTTCCACCTGAACAATACAACTGAAATTGAAAATATTAGGCAAATAACTATGTAAAAAGCTAAAGCTGAAAAAAAGACTAATACCTACATAAATATCTAGGAAAACCTAAGAAATAATACAATTAGGTGAGTAGTAAGAAAAGGGATTTTTCTGTATATTGAGAAACCGGCATCTGTATTTGGATTTGTAAATATTCTAGCTGTTGCCAGACTTACAGATAGGTTAAAATTTATCCCATTAACTTCAAAATCTTGGAAGAAATAATCAGTAATGGCAAGCTGTATTTGCCAGATGAGACATTCTAGTGTGGAAAATTCTCATTATAAGAAAGAGCAATGTTTGCTGCAGTAATTCCAAAGGGCAGTTGTGTTTCAAAGACATTACTGTCAGCATCTACGCTTCACAAGCAAGTGACCTGGCAGAGAGAGGAGCACATGTTGCTAAAGGGATTTTTCAGTTAAGAGACCTCAAATTAAGCGTGCTGGCAGCTCCTGCATCAGCTAGAGGAGCATGCCCACTTTAGGGGTCAACAGTCCAAAAAATTCTGCAACCTTTAGAAGGCAATCATCATCTAAGATACCCTGGATAAAAGACTATGATGCTAATCTCAGTTTTTATGGTTTCTTCATTTTTGTAATAGCTTACAGAAAGTAAAGACACAGAAACTAAAATGACAAACCAAAACCACGAGAGTGCTGATCCCAAGGGCTGCATAGATCGGGGTCCATCTAGCGCATTATACATGCTCTAATACCTGGCTGTAGTGGATGCCTAAGGAGGAAAATTAGAACAGAATGAACATACAGTAGTTTTTTTTCAAGTGCACTTTTAACCTTCAAAAAATGCAGGTCTAGGGCTTACTGACTGAATGCAATGTCTCTGTATTAATATCTTGCAGAGGACTTTCTTCCCATTACTTTGACCATAAACAACCTGAATCCATGCAAACTTTCTTTCTCCATAGCAGCTCATGGTGCTGAAGTTCTACACTTTAACTGGACACTATGCAAAAGACCTTCTCCTTTGGTTTGTTTTCAACCTTCCTACAATAGCTTCATGCAACGCTTTCTGGCACGTACAATGGAAAATAAACTGTGCTCATTCTCACACAATTCACCCTCACAAATTCACAAACACACCATATGCCCTCCATAGGCCAGAGAGTTTTAGGCTACTTAGCTGTCCCTGGTATACCCATTCTGGGTTTCTCCCAGTGAGAAAGTATTTTGAGTAGAAGTATTTACACTTCAGTGCAGAAGTGACTGGTAGTAGGATTTGCTGGAGACCTGTATGTTGAAATTTGAGACCTGGAAGTTGAATTATGAATGGCACAAAGGAGGCAGATACAGAACAATTATTTGTAGTCTCTCCCAGTATCAAAATTAGGGTCACTCTAGGCAATTGCATTTAAGTTTTTAGACTTCTAGATGCAGGATATTGAGGATGTTAAAAGCTTAGGCAGGATCTTTAAGAGCTGAACAAATATTTGCCCAAGAAAAATACATCAAGATACTATATCTGAAACAAATCTTTAGTTATGAACATGGGGAATATACCCTGGGGAATTGCTACACAGTCTTCATCCCTTCCTCCTTCTCTCTCCTCGGTATTTGCCAAGATTTATTGCTTTGTCAAAAGATGAAGAAGATGCTAAGACAGAAAGCTATACTTGCACCTTTTGTGGTTATTTGTCTGTCTGGTTCTCTCAAACAGTTATTTCTTTTGAAAAAGAAATATCTTTTGATTACCTGTGTTTCAGGTTATGGGCCCTTTGGGCTCTCAAATAATTTTTAACGACCCATATGAGTTTTGTAAATAGTGATTAACTTTGACTGGTTTTCTCTTGTTTTCATAAACTGAAAACAAGATGCTAAAAAAATGCTAAACCAAAACAGGCATGGAGCAAAAGTACTGATGAACTTATCAAGGGCAATAAATGTCAGGACCTAATGCATCATAATTTTCTTGCTCATTTTTGACAATGGTAGGCAAAACCATCAGTAAAGTTGAAATAATAATGAAGTAAATAAGTTGGAAACTATGTCCTATCTATGCTATACACTGTGTCTTACCAAGTTTATCTCAATAGGAGGGAGATCTTTCCTAGCTAGAAGGGTTTATGTCAGAGAACTCTTTTTATATGTCCCTACTGAATCATTAGACAACCAGATAGATCTTACAGATTGAAAGGTAGTAAAGAAGAAATTAAACAGAGATTGTAAACATAATCCTTTAGTCTTCTTCTTTTTTTTTTTTTTCCCAGATTTTGTTTTAATTCATTTCAGTATGAAGGTTAGACTTATACGCTTTGAAGGGCAGACAATATTTTGATGCTCTTTGCAAAAACAACGAAAAAACAGTAAGTCTTCAATTTATCTCTCCTTACAGTTCTGCAACTAGGACAGTAAATTGTCTAGACGTTTACATTTTTTCTGTCTTTCTTTTAGAATTACTGTGTGACTCAAACTCAAAAACAGAAGCAAACTACTTCAAATCAAAGACCTGTTTAAAAGGAGATGATGATTTATAGAAACTGAGTCATACTTTTTGTCTTGTTTCTGACAAACAGATAGAGCATACTATCAACATGTCTGGTAGTTCTGAAGAACTAAATATTTTAATAAGACTCCCCTATTATATTCTCTTTATTGGGAAGTGTAAGATGATGAGGTAAGAAATCTGAGAGGAAGATTACTGATGGCTAAATGACCTTGCAAAAACACTTACAATCTTACCATGAAAAAATGCAAAGAGAAGGCCACTTCAGAAAGACGTTTAGCTAAATGACAAAGAAGTTATTTCATAACAAGTAAATAATTCTCCTCTCATAATTTCTCAGTGGTAAGCAATAGGTAAATAATCTAGGTGTGAGAAGTGCCTTTATTTATTTATTCAGAGAAAAAAATTATAGCATATAATGCAATTTATATTGAAAGGATCTGTCTGATAGGAGACAATAATTACAATATAATTACTTTTCAATTAATCCCATTAATAGACAAATAAAATGAACATGATTTGCACTGAACAGATTAATGGTCAAATGTAAACAGGCTGAAGCTTCTGCTAAAAACAGCTATATTGGAATAGACTGTGAAGGCTGAAGGCTTTCTCTGGAAAGATAGCATAACTAGAAATATTTCTGAAATACAGAAAAACTGTATGAACTTTAGAAATGGAGTAACATAAATGTTATTAAGTGTGCAAATGAACACATAGGGGCTAAAAGATGTAAGAAAGAGGAGTAAAGATGTCAGGTCAGGTGACAGCAAAGCTATAGAAAAGCCAAAGATCAACTCTGAATAATTCAGGTCAGATTCATTCATGAGAAATAAGGAGGTGTTTAAAAAAAAAAAGGCCTCACATATTCTCATGATTATTCTGAAACATTCACCTTAAATACTTACAGAGATTTGGTCACAAATTCACATAGTTTCTAGATTATACTTGTCTTTATCTCACAATCATATTTTCTAGGGATACAGATATTTTTCAGGTTTTTTGAAGTAAAAGAAAAAATCTTCCAAAACTATACCAAAAGTGTTAAATATTGTAACAAGCAATTGGTTCTAGAGGCAAACTCAGTAAGAGAAGCATTTGTTGCAGACATAATTACAATAAAATTATCAAGCTAAGATAATGTATTTCAGAAGCGCACAAATTGGTTTACAAGTACTTTTATCTGTTACATTCCTAACTCCCTTTTTGTAGCTGATTAAGGTATTTATTTACAACAAAGGATAATATGTATTTAATATACATGTATACTTAAATATATATATCTTTAAATCTATCTACCGTCTTCTGTATCACTGGAATAAGATTTTAGTAATCTACTTGGTCATCTTGCTGAGGACAAGGTTTTCTTCTAAACCATTTCATGAAAATACCAGTTTTTTGATTATATAATTCTGACTTCAAGATTGCTTCATATCTCAAACCAATTGCCAAAGCACAGAGAATATTTTTAACTTTCGAATGCACAAGTTATGGAAATGTCACATGTGAGTGCACACACAGACACATAAAAATCACCAGCAGATCTCTAATTCAGTCAGCAAAACTATGCTGATTTACTTGTGAAAATGAAAAGACACACGCCAAATATAAAATTTCATTGCCTCTGTACAGAGGGCAAAAACCTCAAGTATGCACTGTGTCCTGGGCATTTTCCAAGCTTCCGGCTGGAAATATAGTGACGATAAATGGCTCAATCTAATTAATTAAACAATGTGACAATGTTGATTCCCAATGTATGTTAGAGGTACAATATCCTGAAGTTATATGCTAAGCAAACAGAGATGTGAAGGAAAAACAAGGAGTGGGTGACTGCTTTACTCTTCCAGTGCAGTTTCTTCCGTACAATATAGAGCAGAGTCACAGAAGAATTTGTGAGAAATCACAAATCCTTTTGCAAGCATGTTACCATATTTCCAGTATCTGTAATGAATCACATAAAAAGCTGCCACTGATCCTGAGTATCATTCCACAATTTAATTCCCTCTACACCACAGAACTCACACAATATTTCCAGTGTCTGTAACGAATCACATAAAAAGCTGCCACTGATCCTAAGTATCATTCCACAATTTAATTCTCTCTACACCACAGAACTCACAAAATGTAAAAGCAGCTGAAGTACAGTGCCCACTGGGGAGTGGGCATGGGCAAAAGCCAGTTGCCAAGCTTTTCATCCATGGAAGAGGTCACTGCGTCCCAAGTGGCTATCCAGAGACGGTTCATCTGTGATTCCCCACCATCATCCAGATGGCCAGCACCTACAGCCTCTGACAAACCACGTTCCAAATGGCTGCTCCTGTGCATAACCAGCATACGCCTCTCTGCACGATCTGACACAGTGCTGGAATCCTTAGAAGCAAGCCCGTTTGGGACTGTTACTCATCTAGTAAAGCAAGGTTGCTAGACATAAACAATTGAGGTTTTATTTTCTTTTGCTAGAAAGTCTGTCAGCATACATGACTACCTGCTAAGGACTAGGTGTTCTTGTTTTCAGTTGTCTTAGGTTACATGGAAGGTGTAACCAAAAGTATGCGTTCTATCACCATCTTCATAAGCTGTTAAAAACAGGTGGGGCAGTGTTCTTTATGTTCCACATGACTCTGCCCTGATAACACCATCGGGGGCTATCTCTGCTAATGAGCCATCAAGGTATCCAGCAGTGACTCATAAGATAACCACAGCCCATTGTGAGATGCCCTGCCCAGAGGGGAGGAACTGAACATTCTTACCTGCATATAAGCTGAGACCCTGGAACACCGGGGTACTGTTTCCACTGGATTCCCAGAGGAGAAGAGCTCAAGAGCCACCAGAGCCTGGAGAGACCTTTCCACAAGATTGCCACTTCAACAAGAGCACATCCGTCACTCCAACGGGACTGCAGCCACCATTTAACTGGACTGCTACCACCACCCTGACAGGGTGCAGATTGTATTCTGACTTTGTCAGTTTAAACCGTTGCTTCCGTATTATTGCCTTGTTCTAAATATTAGAAAAGAACTGATATTTCTTTTTTTTTTTTTTCCCACATATCTTTTGCTTGAGAGATGATTGATTTCAAAGTTGTAATAATTTGGAAGGAAAAGGGGTCATATTCCCTATTCCAAGGGAGGTTCCTGCCTTCCTTGGCAGACACCTGTCTTTCAAACCTAGACATCAGTGCAAAACTTCCCAACATTTAAATTACGGTAAATTAACTATTTATTAAGTTTTATATCTGCATCAAGATATATATCACTCTTTCGATTACATTTACTAAAACAACTACTTGGAACACTTTGGAAGGTGATGGAATAACCATTCCATGCACATGAAGAACAAGGAGCTGACTGGGACTTGTGCTGTGCTTTTAAACCAGTTGGAAATTAAACTCCAAGCTACTTCTTCCCTTCCCCCCAACTCCTTCTAGTGAGAAAGGGACAAAAAGGCAGAAATCACAGGCTGAGATAACAATTTACTAGAACAACAGCAATGAGATGAGGAAAACAAAGAATAACAGCAACAATACTAATAACAATGGTGTATAAAATAGGGTGATTACATGTAAATTACATGCAGAAGACCAACCAGCCCATTGTTACTGTGGCCAAAGACATATGGCTTCCTGAGACACTGGAGAAAATGGCAGATGTCACCATAGCCAAAGTCTTTTTCCCCCAAACCCAGGACAATGAAAAACAATGCTGAAAAACCTCTAAGCAGGATGACCCACACCATTCCACCCCTCCACTATGTTCACTGCTTTTCTCCCCCAGAAAAAAGGAGCAAAATGTCAGCAGTCCTGTGTCACATCCATTTTTCCTTCCACCCGAAATCATGCACTGTATTGTTGTATTGAATAACAACCTAAACATGCCTGTACTGCTCTGGGCTCCTCAGGCAATTGCAAGAAAATTAACTCTGTCCTATCTGAAACTGGGACAACTCACCAGCATAGATTCACAAAGAAGTCCTGCTTGCCCAGCCTGATAACCTGTGATGAAATGTCTTGACTTTGTAGAAATGGGGAGACCAGCAGATTATTTCCCCCTTGACTACCTAGATTTCATCAGTGTTTCTAACACTGTCTCCCATAAAATCCTCACAGAGAACCTGCTGAAGTATGGGTTAGGGGAACAGGGTGGGCTGAAAGGATAGGCCCAGAAGATTGTGATCAGTGGCACGAAGTTTAGTTGGAGGTCAGTAACTAGAAATGTATCTCAGGAGTCCACACTGCATTTGATGCCATTCAATATCTTCATCAATGACCTGGATGAAGGAGCAGAGGATACCCTCAGCAAGGCTGCTGATGATAGAAAACTGGGAGAAGTGGCTGATATGACAGAGGATTGTGGTGCCACCCAGAGGGACCTTGATGGGCTGGAGAAATGGGCTGACACAAACATCAATAAATACAACAAAATCAGTGCAAAGACCTCAGACAAGGCGGAACAACTCCAGACACTCCTATATGATAGGGGTCTAACAGCTGGAAAATGACTTTGCAGGAAAGTACCTGGGGATCCTGGTGGGCACAAATTTGAACAGAAGTCATAAATATTCAACCAATGTTTGCAAGTTGGCATGAGAGCAAGCAAAGGCACTTTAGCTTACTGAGTTGGAAGAGAACACACAGGGGAAGATGAAAGGGAAAGCGTCTTGAGGTATGGAAGGGCAGCTGCCATTAAAATCTAACTTTTATGAGCTTTCCAAAGGGCACAAGATCCCACCAGAAGCCTGTCTGCTTCAGTCACACAGCAGTACTTCCCCATTCAGTGACCAGTGTGTCACACAGGAAATATGTGAAGTGTCATGTTCAGAGAATTAAGTGAATGTATATGCAGATTAAGGAATATTATCCTTCTAGCATCTAGAGAATACCTTCTTTGTTTGTTTGTTTGTTTCTTTTTTGTTTTTGTTTTAGTTTTGCTTGATTGGTTGGTTGGTTTTTTGCTTTTTGTTTGGGGGGGTGGTTTGTTTTTGGTTTTGGGATGGTTTTTTTTGGCGTTATGGCTCTTCAGGAGATGGAAACCATGCTTCCTTCATTGCTGTTTTTATGTTTCACCCTGTTTCTCTTCTGAGAATAATGCCGATTTTTGTTCTCTTAGTTTCTGTAAGTAAGCTTGGTAAGATCTGATTTGATTTGTCCAAAACCATAAGCTCTATGTGAATTATTTATTAAAAGTTTGCCTGTCCCCAATTAAAATAGAAAATTCATGATTTCTTAGAAAAATCAGCTGATTAGCTTCAGTGCCTGAAACCTGACCTTAAAATTTCTAGTCCTTGTGGTGATACTTTACATCCTAAAACAAAGTGAAAATCTTTGGATGCCTATGATAAAAAAATAAAATCTGATTTCTTGAGGAAAAAAAGAAAGGTGTTTTGGTAAGGGAGTTTGCTGCTTCCTAATTAAATGAATCCTCATATGGACACCTGGGGGCAGTAAGTCCTCACTGTCCGTCTTTCTAAATCATGCTTCTTACTTTCTCAGAGCAAGGCAAATAAAAAACCCTCAAAAAAGAAATTAATAAGTTTCCAATAGTCATTTTTCAAAAAGGATACAGAGTTTGCTGCAATCCCAGACACAACTACAGGCTGGAAGGAGAGGTGATTGAGAGCAGCCCTGCAGAGGAAAATTTGGCAGTGATGGGTGATGAAAAGATCAACATGAGCTAGCAATGGGCACTCATAGCCCAGAAAGCCTGGGCTGCATCAAAAAGAACGTGGCTAGCAGCTCAGAGAAGGTGACCTTTTCAGTTTAAAACTTATACTCTATGTCCTATTTAAACTGGCCCTGATAAAAAATGTGTCCCCATCTTTCTTATCAGCCCCCTCTAAGTACTGAAATGCTGCAGAGAGATCTCCCTGGACCCTTCTCTTTTCCAGGCTGAAAAACCCCAACTCTCAGCCTTTCCTCAGAGAAGAGATGTTCCAGCCCTCTAATGATTTCTGTGGCCTTCTCTGGACACACTCGAAAGGTTCACATCCTTCTTGTATTGAAAGGCCGAGGGCTGGATGCATTAATCCAGGTGATGTCTCACGAGAGCAGAGGATAAGGGCAGAATTACCTCCCTCAACCTTTTGGCTGCATTACTTTTGAGGCAGCCCAGAACAGACAATGATAAATGAAACTTAGCAAAAACCAAAAAAAAAGTAGAAAGACTAAAGACAGTTCATCATTGGAAACAGCCAAAACACATCTGAACAAGGCTCTTAGTAAGATACATAGTAAGATGACAAAATACATCTTACTGTAATCAGGTGTTGGACTAGATGGCTATATATGATCCCTCAGTTGTCCACTTATCATAATGGGAACATGCTGTCATAGCACAGATACACATCAAAATGTTAAGATCTTTAGATTATTCTGGTCAAGGCTTTATTAAAAGACATTGTTGAGAAGATTGCCAAGTCTTGAAATAACTCCTCGAACATTTCAACAACATAAACTTACTCTGTGCAAGGCACTGACCACTGCTGGCCTGGGTAAAAGTTCTGCAGATGCTGCCAGAACCCTGGAGACAGTGAGTGGCAGAGGAACCACTGTGCCAGCAGTGACAGAAAGTGCCAGCAGAAAGGGCCAGCAGTATCCAACACTGCAGGAAAAGGAGCACAGCCTCCAGGAGGGACATGATGATACCACTTAATTCCACACAACTTAGACCACATGTAGATACTGTGTCCCCTGATCTGGGGTCCCCACTTCAGGAAAAACAGTGACAGGATTAAATGAGCCCAGCAGAGACCCACCAGGAGGCTGAGAAAACTAGGCCACCTGCTCTGCAAGGAGAGCCTAAGGATGGGGGCCAGTTCTGCCTGGAGATGAAGGGCTTTGGTGGAACTTCAGAGCAGCCATCTCCTACCACAATCTTGCATGTTGGGAAGGCAAGGCCAAGCTGTCAACATGACAGACAGTGGGCAAACATTGAAACTAAAGAGCTTCACACTGGACATAAAGGAAAACTATTTTTACCCACGGGGACAGCCCAGAGTGTTGCAGGCTGCCCAGGGGCTGTGCAGTCTGCCTTCTAGGAGATTTTTCAAAACCAGGCTTGAAAAATCCCTGAGCCATAGGGTGTGGCCTCCTCAGTGATGCTGCTTTGAGCAGACAGTGGCACAAGTGGCTCATCCCATTCCTCTCCCCTTTGGGCCTTCCCCAAGACGTCTTTGTGGATGAGTCACTCATTTTCACAAGCCCCTGAACAACACCCCTCCAGAACATTTGTGCAACTCCAAATACCCTTGCCCCACATCCTGCAAAGCTTTCCCTAGATCTGGAGGCAGTGACCCCTGTCAGCTTACAACAGCCCTGCCCAGAATTTCTGTGGCTGACCTATCTTAACCCTGAAAAAAAGAATGTGCAGATCCTGGTCAGCACCAAGTTGAACACAAGCCAGAAACATGCTCTTGCCTCAAACAAGGCCAGCAGTATCCTGGGATGCATTAGGAGGCTTGTTGCCAGCAGACTGAAGGAGAGGATGTTTCCCCTCTCCTCAGTATTGATGAGGCTGCCACTGAAGCACTATGTCCAGTTTTGGGATATTCAGAACAAAAGAGAGATGTACACATTGGAGATGGTATCTGAGGGTAAGATGGTAAAGGGACTGGAAAATCTCACATAGCAGAAAAGGCTGAGAGAGCTCAAACTGTTCAACCTGCGAAGTTTTGGGAGAATTCCATGGAATTGAAGGGAGGGTGCAAAGACAACAGAGCCAGATTTTCATCTGGTGTGTGCTAAGACGTAGTGGGCACAAACTGAAACACAGGAGGCTTCTCCTGAACAGAAGGAAATATTTTTTTCCCTGTGAGCATGAATGAGCATGGAAACAGGTTGCTCAGGAAGGAGTCTTCACCCTTGAAAGTCCTCCTGTCTAAACAAGCTGTCTCAGAAGACTCTGAGATGAACTTCTGTTAAGCCAAGGTATCGTTGCAAGCATTCCTAAACCAGCAAGACCATGGAATTAGTGAAAAGAGAGGTATCCCAGCCCCTCTGTTGTATGCTTAATACGCGCTATCTCTGCAAGATAGACAGCGGGAGCGAAGAATCAAGGCCTCAGGGAGGACAAGTGAGAACAGGATGACATCATAAATCCATCAAACAAGTGAGAAGCAGAGGAGAATGGTACCATAAATTCCCCAAACAAGGAGATAACACATGAGCAAAAGGCTGATAAGGTCAAAGAAGAATTTTGCTTGAACTTTTGTGCTAACCTTTAGTCACTAGCTCTATAAAATACATGCCCATGGGCTGAGGTGTACAAAAGTGAGTAGCTGAAGGCTGAGGGTATGCTGGCCTGGCCCTGTGGGTTCCTCACAGGTTGATAAGAGACTGGAGCATTCCCCTTGTAAAGAAAGGCTGAGCAAACTGGGTCTGCTTAGCCTCCAGAAGAGACGACTGAGAGGGTACCTCATCAATGCCTATAAGCATCTGAAAATACAATGTCAAAAGGATCCAGCCAGGCTCTGCTAGGTGGTGCCAAGCAATGGGGCAAGAGGCAACAGGCAGAAGTTGGAACACAGGAAGTCCCACCTGAACACGACAAAGAATTTTTGGACTGTGTGGATGAACACATACTGGAACAGGTTGCCCAGAGCAGTAATGGAGTCTCCCTCGTTGGAGCTATTCAAAAGCTGCCTGGATCCAATCCTGAGTTACATGCTCAAAGGGATCCTGCTTGAGCAGGGAAGCTAGACTACATGACTTCCAACCTCATGCATTCTGCGCAGCAATGCTCCAGAGCCCAGGCATTGGAATGTACTCTGGAATCAAGACTGTCATACAAGCATAATAGCTCTGTGCCACAGGCTGGAGTTGTGAAGGAAATAGCTTTAAGGAGCAGCACCTGTAAGGTTGCGTTCAAGGGGACGCCTGAATAACCAATTTCGAAAGTGTATTCAGTGGCAAATTCACAGGAGGCAGCTGTAGTAGTCATGACCTCACCGGAACTTGCAAGTAGCTGCAGAGGTACCAAGTTACCCTAAGCATAAATATTCACAGCAGTTTCAGAAAAATCAATCTACAAACTATCCAAACGTTTCTTCCTTATAAACCATCATCATGGGATGGAAACTGTCCAGCCCTTCTGATCTCAACCGTTTTGTGACTCTGTGGTTCCATATTTGAGGAAACATAGACCACCTCTGACCTTTTTCAGAGACATCTCTCAGAGTCAGATGTGCTCTCTCTCTCCTTTGCCCACAGTTTCTCCATCTTTAATATTTTGCTCACAGCTTTAGTTAGGGCTGTGACTACTTGAAGTACTACTAGACAGCAAAGATCAGTTCATTCCTGAGTCTGTCACTGAGTCCCATTTGCGGGCTGAAGTAATGAAATTCTTACACATAGTGAACAGTGTAATGACTGCTCAATGTGTCATCTGATTGATTCTCAGATTTCAGAGATGGTTTTGGAAGCTGAAAAATCAGGGCAATGAGGGACAGAGAACTGTTTCTGACACCTGGTTTATAGAGATGATAGCTGATGGATGGCATTCATTAATGGTGTTCAGCATTATGGTACTCCGACTTAGCTTCCTTCTGACTTCCTTCCACATTCACCTGCAAGATAAATAGTAGGGAAGAGAGAAGACTGTGGAGCTGTGCCTCAGAAACCTGCATTACAGGGAATACTGGGGTGGGGGAAGCTGAAGGTCACAGCCAGGGCAGAAATCAGGAGACAGGGATGAGTTGGAAGGGCAGGACAGAGCTGAAGGATCAGAGTAATGGATCCTGGCAACACCAGATTCCCAGGTCTTGCCCCCCCCCCCCCCCCCGTTGGGGTTTATGGACTGACTTGGAGTATATGTTTGAAGTGTTCATCACAATACTGTTTTTTCCCAGTCATTAAAATAATATGGTATGGTAACTGCATCCAGACATTAAATGTAAAATTATTATCTATTTTTGTTTCAGCTTACACATATCCCTTGGGAGATGCAGGAATATGTGCATGCTTGATCCAGTTGACTTGTATGGATTTGAATACAAAAGCCTTAGTTTCTCTGGGGAATAATGTACATATACTATGTGACATGTTTTTCACCACTAAAGAAAATAGCACTCATCTAGCAATAGGTTTTCATAGCAATTTATTCCAATTTGTGGAAGTGAATCAGCAAAAGGCATTGTGGGTGCTTTAAAATCAGAGACTGCTTCTTCCGCGAATTACCATCGAGCAGATGGTTCCGAGGAAGCTGTTGCGACCTTTGGACTGGGAGCTCGGCGTTTTTAATTCTCTCTCCTCGCCGCGCTCTCCCGTCCCCGCTTCCTCCCGCCGGCGGTGCGCGGGGAGCTGCGGCCGGACCGCGCTGCCCGGGCTGCGGCCCCTGCGGCTCGGGGGGCGGCCGGACAGCACCAGCACCCCGCGGGGCTGCCGAGGGGCACCGCCACCGACACCGACACCGACACCGCCACCGACACCGCCGCGCTTCTGCCGGGACGGGCGGCGGAGCTCCCCGCGCCCTCCGCGCCTCCTCCGCAGCGCCGCGGGGCAGCCTTGAGCTCGCCTTGCGAGCGGCGTGAGAGCGCCAGGCAGAGCCTGCCGCTGCCCGCAGTTTGCTCCCGTGAGAGCGCTGTGGCGGGACAGATGCTCGGTCACCGCCGGCTGCGGGCGCCTGCTCTCTGCACACTTTCCAGGATATGGGATGTAATCATCCTGACCAGCTCTGCCTCGGTGGGATATAATCTCCTACCGGGAGGGACGTCATCCACACATATTCAGTTTCAGTTTCTTGGGAGGCCCTGGGAATATTTTTCCTGCATTTTAGCTAGATCCCTAGGGGAATAAAGGATGGTGCATGTGGTGGCTTGCTGAATGCCTCCCTGGCTGTTCCCAACAGCCGCTGTCTCAATCAGGCCACATCACGGCCCCCTCTTACACCGAGGAGTGTAATTACTTCGTGTTTTGTAAGTCATTGGATGGATACGCTAAATTAGACACCGTCTCCTCCTCATCAAGGAGGAAATGAGTACTCTCCAACTGTTCCCTTAATATTTTTTCTCTGTCCAGTGATTCTACCAAGGCAGCCTGCAGTCCCTAGATATCAGTTCAGCAGCAAGCCCGTGGGAAAGGCTGTGTGTCTCATTTCCTAGTAATTCCTGCAAAGCTTTAGCCATGTCTGGTGACAACTCAGTCGTTCCACTTCCTGCCTATTCTGCCTGCTCACGTTCCTGTTCTGGTGGGCAGTGACTAAGGCAGTCCCCAATACCACCGAGATTGATGCTTTTCCTTTTCCCCATCTCAGCCTTCACTCAGTAGCTAAAATGGCAATCCAGCCACTGCCTGAGAATCATGCCAGCTCTTATGGGCCAGAGTCATGACAAGGGGAGAAGGACAGGCACTGGAAGCCTCTAACCTGTCCAGGAGAGGAGTGCAAAGCCTGTGACTGCAGGGACCCCCTTGGGGAGGCCCTAGCCAAATACTCTTGCTCCCTGGGGTATGGTTGTTATGAATGGAGACAGGACCTTAGCTAAATCTCTGCCTCTGCCTAGGCCTTTGGCAGCAGGCAGTACCTCTTATTGGGGTGGCCAGCACCCCAAGACCCAGTCTCATTCACAAGTTCTTTAATAATGGCCAATTAGGTCTAATATGACATAAATTGTCATTTATTAGACACAGAAGATAGCAGATGTAAGTCTTGGGACAAAACTATATACTACACAGGAATAAAATAAAAGAAGCTACTAGTAGAGAGAATTTAGTGCTCATAAAGGTACCTGTTATTACAGCTAGCAAGAATAATATAACTTAGGAACGAATATATCTTACCAGCGCAAATTTGGTGGTGAATTATACCTCAGAACCCTTTCACTCAATTTCCAGGAAAGTAACCAGCAGAGTCTGGGTCCAGACTCTGTGGAGAAGCCTTTGCACATTTCCAGAGTGTGTGTAGGACGCTTCTGTCTCAGTGATGATTCGTGTGTCTTTTATAGTGTAAAAGTGTGTCTTTCGGTCATGTACTTATTTCTTTTCATCTCTTTCCACATCCATTCTCTATACCAATATGTGGATTCTGTGTCGGAGGCCCTGGACCTTTGGGCACCAAGAGATAATCCATTGCTGGGCTTTTGACCCAGCCTGAGTTATCTTATGCACCAGCCATGTGGTAGAGGGAGAGGGGAAGGACATCCTGCCACAATGGGTCTTCTCAGAGAAGGGGTCATGCTAAGGACCCCGGTGCCCTTGATTGTTTTTAGCACAAAAATGGTACCCTGGCCATGATGCCAACCTAAAATGCTGGGTCTGGAGAGGGCAGTCCTGGGCTGTATTCTCTGAGATAGCTGACCTTTGGGATACCTTTGGGTGAAATTAAGGCGGAACCATGCCAAAGGATCACTTTTATTTATGGCAACAATGATTTCAACTTTTAAACCTTATGATAAGTTGAACAGCCTCTGGCAGCAACAATTTACATTTTTGAACAGCCTGCGGCAGCAGAGGTTTAAACTTTTTTGAATACCACATGGCAGCAGTGATTTTGGAAAAGCCTGTGGCAGCAGCAGTTCAAACTTTGAACTTCGTGTGAGATAGGCTGAACAGCCCATGGCAGCAGCAATTTAAACTCTCAGGAGAGAAAGAAGGAAAGATAGGAATACAGAACTAGAGATCCAGGTCACCACCCGGGGTTCCAGCATCATCTCAGCTCTGGCTCCTGTGGATGGGAGGTGCAGGGATGGTGGGTGCACACACAGCCCCTCTCAGCTGCACTATTTATAGAATAGTCCTCACACGTGCACATTTTGTTATTCTGGAACATTTCAAAAGGGGGGTTGGGGAGTCTCTTGGTTTCAATTCCCTTCCCCCAGTCAGAGACACAAGTTCAATCCTGTTTCAAACTTGTTTTTTGAGCTAGTTATCCAAGATAAGGAATTTGGTCCCAGAAGAGTGCTGTCCTGCCTCTGCAAGACTGCCTTTTCTAACTGCACCTTCCCTGACTGGCACAGTAACATTCCTGTTCTCCTCTGATCAGTGTCTGAGATGCGAGCTCTTTCAGGTTTACAATAACCCTTTCAGGTTTTAAGTCTCTCACACAAGGCAAGGTGATCAGGACCATGTGACAATGGCCAAAGTCATGGGAAGCAGGGCCTTGCTCCCCTTGGGGCCATGGGGATCCTCAGAGGGCAGCAGATGAGGGGCAGCCCCATAGGCCTGTGTGATGTCCCCACTGAACCCCTGTGATGGCCCATGACCTCACGGCTCTCTAGCAGCCCCTGCCACTGTCCTGGCACATTGTCCTCAGGCCTCCCATGGGCACAGCCACCGTGCACATCTGAGCAAGACCCTGGGCTTGGGCTTGAGTCTCAGCTTCGGGAAGAGCAGCAGCTCTGGGTGCTGAGCTAAGGCCACTCCTCCCTGCTGTGGGTCCTACACAGCAGCTGTCCCAGGCCCACAAACCCCATTGAAGGCAGACAGCAAATTCCTATCTTCACCGAGCACCCCCTGCTCCAGGAAGGGTCCTGCTGGCTCAAGTTGTGGTTGTCTGGGAGCTGGGGAGTGAGGCTGGGGCATGGGGTTGGTTTTCAGCATGTCTGGGGGAGCCAACGGGGCAGATGAGGGGAGCAGCCCCTGGTGCTGTCTGCCTCACAGGACTGCTGCTGCTGCGGCTGCTGGTCAGCCCTCTGGAAGGAAGGCTGGCACTCTCTCTGGGAGGCCTGGAGCTCCTCTGTCCCACCTCTTGCTTCGACTCTTCCTGTATTCCCCTTTGGCGTGATGTAAGCTTAGGCTGTGTCCTTGCAAGACACGGTGTCAGTGGCCGAGGAAGCTGTGGAGAAGTGTGCTCTGCCATGATGGCCAGCAGGAGCCAGCTGGAGCAGGCAGGCCAGTCAGAGGCATTCGAAGATGACCCTCATCCCATCTGCCCGGGAGAAATCAGCAACGCGGCCTGCTTGGCCTCGTGCTTCCATTGCTTCTGCTTTGCTGCATCCCGCGCTGGGCCATGATGGGAGCTGTGTGCCCACTCTGCAGGCTGCCTTTCAGTCATGTCCTGCAGGTGCTACCATCAGATGACAAGGAAGAAGGGGACAGAGCTTGCTTTTCTGCCTCCCACCAGAGGAATGCGGCCAGAGAGAGGTCCCAGAGTAGATCCCCTCAGCAGCACTAGGTCCTGTCCATGAGCAACAGCATCCCGGCTCAGGGGAGGAGGTCTGGGGGGAGCAACCAAGCAGTGGTGGTGTCAGAGCTCCAGGCTCCTCAAGCACCACTGCCCAGCAAGCATCTGTGCCCAGGATTTCCTGCCACAAAACCTACCAAGCACAGGGGTCAGCCCTGAGAAGATCCTAACTGGTTCCTAAAATCGATTTCAGGGGAGAGTCCCCTTTGGTCGAGCCCCTTACATTGGTTTGATCCCTGTCAAAGAAAGAAAGCTTCAGATCACAATAATCCTGGATGCCGTTCAAGCAAAGCACATTTTTTTACACAGGCCTGATGTGTGGAGTGGTTAGGTTTGGTTAACAGCCCAAAGGAGTCTGTGTTTTGCACCAGAAGAGACTGGTATGTTATGATCACGATAAGAAACTACTCTGAAGATTCTCATTCAAATGTCTGTCCACTATTGATACCACTATGAAGAAGAAAGTGGTAGCATCAGTCTTTGTTCCTCTTGCACAGAACTAACACTGGCCATTCACCACAGCGTTGGCCAGTTTAGGACCCCCTAAAAGATGGAGGGAAATGGGTCTTTTCAGGTGGTATAGAACAGAAGAAGTGAAACAAGAACGTTTGTAAAGTCCTGTGAGCCTGCAGCTCATGCAGGAGTAGACTATGGAGTAGAGTGCAATCAGCCAGACCTCATGGGAGGAAGTTGTTCACATCTTGAGAGAAAAGAGCAGAACTTGGGAAAAAAGAAAGCCACTGAGTTGTTTAAAACCTTGACAGAAATCAAGTAGTTGCCCTGCAAGGACAGAATGGGCAGTAGGGAAGTTATTTATAACCTCTTTTGATTTCTCTTCTCATTTACTCCCTTTGAATTTTCTTTATGCCATCTCTATAACAAAAGCTAATGAATTTAATTTATGATCTAATAAAGACTGTCTGCATTTCTATGCCTGTTCATTTTCTTTGGGGAGGTCATTAGAAGAACACAGAGGCAGATCTAGCTCATAGCACTGTTGACTGTGGGAGATTGGACACAATGTGCAAATATATTTAGGCCAGTTTTCTCAGATGTTGCTATCTCAGCTCAAGCACCTGGTAATTTGTAGATAAACTATGGATTTTTCTGGCATCTCCAAATCCAGTCGCACTAGGATTTAAAGATGCTTTTGTGAGAATTTTCTGAATATTTTTATAAAGTGAAAGTCTGTCCTTTTTTTAATTCTCCATGAAAAAGAGAAGTGACTTTTCCATAACATTGAAAGCTGCCTTGACCATAGAATCTACAGGAATCTCTCAGATTTTTTGGAATTTAAATTTCTCCTGAAAAAGGAAATGACTAAGGCACAGGACTGGGATCGAGCAGTTCAGAGAATTGTTTGCTGATTTCCAGAGGTATCTTATGACACAGTCATGGACAATTAACTCACTTTAACCTTTGGTTTCAAAATTAATGATACTTTCCAATTGTTTTGGCAGATTAGGAAGAAAAATCTATTAGTTTATTGTAGGGTAATCAGATAATGTTTAAAGAACACCTTAGAAAGCGCTCAAAGAAAAAATGTTGCTTGTAAAATGCAATTTGGAAACTGCAAAGTAATTATGTCCTGACACTGCATGTCAGACAACAGTATAGACCTCTTGCCTGCTTAAGTGAGCAGGACTGTTCTTTGTAGCACCATAACATGGTGCTCCTTCATGAATAAGAACTGCCAGAAGTATTATATTGCACTTATATATACTCACACAGACCAAGGAGCTGATCTGTTTCCTTTTACATTGTTAAATTTTTATGAACTTATAACCCCAGGAGGATTTTGAGAGAGAAAGCATCTAAAAATCTTCCCATTTGATACACGGCAACAGCATATGCATCTACTCATAGGTCCTTTATATTTCTAGTATATTTGAATTCCTTCCTCAGTGCCCTCTCTCAGGTCATTTTCCTTTGCAACCCACCAAGGGCTTCACATTGACCTCAGCACTATGTTTTGCTATAGAAACCTTTTTTTTTTTTTTTTTTTTGCAGACTCAGTCCTGGATTTCTTGGCATTATCCTCCTTTTGTCATCTAATAACAATGCAACTTCTGAAGCTATTATCTATTGCTTCCATGTGATAGCTGATCTATACCTTTATGAGCTGAACATGAGTCATCTGTTTGGGACACGGTTTACTTTTTACCCTCTGCTTGCATGTGGGTGTCGCTATCACTGTTGTTTATGTCACCTTCAATTCAGTTATATTCATATAAATCCCCTGGTGTTTAATTATTGCATACTGTTCAACAAGCCCTGTTTCTAATTTGGCAGCCCAGCAGTTTGGGAGCAGTCTCTTCTAAAGCATCACCTTTGGAGTAACTGCATATGTTCACAAAACGGAATGTGAACCTCGGTGCATCACATGTCTTCCTCTGCCAACTGTAAAGCAAGTTTCGAATGCATGCAAGTCGTCACCACACACTAAATATGCTACCTTTTTTTTTTTTTTTTCTTTTTTTTTTTCCGGTGGAAAGAGAGCTTCATGATCTGATCTGTGTTCCATGCAAGTACTTTAATTCTTAGGAGGGCTCCACCCCCTCCACTTTATTGGCACCCTAAGTGTGGAAGCAGAGATAATCAGTTTTCTCAATTGAGGTGGCAAACAGAATGAGATTCTCAGTGTCTGTACTGTTGTCCTGGAATCTTGTCAAATTCAAATTCAAGGGACTAAAGACATTTAGTATAAATGTAAGGCCCCATCCCAGGTAAGAACCAGTTTATTATGGAACAGACTATTAATAAACTGCCTCAAGACAAGATTTTTTGTTTGGTTGCGGTTTTTTGTTTGCTTTCAGTTTTTTGTTTTGTTTTGTTTTGTTTTGTTTTGTTTTGTGGGTTTTCTGCTTGTTTGGTTGATTGGTTGGTTTTTGTTTTGGTTTTTTTTTCGTGGAGGGAATGAATTTTATTACTTTCATACTTAATGAAGGCCATTTCACAGAACTTTTTAAAGAAATTTTATCTCATTGTCTATGTACTGTAGTTGGTCTTCCTTTATTACTACACTGATACAGGATAATTTCATCTTCTAACTCCATTAATATACAGAATTGCTCACTTTTCAGATCCATGTTGTATTTAACAAGGTCATATATGCACATTTAAAATCCAAGCCATTTATTCACCTTGTACTTTTAACAACCCATGTCAGGCATTTTCCTAAATGACTGAAAAAACACTCTTAACAATCTATACATGTATTTTTACTCGGTGCTCACATACAGAGCTTCTCTGGCATCTCCTGGAACAATCTGGAACTATGTTCAGGGAGATAATATAATGAAAATTGGTTAGCCAGGCTGATAGGCTAAACAAATGTTATTGTCCCAGAACAGAAAGAGTTACGAAATTTTGAACTAAACATCAAAAATGTATCACAGATTTCATGCTGCGTCCTCTTTGAAGGCATCAAACATTGCAGTTTGCAGCAGCTGTCCTGTCCTATGTACCAGCTTCAGAACTTCGGTCTCCATCTGACTGTTGGGAAACATTCCCTAGCACTTCCCTGTGAATAATGATCCATTACCTTGCAATGCAGAACACAAAGAATTTGGCTATCTGTTCATTTCACCAGAGAAGGAGCATTGGAGCACATTAGTGAGGTCCACTTTTGTCAATATTAATCCACAACTGTGTAAATAGATGTTGAAACCTTTGGTTTTGATGTGACAGACAATTAAGCAAGATCCGCATTAAATCTGCTGATTACATATCAGCTGAAATAATTTAAAACACTATTGAAATTCCTAGTATAGTTATTTGTATTATCTGCTTACTCAAATTAAAAAAAAAAATCCTTCTATATTTTCTGCATTAAAAAAATTGTCTCTGAAAGAATGCATGGCAGATAGCAGAAGTGATGTCACCAGAATATAAGCATTCCTTAGAGGAAAAACAGTTCTAGAAAAAGCTGACAATAAGAAAGGGGAAACTTGTCATCCATAAATGTCAGGTCTGACATGGAAAAGCTTCGGGGCTGAGGAACAGATTATCTGCACATGAATAAATGTAACTAAATTCTATTATTTCTTTCCATAATATCTTGTCAAGGCTTCTGTTCTACCCAAGATGAACAAGATAGGTGTTAATCTGAAAAGGAATAGATAAGTAGAGTGTTGGAATCTAACAAATTAAAATCAGAAATTAAATTTTCTTCAGATCCATGATTTCCTGATACAGTTTCCATTCAGAGACACATTAGAAATATGTTAGATACCAATGCAATTTTCTAGTGAAGAAAATTAGGTTCAGATGCGAACTTAAAGAAATTGTTTTCAATTTTTTTTCTAAAGAAATCTGTTGCTCTCCGAATTCAGAGTAGTGATTATGGACTTGAATGATCTTAAAGGTCTTTTCCAGCCTGAGTGATTCTATGATTTCATTTGGAGAAACATCACCTGTTCACATGTACCTGTTTCTGCTACAGCATGATTATGGATCCAGAAATGAATCTCTTAAAGCTGTCGGATTTTTTTTTAATTAAAAGAAAAAAGAAAAGAAAAAAGAAAGAAAAAAGGGCACAGTAAAAGATTGCATATGTGCAAAAGGTGAATATCTGAATCATTAAGCCATCAAAAAGGCAAAGCTGAATACCCCACAGACAAGATTTCTGAGCAAATACAAATTCATTGGAAGGACAGGTGGTCTTTCCTCATATCTACAGACTTTTTCTCATTTGCACATATATACACACACAAAGCATGTATTATCTACTCTTTGTAGTGTGTGAATACCAAAATACAGATTAATTAATTTGCCTTTCTTTGCTTCAAGTAAGAGTAATTACATAAAATTGAGAATTGAAATGAAGTGTTTCACTTCTGATTTTCAATACAATTACATATAATTAAAAGAAAGGCAAAATATAATGGAAAATCATTTTAAAGCAGCACACAGTTTTTGCTAATTCATTTCATATCATTGGGGAAAAAATAAAATCACTTCTCAGCCAGTGCTGCTGTGAAAAGTTACATAAATCTCAAAACATTATTAAGCGCAGGTAGAAGGGGAAATACTAAAAAAAGGATTGCAGAAGGACAGGCTTAAAGTTTTCTGGCTGAAATACTTTGCAAACCCAGCATTGTTATCTCTTTCAAAACTTAAAAATCATAAAATAAGTCAAGATCACTTCAATGAAGTTAAAATTTCTTGGTTTGATATTAAAATTCCTGTCTCCCCTTGAATTTCAGGCATCCTTTAAAAAATTGATTATTCTATGTAATACCAAAAGTAATTGTGTAAAAAAAATTACATTTAAATTTCTCAGATATTTTAATATTATTTTTTAAAAAAATTCAGTTTCATGAGAAATTTTAAGAAATAACAGATTTTCTGTAACATTAGACCCCATTATGATGTCTTATCAACAAAGTATCTGAGTATTTAGTACTTTCAGATAGAGGTGACTTTTATTTCCATGTTTTGTCAAAAAAAGTGTGGTTTTCTCAGCCTTCAGTTTTCCAGTGGGCATGTTACCTCCTTGTAATGAATAAATTATCTTAATTTGCAACTCTTGTTATTTCATTGCTTAAGAATCTCTAGAAAAATACCTTCAAATAGAATTAGGTCAAACAACCTACAAGGGGGTTTACTTTCTGCCAAATCTCTTTACTCTTAAAGCAAAAATTTCAAAAGTTTGATTTTTGTTTTTACATTGGGTCAGAGTACTGGGCCCATCAGCATTCTGTACAGCCAGTTTCAGGACTATATTTTAAATAATTTTCAAGTGGTTCAGTAGTTCCTCACATAATTAGGGTAAGCTCATCACACATTCAGGAAGAATCACATGGTTCTTTTAACAGGGTCATCAAGAAGGCCTAGTAAAGCCTCAAGCACATGCTACTGTACTGTGACAATTAGTAGCTCTCTCAATTTCTTTAAAACTGAAAGTTGATCTGAAAAAAAACAGTTTTCAGAGCACAAATTTCTCTATAGAATTAATTTTGAATAATCCTTGAATATAAGAAACACATAGGCATATATTCTCAGAGAGAGAGAGAGAACGAGAGAAAAAGAACCTGTTATAAAAAGGTTTCTGCAAAAATAATGCAAATGTTCAGATGCATGGTCTCCGAGAGCGTCCTTAAGATTATTAATTTTTTTCTCTTCTTGGCATTTTGAAGTCTCAGAACGGAGCAAAGAAAAGGCATTTCATCATTATTTTTAGGATTACTTTTCTCCTTACTTTTGGAGATTGTAAAAATATAAAGTATTATGATGAAATCTGCAAAAATCATTAAGGACACCACTTATATTGAAGTGCGCTGCTAATTATATCATGCCAAGTGCAAATACATGTCCATTTTAGGTTTAATGCCAGCAACAGTTTCTAGTGGTCTGAAAATAAATTCTGTTTGAATTACATTTGTTTTCATGTATTCTTGTTTATCTATATTGGTTTTTTTAAAATACATCCAGCTTTCATACCTACAGAATTTAATTATCTATTTCAAGATGCCAGGAAATCTGAATAAGATCAGCAACAAAATTATTCTGGCAAGAAGATCAGGATCTGACTTTGACATAGCCATTGAAGCAGCCTAAAGGAAACAAGATGTCCAATGGAGACCAAAATTCTCCAACAGACTGATTGCTCTCAAGGATATTGTACCTCTTCCAGCTTCTTTAAAGGGACAGTCATAAAAATTTGTGACATTAAACAGGTAGGCTTCAGTCTTCCAAAGCTGTATTATCCACATACATTATTTTATATAACCATTTAAGAAAGAATAACTAAAATATTTTCATGGCCAGACTCCTGTGATACTAATTAGGGGCAGTTTGCCTCCCTTTGCTCCACTGTCTTACAGCAAAATTGTAGGAAGGCAGGAATAGCAGTAACCACCAAACGACAGAGATGATCCACAGGCAAATCAAACTAGGGTAGGAAGTCAGTTCTTAACTGTACATTGAGAGCTGTAGAAAGAAGAAGCTCTTTTCTACCTGCCACCAGAGAGAGACTTGTGGCGAGTTATGTCTGTGGAATCAGTTCCAGGTTTGCCCCTCTGCAGCATGTGGTTCTTGTTGAAAGAGAACACTTGAAATTTAACTCTGCCAGAGGCAGGCAGATGATGAACTGGGTCTTTTCTCTCATTTCACAACTTGCAGGTTCAGAAACACCCACATTTCCTCAGGTACTATCCAAACATATGAACTTTACTATAACAGCCTACTTTAACAAATAGGGAGACCTTTTGAAAGGAAGAAGGAGGAAGCAAAGAACCAAAATACCAGCAGGAGATGAAGTATAAAGTCATCATCTCCCTCACTGCTGGATTAGGTGCTAATGCTTGCATTGTGGAAAAGCTGTCCTACAGAGATATAGCCATGGTTTGTTAATGTGAGCTCTTTCATCTCAGTGTGTGCAGACACTCAGAATTCAGTCTCCTCTTACACTTACTTCATGGCTGGCATAATTCCCAGGGCTTTAGTTTGCCTCTTGACAGCAACGACTCCCAAATCTACATCAACTTTTCTAAGCACTGTTTATGTTCATCCTTTGACATCACATTCTAGATGAGGTAAATATAATTTTAAAAAAGAAAAAATCTGCAGTTATGTAATTCACCACTTTTAAGCTTAGATCCAGAGGATTTTCATTGTAACATAACTTTAAAATCTGCTTAATATTAAACTTTTCTGTGGAAATATTTACATTTAATTATTTTTTGGGGGGGTGTTGAATATGATGAGTTAAAAATGTACCACCAACATGATGAAAATTCCTGAGCAAAACTTTCATACTGTGAATACAGTATAAATTATCCAACATATTGTCTTTTAGAAAAGTATTTTAATTTTTTGTAGGTTGAGTCCTGGTCAATTTCAATCTGTTATAACCAACAGTATGAGTTCAGTTTATCAATCCAAATAAGCATGTTTAATAACTGTTTTAAGTAAACTATTATCAGTACCAATGTAAATTCATCTGGAATAATTCTGTTGTGTAGATAGGTATTCTATTGTGTTTTCACTTGGGTTTTTGAAGGGTTTTCTTTCAGTGGTTTCCATCACCTAGGAGTGTTGTAGTTACGAGGTTTGACCCTGGCTAAATGCCAGGCACGTATGACATCTGCTCTCTATGCTCTCTGCTGCTGCAGCTATGCAGAGGAGAGGGAAAAAAACTAACACAAACATACTGGACTCATGAGTTGAGATAAGCCACTGGTGGGAGAATGCATGGACAAAATGTCAAAGGTTTCAAACTTAGAGTTGCAAAGTGATTTATTAACCTAACAGAGTTGAAGGATAAATCAGAGGTAAAAATAAGCTCTTAAGACACCGTTTCTTCACTCACCCCCCTTCCCCCTTAAGGCACTGCTTCTCAGCTCACCCCCTCCCTCCTTTCCAACTAACCAACAGCTCCGGGGCAGGGTGTGGGGTTTTTTCTCGTAGTCAGTCCATCACCACAATTCTTCTGCTACAAATGCTGTTTCTTTACTCACCCTGCTCCCTATTAAGACATCACTTCTCAGCTCACCCCCTCCCTCGTTCCAACCAACAGCTCCGGGGTGGGGGCAGGGTATGAGGGTTTTCTTTGGTCAGGGTCAGCCCATCAGGGAGAGGAGTTCTCTACTTAGCCATGGGGGTCCCTCCCACGAGAGACAGTCCTCTGGGAACTTTTTGGTGTGGGTCCTATCTCACGAGCAGCAAACCTGCCCGAGTTTTGCTGCAAACGTGGGTTCTTGTCCATAGCATGCAGACTCCCAAGCCAAAGGTGAGCCGAGGCAAGGCTGTTTCCATCCCGGGAGCAGGGCCTTTCTCTCTCTTGCAAGGCCTTTGCAACTCTCAGTCTCTGGGACTCCCACTGGATCACAGCTTCCTGCAGGCATCCACCTGCTCCTCTGGCGTGGGCACCTCCTCACAGGCTGTGGGTGTTCTCTGCACCCCCTGAACTCCATGGGCTGCAGGGGGACCACCTGCTCCCCCCATGGTCTTCACCATGGCTGGCAGAGGGTTTTCAGCTCTGTTGCCTGGAGCACTGCCTTCCCCACCTTCTCCACTGACCTTGGTGCCTCCATGCTGTTTTCACCTCACATATTTTCACCTCCTCCTCCTCCTCTGGCTAAAAAGAAGTGCTTACTCACATTGTTTTGATTTCTTCTTAAATATGCTCTCACAGCAGCGTAACTAACATCTCTAATTGGCCCAAGCTTGGCCAGCAGCATGTCCATCAGTTTCAGAGCCATGAGAGATTGGCTCTGCTGGACATGGTGGACAACTTCCCGAATCTTTACACAGGACATGCAGGCGCCATCTCTGTACCCCACGCTACTCACTAGCAAAAACTGGGCCAAGCAAAACCACCACAAGTTAGTACAGTGGGCTCTTTACTCATTGAAGTTACTATTTTGTTTTCCTAAGAAAATTAATTTTGTGGAAATGTGTGTCCAAGATCCTGTGATAACCTTTGAACACTCTTTCCAAGGTCAGCCACAGCTGATGGAAAAACTATTGAACTAAAAAAAATTCTGTGAGAAACAGTCTTGCAATATTCCCACAGAGGGAAAACTGTTCAATAGTTTGCTCATCAAACACCAGATAACCTAACTGGAAGAGCATAGGCCCCTGACAGAAGAAGAAGAAGCTTTGTTCAGACCTCACACTGTAACCTGTTAGCCTTTAATCCATAAGGAAAAGGGCTTTCTTGAGACCAGTGATCACCCTTTTATTTCTTTTCTATTCTGTGGAGATCAGAAGGATGTTTATATACTGATTTGGAAGACGGGGTAAAAGAACAAGAGTGACATCTGCTTGAAGCACATCATAGTTGTATATTTATGTAGATGTACCCAAAGTAAAGATTTACCCACCTTGTTGTATCTGCCAAGGTGTTAGAGATCTCAATTGAAAGGCTCAACATTATCTTCAGTATTTTTTCACTCACGGCCTGGAACTTCTTTTCAAGATTTCCCAAGACATTTTTCCCAGTGCCTTGGTACTACAGATTTTTCTCAAATATTAGGCATTTTTGTGTTGTTAAGTAAGGAACAGCCTCAGAAGTGTTGTACAAGACATCCATGCATCTGCGGTGTTCAAGCTTAAAAGATTTGTCACATCTACATCTTACAGTTATTTGTGGCTTTTTCTCCCCTCAGATTGCCTCATTTGTCTTGTAATGATAAAAAAAGTTGAAATATCTAATATTGGTAATTAAACCTTTGCCCATCTGGCAAAATAGAACTACATTGTGAACAAGGCTTGTTTTTCAATTAACAAAGCATTAATATTTTACAGCCTTTTCAAGAAATCTCTAATTTCACGCTACTGATAGCATTCAAAAAGAGATTTAAAACAGTAATACTTAACAGTTTCTATAATCCTTGCTCTCCATTATGGCGATTTTTCCATTCTATCTGAGAGGATATTTTTTCCTACACACCAGTACATGGTAGGCTTTAAAAAATGTAAAAGTTTGAAACTGGATTTGTTCTACCTGACAAATCCTCCATGGAGGGAAGTTCATAAAGTCATGGAACGGTTTGGGTTGGAACAGACCTTAGAGACTACCTGGTTCAATTCTGTGAGCCTCTTCCTGTCCCTTGACTCTCAACATTTCTTTTAATTTCTTTTTTGTTTTTCCATGGTTTTACAGACGAGTAATTATATCAATATTAAATTCCCAAGCTTTTTTAAAAAAAAGATCTGTGAACTCGCTTACAATTATGGTGTTGCTCAAAAAGTCTTTTCAGCCTTCTTTAAGAAAAACAAGCTGAACTGCTGAAATATACTGAAATACTACAAAGGATCATGCACATAGTAAATGTTAAGAGATTGTCTAAAAATTAGGTCAGTAGCAACCTATAGATATTAAAAGAAGAGTCTGTAAGAGACAGAAAGTTGGAAGCAGAGCTGTAAATAAAAACTTTTTTTAATCAACTGAGCAAGTAAACCTAGACATTGAAGTTTAGGAAAAGGAAAAATAAAGTGCTGAAACCAAACTCCACCCTCAGATTACCTAATATGGTCCTATACAGATAAATAGAATTGTGAAATCAAATTTTTGAGGAAATAAGCTTATAGATGTTGTCAGTGTTTAAATTTCTTTAAAAAAAATTAGTTATTGTATGTTTCACACCCTCTATTAATTGTTTGAAATACTGTCCACCTTTCTGAGGTGAAATAAAAAAACCCCCTACAATCCGTATTAACTATTTGAAAATTTATATTGTTTTGTACTTTACCTAAGCTTAAAATCCAGAATCTAACAGAGGGAAATATTAAAAATAGTCTTTCAGATCTATCACAATGGTTATGGCAACCCCAGAGACCAGGATGATTCATCTGTGTTGGTTTCTCTCTGCTAATAACTACTAAGGCAGCTATAAATATAGATAATGCTTTTTCATATTGGCATTTGAGATACCATGTACAAGCAAAGAGAACCTGTATAATCATAAAGAAGAGATGGAACTGATCCATAAGATAGCTTCATATTTATGATGGGAAGAATACAATAAAGGACGTTTAAAATCCTCAACCTACTGATATGTCATCGCATTGTTATTGACAACAGTATCAGTGACCTGAGAAGCCTCAGGAACAGAGAACTGAAAGGGTATCATGTGGCTAAGTGCACTTCTTTATGCCAGGAGGTACAAGGCAAACAACAGGTAATATCAGATGTCCAGGATCACTTTTGTTTACTTTAAATATGAGCCCTAACAACCTCAGCTTGGTTTCAAGTTAAGCTCAAACAGGTCCTTGAGCTGCTGGGCAGTATATTCAGCAATTGCAAAGCTGAAACTACTCACCACGATTAATATTGATACTGTTATGCACACCGGCAGTGCAGAATTGTCACTATTCATTATAGCATGAATCCAAAATAAAGATTCCTCAAGTAATCTCATGAACACAAGCAAGTGTATTGAAAAGCAAGAGATACAGAGTTCATTAATAAGGATCTCATTCTCCTCTAATTCACATATCCTTTTTAGAAGGGTCTGGTTTCATTAGAAACCAGATTTATTTATTATTTAAAACCTTTACACTTTTTTTTTTTTAAAGTATCAAGCCAGAATGAACAAAACAAATGGAGACGAAATCTGAGTGATCCACTCTAGGAGACCCTGCCCTGAGCGGGGGAGTTGGACTTGGTGACCTCCAGACATCTCTTCCAACCTCAGCTATTCTGTGATCCTCCAGCACTATTGGAAACAAATATATTTGCTGACATACAATTTTTCACCGTTAAAGACACTAAACTTCCTACCTTTAAGAATATCAATTAAATAATAAATATTTAGAAGACAGTTGAAACTCATTTGAACTGTAGAAATCTTCCAGGTATGTCAGGCAAAGAGGCTACTCAGAGGCAGAAGAGTTTAAAAGCTTCAAACTAATTTTCCATCTGTAGTTCCAGTTAAAAAATTCAGACTAAATGGTCTTTCTAGAACTGGCTACTGTCTCACAGAGATCAGCAGAAAATTGTATTTTTCCCATTTATACCAAGCATTATAGCTGTAAGGGCTTGGAAATAAGGTTTTATTTCATACTTTTTGCTCTTTGCATGGCACTAAGAAGGAGGCCTTTTAGGACAAAAATGTCTCATTGCACACATAAAAATAGCATTGAAAGCTTTTATTGATAAAATTACAGTAAGGTTTATTAGTTCAAGACCAAAGACCATTAGTTAGACTGAGCAAAGTAGAACTTCTTTCTTTATGAACATCAGTCCTTTCTCTCCCAAAAAGCAATAGTGCCTGTTGTTTGGGTCACGTATTTCTTTACAAGAAGAAGGTTAAAGTCCACATTGTGGTAGGGATTTTCCCCCAGTATGTGTAGATACTTGGGGAATCTTTAGAATCTTCAGAATCCACATAGTTTCACCAGCTGCTCTCTCCAACTCAGACAGAATTTGTGTAGTCTGAAAAGAATAGAAAATTGCAAGTTTTCCTACATCCATTTTGTAATAAAAATCAATGGTATTTTGTGATGTGAGACTTAGTGATATCCAAGACTGCCCTGAAGAAAATTATATGCATGTAGCTTGATCCAACAAGCTCAGTAGGATCCTACAAGCTCATTTTGTTCTGAACTCAGTGTATTTGTGTCGCAGGAAAATCATCTTAGCTCCAAAAACCCCCCCCTTGTTTTTTTTTTTTTTTTTTAAAACCAAAAACCCCGGTGAGTTAATGATGGATTTATTTGAAAAGCAGAACTTGAAAAGGCTACATCCAGCCTTAGGATTTTTCTTATGTATCCGAGACGCTTCCAAAGAATATAGGTGATTCTTTCATGCAAATTTAAGCAGTCAATGAATAAAGCAGAAAATGAGGGCAATGATGTTGATGTGCTACTCATAGTATGAGCACAATCCTAACAAATATCAGAACTGAAGTGGTCATGGCTGATATACTTCCACTGCCTGGTCAAAGTTGTTGGTTATCTTCAGCAGACCAGACCAGCTTTCAGGAAGACCTGTGAGACCAACACATCACACGTGCTGGAATAACAGATTGCAGCTCTGGATTTAATTTGCATGTTGATTTACCATGTTTGCATGAAGACAGGAGCTAGCTGCTTCTGGGACACAGAAGCAGCCAATTACAGTTACTTCTTGTGCAACTGTCTAATATGAATGTATAATTGCAGTATTATGTGAAGAAATTACATACATGATTGCCTTTGCATTTTTTCCTAATGTCTCTCAAGTTGAAGTCTCTTCCAGTAGTTGCTGTTAGACAAGAGGGAAAAAGCCAGCACTGTAATGAAGTGTAACAAATGTTGATTCTTCATATTCTGAGTATTCCACATCCAGATGCTCATGTAGTTTTACCAAATACCTCTTGCCTGTGTGTCCCATAAACTTGAAGGGTCATCGTAATTGCAGAGAGCTGATAAAAAAACTTATGTTCCTGGTCATCATCTGTACCTGATTCTCAGTGGTTCTCTTCCTACACTCACCTCAGAGACTCTTGACAAAGGAGTACTGACATTTTGCCTCTGATCCACAAAGCTGTATCTGGTAACTGCATGAGATAACTCCAAAGACTCAGTTTCCTTGAATACTTGACAGGGAATTATTATGAAGTGTCATTGTGCATTCTTGGTAATCATCCATAAACGCTGTATGCTGAGAATGTTATCAGGGTTTTTATAGTGGACTAGTCTGGTTTACTTCAGAAAGAATCTGAGAAAATGACCCAAACGTGCCTACTCAACATCAAAGAGCAAGAACTACAGTTCACTTAATAATAACCCTTCTCTTAAGCGAAAAAATTGGTTTTGGTCCAGTGGGGGAAAGACAACACACGTGCTGGCAAGTATTCCCTCATCAGCAGAGCTGCAAGACACCCACAGGCAGCTGCGGCTGCCAGATCTCTGCTGAGACACGTGAACTTCAGAAACAGCTCAATTATGTTAATGCTACCAACACTTCAGGTTAGAGAATCCCTGCTGTGGCTCTCTTGTATCTGCTTCTCTGAAAGCTTTGTTCTTATGATTTAAGGAACAATGCTCTGATTTCAGGAAGGCTGTCAGAGCTGCACTCCCCAGCTACACAAGTGAGATAGGAAGAAAACAAACATTTGAATTTATTTGGAGTTAATTGGGTAGAAGAGCTGATGCACCAATTGCTGTAGCACAAAACCAGTGAATACCAGAACACATTATGAAATAACCTAGACAAGGCAAGACTACTATGTTTCAAGTGTGAATGGGTGCACTGAAAGGAAGGTTAGGGAAGGATCTCACCTTTCATGTACACATTACCTTAGACACAGGGGCTTTGCAGCAAGACAGGCAATTGAAACTCATTCAGTGAATCTGAGAACAAGAGGAAAGGAGGTTTGACAATCTCTCTCAGAATTTCAGTATTCTTTAGGAATACAGCATAATTCCTGAAGAAAACTGCACTTTCATCTGCATATAAAGTTCCTTACCTGCTCTCCCATGAGGGGCTGATAAAATAATTTTTTTTTAGGTTCTGTATATGTGCACTGCAGAGTATTTACAGATTCTTGAAAAGATAAGGTTTTTTTAGTGACAGAAAGACTAATTATCACTCAGCAGTCTGCAAGTTTTACAGGAAGCCTACCCGTGCTCACACAGTTCTTGAATTAATGTTTTCAGAAGTATTTAGAGAACATAATGGTAAAATATATTTAATACTTGTTTGTACCTGTTTGCATTTTTTGTATGAAAGAACAGCTTAAGGCTTCATAATCATGCTGCTCTGGCACATTCTAAGCCTTGCAAATTAGTCATTTAGCTCAAGTGAATTACAACATTAAGCTGTAATTAATTACATTAAGCTGTAAATAATTACATTAATATGTAATTCACATATTAAGCCAGTCTGAAACTGGTTCAACTGGAAGCTCCAGGCAAGATTGGTGGGGTCTCAGTCCTAGCAATAACTTCACATATTTAATGAGGCTTCACATCTTGATGTGATGTGAGCACTGCTCGGGGGTTGGGAAGGCCAAACAACCTGCAAATTGCACGTCAGTACATTGCAAGGTAGCTTTCCAGGTACCTACTGCATCTCCAACTTGTTTTTCTGAGAAGTCTTAGAAGGATTTCTGTTGGAAGGGACCTGTAAAGGTCCTCTGGTCCAATATTCCTGCAACCAGGGACACCTTCTACCAGACCAGGCAGCATACATCTTCAATTAGCCTGACCTTGAATGTTACCAAAAATGGGACATCCACCAACTCTCTGGGCATTGAGTACTGTCACTGTGTACTGGTTACTCCTTGCTTTTCTCAGCAATCTGGAGAGCTCTGGTAATGTAGTGTTGAATAAATCTGGGCTTAGAACAACACCCTGTGGTGAAAGGCCTCGTTTCTTTTTCCACGTTATTTAAGGCCATCAGAGGGCGGAGGTTCTGCAAGTCTCTAAAGAGAACAGCTCTCCTTTGTCCTTTGCATTCTCAGAAGCAGCAAGAACATTCTGCTCTAAGAGAGGCATTTATAAAAACTGACTGTTTCCATCACTGCATTGTGGTACTTTTGTTTGTTTACTTAGGAGTGTGAGTAGGTGTTTACCCACGATCCTGGAGAGAAACAGAGCAGTACAGATCTGGTGCTCACTGTCCCACTCTGATGTCTGAGGAGGTGGAGAAGAGGGATTGTGCTCACTCTTTCTCAAGTGAAGTACCTAGGTTGGGCTATATAAATCAGCTGCACTTGACCTGCACATAAAAGCTTTTCTGCCCAGCCATGAGTATTGTGTTGCTCTTGTTCTTAGGTTTAAAAACTGAGACTGCAATGTTTAAGTATTCCTATACGAACTAGATCTCTGAATAGCACCACCTTTAAAGCTGTACCCATTTATGTAGAACCAGAGTGAATATTTTGTCCTGTATCTTACAAATCATGAGAAGACAGCATAGATATGGTGGAGTTTTAGATTCTCTCGTCATAGGTAATGTCCTGGAAAAAATTGCTACATTTTTTTCCTGATTAACAGGACAGCATTATTTTCCTTTTCCTTTTTTTTGACAAGCAATAGACAAGTAGTGCTCCCACATTTTCATGGTAAGAGAATAGTTTGTTGCATTGAAGAAGAAAAAATATATTTCTGATGGGGGAAAAGAAGACTGATGGCATATTAAATCACAGTTATAAGAGAATACAGTACTGCAATAGCTATGAAATGTAATATTGATGCAGACAACAAATGCTAGAAATCTTTTCTGAGATGCAGATGACATGCAAAAGGAAAGAAAAATGGATATGAACTGTTCTTGCCACAGAAAGTAGCGGCACATAAAAGATCCTAACCAGACAGAAGTTCTGAGCCTGTCAAATTCTGTTTTAGTGAAACAGGAGACAGATCCTCTGTTCTTTTTTTCCCCTCTTTTGAACAGCAGAGAAAGATCATGATAATAATCACTGCTAAAAAATCTAGGTGGTGAGGCTCAATAGTTGAAGTTATCTGTGACTTAGTTCAAAAAGTTTGAAGCTGGTGAAGCAATTATTATATAACTCACAGGAATTTTACTTTAAGTTTATATTACGTTTTTACATAGAATCATATCACTAATCCACATATTTCAGATACCTATCAGAGCTTTCAGGTACTAAAAATTAAGGCGATCATTTGATTTAAGACTCACAACTCAACAATCCTCACAACTGTAATGGATTCACCACTGTAATGGACTGCTTGACTGACAATGTCAGAGGAGAATTAATCACACATGTAAGTATCAATAGAATCAAAAGCAGAACAGTCAAGCATTGAAGGAATTCCATATGAAAAGAATAAAGAAAATATTTAACATGGAAAAATACTGAGGGATCTGCCAACTTAATGCTTTCCTTCTACTTTGTGCCTTATAGAGCCTTTAAACATTAAATCATTGGTTTTATTTGCAATGATAATTCACATTTACATAGAAATTACAGTATTACAGTATACTATGGCTTTCTTTCTGAAGAATATGTAATATAGCATAAAGCAAAGAGAGCTCATACTGCTGGGGGAAATGAGTGAAAAGTAAATTTTACAGTGCACTTGCTGACTGCATTCTCGGTGATGTTGTCAGAAAAAGGACACTGCTATCCGTGATGACTCTATCTTCCATATAGAAAACCCACAAGAACTAAAGGATAATAAACAATGGTTTAAAGAGCAGTAATAAGATAAAGATAAATGTAACAGATATGCATTCAGTTTCAAATGAGGAAATGTATTATTGCATCTGTACTGCAAGCGTCAAGAGAATAAAAAACAAGCTTCATGGAGCCTGTTTTACAAAAGCCAGAAGTATCAGTGATGCTCACAAAATTAAGAGGAAGATTTTTCCCTATGAAGTACAAAGAAGACAGAAAGATAGTCCTGACACGTATGCAATTAAAGCAGACAAAACTCCCCAACACAAGTACATACTGTACTAACCACCAAGAGAAATAAAGAAATCAGATTTCCTTAATTGCTTTCCTTAAAATGAATGACAGATTCTTTCAGACTCCTTACACCAAACAGCATGCTTCTCCAGTAGCCCCATGTAAAGATTGTGTGGAGAAGCTACACTCAAGACAAAAAGGGATAATTTTAATAACAATTCTATAGCTGCTGGCATTATTCATGGGGATAAATTACAGAATATATATGCTCAAAAAATCTGAAAGGTAGATGACTACATTAGACAGCTAATGACAGTTTACTAAGAAAATGAATTACTTGGGTAACTGTTCTACTTCTTAAACTTGTCAGCAATCCCCTAAAGAGCAAGAAAATTATTCTTACATATAAAAACTGAATAATAATTACATTCCTTCCTGAGCTTGTGTCTCAGAGTTAGAAAAAATAAATAATTTTTTTGCACTCGTTTTCATATGAAAAAGCTTTACTGCACTTTAAAATATCTGCAAGAGAAAATATAAATTATAGGTCTGAAGCAGAGAAAAGTAGAGGTGGGGAAAAAGACTAAAGGACAAGTTCAGTCTTTTTTTCACCTTCACTCTGCCCATAAGGTCTTGATTAAAAGATCTGTCCTTAGTTACCATAATTAGGAAATTTTTATGCCCTTGACTGAAAAGTATAAAACTAACAAAAGACAAGAGTGAAAAATACACTTTTGCATATTTCCTAATTTATATTTTCATCTGTATTCATGAAGCCTTAAGAATTAGACATAGAAGAGACCAATTAAAATATCCAGTCATTCCCCCTATCAACAGCTCTGAATAATTCCATATATTTTCAGGACCTGAAAATACAGCATTTACATACAGATGAAAAAATATATTTTAATGAGCCAGGATCTTTTTCCTGTGCAATCTGAGCCTCACTGTTCAAAAGAAGGCAGCTCTTTGTCCCAACAGACTTCCAAAGGGAATGGACACTTCAGAAAAGATGACAGCATGTTACCGGATCATGCAGTGTACTTAAACTGTGCCTTATTATGCATTTCAGCGCATCATAGGAAAAGGACACACGGTAATTAATATCAATCAGCACACCTTCTGAAGCCCAGTGTGGCAATGGAGATGTTAAATACTACTTCAGACATGAGGCAAGGTGTCCCAGTGGACAGGGTAAGGTAACTTTGAGTAAACTGTCTTCCTCTCCATTCAGGTAAGGATCTGTGAGATCAGTTAGCTCAACACCAAGTCACTCTGTCGTTAGTTAAGAGATCAAACTACCATTTGGTTGTAGCTGTACCTGAGAATTTTTCGGTATTAATGAGGCATAAAATTGAGTTCGTCGTTCAGAAGACATCCCACAGTCTGGCCTTTAGTCATAATGTGACTTTTAGTGTGGAGTTATGATCTATCTCTTGAACTTCAGTACAAGCCCCAATTACACACTACTATCTTCCCTCAACCCCCCAAAAAACTGCTGCCCAAAAGCCAGACTACATAAGATAAGATGGAATTTGAAGTCTTACTGCACCTCTACCTGTATTAACAACTGAGTGTTGCACATAATTTTAAATAACATTTTATTTTTAGATATGGCTTTGTATGACCATTTGAATGGGGTGCCCAGACTCTCTCAAGCTGTTTTTATTTGGTGACAAGACAACTACGATAAACCCATATACTTGTTCTGACGAACAAGTTCAGCAGAAAAAGTACACACAGAGCAGACACTGCGTGGTGCAGGATACACACTAGGCTGTTCTGGACCACTATTGAGTGAAGGGTGTGGCAATGGGGAAGTTCCAGTAACAGCAATGTGAATATTCAGGCAATATTGAAAAGAACTCAAGCTTTTTTATCAAATTCATTATGATAAAAGTACTGATAAAGGCATGATGAAAAAATACTTCCATGGCATTTATCTACTTGAATATAGTATTTTTACATCTTTGAGCAACCATGACTTAGTGTTGTGTGAAATTACTGGTATTAAAATTCAAGCAGTTTATGTATCAGTATTTTCTTTCTCCTACAGAGCTGTAACTGTAAGCCTACCATGATTTTAACATGTTTTGATGAGCTAGAGGTTTTTTATAGTAATAGAGTGGAATTACAAATAAATGGATCAGCCTTTGTGTCAGTCGAATGCATTAGGATAATAATCTACAAATAAAGATATGAGGTGTTGTGATCTATTAGGAATTTTTACCAAGGAGTTACTGAAACCCAAAGCACTGCTGACAAATGTGTACTATTTAAAGTCACAGATAAGAAGTGAGTACTGAAACATGCCAAGTATGTAGTTATCTATTAGCAATCACTTTACTTCCAGATGCATGTAAAAATTGTTCAAGATTTAAAATATTGTCTTCATAAAATTATCTTTACAAGCTGTGATTTAATTAAGGCATTCTAAATTTATTAGCTCATTTTGTAAATCCATGTAGTATTCTTCTGCAATTCATTTATATGGAGGAGAAGCAAGAAGTTTATAGAAATTATGAAGCAAAGCTGTTGATGATTGGAAGTTTTGTTGAAAAAAATTAATTCCCGAACATTAACATACACATCCCCCTTAAAAACTCCATCTTCGTTTGCTCTTTCATGCTGAATCACATACTCCACAATTTTGTCGGGAGTCGGTTAAGTCACCACTCCTGGTGGTATTTTAATGTAAATATGGCTTATAAATATTACATTAGGGACATGGTTAAGTTGTGGACTTGGCAGTCTTAGATTTAGGGTTGGACTTGATGATCTTAAAGCTCTTTTCCAACCTAAATGATTCAGTTATTCTGTGATAAACTAGCTGAAGGAACAGCTGACTATTTTAATTCAAGAGAGCCCTGAGAATTGGCAGCATCAAAGCTTGCTCTCCAGCGCAGTTTTTTCTTTTGTGCACAATTTGCCTAAAGAGGCACTGAGAATTTAAAGGTACTGCACACCTTTATCCCAGAAATCTGACTTCTCATACACCATGCAAAAGCACAGAAAGGCAAGTAACAGTAAAGCAAACATTATCCAAAATGTGGAGATTGGCAATCCCAGTGGTTGCCAGTTTTTCACATCCCACAGAATCCTCATGGAACCATAACCATGACAATTATCTCTATCCCTCTATTTGTTTGTACACCAACATGTTCTACTGACATAGTAATGTATATTCTCATCATTTATAAAAGCACTTCAGTGATTCACAATGCTATTTCCTCGTATAAGATGATATAAAATATTTCTTGGAAGTTCCTTTGAAATTTTCAAGGTTCTTTGTGAAGATGGTCTGAAACCAAAGCAAACCACTACCATGAGCATGACATCCATTAGCAACATTAGTTGCTCCAGAACTTTTTTAGCCTAAAGAGCTGTTTGTGATATAGCGAGCAACACTTTATACCAAAAATAAAATCAAAGTATTGTAACATAACTGAAAAAAAATGAAAAAAATGCTTCTAATCTCAGGGCCATGTGCAAGATGAACCTCTTCTTTCTGACCCTGTTATTTTACAGCAGTAGGATACAACACTGATGGACACAATGAGGAAAGAAAAAAAGAAAGAAAAGGAGATGAAAATGACAGTCCTCAAAAATCTTTTGATTCTGCCCAAAATAGGGGAGGGAAAACTAAGGTATTTGTATCATTTGGCTGTAGTTGGAGGAATTACCACTGTGCCATTACATTCTTCTATGTGCTTACTGGTTTCCTAATTTGGAAGCTGTTCCGTTACTACAGGAGCTGCAGTTCAAATGAAAACTGAGCTGGCAGGATTCACACATCTCTACTCCAGCCTATCTGTAGCAGATGGGGAAATCAGCTCTTTTGGGCAACCATACAGTATTGATGTTTTTCATTTTCTTTTTTTTTTTTTCCTTTTTTTAAAGTTACAAAGCAGTGATACAGAATAAATGTTTTATTCATGATACATTGAAGATGTGAATAAAGCTTAACTTCAGAGGTTGAAATACTCACTGTTTGTGCAAAATGTCTGTATGACACTCCTGTATTTTGACTGTGAAGTAACTTGTCTCCTGGGGATTTCCCTCACATCATCAAGCGTGATCAATGACTCTCATCTTCCTTTTGATACAGGAAAATTAATTCAGTGTGTGTATACTGTGGAGAAACAGAAGGTAAGCATTCACAGTAACTATCTAAAAGAGCCTGTCACATAAGCTTGAATGTAGCTGTCTTTTATAGAGTACTTCATCTTGTTTTTAACAGGGACTCAGGAGAATTTTGTGAAAAATATGCAAATGAAACACTGGATTCCCAAGAGATGTGCCTGAGTCAAAAATAATTGTATCCACACTGTAACTAATGAACAAATGATTCAGAGAAATACATTCTGTATTTCCATTCACCACCATCTGTTATTGGCAAGATACTTTGTTCCCAGCTACAAAGCTCGAGCAAGCACATGAGCACCAAATTAAGGACAAAAGTGAATACTGTGAATGCTGCGAGGAAGAGGAATGGCTGCTTTCCACAGAGGCATGTGTATTTGCTCTTCAGTGGCAAGCAGAATTTAACGTTTACCAGAAACAGAGGAATGAGGTATTGGTACCTCGAAAAAAATTCCAAGACAAGGGGTCACACATTTTTGGCATGAAATGCCCCTTCATTGCAGAGAGCAGGCTGTGCTACATGACCAGGTGTTTTCCACTTGTGTAGACCATCTATACCTTCTTGTTGAAATCCTATTTACTTCCATGCAGTGAAATTTGAATGGGAACAATACTTAGATACAAAACTGGTGTCCGTGTTTCCATAGCTAGCATCCTTCCCCTAAAGGTACTTCCAGTGTGTTAAAATGAGACTGTATTCCCACATATAATTCCATTTGGACACATGTAGAAGAAAGGCCTTGACTAGAGTATGGCAGCACACAGCTGGATGCTTAGCGGTGAACTTAAAAACAGAGTTAACATTTCTTGTCAATTTCATACAATTTCACAACCTCCTTTTGAGGGGTATATTGAAACTATTTATACTAGTTAAGCAAAAGTGTGGAAAAAACTCCAAAAACTCACAGACTAGTTAAGATACATGGAAAAAGAGGGAGGGAGAGATGTGATTCACAGTTCTGTGTTCAAAAACCTTAATGCTACTGTGTAAACAATCGCTATGGTTGCCTTGTTATTAGCATCTATAAAGATGATTTACAGACATTACTTACTAAAGCAGGAATATCACATGGTTAAATGCAGACAGTTTTCAACTTCTTTCACTCACTTAGTGAGCTGTAGCTCTACCTACAGCTATTAACACTTTATATATTTCCTAACATAGCAGTGACTGTGTATCCTGCTCTTGTGATGGTGTGAGAAGTCAGACAAATCCAGATGATTATATTTCATAGTGGAATTACATATTTTTTGACATTTCTGTCATTTAATGGAGACATCAAGTAAGTGTGTCAGAAAATCAGGAAACTGGTATTATTTAAAACATGACACTTTCTGCAAGGAGTCAAGAACCTGAAAAACACTTCTTGATTATGCCTTTATTAGGCTCAATAATTTAAAGCATATCTTCCACAGCCAACACTGCATTTATGAGTAGTTTAAAATGCATACAAATAAGTACTCATTAGTTAAATCCAGCATTTATTAACTGTCATGTGAACTATGCTCTTTATGAACTATACTTAAAAGATAATTTATTTTAATTTTTTTTTCCTAGAGTGCATGCAGGTTAACAGACCATATAATTTACATGGTCTAATATAGATGCAACAGTAAATGCCAGCTATATGTGTAATATCTGGAATTCAGTCAGGAAACTGGAATTAAATATTTTACCACTCAGTTTGCCTTATGTTTATTTTACCTGAATATGTCCTTTCTTTTCAGATTACATACTAGTATTTCATAACAATCTACAGAAAAAGAAATGAGAGCTAAAGAACTTAGTATAAAAAAATCTCTTTAAAGATTTCTATTCTTCAACCGGAATCAACTTTCTGAACCAGACTATAATTTAGATGGTCCCTTTAATAGGACACTACAATCAAGTTCAACATTGCAGTTGTCTTTTCATTTAGTTTAATAAAGAAAAAGGACTGCTTCCATAGCTATTACTTTCTACTATAATTTTCTATGTGTGGAAACTGATGTTTAACTAGAATATTCAATCTGACTGCATACCCATCAATTTTCCAATGAGTTCAGTGTTTTATGGCTGATAATCAAACCTCATGCTCCTTTTTCCATTCTCTAACATTTTGTACAGCAATGCAAGGTCACACTGAAGGTCCATCTACCTCAATATTTCATGTCTGACAGCAGGAAACATTTAAGAAAAAATAAGAAAGAGGACAAGCACAGAGTTATACTACCCAAAATATGTTCTGTGTGAGATTCAATTTTTTAGGTGTAGACTATCTTCAGGAAAGATCAAGTCTTATTTAGATATAAAAGGCAGGTGTTTAAAGCTCATATACACATTGTTATTTTTAAAAATGGAAAAAAACCCATAAGAGAATAAGTTCAGTTCCGTGGAAGAAAACTCTGGATAGTCCAGGGATGGCGCTGTATCACAGCTATGAGCTTAGCCTGGGGCTGCTAGGGAAGACACCTGCTACTCCAGCTTTCAGGGCAGCAGCCATAGAAAACGTGGTTAATGGGGGCTGTTGCTGACACGAACAACTTGTTGGATGCCCTAACAAAGTGATTATAAAAAAATTTTATGTCTATTTCCTTCTTAAGCCAGCCTGGAGCATGAGTAAGGTGACTGTATCACAATGGGCAGCAAAATGGTAAGAGCTCCAGCAACTGTGTGAGAAAACTGGCAAGCAGATTTGATGCAAACTGTACCAATGAGACAAGTAAGTTGTCCTCTTGACAGTCACTACTCTCAGGAAAACGAGTAGAGGAACAAACTATGAGCCAAGCACCCCCATGCTCTCCTCCCCTCCATATTTCACCCCAGCTCCTTAGGGATGGTAAGAGCAGGGAAGAGAGTTTGTTTTTGTATCTGCTGCTAAGAAGCCTAGAAACAATTTGCATATCTAGTGTTCAGTATTTGCACTAGGGGAGGTGGGTGAAGAATGATTTCCGTCTGGCTCCAGTCGGCAGTTGCATGGCAGAATTGGGAGTGGCTTGTCAGCAAGATGAAGAGGCTGTCCTGACGTTTTACACAAACAGCAAGGAGCATCAGTAGCACCAGAGGTTACTGAAGGTTACTGCTTCTTGAAACAACTCCCATGAGTGCTTCCAAGATTTCCAGCAGTAGAATTAGGGCCCTTCTTTAAGGAGAGCCATAGACAGTTTCAGTTCATTGCAGTCTATTATGTTGTGATAGCGTTTGGAATTTAACTGATTCTAACACAGCAGGAAATATAGCTAATTCTAATGGCCAGAACAACTTGATTCAGAGCTAAGTTGATCTTCTTTATATTTCTTCTCTCAATATATGTCCATCTGTTTTGTAGAACTCTGAAAATAGAGAAAGAGGAGAAATTCTTAAAAAAACAACAAACTTGAGTTTCCACTTAATATGAGAATGATATTTGATCCACATTTTGTATTTTTACGCCTTATTTTATGAAACCCAAAGAACTGCAAAAGTGAAACATTTGAACCCTTGAATTGTTCCACAAAATGTGACATTTGCAATTGGGCATTCAGATAAATCAACCCTGAAGAAGGCTAGCAGGCTTTAATACATCACAGCACTTTCTAAAGCATGTCATCCAAGGTGGCAGTAATCCACAATTCTTGTCTCTAGGAATCAAGAGACAATACCTAAAAATAGGAGATAATACTACTTAAATCCTTTGGGATGATAGCCATAGGGTGACGAGGAAGAATACTCCAGTTTGCTTTTCTTAGAGGACTTGCAGCCCGACTTAAAAAGGTCTCAGCTTTATGGTCTTGCTCCAGATACAGCTAATGGAGTGATTATTAGGAGTACCTAATAATGCTATTAGCACCCTGTAGAGCAGATCAATTAATACTCACAGCCATAGCAGATATTGAAAAGCATTAAGATAATTCAAAAGAGAAAAAGAGAAATAATATTGGCATTAGGAGGAAAAATTCAAAATCAGGAACCCATGTAATGAATTTTTACATTTGTCAACAAACTGAAACAGAAGGATCAGTCCGTCAGAGCAGATGAAGCAAGGCAAATGAATAAAAACATATGCAGTTTTAAATGTCATTATGCCCAGAAATGAAACAGCTCAAGAAAGTGTTCAGAAAACATTTAATACATAGAACACTCTTGGAGACAGCACTCTGGCTACTTTACAATGCTGTATGTCAGAGCAGGTTAAATGTAACTGGTGGAGGCAGCCTGAGGAGAAATATAAGGATTTCCTAGAGAGGCACCTATACTGCAAAGAATGCTTAACCAAAAATAGGGAGCAAATAGTATCCTGTTGGGACACCTCAAGAATTCAGACTAATCTTCAAGAAACACAGGTAGAGCTCTACCTGAAATAAGATTTGTCATGCATCTTGATCAAATGGAATTATTTCTCCAGGTGTAAAATTGCATCTAGAGAAAAATCCAGGGATAGATTAATGTACTTTGCCGCAACATTGGCTACACTTGTTTGTCCTTTCTAGCAGTGCCCAGTTCCCACTGGTTGGTACAGGTTGTGTCTACCCTGTTGACTCATGCTTTCAAACACAAAAGACCTTTGAAAGAGCACAAATTTAGACTCAATTCCAACTCCAGACACATCAGAATGCAGTAAGTGTGTTTGCTGTAATGGTTAGACACACACACCCCTCCCCAAACATTAAATTGATAGCTATTTGCATGGAAAAAGCAGAAACAAAAATAAGCAGGCTAAGTTTATTAACAACTGTTCAGATAATGAGGATAGCAATAATGAACAGAGAATAAGTTCGAAAACATCAAATGAGGTGATGAATTTATTAAATTGAGGAATACATGGCTGGCATATGGGTACAGCACTTCACAATTAAGGCATCCCATGCTGCTAGCCAGGCCATTTTAGCATTTTTAAGGTGATCTACCTAGAATGCTCTGCGAGTAATCTGCAGTGCTAAGAAGCCCTCTTAAAAGCATGCGATTTCTTGATTATGACTTTTTTTTACCAGTTCAACTATAACAGTTCACTGTACCACAGCAATAATCCAGCAAATATTTTGCAGGTGACAGGCTCAAAGTCATGAGGCCTTTTAGAAATGAATTTTTATCTGAAAATACAGTAAAGTGAGTTCCAGTGTTATTAATACCCCAAGAGTCTGAAATTGTGTTGCCAATAAAATAGTAATGCAACCTTGGTACCAGGGGACAAACTCAGTGATGGAAATGTAAATTTACTGTAACTTACATTCAAGCCTCGGTCTGCTGAGTCAAGTAGTGGTGCTAAATTTTACATTAAAACTGTTCTGATTGGATGTATCTGCTTATTTCACAGTTGGCAATTTATCACTGTCCATGTGAACAGAATGTGAATCAATGTCACACAGGGAAGGGGATCTATACCACCTTATTTTAAAATTGGATTGCTATACACAAATCTGAACTGGTTCCTAGGTATGGGAGAAAGTACACAAATGCACTAAAATAAGATAAATGCAAAGTTCATACCTATCGTACCTAAACAAAGATATAGCTCAGGCAATAAATAAAATTAAAAAATAAATGATCAAGGCAAGCACCAATATTGCCATTTATAGTCCACATGAGGACTTGATGGTAAAGAGAATTAAGTCAAGGAACAGAAGCTACAAGATGTGGAGTATTAAAAGACAGAAGGAAAACCATATCAAACAAACAAACCCCAAAAACAAAACAAAGCCACCACCACCACAAAAAAACCCAAATCAGTCCAACCAAACAAAAATAACCCTCCCCAAGAAACACCACTGCCCCCCAAAAAAAACCCCAAAAAATCCAACCAACCAAAAGAAAACCAACCTGGATTTTAAACAGTACATTAAGCAACTTATCCAGAAATATAAAATAAATCTGTACTAGAGAATGCTTAACACTGCACATAGCTATTTGCATTGTCACTTTAGATAAACAGGTATAAAATGTCCTAAGTCTGACTGCTTTCCTCCACAAAGGAAATCTCACGAGAGCACTTTAAAGAACAAAGCACAAATTTGCCTAAGTAACTCCTAGACGGTTTGATGTTTCATGCCCCATTTCAGTTTCTCACTTTGCTTGCAACAAAACCAGAAACCAAACCAAATAAAAAAGTATTGTTGCTTGGCTGTTTCTTACATTGCCTGCTCCCACCCATTCCACTTCTTTGTGGGGTCTATTTCAACGTTTAATTGTTCTCACAGGGGAAAGTTGTCTTATATACAGACAGAATTTCCCCTGAAGCAACTTGTGCCTGCTGTCTCTTGTCCTGCCATCCTTCACTCTTGGGAAGAGAGCACCTCCATCTTCTCTGTCACTACCCTGCAGGTACTGTAAGACTTCAACTCTGTTCCACCTCAGTGTCCTGCCCTAGACTCTCTCCAGTTGTACTTATATGGCCAGAGGGAACCAAAGTTGGACACGATTTCCTGTGGGGGATTCCAGGAAGTGCCAGGTGGAGGGGGACCATCCCAACCCTTGATCTCCTGGCTGTGCCCCTGCTACTGAAGCACTGGGTGGGGATGGCCCTTTCTGCTGCCATCTTCAGCGTGGCTTTTGTGCATCTTGCTGTCCCCCAGGGCCCCAGGGACTTTGCAGCACAGGCCCTGCTGAGGCAGGCAGTGCCCACCTGCATTGCTGCTCAGGATTATTCCATCCCAGTATATATATCTTTACGTTCATCTTTGTTAAGCCCAGGTTTAAACTCTGTGCCCTTTTTCTTAATACAAGGCTAAATTAATTCATTTTAGAGATGTCCAAGGCTGTCTGTTACCAGGTTCAGCAAAACAGAGGTTGACATTATAGCAAAAGTGCTCGCCTGTTCCCCCAGTATCACAGAATTCTGTCTTTTCCCTGCTCTTCATGACAGGTCAGCCAAGTCACAGCGGGTTATGTACAACACTTTCATGCCTCAGGCTCAGCACCACTGAGGTGCAGCTTATTGAAACCCAGGATGTGATAACAGAAACTGCTGCCCTTTGAAGGCATCCAGCATACACATATGGTAGAGCTCAAGCTTTCATCTGCAGTGGGAAGCTAAATAGGATTTTCCCTGAGAACAAGGAAGCCTGGAGATTAACAAAAACAAGACTTTTTTTCCCCTTTAATATTTTAAGAATAGAATAAGAAATCTGCCCTCCACACAGTCCAAAAGTGAACCAGGACTATGGTTAAGTCTTTTTTCACTGCTCCCTTGCAGATCAGCTTTCCACATGACTGATGAAATAAAACTAAAGCATCACTGCAGGGAACAGCTGCACTTTTCTGCCCATTTCCTTCATGCTCCTCCCGCTCCCAACCAAGTTTGAGATTGATTCCCAATTAGAGAAGCTACTGACCTTGTCAGGGTAAAAGTATTTTTACCAATTTTCAGCTTTTTTATTTGAAAGGCGTAAGAAAGTTGTTTTCACAGAGTGTAGGTAAGTGGAGGAATTAGTTGTGGCAGGACATCAGGGATGCTGAAACTGCAGAACAGAAGTCTATAAAGTACACAGACACTAAGCCTCTTGAAATATTTTTATTTCAGTGCTGGGAGACAAAGCAATAAAAAACGTCCTTGTTCTTTCATTCTGCTCTAGCAATTCTCATCTGTCCACTTTGAGAGATAAGGCTCTGAGCTGAATGATTGCTTCTCCTGGTTTATTAGTGGCCTCCCCTGTTTTTATGGTTTCATTTTGTCGATACAAAATTGAAACAGACAAACTGCAGCTTACAAACGTGTAGGTACATACTTCCCGTAGTTGTATCCAAAAGGTTAAGGCCAGATAGGGATTTCCTTCAGTAGTCAAGCAGGGTCCAAATCCTACAAACGGCGGCCACATCAAGAGAAATTCTCTCTGTTTGTTCACTAAATCTAACAAAGAATTCAAATGTGGTGATCAGGTTTGTAGTTTAGGACTGGAAACAACATAAATAGTAATTTTAATATCATGACTTTTGTTCAACTAACTTCAGAAATGGCTTATTATGTCAATATTATTCTCATTAAGAGTGTCTCTTACTCTGACATGCTAACTCTTGTAATTTATACTGAACGCCAGGACTCTACAGCCTTAGGTATTCAGCAAATTATTTCCAATTTCAGAATCGGGTCCTACAAAAATTGTGACAGTTCGCTGATTACGTTAACTCTTTCAAGATGAGCTCTTTAGTGTGAAATGAAATGAGGCATTTGCGTAAGTTATCTAGGGACTTGCTAGGGGTAGGACAGAATCCAAGCATTTTTGTCTCTCATACTTGTAACAATTTGTTTTATGACTGCACCAATAGAGAAATTGAGGCAATATCCCAAGAGCTTCATATTTCATTTTCCTTTTATGATAGATGGAGCTCCATAGGGAGATTTCTTTTTTTCAACATGATATAAGATTAACAAAGGCCTCTCCCATTCAAGAAAAAATATAAAAGAATAGCATTGATTTGAAATTGTGCCTAGTGCAGATGGTGATCACGCTGACATAACTGCTTCAGAGTTATGGAATAAATTGCAGTCTTAGGATGTAATGCTTGATCAAAATGAAATTGATATTCAGAAGCTGGATTTCACTGACAGTTGTAGCTCCCAGAATACTCATTAAAATTCAAACATTATCTTAAAGATTTTACTAACTGTTTTGAGACTTGTTTTGGACAAAGTAAAATCTCAAAAATATAAAGCAGCCGAATTCTTAAAATGGCTGAATATCAAATCTAGCATGATCTTCAGTGAACCTTGCAAAGTAGTTCAAGTTCTAGAGAGTAAATGACACATGAAAGCATCTAGTTGCTAAGTTAAAAAAGTTAAATTTCACATATGATACTGCAAAGTTAATTTATCATATTAAATAATTTGCAAATAAAAAGTCCAGGAGACTATACAAAGCAGATGCAGAAAGTGCTGTGCTTTATTTTAGGATCTGTATTATCCAGATCTGTATTTTGAAACCAGTAACATTGTTGATTCCATCATTCAGTCAAAAGCCAAGAAATTGCAGAATTCTCCTTCAAATAGTAGGATCATAGAACCACTTAGGTTGGAAAATACCTTGAGGACCGTCAAGTCAAACTGTAAACTTAAAACTGCCAAGTCTTAAAACTAAACTTAAAACCAAACTGTGTCTTTAAGCATCATGTCTACACATCTTTTAAACACCCACAGGGATGGTGACTCCACTATTTCCCTGGCTTCAGTGCTTGACAACCCCATCTACAAAGAAAGTGTTCCAATATCCAATATAAACCTCTCCAGGCACAACTTGAGGCCATTTCCTTTGAGAAGAGACTGACCCCAACCTCAGTGCAACCTCCTTTCAGGTATCTGTAGAAGTCAATAAGGTCTCCCCTGAGCCTCCTTCTCTCCAGGCTGAACACCCCCAGCTCCCTCAGCTGCTCCTCACAGCACTTGTGCTCCAGACCCTTTCCCAGCTCCGTTGCCCTTCTCTGGACTCGCTCCAGCCCCTCAATGTCTTTCTTGCACTCAGGGGCCCAGAACTGGACACAGCACTCGAGCTGTGGCCTCACCAGTGCCCAGTGCAGGGGACAATCCCTGCCCTGCTCCTGCTGGCCACACCATTGCTGATCCAGGCCAGGATGCCATTGGCCTTCTTGGCCACCTGGGCACAGCCTGGCTCATGTCCAGCTGCTGTCACCAGCACCCCCAGGGCCTTTTCCCCTGGGCACTTTCCAGCCACTCTGCCCCAGCCTGTGGCACTGCCTGGGGCTGCTGTGACCCAAGGGCAGGACCTGGCACTTGGCCATGTTGAACCTCACACCATTGGCCTCAGCCCATGGCCCAGCCTGTCCTGATCCCTCTGCAGAGCCTTCCTGCCCTCCAGCAGATCAACTCCTGCCCAACTCGGTGTGATGTGCGAAGTGACTGAGGGTGCACTTGATCCAGATGATCAATTAACATATTAAACATGACTGGCCCCAATATTGAGCCCTGGGGAGCCCCACTCATGACCAGCCACCAGCCGCATGTAACTCCATTCCCCACCACTCCCTGGGCCTGGCCATCCTGGTAGTATTTACCAACTAAAGAGCATACCTGTCCAAACCACGAGCAGCCAGTTTTATCTGGGTGAATGCTGTGGGAAATGGTGTCAAAGGCTTTACTGAAGTCCAGGCAGGCAACATCCACAACTTTTCCCTCACGCATGAAGCCGGTCACCCTGTCATAAAGGGAGATCAGGTTGGTCAGGCAGGACCTGCCCTTCATAAACCCACCAGGCTGAGCCCAATCCCCTGGTTGTCCTGTACATACCATGTGATGGCACTCAAGGTGATCTGCTACAGAACCATCAATTCTCATCTATTCAACTTCTCCAGCAACACTAAAGAAATGGGGTAACAGTGGAGCAATTTCCTCTGATATAATTTCCCTTTATTTTTCCCTCACCTCAACTCATTATATTTCCTCAGGAGCCACATTTCTCCCTGCAAATAAGTAAGTACTACTTCATCAGTATAAAACAGCTATTTTAAAAATGATGATTGTTCAGCTATAAAAGGTTCTACTTAATTCATGTAAATTATATATGTAAATTTAAGCCTAAATAAAAACCATGTTTCAATGCTACATATATATTCTCTTTCTAAATAGGGTAATTGGTGTCAGATATATAGGATAATAATAAAGTTTTATAGGTAATATACTTATTTAATATTTCATTCTAATCCTCATTACATAAGGGTTAGGGTAATTACAGGAATCCTTATTATCTCTCCTTCTTTCATCCTTATTTTCTTATTTGCTTTCCTAGTGCACAACTATGTTTTAGGCAAGTAATTTCATGGACTTATGCACAGATCCTTTTTCCTGAAAGGTACAGTTAATTTAGAACATCCCCCAAGGTATGTTTGCAGTTACAATTATCCCTTTTATTGTGCATTTGCTTGCACTGACAAAAGACAGTCTCTTCTGTCATTCTGCCTCCCAGGCACCTAACTTTGTTATGCTCCTCCAGTTCTTCATAGCCTTCTCTCTCTAATAGTCACAAGTGATTTTATATCATCTAATCACATGAGCTAAATGTTATCAAAACAGTCTGAGGAGGGGGAGAGAAACAGACTTCTTTTCTGGTTTTTTTCCCTTAATATTGAATTAGTTAGTATGAAGAAATATGTACTTTTTTCCTATCAGATTTTTTGCATTATATTATAATACTACAGATAGCTGAATCTTTACAGTCATGTCTTATTTTGGATATTTTTCCCTACTTTAGATGTTAGAGCTTCCTGTGAAGCGACGAAGCTTCCAGGAGGCACCGTGGCTCTGTTCCACTGCCATCACCATCATCCCATGGTTCCGAGCACCACAGGGTGTCAGGGATGAACCAGCTGCACTCCCCTACATACAGAAAAAGCGTCGAGTAAAAAGATAATCAGCTACTTGCTTACTGTGATAGTTACCCATTTATAAATGGAGCTTGTCACTTCAGAAACATAGGGCAGAGTCACAAACAGCAAGCACCAACAAGAGAGATAACAGACTGCATGAGGCTGGTGAAGAGAGCTTTGTTAGCAGTGACAGCTACAAGAGCAAGCACATGTCATTACTGCTCTTTAATAGTTTGGTCTTTGCAGCACGAGATACAGGGACTGGTGTTACATTTCTGCAATGAGTAGCTTGTCACAAACACATTAACTTCTCAGAAATAATTACTGTTTTTGCTAAGCTGTGGATATGCCCACCCACAAAATAATGGTGATGGTGTGATCAGATTGTCATGAACTGGTACAGAAAACTGGATCAGTTTATTTTGAAAACAACTAAAACAACAACAACAAAAACCACTACAAAACCCAACATTCATAATAAATTCAAACAGACAAGAAAGATTAACAGAAATGTCTCAGAAATGCAAAGTAATACCTATACCTAGGAAAATGCTAAGACATATAATCACACTTATCTTTGCTCTAAAAACAGAAGAAACAACAGGGACTCATCCCATGATCATATTGGAAAATAGTGGAATTACAACAAAAATTCATAGCTGTCCAGAATGGTCACAAGCCTTAATGTATAAAATACATTAGAAGCCTGCTGAATTTTTAGGTGACTAACTTTTTTTGATATGGAGGCTCTGATGAATACCTGTTCACTCTTTATTCTTCACCTAATGTACTTTTGAGGATAATTCTATGAATGAGGTGCAATAAAAGGAGACCTCATATCAAAATCATTACTTCTGCTACTTTTACTCCTAATACACTGTTATCTTGTCCAGCAAGCCCTGAGACAGTCTGATGCCTTCAGCTTCCTTTTAAGTTTTGAACATTTTATGATATCTCATGTTTCCCAGTTGTTAACAAGCAGCACACAGTGGGCAGGACTTTCAGGTTTCATTTCAGGTATCATTCTGCAGGTGAATCAGAATAAATTTTTAGGCAAACTATCTTCCTGAATAGCTAAAAATCCATAGTTTTTTTTGCCATTAGAACTTTCTTGTTCTTAAGACCTAGGACAGTTTATGAGGGTTTTGTTATTGTTTTTTCTCCTGCTTACCATGCTACCAAATATTTGGTACTTTACCTGACATAAAAGAACATGGACTACATCCAGTATTAAAGATCTCTCCCTTCAGGCAAACAGATGTTCTTATGCAAAAACGTCATCATTTATTTGGAGACTGGTACAGGGCAAATAAAACAAGTTTAGCAACACTGTAAATTACATTGGCTTAGTCTGTAATACAATAAATATAGGTTGAATTACTCTGTCACGGAAAAGAAGGGTTACTACAGATTCTGAAAAAGATCAAAGCATTTTTCGCCCATAAATCTTATCTTACTTAAAAGATTCTTTGCAATGATTATGAAGATCTGGAAGGAAAGTCAATACAGAAGTCCTAACTTTTACAGTAACTAATTTACACAATTATATATATTATTTTAAAGACTAATCCATTCATCAACATGACTTCTGATTTACTGTGTTTCCAGTACAGCTCTCTGCAGTAGGAGAGAGAAGACGTACAGCTTAAATTTCTGGCAGCTAAAGTTACAAGAGAAAACAAGACTCCCTATCATTCACCAGAAAGCACAGAGAGAGGGTATGGAAGTGTACTTTAAACTTACAGGTTTTTACCCTCAATGCTGCATGCCATATAGGCAATTAAGTGTAAAAACCCTAACGTACTTTGAAATTTTCGATCTTTTTACCCTGAAGTACAGTATTTTATCACAAAGAGCTGTTGCTGGAAAGCTTGAGGGAGAGAAGAGCCAACGCAAAAAGATGCCCTCCTTATCTACTGCTTGTCAACAGAGTGGATCTTGTAAGTGGAGATTGGTGTCTACCTTGGCCTCAGTGACCACAAAGTGATCAAGTTTGAAATCTCTGTTGACAGGAGAAAATGTGTCAGCAAAACCTCAACTCTGGACATGAGGAGAACTGACTTCTCAGTTCAGGCTGCTCAGGAATTTAGTAAATAATGTCCCTAGGAAAATGTTTTCGCAGGTGTTGGGGTAAATCAGCGCTGGTCACTTTTTAAACATCACCTCCTAAGGGCTCAGGAGCAGATAATTCCCAAATGTCGGAAGTCAAGCAGGCAAGGCAGAAAGCCAGAACAGCAATCTTCTCTTGGAAATAAGGTTAAGAAGGAAGATGTATGTCCAGTGGAAGTGACGTTGACATGAGAAGAACACAGAGATGTTTCTTGTCACTGTAGGGAAAAATTTATGTGGTCAAAGCTGAACTGGAGTTGAAGCTGTCCAGAAATGCGGGGGAAAATAAAATTTTTTCAAATATATTAATGGCAAGGGGCAATGTAAAGACAACATCAGCCCATTACAGGATAAGGATGGTCACCTTACAAACAGGGATAGGGACAAGTCAGAGGTAAGATATTCTTTGACTCTGTCTTCAGCATGGATGACAGGACAAGGGGGTCCCAGTGCCTGAGCTGGAGGACCAGGAATGTGAGAATGGTCCACTGCCAGTTGACCCTGAAATTGTGCAGGATCTGCTGCTCCAGCTAGATCCCCACAAATCTGTTGGGCCTGATGGGATTCATCCAAGAATCCTGAAGGAACCGGCTGATGTTATTGCAAAACCTCACTCAATTTTTGAGCAGTCTTGGGAATCTGGAAAGGTCCCAGCTGACTGGAGGCTGTTGAATGTTGTCCAGATTTTCAAGAAGGGCAAGAAGTTAGTCTCACTTCAGTGCCTGGTAAAATTGTGAAAAAGATTATTCTGGGAAGTGTTGAAAAACAATGCAGTTCTTGGTCACACTCACCACAGCTTCATGAGAGGAAAGTCCTGCTTATCAAACCTGATTTACTTTTATGATAAGGTAACCCACCCAGCTGATCAAAGGAATCCAGTTGATGTGATCTTTCAGGGTTTCAGTAAAGTTTTGATACTTTGTCTCACTGTATACTTCTGGACAAACTGTCCAGCTCTCAGCTGGACAAACACATCCTGTGATGGGTGAGCAACTGGCTCATGGGTCAGGCACGAAGGGTTACAGTGACTGGGGTCATGTCACTAGTGGGGTTCTGCAGGGCTCCATCCTCACCCCTGTGGTCTTCAACGTCTTCATAAATTACTTGGAGGCAGGACTGAAAGGGACACTGAGCAAGTTCACAGACAGTACAAAACTGGAAGGAGCTGTTGACACCTTTGAGGGCAGGGAGGCCCTGCAGAGAGACCTCAAAAAATGAGAGGATTGAGCAATCACCAACCACATGAAATTCAACAAGGTCTAATGCCAGGTTCTGCACCTGGGATGGGGCAGCCCTGGATGCATGGACAGACTGGGGAATGAGAGGCTGGAGAGCAGTGCCATGGAAAGGGACCTGGGGGTCCTGGTCAATGGCAAGTTGGACATGAGCCAGCAGTGCCCTGGCAGCCAGGAGGGCCAGCCCTGTCCTGGGGGCCATCAGGCACAGCATTGCCAGTTGCTCAAGGAAGGGGATTGTCCTGTTCTGCTCTGGGGTGGCCTCACTTCATTACCAAGTAATCCAAATCTGAGATATGCTATGAGCAGGGTGACTCCAGTAATGATACCGATGGTAACTAGAGTTGGAAAAACAGAAAACAACATTTGAAATCTCAGATGGGACTATCCACGTAATTGAGTTTTTTAATGAAACAAAAGAAGCCTAGTCCTTTCTGTAGACAGTATGTTCTGTGGACTGAAGTTTCGCTGGCCAGACAGTAGGTTGAGGTATTTCAGGAATCCAAAAGATAATTAATCAGTGATTATATGATGACCAACATCAAGTAACAGTAATATTAATTGCTGGAGAAGAAAAATCTAAGAAGTCCAAACAACATAAGACATGGCAACCTATTCTCAAATACAGAAGACACCCCTATACAATTGCAATATACATGACTAATACGCAAATTCTAAAGCTTCATATAGACCAGAAAACCCTAATTCTTGTAGATGTTTAAGTAACTGCTTCATGATCTTACTTTTCCTGCAGGAAAAGCCGCATGACTGTTGGAGGTTGAGATGGGGGGGAATTTTTCCCCATTCTGCTGCTGGGCAACCAATGATTGGATACTTAAGGGCCATTTACTCTTAGAAAAGAAACAAAAGATTTTGGCCAGGTGTGGTGAGGGGACAAGAGATCTGGGGATTGATAAAGGAGCCACTCTCTCACTGGATTTGGAAGAGAGAGCAGTGGAAAAAGCTGCTGTCTCCTTTTTGGCTATGACTGCAGAAAAAAAGCCCAGCTCTACACTGATTTTTCTCTACCTGGTGGGTGAGCTTTTGTTTGGGGAAAAGGGGCACGAGATTCCAACCCCCTTCTCCCCTCCTGGAAGGTGCATTTCCCAGCTGTGCTGCAGCAGAAGGGGACCTGGCTGCCACCGCCCCATGCCCTGCCACAATTGCAGAGTTCCTGCCACCTTTGTTGCTGGCTAGCCTGAGTGAGCCCACCCTGCCTCTCCATCTCCATGATCTGAGCTCAGTCCTGCTGCACACCATCCCTGCCCAGCCCGTCCTGCTCACGCCATCCCTGCCCAGCCCGTCCTGCTCACACCATCCCTGCCCAGACCGTCCTGCTCACGCCACCCCTGCCCAGCCCGACCTGCTGCACACCATCCCTGCCCAGCCCGACCTGCTGTACACCATCCCTGCCCAGCCCGTTCGCCATTATCCTCGTGAGACCAACCTGACCTCGTGCCACAACACCCCCTGCAGCTGTGCAGGAGTCATTGCACCTGCCCTGCCCACAGCCAACAGCGCCCCTGCTGGCTGTGACTGTGACTGCGCCAAACGGGACAGTGTCTGGCAGCCCAGGGACATCTGCCACCAGGTTTTGGTTTTGTTTGCTGTTGCTATTGTTGTTATTGATTGTTTGCCTCATTATAGATACTAGTAAAGAACTGTTATTCCTTTTCCCATGTCTTTGCCTGAAAGTCCTTGATTCCAAAGTTATAATAATTCAGAGGGAAGGGGGGTAATTTTCTGTATTCTAAGGAAGGTTCCCACCTTCCTTAGCAGACATCTGTCTTTCAAACCAAGACAATGACAACTGTAACATACACAGCTCTAACATATACAGCTGTGTATATTACAGATGAATAAAATGAAAAGAAGGCCAGATGCATTTTGTAGAAGTAACAGAATATTAATATTTTCTGGCATAATTCCTGGTTTTATGCATGTAAAGTCCTGGAAGTTAAATCTAAAAAAACTAAACCCCCCCGCCCCGAATCTATTTAAAATTTCATCTAAAAGAGGACTTCACAACACAGAGCTTCTCAGAGGATTACGTCTGCTTGTCAGAGAGCTTCCTGAACTATGCTGGAAGGAATCTAGGACAAACTGATTGCACTGTTAAGGCATTGCCTTATGGTTGAACTTAGAACAGCTGGGACCTTCCGTTTGTGTCACTGCAAGCTGCACCTAAAGAATCATATTGAAGCACACTACATATATTTTGTATTTCTATATTAAGATAGCAATTTAAATTTATTTTATTTAGGAAGAAAGCTGACATTTGATCCAGAGGACTATTAATCAGTTCGGATGGTGTCTTAGCAAGCTATTCAAGTGGGATGCTTATACTCTCTTTCAATTTAAACTACAGAATAGATTAAAACAAATTAATTACATCCTCAGAAAGTATTTTCTTTTTGCTAGTAGAAGATTTGTACATCAATATAAATAGCTCATAAAGAAGCTTAGAGTTAATTCAATCATATAAAAAGAACTGTCTCACAAAACCAATCTATTTTCTAACTGAAACAATATCCACTTACAGCCTAATTTTCAGAGACACCAATTAACCTAGTGCACCCCAGAAAACCTTGTGCTTATTTTCTCTTTCCTTCAGGAATGTCATCTTTTCCAGGACTAATCTTTGGTTTTCCTCTGGAGAGTGATTTGATACCATATATCTGACACCGCAAAACTGCTGAGGTGGAAGCAACACAAATAAACTAGAGGAAATGAAAAAGGATTTAAGGAAAAACAACTGATATAGTTCACAGGGGCAAGATATCCAGTAGTTACAGGGCAACTTAAGTTGCAGACACTAAACGCTACCTATACTTACATTTCTTGTGACACGGTCTCCATAGAGCCTTTCAGAACTACAATATTGAAAAATCATAGTAAAAAAAGATGGCGTAACTTTATAATTGATTTAATTTTCTTTAAAAAGTAAAAACAAAAACAAACAAAAAACCCTCAAAAAACAAAAGAAGAGGATTTTAAAAAAATTTTATTTGACATAAAAATTTTCAAAATATTGTTTTACACTGGCCACACGTATTAATATACCTTGTGCATTGAAGTTATCTTTTTTAGCTGAAGAAGTGCATAGGAATAAGTATATTGCACAAAAAAAAAAGCATTTTCTCATTTACTATCTTTGTAAAAATAAATTTACCAAAGTGAAAAGACCATAATCAGAATCACTACCCGAAATATACACAAGTTTATCTATGTGCTTTACCCAGCAACAGTCAGACCTCCACTGCAATTTTCAAAGTGTAGATTGACTTTACAGAACAGGAGAAAAGCAGAAAGAGCAATCAGGGACCAATGCAGATCCTGTATCAAAGACTGTTCCCTTCTTCAGATGAATTATCCCGGGCTATTCAAAGCTTACATAAGCCTCTTTTAGAATGTTTTTATGTATCTAAAGACAGGAAGCAATCAGTTCATGGTCACAGTAGGACAAATAGTAATAATGGATTTTAGTTAAAAATATTCAGGCTAGATATTAGAAATGCTTCTTTCAAGACAGACTTCAGGCACAGACTGCCTGTGGAGGTTGTGGAATATCCATAATTTCTTAAATATCACAGATACTTCACAGGTCTTGAGAGAGAATTGTAAATTAGTGCTGCTATTGGGTATGGGAGTATTAGACAATTTTCTAGGAGCCCTTTTAGTCAATGATAGAAAATTAGTCAGGTTTGTTTTATATTCTGATGGTTGCATGTTATGTTTAAGGTCTGGAATAAATTTTAAAGAGTAAATAGTAATTTTTGAGACCACTTTAACATATTTGTTTCCTGCTAATGACTGATTATACAATTAGCAGAATAAACAATGTCATAAACAATAATAAATACATAATAATGCAGTCTAATGAGTTAAGTTATGCTAGTCAGATATGAAACTAAATGCACTTCAGAAGTTCATAGGCCATTTCAAAAGAAATTCTGCTTTCAACTGGATTGTGAAAGATACAATATTACCAAAACAAAAAGATAGTCCTCTACCAATGGCACCAACCCCAGACCTCACTATATTATTTAGCAACACATTTTATTTGGAAGTAGAGAGCCACATCTTCTGTTCACTTTTTGGTGCACAGAGCAAGTTTAAGATGCAAAGTTAACTTGCCAAGGACCTTCGAAAGAAATTTGAAAGGTCAGACGAAACCTGTTAGAAAAAAAAAAATCCAACTTTAAAGCTAGATTAATTTTATCATTCAGTGTCAATTGAAAAATCTCCTTCTGGGAAGGCTGCTTTCTATAATTGATGAAGTTCTTAATATGACAGACATTGAGAACCATGATTGATTATGTGCCATTTAATATATTGCAATATATTGGTGTCAATGATTGAATAAATCAGATTGCTAATCCAAGACACAATATGTAAATTTCCTTTACAAGGACACCACTGCTAACAAGCACTGAGAAGGCTCTGTCCAGTGTTTAGCATTTTGGATTTATGGTAGGCAATGGAAAAATGTTATGTCTTCCCTCTCCAGTAACAAAACAAGTGACTGTTGCACAAGCCCTTCTTTACCTCGGATTCTTCTTCAAAACTGGATTTTGATTTATATTCCATATTTCTTTCCTCTATTCCTTTTTATTTAAAAGCTTGTAACTTACTTAAAAGCTGCAGTAACTTGCTGCAGCTCCTCTAATTTAGTGGAAACACTGATATAATTATTTTAATCCCTTCCAACACTCCCTGTATGGAAAGCCTGTTTATTCAGCTTTTTAAGTTTCCTTTTATGTGTTTTACGCTAGGTCATCCAAGAAGCACAGAGAACATGAAGCACCAAATCAAGGTCTTATAACAAAGGACACACTCATTAAAAGAACTGCGCAATTGCTACTTACTCTGTAGACCTCAGTGAAGCCACATCTGTTAGCAGGCAGACCCACAGACTTTATTCCAGGGGTAATCTGCCTCTGGAATAAGAGGGAAAACCCTGGCTGCAATACTGAGTGACAGTATAGGAGGTCTGTTATTTTCTGGAAGCACAGAGCCAGCTCTTGATAGAGAAGTCTGGATCAGGCTGCCCATCCTGGAACACTTATTTTCACCACCTTCTTGCTTAAAGAGTGGAAAGGAGTCTGTGTAACAACTGAAAATGTTTGTGCCAGCTGAACTTACCCTTAAAAAAGTATGACTGCACAGCTGCTCTAAGTCATTGAGGTCTTTTGCTTCTGATGGTTTTGTGACGATTTATATCTTCTAAGATTCTCCAAAATCATTTGAATCACAGAGCTGCATAGCTGTAAAGAGAAGATTGAGTAGGCAGTGATGATTATGCTTATGGTTATTGTTTTGTCACATGAAACTGCAAAAGCATTTCATGAATGAGTCATGGTGAATTATGTTTAAATTATGGATTGTGACTCACTGATTTTCATATTGTCTTATCCTTCCAGCGTTCTTCTATAAGAATCTAAGAGACAAGAAAAAACCTGGTCTGTCAAGCCTGGAAAATAAGAAAAGGCCTATTCATCTCCACTCAACCCATCTGAAGGACTAAGAATGAAGAGGAGATCACCCTAACCAAGGAAAGAAATTAGCAAATATTTTCTTGCATGTTTGATGTCTCACAACTTGGGGGAGCTACGTGCTGGAAAATTTACACAAAGCCCTCTTGAGAAGTGATGAAACAATCCTATACATGGCATCCCAAAATCAGAAGCTGTATTTTTCTGGGTTGGTCTTGACTGCTTTCATCACTAGCGTAAACCAAGCTAAATCAATCATCTCTCTGAAAGAAGAAATGGAGTTCTGTGTTAACAAAATAAGCTTTTCCTGGCCACAGTTCTCCATACTTAGCCTTTTATAAATTCCTGGCCTGTTTTCTTTCTGCCCAGAGTCTTCCACATTACTCTTTACTTTGGACAACACAATGCATGCCAGTACTAGCAGGTGTCTCACTGGCCCTGTGTTAGCTGGTACGTTAAGGATGCTGAGAACATGCAGAAACTGGATCTGCTGTAGAAAGCCCAGATTGGAGCTAACACAGGTTTGGGCAGTGACTTCTCCCATTACACCTTGCCCTCTTATTTATGTACAGACAACATTTTTATCTCTATGTAGGTGAGTATAAATAGAAAAGACATAGATATATTGATACATAAACATAAAGATATCCATGTATAACGTATCAGTAGATATGTAGTAGTAATATACACGAATATATTGGATATCTATTTTTTTCCATATAGGTATTTATATAAATATATCTAGCTATATCTATATAAATATAGATATCTATTATATAGATAGAGCTATACATTTGTCTATGTAAAAAATTTAAACATATGTAGAGTATATGCATCTACATACATAAAATACATAGGTATAATACAGATCTAGAAATATACATCTAAGATACATCAAAGTGATTTCAGAAACAAATGTTTCAGTGTGAACTGTGACATGTCAAAACACCTAGATAGTAAAAACTCAGAAAAGCTCATCATACATTGGATTGTAATAGAATCTTTCTTCTCAATGGAAAGCTTGTTCATAATATTTAACAAAACATTAAAACTTTTAACTTAAAAATACAATATGTTCTAAATTATTAGACAATAGATGGTATTTCTCTTCCAAGATTTGGCTTCACTGAGCATTCTGAAATCAACAGAAAAATTTTGGATTTATGCTACTGTTTTTGATGTATATTCATCCAGTGATAGACATTAAGCATTGCTGAAAACATATAGTAAGATATTTGGTACGCCTGAGGAATGTTTCAACAGTGGATTTCAGATATAGACTAATCCAACCACCACTAAAAAGTGTAAGGGATACAGCACTTCAGTTCAGTACTAGAAAATTGGTAGAACTTTTCAGTGTAACATCTTCTCAGCAGTTACATCAGCCTGGAATTTCAGCCTGCTCCTCACTATATGCGACTCACTATGAATTTACAGAGTTTCTAAAACCCTGTGTGTTAAAGGACTTCTGCTATTTTAGAACATATTTTCCTCAGCTTTGATCCTCACTATTTTGGAAGGCTAAAGGCTAATAAGCCACTATGGTATGAGGTACATACTGATTAAAGCTCATGAGCTGCAGAAAAAGTAGCTCTGTAAAATTTAAAAAAAAAAAAAAAAATAAAAAAAAAAAATAAAAAAATCAACAACAGGAGAACTTCAAGGAGGTTACCTAAACACTCAGGAAGCCAGGTGGCTTTCCACCAGTGACCAAGTATCTGTTTTACACAAAAAATCAATCTGTGTTTCCAGTTGTGTTTACTGAACTCAAAACCCATCACATGGCCTTGGGATCTAAAAGGGATGAGGAGGCTCCAGGCAGAAGGATAATGAAACAGCTTGCTGAGGAGCATGCATGTAAAAAAAAAAAGGTAGCCACAGTCAATGTCCTGGGAGGATAAGAGGTTTGGCTTACAGGGAGTACCCTGCCTGCACAAGGCTGAAATCCAAGTTTTACAGGATGCCAAATAAGCTTCCTACCTGTTACGCCCCTGAAGGCAGAGCTTCCCTTTCAAGCCGTTCCAAGATTAAATCAGTAAACAAGTAGTAAGACTCTCTTCTCTGTGCTTTTCAGCCCTGGAGGGTTCCTCCTACCCCTCTTCCCCTGAAGCCTGGCTGTTTGCTCCCTGCAGTCTCCCACCTCTGCACTGCAGTTACCTGCCAAGCTCCCTTACTACACGAGTGAGCTCGGCTGCTCACCAGACAGGAACAGTGTCTCCTACGCACATTTTTTTGGGAAGACTTCAATTTATACTCTATGACTAAACATCCATAGGCATCACCTAAACAATAAAAATAAAGTACTGTTCTTCTCAAAGAACAGAAAGGGAAAAAAACCGCAAACAAACAAATGGGCTTTACAATATTAACTGCCCGTCTGTGTCTGTAAACTATCCACGAAGAAGACTCTTAGTAGTGAGTGGGGAGAGAGACGAAAGTTTTGTGCAAACATTCAGTGCTTTTATTGAAGCCTAAATTTATATGGGCCTAAGTCCCTAAATAGCTTTCATTTAAGCCAACTAAGTCAAATTACCAATGTCCTGAGTCTTTCAAAGCTTGAGGACTTTGTGAAAAGGCTGTTGCAATCCAGGAATTCACAGGCATAAGGTAGCATTTCACTACATACAAGCTGATATCCTGTCAGAGATGATCTGCCAGGATTATCTGCTCATTTCAAAATAGCATTAAAAAAAAAAACAATGCAAAAGATAGAGCAAATCCTGTTGAGATAACAAATAAAAGGCACACCAAAAGTCTTAAAACCATATGAGGTTATGTAATATTTTCAGAATTTTTCCCCACTCCATGTAATATCCCTATTGTGGGTTAGAACCTTAGCCTGAACAAAAATAGAGCACATTTTATCAAAAGACTGCTGGTATTTAAGTTGTATGTATATCCAAGCATCCTGGATCAATTCCCATACTTTCAGAGACTGTGCTGCCATCTTCATCAGCCAAGGTTCAGAATGATCTAAGACTTACTTTAATGTATTCAATAATCTTGCTCCACTATTTGTCATTGTGAGGCTAAGTATTCTACAGAAATTGATGAATACATAACTAAAAATACAAAGTATTTCACATTACTCCTCTGCAAGACACATAATTTGCCCTAGACACTCCAAGACTTGTACTGTATTTAATATATTGAGTTTCTCTGAAGTGTCACAGTTAAATTAGCTCTTCTGTATGATAAAAGAAGTGAGTGGCTATCATCCCTCATCAGAACAAAATAAATAAGGGCAGGGGAAACAAAAGAAACTTAGAAGAGAAACATTTAAGTTCTCAAGCTTCATAATAAAAAACTCCAGATAATAAAATGTCTGAAATGGAGGATTATGTTTTGTTACAAATACATTCAGCAAGGAAAGGAATTATACAAAAAAGAAACAAGAGAGAAAAATCTACTTCTTGTTCTGTATATGCATATAGAGGATTAGCAAGATAAGAGAACAAGACCTTCCTCAGAAGGAAAAAATGTCTTAAGATGCATGATATGATTGTGAAAAAACAGATGGAACCGTAAATGTCACAGAGAGTCAGGTGTCCTAATTATGCCTATCTGTATGGTTTGTACTTGAAATTTGTGAGTAAAGTCACATCATTATGCCCATGCTTCAAATTCTGTATATTAATATACAGGATTTTCTTTCCAGGATAAAATTATTTCCACAGAAAACATTTTTCTACCAGAAAGCATGTATGAAGTTTGAACAGGACACAGTTTATGGACTTTAGGCTGCTAGTCAAAGAAGATTTCTGCTATTACCATGTTCTACCTTTAAGTGACTGATAAGCACTTAAGTAGAAAATCCCAACAACAAACCCACAAATGAAACAGCCTCATTGAATAAGAAAAAATTTAAAAAATAAATATTTTTTGCAGCTGCTAAGGTGCAATCCTTCCAACTCTCCCTCTCATCAAATGAAAGAGGAAGAGTAAGTGGAAATCTTTAGAGAATGGCTTCAAGAGTAAAGAATGCTCTCCATTCTAAGAGAGAACAGGACTTTTCATTTTGCAAGTGGATATCAAGAAGGACAATGATAAAACTCCATATAATCATGAAGAACTAGAAGGCACCAGCAGACCAAGGCACCCCGAGAGATTCCTGTTCACACAGGTTTTATGTCAAGAAATCCATTAACACAGTGTGGTTACTACAACAGCCTCAGTCCTAGTTCATTGTATTTTGTTGAAAATGTTCGAATTTGTGTTCGTATCGTCTACACAGTTGCTTTAATTTCACTCGAGAGAACAACTTGACCTTTTGCAAAACTGTATTATAACACAAATAGCAGCATTGTAGGAAACTATGTCAAACTCCACTGTTTCATCCTTTGTGGCTTGTTACCTGGAATTGAGGTATATGTGTAACAGTTTGTGGAAATACTTTCTTAATAGTATTTTTGCCAGCATAAGAAAAATTCTATGAATCTAGAGATCTTTAAATTCTACTCTGTCAAATTGTTAAATTGACAAGGCAGGGTTTGCAACTATTTTGAGACAACTGTGTGACACTAGGAAGAACAAGATCTATGGATTAATAAGATGAAAATTTCTTAGTTCTTTTCTTATATTTGAATAGCCTTTTAAATAAATCTGGAAAACACTAGTCCATTTTATCACACTCAACACATCTTAAATACAAAAAAATCATAGGCAATAGATCAAACGAAATAATTTCTCAAGCCACGTAACTCTTAGGAACAATTTGTTCTGATCCAACTGACAAATGAAAAATGATCATCAGATCAATGTAAAGCCTCTTTATGTGAGACAGAACAAGCTAAAGACTGAGATTACCAGAATTCAGAACAAAAAATACTACATTTTTCTCAAATCAGTTAAAAGGTGAGAATAATACTTCCATTATACCTCCACAGAGAAACTCCTATTTCAAAACAAGAACTTAAAAGCTGATCAGCTGGCATGAAAATCTTCCACCCATCCTATTGTGGAGAGTCTTCTAACCATGTAAAGATTCTCATAACTTAAGAACTATGTGACAAGTAGTCTGAATCGATTATGGATTGGATGTCAAGTGTATTTAGAATGTTCGCAGCCTGAATATGATAAAAGTATAGCAAGAAAAAACAACCTAATGTAACCAGAATTATCATGAATGCAATGAACTTTTTTCTTGAGATTTTATCATTTAATTTTGTCAAAATTACAGTTAAGTTGATTGCTTTACAGCTCGGGTCTCTTTTCTGTTCATATCCAACTAATGCCACCTTGCAGTGGTATTAGTTCTTATGATAAGTGTTTTCATACAGTATATGAAGTAAATGAGAAGCAGGGGATATTAAGAAACATTAAATGCTGGTGGCAGTGTAAAGAGGGTAAAGATATTTTCTCCGAAGTATTTTTCTCAGGTCTTATCTGTGACTTCTTGCAGTGTAGAGGCTGAAAGAGGACTATTAAGGGACTTAACAGACAAAACCTGACTTTCAGAGGTCTTAAACTCAAGACCATATTTGCAAACATCTATTCATAAAGGCAAAAAAGCTTCAGTGGAGTTTCACAACATTCAGCAAATGCAAACATGAAGCAAGCATTACTAAAATTCACTCTGACAAGTGACAGCATATGGCCTCAAATCAACTTTGTAGGACAGCTCCAGTAAACTGCAGCGGTCTTCTCTGAATCCATTGCAAAATCAAGTGTGACAGGAAACAACAGAGAAGGAAGCTTAAAAAGCAATTACATGATCTGATTTGACTGTGAAAAATGCAGAGAAGTTCAATTCAGATAATTCTGCTATTTTTGTGGCTACAAATATTTTCTGCCACTACAGCAATCAATACAAGAATGAGAAAGACCAACAAAGTGAACCTGAGGAAAAATGTTAAGTTAGAAAAACGGCTTCACATAGTTACTTTTCTACATCTGGGTTTTCCAAATTTAAAATATTATTTTGATGGACTGTGCAGGGAAGTACAGTGATATTTGTAGCCAAGATCATGTATATCAAAGCACATATAAGTTAATGTTACCATGTAAACAAATGTGAAATTTGGACCTCATTTTCAATGCTGTCTCTAGTTTCAAATGATATTTAAATTGCAAGAGCCCAATTATTTTCTTCCATAAAGTCTGTGTGGAGTGAGATTTGTTAGACTGTTCTAAGGAAAAAGTCTGTGGCAGGTGTTTTGAGAAAAAAGCTATTGCCTGTACTGAGTGAAAACAGTTTCACTGAGAACTTCTAGAAAGTGTTTTGAGTCAGGAATTTAAAGTTTGCTAGTCTGAAACATTAGCTAACATTTTTTTAAGGTATATGAAGCAGGAAATGTCAAAATTATGAAAACATCAAGGTGAACATTAATTTGAAGATGAGTTAAGATTTTCAAAATTCAAACTCCTGATTTAGGTTACAAGAGCTGTGATTAGCAAGTCTCTAGAAAACTAAGGTCAATACTTCTAGTCAAGAATAGAGCAATGCATTTTTATGGCCTCAGGAATCACATCTTTGATTTGTCAACCATTCCTTGTAAGTTTCAGATTAGGGGAGTCTGAGCCTGTTATTTTTACAGTAATGCTAAATCATTCATCTCTTCCTATAATCTAGCTTGTAGCATTTGGCTGAATTGAATCACATAACTAGAGACCATGTCATAAGTGAAATTCTCCAAATGACCAGAGACTGATTAATTCTGGACCAGCTTTCATCCAAAGCAGCATGTATCTTATGATCTTTTGCTCTTACAGAGTTATGATATATAACTTATAAAACTAAGAACCAACACACACTGAAAATAATTTACAGTACTTGAGTACTGTAAACAAGTCAGAACCTCTAAAATTTACTCTAGTAAATTACTGTGGGATAAAATTCCTTTTTACTGCTGTAAGCTAATATTGATCCATTATGCATTTGAGAAATTCATAATCATGCTATATGCTCTACATTTCATTTATGTAGCTTTAATACTTAAGTTTCCATTTCATACATCACATACTTAATGAAGTTGGTGGAGAAAGTTTGGTCTAGCTGGAAGCATAAATATTTTGCATCATGACAAAGGAAGTCTCTCTGACATGCAGGACATGAATGATCTCAAACACCAATCAAATTATCTATTACAAGAAGAATATATAAGCTACTAGAAAATGGTATGTTTTGATCTTCTGAATTACTGATATCCATAATTTAAATTACTTGGTTTTAAAGCATTTCAAAATGAAAACTACACACTTCATCCTGCATGGTATAAATTTTGGTTTGGAGGGTTTATTTCAAATTATTGTGTTCAAGATTTGTGAACAAAATTTCATAGGTGTCAAATTAAATTGATTTCACAGCTCTCTTCTGTCCTGTCAGGCACGTATTCCTCAGGACTCAGGCTAAATCTGTAAAGCTGATTCAACTACTTTAACTTCTAAGAATCTTATCACATGAAAATGGAATTTCCCTTTCTCAGAAAAAAGCTCCCCCAACTCACAACTTCCTTCCTTGCAGATGGCATGGCAGAAATCCTGCATTTTCCTGAACAAATACCTGCAGAATCAGGGGACTTGTTGACCACAGGCCCATGGAAAATAACATATCATTTCCTTTTGAGAATCTGTGTGGTTAACTTCAATCTGAAGTTAACATAGGTTACACTTCCTAGTCTATAGCTGATCTCAGAGGTCCACTCGAAATGCATACTCAGTTAACTGAGAATATAACCATCCTTAAACATGTTGTGCTGAAATCTCAATATAAAATCCCCTGCTTATTTAAAAAAAAAAAAACAAAAACAAAACTGGAATGGGCAAAGATTATGCGTTCTTGGGTCTTGCTCTAGAGCCACCAATCTGGAATGCAGTGCTATGGCTGTTTCAGACTAGTCTGTAATTTTAAGAGAAAACTAACGAAACTCCCATGCCATAGTGACACTTGGCAACTCCAGTGAATGCAGGAAAACTGACCTGGACCTTCAAAGCTTTTGCATTTCTTTCTATCTGTCACTGCTAACTTCTGAAGCACTTTCTGATGGTTTCAGTACCAGCTTTAATGAGCCATTCCTTTGCATTTCAGCCACTTTTGCATGCCGATCACATCCAGCATGCCTCATGCCCCAGGTCATAGCCCAGATGGACCTGCTGCCCTACAGAGGCAGCAAGTGTCAGAAGCTCAAACACCATCAGCAAGTTTGAGATGTTGTCAGACATAGGAGGATATCCAGTCTTTACAGAAAAGGAATTACAGCTAGCAACTGTTGCTGCTGAAGGAAACACAGATTTTTCTCTTTCCTTCTCCATATCTTTGTGTTCTGTATCAGCCAGGACAATTAATAACCCCATCTTATCATACAGATCCTGAAGTGTTACATTTTGAAGCAGGATTTCTCAAAATTGTAAAAGCCATATGAAGTGGCCTATAAATCTACATAATCTGCAGCAATGTTTTAAAAGCCTACAATTCACTGCTTTTGAAGAAAAGAGTGGGAAGGCCAGAGAAATTGACTGCATCCAAATATCTATGGTGCTGTGTTTGAACAGACACTGAAGAGCACTAAGTTTTTAAAGCAAATGTTAGATGCCTTTCCCTTTCCTAGTCAACTATAGCAGACACTTGCAGTAATCCAGAGGGAAATTTCAATATATTCTTACCCTACTTGGCTGTCCATTTTTACCTTCCTGTTCCTTAAGCCTAGTCATTTGTTGCTACTTCATCTTTACCACCTCTACAGTACAGGATTCTGTATTAGCTGTACCAGCGAAGAGAGTCCCAGTGTGATTCAGAGCTCCTTGTCCTTTCAGGTCACAAGTTACAAATAGGCACTTCTATTCAAAAAACAAAGAACAGAATAAAATTATAACAGCGTTGTAATGACATCTGCTTCTGTTTATTAAAATAACTCCCCAACTAAGATCTATCAAATAAAGTTAAGCTTATTTTTGCTACAGCAGTCATGCTCTTGGGCTCATGCTTTGATCCCTCTTTTGCAATTCATTGTTCTTTCTCCCAGACTTTTGTGGTTTGGAAACTGGCCAACCGCCAGGCACCCATGATAGCCACTCATTCTGCTCTTCCCTGCCACAGCTGGGCAGAGGAGAGGGAAAAAAATTAAACAAAAGGGTTCATGAGTGAGATAAGGAACCGGGAGAAAACAATTCAAGGGCAAAACAGGCTCAACTTAGAGTTGCAAAGTGAATTTATTACTGAGTAAGAGGAGAATAATGAGAAGCAAAATAAACCCTTAAACGCTGTTCTTCCCTGCAGCCCTTCCCTCCTTCCCACTAATAGCACACAGGAGGACAGGGTGTGGGGGTTTGGGTCAGTTCCATCACCAAGATCTTCCTCTGCTGCTCAGGGAGAGGAGTCCTTCCCCTGCTCTGCTGTGGGGTCACTCCCACAGGAGACAGTTCTCTGCGGACTCCTCTAACGTGATCCAATTTCATGGGCAGCAGTTGTCCCAAAACTTCTGCAATATGAACTCCTCCCATGGGCAGACAGTCCTCCCAAAACTGCTGTGGCGTGGGCCCCTCGTCCACAGGGTGCAGTCCTCCAAGGACAGGCTGTTCCAGCCCGAAAGCAGGGCCTCCTCTCTCCATGGGTCTCCCAGTGGATCACAGCCTCCTCCAGGGCATCCACCTGCTCTGGCATGGGCTCCTCCCCACGGGCTGTGGGTGGATCTCTGCATCCCCATGGACCCCATGGGCTGCAGGAGCACAGCTGCTCCCCCATGGTCCTCACCATGGTCGGAAGAGTGTTTTCAGCTCCGGTGCCTGGAGCACCTCCTCCCCCACCTTCTCCACTGACCTTGGTGCCTCCATGTTGTCCTCCCTCACACAGTCTTACCTCCTCCTCCTCCTCCTCCTCTGGCTAGAAAAAACTGCATGCACATATTGTTTTGATTTCTTCTTAGATACGTTATCACAGAGGTGTTACCACCACCTCTAACTGGCCCAGGTTTGGCCAGCAGCATGTCCATCATCTTCAAAGACATCAGGGATTGGCTCTGCTGGACATGACAGAAGCTTCCAGAGCTTTTTACAGGAGACATCTTTGTACCCCACCCTCCCCACTACCAAAAACTGTGCCAAACAAAACCAACACACAGACTAAGTCTGACTATATTTCCCCGTCCACTCCATTCTGGGATTTGCACAGGAATTAGCCTTTTTTATTCTTCTCAGCTAATTAATTAAGTGCATTATTTGACTCTATTTAACAATTTCTCTCTTGTTAAAACTTTATCAGAAAAAACCTGTAGAATACATCTTATTTTGGATGGCGGATCCGATACTAACCCCTACTAATACAGATTAGAAAATTGTCTTCTGGATAATTTGAGAGATTAATTAGTAAATGAAATACCACCACCACCACCCACTCAAAAAACCCCAACGAACCAACAACACAAAAAACCCCCCAGCCAACATGGAAGAACATATATGCAAGCCAACCCGATGAATTCTAGTTATGTCCAACTTGCTCCCTAGACAGATTAATTTGTTCATGTGCAATACCTATGACTAAAAATTCTTGTACCTTTCTGCATCAAAGCAAGTTTTCCTAACACACAAAATCCGCTAGACTAGTTGGAAATTATCATGTGACACACTAAAACAACAACTGGGTTGTGAGAGAACAAGATACTGCTTCAGTTTGAACAGCAGTAGTATTTCAGCTTTATTTTACCAGTATCTATACTACCATGGGCAGAAGACTAGAGAACCTTTCAGGGTTACACGTTCTAGAAAACAATGAACAGTGTCTTCTCACAGAGACCATCAAAGTTTTCATCACATTAACTCAACCAGTTATGACTAGCTTGATTTCCCCTACCTCCTCACCAATCTCCAAGTTAACAATTCTTGTCATACCTAACCAAACAAGTTCTTTACCTCATTAAAAACCAAACGACCTAATGTTCACCTCAGGTGGACTCAGGCAGATCCCACTCCACTAAGGCTATTCGCCAGCCCCAACATACAGTTCATCCCTTCACAGGCATTTATTCATCCTGAGTGCAAGAAGATAATCCACTATGTTTCTGTCCTGCTTTGCTTTCTATCTGTGTTCATGCAATGTGTGATACAAGCAGTAAGAGTGTCAGTTCTTAACTGCATCAGATTCAGTCTTGGTGCACACTCTAAGGGTACCCTGTCAGTCTGCAGCTGACATGATTTTGAACTTAAATGCTTGTTGCAGGAGAAGGCAATAAGCCATCAGTGTTGCCTTTATTTTAGTTTTCACATGCTTGGAAAGATCTTAAAGATGTGGCCTCATGTGTAGCCAGATAGCTCATTGCTTTGAGGTCACTTTTTAATCCCATACTGTACCTAGGCATTTAATTCCTCATAATAATTAGCTCTTGAAATGCAGTCAGCATAAAATGAACAAAATATAAAGATTTTCAGTGAACAATTTTGCTCTGATTTTCAGCTGTGCTTTCTTATAACTGGAAATGTAAGCTTTAGGCAACTGGTACATCTTTTTCAAGTTTTCTCTTGTTTAAGCACTGTGGCCTGAATGACAGAGTTCTTGGATCTTATGAGACCCAGTTTTGTAATCTATAAACAGATTTCATAGTCTGATTTTCAGACAAATCATTGTCATGAAAGAAAGCTGTAATCATAGCTGACCATTACTTCCATTATTGTAGCTGCAGAAGTTAAAGGACCATAGGGCCTTTAGAAAAACATAGCATTTATATTTCACTTTTAAGATCTGAAGCACAGTTTAAATCTAAACTCTAATTAAAATTAAAAAAATTCCAGTGGGGGTCTTCAGCTCTACGCTGTTAACAAAAATCTTCACCAAACTCACACTTCGTTGAAGTATGTGCCGAAGGTCATACACACACACACAAAAGAAATCCAACTCAAAATCTGACAGATCAGATAATAAGGTTTTAGAGTTCAGCAAGTCTAAGTTATAACTATTCATTCCATTCAAGCAAAACCTATAAAACATACCTCTTTAAGAAAAATCAAGTAAAGACCTTGGAGCTGGATATGTGTTCAAATGGCTTAATGCCATAATGCTTTGTGGTTTAGTAGCCTGCAAATAGCAACAACCTTTTTTTTTTAAACTCTGATTTCTATGCTGTTAATATATATTTAACTCACTGAGGTCATTCATCTGCCTTCCATGGGCTGAGTATTTTTATTCTTCATGAACAGCATTTACTTCATACTTTCCCTGAGGTGACTCTTCTCTATAATTCGGACAGTGAATTGCATCCACAGCTGTACCCCACACCACTTTGTAAGTATCTTTTCATTACAATTAGTATCAGCTGCCATGAGTTTCACACCAATTCACCAGAGCACACTAAAAATAGCATACTCTGCAATCTGAAATGCTGAGTTGCCTTCATTCCTCTAAATTCCTTTAAATAGCATTCAGAGCAGTCACTTTCTTTTAACTTTGGCCTCAATTTCACACCTTAATCCCCTTTGCTCAGGAACATGCCATTAGCTATGGTACACTCTGAGGATATTCCTTATCATATGTTAACTTACATAATACATGATCACTAAAAATAAAATAAATACAATACCAACCTGTAATGAAACACAAAATTTAAGAAATAACACTTCTCTATTTTAGCTGTAGTTATGTAACTCTATAACACTAATTAGTTTTCATTCCATGAGAAAAAGTAATCTCTATATAGTGTTGCAGATACCCCTTTGAACAAAAATTTCATCAAAGTAGTTATCTGTAAAAGTAATGGTGAACATTTCCACGTTTATAATTTCTCTTTTTTCTTCCTGCAATTCTCTTCGGGTGTGAAATTATATATAACTCTTTAGGGATTTTAGCTGACTGTAAATCATACATTTTCCTGAACGTGTTTTAAAGATACTTGCAAAGATGTCAGAGACAATGTCTTTCTTGATAATGCCAGATGAGCTAAAAGGGGACGATGGACACAAACTGTTGCTTAGAAGGGTCAGTTTGGATATCAGAAAAAACAAGTCTTTCACTGGATGGTACTGCTGGAAGCCTGCTCCAATACTTCTGTAATTTTTGTCCATTGGAGATTTTCAAATCTCCCATGGGCAAGATTTAGGAGCAACCTGATCCTGTTTTGAAGCTAGCCCTGCTCAGACAAGTAAGTCCTGCTTGGGCAAGTATATCCTGTTTGGACAATATCCCCACATGAAATTTTCAACCAAATTTTATATTATTTTAAGGATACCTGTATAAACAAAAATGCTGCATCTTCAATTTTCATTAGAAAGTGTCAAACAGGTGCACTGGTCTGGTTAATACCTTTTAAACAAATCCTTTGTCGTTTAAATTGTAAACGCTTCCCAGTACATGGACTAGAAGGTTGAAAAAGCTGCAAAGAATATATTACCCATTACAGCTATAATGCAAAAGAAATTGAGATTTGCAATTCCGGCATGAAGAATATGAAGACCATGCCAGGAGGCCTGCAACCAAGACAGACAACCTGTTGGGAGTTGCATGGAAGTTACAGGGGCTGTTTTTTATACACATTATCTGTCTTGGTTAGCATGACTTTGACTTTTTCTTTTCCTGAAATCCAGGTCACCAGAAGTTGCATTGACTAGATAAGTTGGGGAAAAGGGGAAATCTCTCTGCTAATTATGCTGTGGACCATAAGCAGCATTTATCTGCATAGTAGAAAAAGAAGAATTTCCCTTGGTTTCTATAAGATGTGAATGGACCGCCTTGAAACTACTTAAAAAGCTCTGTTGTCATAGTGTGAGAGGGAGAGATATGCAAAAGCTTTGCCAGCTTTTGGTACTCAGTGTGATGCTGTTGCTCATTTGAAAACAGCATCAAAAAGAAGTTGCAGTCAAAAATGTGTTTTGCCAGAAGCCATGGAACAGTCAGTTACTTTAAACCACTGAATCCAGAAACAAATTTAGCAAAATTATTACTTCCTTCTCTTGCCTGTAGAGTTGTTGATGCTCCTTTAGTAACACCTCTGGTGCTTCTCATCCAGGATTTTCCTTCAAACACAGCTCATATGCTAAAAAAGTGAAAATGGGACTTTTCTTATGATTTTTTTCCATGGCATTTAAGTAATCTGAGGGACTTTTAAACTCCTTCATTACAGGAAGAATTGTCTACATCTACATGTTCACTTTGTAAACAAAGGAAGGATTCACCTTTTTTTCCCCTTGTTGTTTCTCAAAGCCGAGCACTGCATACATCACATGAAAAAATTCTCTCCCTCATTTCTTACATGCTGCTTAGAAGTTATCTAATACAGAAATCCAATAGGTTGATTTTATTTATACAGTATTTCTACAGCAGCTGATTTAAAGAACTTACTGTGGAGCAGTTCCTTATCTACTGTTCCTCCCTTCAAAACCATGTTCTGTTAAAAAATTATGACGAGAACATTGTACTCTATTAAGAATTGCAATTCTGCTTTTCATGGATTTATGAGTTTACAATCTAGGTAGAGTTTGTTCTCTATACTGGTCAGCATCTTGATGTTGTCTTAAATATAATTTTGAAGCACTCCAGCATTCTGGAAGAAGGAAAACCACCAGAGGTTATGCTATACAGTTCCACAGTAGCCGTGGGAGTCCACCACAGGTCATTCTGTATTCGTATTAACTAAGCATAGGATTATGTCATACCAAGATATTGTGATTCTAACTTGAGTGGTTTTTTTTTATTAATGTGCTCACAGGTTTACTTATAGTTTATCTTTTTAGTAGAGGTGAGCCATTATAGTTTCATAGCAGAGCAAAAGCTGTTAAACTGTTTTGGGGTACTTCCAACTGTCTCACTTATCTCACTCACATTGCAACAAGGTCTGCAAACCTTAGAGAAAGTCTTCAGAAATAGGCGGATTTGGAAGGAAGCTTTGATGTGGATTCTGAGTAATCACCATGCAAAACAGAGTACCACTTTTTACCTCCTTGATACAAAAATCCAGAAAGTTAACACTGTGAAAGAGCAGGGAGAGATGTTTAAAATCAAAGTATTTATCCATTGGAAAGGACATTTGGCTATAAATTTTAAGTGGGGACTTTGTCTCTCTTTACCTTTGGTATGTACACAGTAGAGATGTAGTGTAAGCTGGTTACCTAAATTGTCCCCCTCTACAGTCACTGGAAAAGGTATGTCCAGAGAGCAATTCTACCTGCTTTGGAACATAAACCATTAACAGATCACTAACAGCCTAGACAAACTGAGGTCCCCTTCAAGGGTAAACAAACATAAGTGACAAAAAATTCCATGCAGTGAAAATGAAAATGAGGAGGATTTGAGGATTTGCTAAAGATCAGAATTGTGCTTTGCAGGTGCCCTCTTAAGAAGGCAAGCTGTAGCAGAAATTTCTCAGGTGCATTGATTTGTTACACTACATAGACAGTTGGCAAGTATAGCCCCATGAATAATCATGAATAAAATAATTTGCAGGTGCAACATGAGATCCACAGGAAGAATTAGTTTTTCAAGGTCATTCCTCCTAAACCAGCGTTGTACAACCTGTTGTAAGTTGAAGTGAACCAACCTCAAGGCAGTCATGGAGGGGCAGCTCATGTGATGCCAAGCTAGAGAAAATAGCTTGGCATAAGGTGTAAGCTGAAAGGTAAAATGAGCCAAGGAGAAGTGGAATTGAGGGAACTTTAACCACAGCCTTACTGTCTTACATCCCAACTACAGAAAAGCATAAAACTCTGGAGGAAAAATATCCGACTCAACATGCGAGAAAACCCCAACCAATCAGAGTAAAAGGGTTGGTTCAAGGTATCTTGAATGTGGAACCTGGAGGAGGAATATTTCAGCATTTGCTTCTACTTTTCTAGAAAGATGTAAAGAGAATTTTACACCCATCAAGCTAGACTTTCCATTTGTATCTATCCTTCTAGCAATACATAGTTACTGTGTATATGCAATATTTAAAGGAGTTTTCTTTTTGGAGTCTTTAGAATCTGTTCATTAACTTTTTTTGGTGTCTTTTATACTGAGATTTTAAGTACTTTTTAAGTACAATTACTTGTCTAACAAAGCAGAAAAGATACTTTTCTACCAATCACACAGGCATCTCAAGGAATTAAGTACAAAAAATAATAATCTGTCAATTTTGTAATTAATGAGGAACACATGCAATGAGCAAACAAAAAAAAGCATTAAATTAACTCTAAAGTTGACAGTAGGTTTTGGGTTTTTTTGAAGGCATTGGGATACTATATTGGAGTTACTAATAATTTTTTGCGACTAGGTATAATTTTCTAAATTCACAGAGAAATGAAGATTTTCTTACAAGTCAGTTAAGAAGTAGGAGTCTAATTCAGCTGCCTTGAAATAAAATTCAAAGATTTACTATTAAAAAATTGAATTGCACTCCCAAGAATTAGTATAGAAACATAATAATATTACTTCGGAAAGTGTCTAGCAGCTGCTTTCAATATCCTTGGGTTTGCCAGAATTTTTAATGATATTGCAAACAGCTGCTCTTCTAGAACACAGCATGCCTGTCATCTGTCTATCAAATGATTTCATTTCATCATAAACAAGGAACAGTTTGGTTTCAAAAATAGGACATCCAGCAGTCAGTAGGAGAGGATCCATGAAGCCTCTTCTCTGGCTCCTTTTCTGGCTCCTTTCTTTGTGAATTTCTTTCCTGTGATAACCATGTTTTGTGCTTACATCTGGAATTACCTATTCTCCACTGCAATTTGCAGCTGCAGACTGTTGAGACCAAGCATTATATACAAGGAGGGGCTTTGGGCTGCTGTGTGAGGAAATCATCTCTCTAATCATGACTGACAGGCAGTTACTTGCTAAGGCATCATCAGAGGGCAGTGCTGATTAAGGAAAGGGCTCTGAGCATCACTGCCCCATTGATCAATATCCAATTTGCCACGATTGTACCATTTCCCTTGCCATTACTCTTTTAAGGGGTGGAGTTCTAACAGTCTACCTGTTAGCAGCACAGTAAGATGGTCCATCTAGCAAATAAGCCTATCACCAGAGACATAGTTTCCAAGAAGTTTTGTGTGTGCCATGGCAATGGCAAGCTAGGGTATGACACAGTGATAGGTTTATGAGATAGATAAAACCACTCAGAAAGTGAATTTTTGAATAATTAAAGGCTTACAAAAGAAAGTAATTTTATGAAAAGTTCACAAAGAAATCACATTAGTGTGCAGCAGAAGTGAAAAAGCAACCAAAATGTTATGGCTAATCAAGGAAGGAATAAAAAATAGAACAGAGAACATCATTATGGTAAGATACAAATCTGTATAGCACCTGCAAACAGCATCTGTGAATTGGTTCTTCTGTCTGAAGAATACTACCATAGAACAGAAAAATTGAGACAGAGGCAAAAAAGATGATCAAAGACAAGAAAAATCTTCCATGAAAGGACTGGCTAAACAAAAGAGGTCTCCATGACCTATACTAACAAGAAGAAGGAAAGATGACATGAGAGGTCTACAAAATCATGACTGGCAAAAGAGGAGGATAAAAAAGATGATTAGGGGAGCGAGCATCTCTCTTAAAAGGAAAGGCTGAGAGAGTTCAGCCTGCTCAGCCTTGAGAAGAGTCAACTGAGAGGGGACCTCATCAATGTCTATGAATAGGTGATGCTGAGCAGTAGGACAAGAGCCAACAGGCAGTAAGTGATGCGCAGGAAATTCCACCTGAACATGGGGAAGAACTTCTTTACTGTGCAGTGACCAAGCACTGGAACAGATTGACCAGAGAGGTTCTGGAGTGTCCCTCACCAGAGATGTTCGAGAACTGTCTGGACACAATCCTGTGTTGTGTGCTCTGGGATGGCCCTGCTTGAGCAGGGAGGCTGGAGCAGATAACCACTGTGGGCCCTTCCAACCTGACCCATTTTGTGATTCTGTGAATTCAGCTTGACTCAGTGAGGGCACTGCATGGACATCCCACCTGGCCACCATCATCACAGGGCTTGACTGGAGACTCTGAACGAGAATCCCAACTAGTGGTCACCTAAATGTAGAAATTCAACACACCAGAAAAAAAACACAAAACAATACAAAAGAAGATTAATACTGGGGGCATGATCTGATTGTAGGCTGTATCTCTAGGCATGGCATAAATGATTTACACCTTCTGCCAATTTCTGCCACAGCAAAAAATAATCCCATCAGGCTTAACACCTTTTATCTTTATTATTATGATGTACTTTGGGGAAAGGTTGCCTCCAACTATAATTTAATGCATTTCTTAAGATTCGTTTCCTACTTGATACTATTCGCTTTGCTTTTCGGCATTCCAATATATATAATTTTTGAACAAAAATGTTATAATTCTTTAAAAATATGATCATAAATGTGAAGGGAAGACATTGATTTGAAACTTAAAAATGAAACACAATATATTGCTTCAGGTAATTCATGCTTTTTACCAGTTTTATGACTTGTGTTTTCATTTAAATTGTTGTGACAGTCAGCTTGGTAGGTACACTAAAATAGATATGAGGGTCTAATAAATATAAAATAAATATTTGTACATCATTACCAATGTAAGAATAGGATGATAACAATCAGCCACTTGCACCTGTTTCCTCCACGAAAAAAAAAAAAAAGGAAAGAAAAAAAAATCAGGTAGAAAAGATTTGCATTTTAGATTCTCTTATTTTAACTGGTTTCATTAAGCAAGACTGTTTGGGGCAATTACACCAGAGTATGAGGTGTATTCTGTTTCGAGGCAGAATAGAAATGGGGAGATGTATTTGGGGAAATAGAAATGGCTTGAAAGTTGTAGAAGTACTGAAGATAAAACCACCTTGCTCTACTTTCACAAAGTATAAGAACTTAAAAGCTACAATTATTTTACATAATTAACAATTCAGTCGAGTGGCAAAATGTAGAACTAATAGTAAATGAATTAACCCTCTAAATTCATGAATCCTAGCTGCATGTCTATACTCTGATTTAGAACAACAGATCTAGAAATCAATATAAAGACACTTAAATTAAACTCCCAAAATCTGGAATACAAGAATAAGTCTTAAGTTTTATCAAATATCCCCATTTGGAAACTGACCTCAAAGTCATATTTGCAATTTTGAAGTTTTTGGTGTTTCACAGATTTACACTTATCTTTGGGTCCTCATAAGGACCATGCTCAAAAACTTCGTTCTGGTAGCACAGTGAAATGCTAGAAATAAAGACAGAAATTGTTTGTGTTTTCAGAGGATAATGTACTCCCACAGACTGGCCCATGACTACAGAGAAGAGGACAATGGGAACTATTGACTGTCACAAACCTCTCAATTTCCTTTTCCAGCTGAAAAAATGTGTTCCCACAATCTGGCTTTATATCAGACGGACTGACATATAGATCAATCAGACTGATATCTCTATTTGTGCACATCAATAGCACATAAAAATATAGAAGTTGAAGTTTCCAACTGCATGAGCTTCCCTCTCAGGGGAAAAAAATGAAAGGATAAGCACGTAAGAGATGGTAATCAATTTGCTTAATGCATTACTTGAAGGCACTCAAGCTTAAGTGATAAGAATAGCAAGAGTGCATGAAGTCTGTATTAGCAGAGTAGGATATCAAAGCAAAAAATTTGTAGAGATATTACTGTCTAACACCTTCTTATGAAGAATATTAATTTCTCTGAAATTGCCATTCTGTGCTCATGCAGTAAAAAAGTCAGTCTGTTGGTTTGTTCTTCCATAAGTTAATTTGGTTTTTTGTCCATTATTTCACTAATAGCATTTACTTGACTCAGTGAAATTTTGGATAACTGCTATGCAAGCAATTAAACATTCCCCTCAGTTCTAAAGTTCAAGCTCTAGACCTTAATTTGCTTATTATTTCAGTCTACCATAATAGTTTCTGTGATTTGGATATGTTTTTATTCTCAAATTGTGAAATGTTGACTTGTCAGATGCTATTGCTGCATGTGTTTCAAGATTTTCTTCACTGTTAATTACTGATCTTTTGAGAATATTAATGTCATGCACAATACGTTCCAAACACAGAAGGCAGACAAGATTTTCCCTCTGGAAATTTGGATAAGCAAGTTCACAAATTATAAAAATCTGGGTGGTAGAAAGGGAGGAGGTATTATAAAATAAATTCTCAGCTCATGATGTTATGTTGCATTTGAAGAATAATAATTCAATTAAAAGAGGATGGCATTTACATATCTCACATACAGCTTCTAGTGCAGAGAAAAGTGGCGGAGATGAGTGTACCTAAAGATCCCCTCTCCAGTGTTTCCAAGACTGCAGCCTGGGCCTGAAAAAAAATACTATGCTTTTTTCTCATTTATGTAATGTTGTACTTTTAATGTTTATTCTTACAAGTATCAAGTGGAGACCCACCATGAAATTATTTAGTGCAAGCATTGTAAATGTAAGAGTCAGCACAAGCAGAAATAACTGATTTTTAATATTTGTTACTTGTTTTAATTTATTATTATTATTATTATTATTATTATTATTATTATTATTATTATTATTATTATTATTATTATTATTATTATTATTATTATTATTATTATAGTACTGTATCTTTTAATCTGAAATGCATTTATAGCTTTCTGGACAAAAAATCCCAGATAAACAAAACTCCCCAAAAAAATGAAAACAGGAAAAGAAAACAGAACAAACTGCAGTGGAAAGGGGGGATGGGAATCAAAACAAACCCAAGCTGGGCCTAAACAGAGCTTCGCTAACTATAGCTAAATAACCCCAAATCTTGATCCAAAGCCACACTGAAAGTTATCTGGCAACCTCTCATGCTGAAGGTGGAAATTAAAGGGACATTGAGAAGAAAGCTTGGGACTAGAAGTAGTGCACAATAGAGGCAATTTATTGCTGTATCTCAAAGAATCATTTCAGCTAAGCTAAATCCTGTATGTTTAGTATTCATAAAGTTGACAACAAAAGCAAAGTGGAATTTTGTTTATCCACAGTAACAATTCATGCATTATTCCTGTGCTAAAATAATCAGCTGTGTGAGGCAGACTTGTTTATGCAACATTATATGTTAATACCAGGAATTTACTTGATGCTAGGAAAACTTCTTGAGCATCTAGCAATTGCATATCAAGACTACTGAACATCTAAGTTTCAGCAGCGTAATGAAAATGTTATTTTGGCCACATTTGGATCCTTATGATCTAAAGTAAGTTTACATTGAACATGGACATTTCTGTTTATTTACAAATCACTAAAACTTTTCACCCCTGCATCTGGATGCTCAGTTCCCACTGTGACAATGTAAATGGCAGGTACACCTTGGTAAACACCTCAGTCCTTCTCTGAATAGATCCTTTGCCTTTATCTTCAACATGAATGATAGACCCCATTGGTCCATCATTCTGTGAGAATGATCAGCTCCTAGTCAACATCGAAACTGTGCAGTATCAGCTGCTCCAGCTAGATCCCTGCAAATCTTTGGGGCCTGATGGTGTTCATCCAAGAATCCTCAAAGAGCTGGCTGATGCTATTGCAAAACCTCTCTCAATGATTTTGAGAGGAACTCTTTGACTGAGGCCCTGCAGAGAAAACTCAACAAATTTGAGAACTGAGCAATCACCAACCATAGTTTAAGAAGGGAAAGTGGTGGATTCTGCACCTGGGATGGGGCAGCCCTGGATGCATGGACAGACTGGGGAATGAGAGGCTGGAGAGCAGTGCCATGGAAAGGGCCCTGGGGTCCTGGTCAATGGCAAGCTGGACATGAGCCAGCAGTGCCCTGGCAGCCAGGAGGGCCAGCCCTGTCCTGGGGGCATCAGGCACAGCATCGCCAGCTGGGCAAGGCAGGTGACTGTCCTTCTTTGCTCTGCTCTGCTCTGCTCTGCTCTGCTCTGCTCTGCTCTGCTCTGCTTGCTCTGCTCTGCTCTGCTTTGGGGCGGCTTTACCTCAAGTGCTAGGGGCAGTTTTGGGTGTCACAGAGTGAAAAAGGTATAAAGCCATTTGAGAGTGTCCAAAGGAGGGCAACAAAGAAGGTGAACAGCCTTGAAGGGAAGCCAAATGAGGAGTGGCTGAGGTCACTTGGTCAGTTCAGCCTGGAGGAGACTGAGACCTCACTGCAGTTACAACTTCCTTGTGAGGGGAAGAGGAGGGACAGATATTGATCTCTTCTCTGTGGTGACAGTGACAGGACCTGAGGGAATGGTCTGAAGCTGTGTCAGGGAGGTTTAGGTTGGATACCAGGAAAAGGCTCTTCACCTAGAGGGTGGTTGGGCACTGGAACAGCTCCCCAGGGAAGTGGCCACAGCACCAACCTGGCAGAGTTCAAGAAGTGTTTGGCCAACACTCTCAGGCACATGGTGTGACTCTTGGGGATGGTTCGTTGAAGGACCAGAGGTTGGATTTGATGATCCTTGTGTGTCCTTTCCAACTCAGCTTATTCTATGATTCTTTGATTCTGTTAATATCTCCCAATCATTTACGAGAAGAAAAAAAGAAAGGTGAGTGATCAAGTAGCTTCCAGAATTAAAAGAGCAACTGGTTTCAATATTTCTAATTGCGTTCATGACCCTGGAGTCATTGATGCATTGAACTCTTCCAGTTTTCAGTAGAGGCTAAAGGGCAGGTGAGAATTGGAGCCAGAGCACAAAATATTGCTGAATTTGAAGGCAATTTCTATTAAGCAAGTGGCAATACACAGATTGCCTATAGCTATTTTCATTTAAACAGACAGAAATATTAAATTTGTATTGATATATCTTTCAATAAAGAAGAATTCCCACCCCCATAGCTTCAAGTCCTATCAACTACAGTAAACATAAAAGTAGTGCTTTTATAAATATTATCAATTTGAAATCATTTGTTAGCCCTTGATTTTGAAGCATACCTTCATGTCAATGCTCATAAAGGAGACACTTCCCATTCCTAACCACTGGGAGGTAGCAGATGTACTATGCATTCATTATTTAGCGGTCTCTAGAACTGTTCTTGGGACATCATCTTGTGTACTAATATACCCCTGTTGATCCAAGCAGCTTAAGAATGTTTCTATTCTCTTTAGATTTACTTAGTTTTGTGAAAAATGGTACATCAGATACAGCACAATTTTAAAAAGCCCCCCCCCAGAAATTAGATGTCACGATCAATATTCCCACAAGAAAGCTTTGAACAGCTACTCTGAAAATGTTAGTAAACAGTGTCTTTTGAAATTTATTTACAACAATTATTTTGCAAAATGATTCAATGGTTTGGATTCAACGTAGGTTTATTTCTGCAATATAGTAGCTGTTCTCTTTTCTTGCTCTTGTTTTGTATGAACATCACTTTTGAGATAGGAAAGAATTCCTGGGCAACACAGACCATGCCATTTTCCTTAGTGAATTGTACACAAACAATTTAAAAATAATCCCCAATTCAAATTGTATCCTGATAAAACATTTTTCTGCGTATTTTGGTTTTCTAGACAATAAAAACCAAGACTGCCGTAACATTAAATAGTTGTGTTTACTGGGTGACTAAACACCTTAATCAGAGAAATCAGCCTAAACATATCACAAGAAAGGGCTACTGTACACATTTCAACACTTCTTTGTTATTCTGCAAATGTCATGAGAATAGCTCTTTCTTTCATGTTGTTTATTAAAATGTAAAAAAAGCCCACTTGCACAAATGAATTATGGATAAGAATGGAAAAAATGTGTCATACTAAAAATGTAGCTGGATTTTGTTGTCCCTTGAATAAAACCCTGTGAGGAGGTCCATTGACTTAATTTACTCTGTTTGGTAAGCATGGCACAATGAAGAAAAGATACTACAACCAGAAAGTATTGCAGGGCTATATCCTGAGCTGATAATGACCAAGACTTGAAGTACACATTAGCATATGGGAGTAAGGGTGTGCAATTGTCCTTAAACATGCTAATTTTCAACTTAAAACAGCAACATAGTCTGTCCTTATAAAGTCTGCTTTCCCCAAAGAAAATCTCTAATTAGTTTCTATACTCAATGTATTTATTAAATAGATCTAAAGTTAATTGCATTGTATATGTTACTATCCTTAACTAGTTCACAGTATGTATTGCTTCCTAAACAAAACAAGGCTGGGTAAAGTGCAAGTTCACAGCAAAATTTTAGAAGTGCATTTCTTCCTGCTCAATTTTTATACATATTTTATGATTTCAAACTGAGCTTAAACCAAAGTGGGTTTTACTCAAAAAAGTACTTCTGAGGTTCTGTCATCCTCATTCTACTAAGCCTTTGGTGTGCTTGACATTGCACTCTGAATTACCACTTACGCTGTCAATAGTGTGATATCATTATGATGAAACTGTATTTTTATTGTCTGTAATTTTGACTCCAGTCAATTGGGACCTCCTAGGTTAGCCAGAACTGATGACAAATTATAGAGAGTGGCTTGGTGAGTTATTGTGCCAGCTCCCTCATTACCCTAGGATAAATCCTATCCAGTCCCACAGGCTTGTGAGCATCTAAGTAGTTCAGAAGGTCACTAACTACTTCCTCGTGGATTACAAGGGGTCCATTCTGCTCCCCGTGCCTGTCTACCAGCTCAGGAGGCCAATTGTCCCAGGGACCACCAGTCTTACTGTTGAAGACTGACGCAAAGAAGGATTTTAAGTACCTCAGCCTTTTCCTCATCTTTGGTTACTGTATTTCCCCCCTATCCAATAAAGAATGGAGATTTTCCTTGCCCCTCCTTTCGTTATTAATGTATTTATGAAAACACTTCTTACTGTCTCCTACAGAAGTGGCCAGATTAAATTCTGAGCTTTTGCCTAATTTTCTTTCTGCGTGGCCTAATGACATCCTGAAACACTTCCTGTGCCACCTGCCCCTTTTCCAAAGGTGATATACCCTCTTTTTTCACCTGTGTTCCTGTGAAGGGTCCCTGCTCAGCCAGGCTGGTCTTCCCCACTGCTCATCTTTCGGCACATACGGATGGCCTGCTCTTGGACCATCAAGATTTCTTTCTTAAAATACATCCAGCCTTCATGGGCCCTTTTGTTTTCAAGGGCTGCTTCCCAATGTACTTTTCCAGTCAGTGTCCTGACCAGGCCACTGAACCAGATATGTGCCACACTAACCTTCTCCCTGATCCTCATCCATAAGCACTCAACCACATCACTATCCTCAAGCTCTATACTATCAAAAGTCTCCCTGGTACACAGAACCCCCACCACCTCTCCTTCCTTGCCTGTCCCCTCTGAAGAGCAAGCAGTTATCCATGTCACGCGAGTCATCCCCCCATGTTTCCGTGACGGTGACTATGTCGTGGCTCTCCTGCTGCACAGTGGCTTCCAGCTCCTCCTGTTTGCTTCCCAAACTTTGTGCACATGCACTTCAGCTGGCCTGGAGATTTCACCCCTGACTCTGGCATGCCACCCCCTTAGCCAGGTCTCATCTCCTTCCCACTTCAAACCTAATTTAAATCTCTCTCAAGCAGCCCTGCCAACTCATGGGCTAGAATCCCTTTGACCTTGTTAGATAAGCAAACCCCATCTTTGTCTCCGCCAGGCCTGGTGCCATAAAAAATGTCCCATGAACAAAACCCCCAAAATTTGACAGGTGGCACCAGCCTTTAAGCCATTTATTGATCATTTGGGCTTTCCTGTTCCCTTTGGCACTCATCCCTGTTATTGAAGGAATCAAGAATACCACCTGTGCTTCTGTCCCCTCAGCCATGCGACCTAGTGCCTTGAAGTCCTTTTTCATTACCCTGGTGCTTCTCTTATCAACTTCATCACTGCTGACTTGGACTAGTGCTGAGTAATAATCAGTGTGTCAAACTCGTCCATGGAATTTCCTGGTAATATCCCTTACCCAGGCCCCAGGCAGGCAGCAGACATCCCTGTGGGATGGGTCTGGTTGGCATACAGGGCCCTTTGTTCCCCTTAGAAGCAAGTGACCCACTACAACTACCCTTCTTTCTTTCTTCATACCTGAAATTGTGATCTGTCTGGTGTCTGTGTTGATCTGGTAGACTCTACAGATATACCATCTTCTTCACTGTCATCTGCCTGACCCTCAAGATACAGAGCCTCATACCTATTCTGTAAGGGCACCTGGGAAGGAGAGGAAGGCTGGGAGGGGATTCTTCTGCCTCCCCTGAGCAGCAACCCATTTCCATTCTCTGCCATCTTTTTGTTCTCTTCCTTCTGACTGATGGCAAGAGGGGCAGGGCTTCTCCAACTCCTGCTGAGCTTCCATCTCATGAGCTTCTCTTGGGGATGGAAGAATGTGACTGCAGCAGTCTGCTTCCCCTTTGCACTCCGTGATACTTCTCAGCCTGCTGCCTCCTCTTTCAGCCCTGCCACCAGACAGCATACCATCCACCTGTTCACACTGCCCACAGTGTCCTTTCCACTGTCTTGTAGTAACACTGGGCTCAGGCGCTCCATACAGCCAAAGATTGGCCAGTTGTGTCCTTCTGGGGGAACTTTGTCTGTCACCCTGCTCCTGCTAGAATGGCTTTCAATTGTGTGTAAGACTAGACCCACTGCTGGGTCTCATCATGCTCGGCAAGGTAGGAAAGAAACAAACACTCCACTCAGGAGCTGGGAAGGGTGGACGTGCCTTTCCCGCTCCCCCTGCTTCTGTCAACTGCCATGTCACATCCTTCTGACCCACCGTCTCCTATTTGCCTGCTCCTGTTCCCTACACTCCCCGGAGCAATTTAAATCTCCCATGCTGATCCTGGCAGTGTCCCTTCCATGCCTGGTTGGCAGAAGAGGCCTGCCAGATTTAAAAAGCCCATATTTGTCAAATAGATTTTAAAAGCTCTTCTTGAATTCTACTCAAGAGCTTCAACAGAATGCATCTTGAAAACAATCACTTTTTATCTTTTATCAACTGATTTTGTTTCTAGGTATGACTGGTCAGCAAATGGGTTGATGTCCATTTTTTATAATAAAATGAGATCTAAGTAAAATTATTTTCTCAGCCTGCTGAGGAATTTAACACTATTAGATCTATTACCTGCCTGCAATGTAGGATAGCAGCTCCTATTTTCCAAAGAAGTAATTTAAGATTTATTAAGTCAGAAAGGAGGAAGCTGATTTGTCCCTGATTTGAGCTGTCATTCCTAAGGGAGAAAAAGATCTCACTGACCCATTATTTCTCACAGAATCAGGCCTTTATTTCATCCACTGACCTTCTAGGTATTATACTTTTATGAAGACCTGGTTAATTTTCCGTTGAAGTGAGGAAACTGAAGAGTGGAAGCTCAAATATTTTAATTAATTGAATCTCCATATTCTCAATTGTTTTATTACTAGCTTGCCTGTGGATTTTTACAACTCAATTAACTTCATACCAGGAAATCCAAAAAGCTTTCCTGACAATAGTCCAATATCTGCACAGAAACAACTTTTTCATCGAAGATCTCATCACAGGGTGGAGTCGCCCTCAGTGGGTTAGTTCTGAGGGCAAAACATTAATTAGGGAATGAGAAAGGAAGAAACTATTTAATTTGGGAAAAAGTAAATCTTACTTTTGTTGGTGAACATCTGTGATGGTGAATTCAACCCCTTCTGAAGAGGCATTTCTGGTGGAATGCAACCAACACTGCAATTTTCTTATGCTTCAAAAATATTTTGGGTAATTATGCAATCAATCTTGAAAACCTCTTGCCATAAGAAGAGCGCACACTTCATTGAAAAATAATATGTCTATAAATTATCTTTTTTAATACTTTGATTTTAGAAAGGTGCTGCTGTTCACTTCCAGTGAATTTTACGACTTACTTAGATTTAGAAAGTAGTTATGACAAAGAGCCTTTGAAAACAACCATCAGCATTATTTCTTGTTGGTATAATCTTCAAATTGGAAATACTGGCAAGGAAGGACAAAGAAAGTAAATGAGTAATTACTGTTATGTGGTGGACTATTCTCACAGAGTTTTAGTGCTTAATTTGATTTATAATGTACTTTTTGTTTGGATCTGTGAGACACCAAAGCCACTTACTTTGATCTATTGATTTTTCAAACAATATGTTACATTATTTAGCCTAATACAGTGTGTTTGAGAAAATTTGTCTCTCAGCTGTCTATAGAATGTGACATGCTAATTTGAAACGTTTGCTGGCAGTTGATAAAACAGACTAGAAGATGTTAAAGAACACCAGGTAGTGTTTTATTCATTTCAGAAATTCAATGCCAACTGGCACATCAGCTTCCATTTATCCTCCAGGAAATACTTCACCAGAGAGGCCTGGGAAAAGCTAAATGATTTATTCAGGCTATGAGAGACCTCAGACACACAGCCCTGGTCAGATCCTTTTGGAGTTCATTCTCAAGCCAATGCCCTCAGCTACATCCAATTTCATTATATTGAAGAACATATAAAAAGCTGTGAACATACACAAGGCTATGAATTCTACACCACAAGCCCTTTGCTGTTCCTGTAATAATCATACATATTCTGCTATCACTGATGTGAGGACAAGGCACCCACTGAACTGTGATTTGAGATTTATTGGAAAAGACAGTAGAAAGATTTTAGGGGATTTTCTTCATATTTTGGAATCATTTTACTCAAGTAGGAGTGAAAGTTGTAGGGATTTTTTTCATAACAGGGGATTTCTATGTGGCAACATTAAAAGCAAGACCTATTAATATTACTACAACTGATACATGCAGATGTTATTATTATCCATAACTCAAAAATTCAGTGACATTAAATTTTTCCTGTAACACAGAGAAACAAAACCCCCCAACTTTCAATCTTATTAGTAAAGACTGAAACTTAAAGACTTCAGTATTCCTGTACAGAATTTTTGAGAGTGTTATTCTGCCTAGATTGTATTTAATTTGCATGGAAGATTACTAGCTCAAATATTTTCATCCTCATAGTTTATTTATAGGATTTAGCATATAGAATTTACTAGCCATTTGAGTTTAACTCTCTAATTTTTAAAATTTAAGTAAGGCACATGCCTCAGAGAAAAAATTGAAAATATAATTAAATTCTGCTGTTATGTGTATTAAAATTAGACCATTAATTCTATTGATTTCAGTACAATAATTCCTAATATATATTGACATTTTAGAAAAAAATATTGCATGTTACTAGCTCCTTTGTTCTGGAAAGTAGTTCTATGGAAAGTGGAGTATTGTTCTACCCATCATCATGCCTCTGAGGCTTAAAAAAATAATAATTTGGGGAACAGGAATGACTAGATGAATCTTCTAAACAAGAGCTCACTGGCATTGAATACCCTGCTTAGATTTCTCCGTATCCTGATGTGACTGCAATTTTCTGAAAAAGAGTTCCTGAAAGAAAGCTTTGATTTGGCTTTCTTTCTTTTGTTAAATAGAAACTCTTAAATTGCCATTTTTTCATATACTCTTTCTAAGATTGATCCTGTGGGGAAAGCTATGCCAAAGTGTCTGTACTCAGAAGACTAACTGAAATCCAAGATATATCCGGATGGATGCAGCCCTGTAAGACTAATATTCGGACCTCAGTTCCCCAAATTAATGAGGCGTAAATCAAATCCTGAGAATGTGCATGATCTCAGTGAAATCCACATGACTACATAAGCTTAATTATTTTGCTGAATCACAGAGTAAATTACTGTAGGTAGGCAAAATCAAGTATGTGATAGTCACCTAAAAGTTTCAGGAAAGTGCTTACCAGTGCAGACAGATTAGGCTTTAATCATTTATTAGGTTGCAAAAAGTTTTTTTTTTAAATAACATGGTTAAAATGGGCTCTATTGCTTATTCTAAATGTTACAAAAATAATCCTGCAAGCTCTGCAGTGCTACATGCTCCTGCTAGACGCCAGTATAATATCTTTAAAAGTATGACCACAGGCAGTGACCTCCCTCTGAGACTGGAATTGATTATCTTGTATAAGCAAGGTAAATAATCTTGAGCAGTATGAGATTTTTTTTTATTTTTGTCACAGAATGCTTTGTTTGATTTATGACTGAAAGTGAGGTGACCTGCATGACTGCACTCTCTTTCAGAGTTTCACCAAAAAAAAAATCACTTTTTATCTCAATGACCATGGATCAAGGCATCACATGATAAAAGCTGCAGAACATTCACAGTACAAAAAGCACTACGAAACAGGTCAGTGGTCAAGCAGCAACCTTGATGCCCATCGCACCCCACAATGGCGATTTACTTCTGATGTCTTTATTCTGTTAGACACTCAGGGTCAGGGAACCACACAGATTTTCTTAGGAAAGATTATCAGACCTATACAGACTTTAGATCTAGTCTGCCCTGTAGAACTGAATGAGTGGGATCTCAATTAAACAGCAGAAATAGATGAATTTTATTAAAGCAGAATTCTTACAGATGGTTAAAAATGTTGCCAGGTTATTTTCCATCCTTAGATGACATCCAGACCTGCTCTAACTTTTACAGTCAACCACGTCTTTGCCTTGTTTCCAGGGATCACTGGATCCTATGAGTAATACAGAACAATGTCAACTCTCAGTGCTTACACTACATAGTTTGCATGACTTCTATATTAATAACAAGCGTCCTTGAGGTTTATCAACTGTCTGTTTATTCATATTCACAACTTAAAATGATGAGTTTCTACTGTTTTCTGAGATATTGGCTGTTCACTCAGCATTTCTATATATGTAGTCCTAAATTACCATCATATTTCAAAGTAAAAGCAGCATGCGTGACTCCCTGTAAGCACAAACAGCCAAGTCTCTATGCAAAATGAATGGACCTACACTTTTAAAGGCAGACTATTTTAAAGATGGAATTATATAAAACCCTTCAGTAATTAACAGTAGAATTTCTAATCTGTTAGATTATTTCCATAAATTAAATTTCAAGCTATGTATTTATCATTTGAACTCTAAAAGTCAGAAAAAAAATTATAATGGGTTTTTTTTCCTCTGTGAAAGATTTTTTCCATAATCCTAAGGGTATTGCTAGAATTCCACCACTGCTATTTGTATATTCTCTTAGAGCCTCCTTATAAAAGCATATGTTCCATGTTTTTCCTCCTGTTTCCATGTGGTAGGCAAAGATATTCCATGACTCAAACAGCATTAGCAACTGAATAAGTCTTTGCGTGTACTGAGAAAAATGGAGAGATGTTAACAGCCACATTTCACAACAGTGGAAAAAATGCTTGTGTAGCATTCACTGTCATAGCTGAGCATATGCTCTCCATGGTTCTTTAGTCATCTGCTTGGAGTGGGCTGCAGTGCTGAGGAAAAGACAATCTGTCTCTCTGTTAATGAAAAAGTATCTCTACAAAGTAGAGTTGATTAGTATAGGGGTAAACTCTTCACTGACTTAGAAACTGAGAAACACGAGGGAAAAAAGCATGATCACAGTAAATAAATATTATCTTTTCTGCTTGAGCAGCTCAGATATTTATGGCATATGAAACACAAATACTGTAAAGATTTTAGTCCTTGAATACATGAACACAGAAGGCAAGAAATGTAAAATATTTTAACTAAACACATCTGGAAAATATAGTAAATGGTAAATTCAATTTCTTGTCAGGTAGAGTAGTATCTCCTTTTAAAGTACCCTTGTACTTCAGTAAAGGAATCCATAAACCACTTTTAAAAGAGATAGCAGAAGCATTGGAAGATGTCTAAAAGCATCAGTGCATAATCTAATCAACTCTCATTTCTCACCCGAATACCTTGCCTCACATCGGGCTCCATGCTGCTGCTACCAGATTGCTTGATATAAACAAGCCCAACTGTGAGGATAGCTTGACTATCTCTGTGCTTCTCTGCTGGCTGCAGGGCAGGCATATTCCTTATATAGATCCAAAGCGGCAGGTGGCTGAGCAAATAAAAGTGGAGGTCCAACTCTGCACTGTTACCATGCTCTCTGTTACTTTTTCTCTCACCAGAAAACACACTGCTGGCCTTTTATCAGACAATAGTGACAACGTAATCATGCTGTAAATGGGACTAACACCTCTTTCTTTTAATAAGATTGTCTAACAGAGGAATCCATTTGAATTGCTGAAAAAAGGGGGAAGAAATTTTGCCAGCTGCACAAACCCACAGATTTTAAATTTTAGATTTCGCCTGTGCCAGGAATCTGCCTTAGGCTGAATTTTAACAGATGGACAAAACAGCACAGATTTTTTTTTTTTTTAAGGGTTAGACAAAACAAAGCATATTTCTCTTGTATCCAGTGGCGGTAATTTTTTTTCTAATTACCAGAATATCCAAGATTTTAAGAAAGAAAAATCACACTTGCTGAAGTCCTCTTTGGCAAGAAAGAAGCCCTGGTCTTTCTTCCAAATACACATTCAAAATCTTTTAGTTAAAGAGTCCAGAGTCAGGAATAGAACCCACTGTTCTGCTGCCAGGAAATATTTATTAAATCCATTAGCAAAATGTCTGTTCTCTCTGTGTAGCACCAGTGCTAAAGATGACACCAAGTTGGGCAGGAGTTGATCTGCTGGAGGGCAGGAAGGCTCTGCAGAGGGGTCTGGACAGGCTGGGCCATGGGCTGAGGCCAATGGTGTGAGGTTCAACAAGGCCAAGTGCCAGGTCCTGCCCTTGGGTCACAGCAACCCCAGGCAGTGCCACAGGCTGGGGCAGTGGCTGGGAAGTGCCCAGGGGAAAAGGCCCTGGGGGTGCTGGTGACAGCAGCTGGACATGAGCCAGGCTGTGACCAGGTGGCCAAGAAGGCCGATGGCATCCTGGCCTGGATCAGCAATGGTGTGGCCAGCAGGAGCAGGGCAGGGATTGTCCCCTGGACTGGGCACTGGTGAGGCCACAGCTCGAGTGCTGTGTCCAGTTCTGGGCCCCTGAGTGCAAGAAAGACATTGAGGGGCTGGAGCGAGTCCAGAGAAGGGCAACGAAGCTGGGGAAGGTTCTGGAGAACAAGTGCTGTGAGGAGCAGCTGAGGGAGCTGGGGGTGTTCAGCTGGGAGAGAAGGAGGCTCAGGGGAGACCTTATCACTCTCTGAACTGCCTGAGAGGAGGCTGTGGCCAGGTGGGGCTTCTCTTCTCCCAGGCTCCCAGCGACAGGATGAGAGGACGTAGGCTAAAGTTGTGCCATGGGGAGGCTTGGATTGGACATTAGGAAACATTTCTACACAAAAAGTGTTATTGTGCACTGAAACAGGCTGCTTAAGGGAAGTGTCAGAGTCACCATCTCTGGAGGCATTTAAAAGATATGTAGATGTAGCTCCTGGGAACATGGCCTGGTGGGACTTGTCAATGTAAGGTTAACAGTTGGAGTCAGTGATTTTAAAAGCCTTTTCCAGCCTAAATGATTCTATGATTCTAAGTCGGTGTGAGAGTTCCCTCTCCCCTGCTAGCTGAAGAGATTTGGTGATGGACTATCCCTTTTAGAGTTACAGATGAACATAACTGAGAGGCAAAGAAAGGAAAAGGTGTTTGGAAACACTAGTAAAGAATATGCACTACTACAAAATTACTGGCTTTGTCAGTCATGAATTTTAAAATTAGGGAATGCCTGATGCCTCCCATTCTCCTGTGATTATTCTTAGCAGGATGTGGGCCACAGTTTTCAAAATACAGAGAAAAAGTACAGAGAATGAAAGTCCATCATTCCTGAACGGATCCTCACTGACAAATTCCTGGTAGTAAATATATATGGTTTTAAGACATTATCTCTTGTATCCTTTGATCATAGGAAATTTTTGAAATATATACATATGAATAACTCCTGTTATTCACAGGAGTGAATACACTACACTAACCAAAATACACAACATATAAAGATTATAAATAATGGAATAGCATATTTTAAAGCATTATAAACTGCATATTGTGTCTTTCAGAAGCCATAGTTCTTGCAAACTGCATGATGCTCTAGGAAACCTCTCTCATGCAAGCATGGATAAGTTTCTCAGTGATACATGGATTAAAAAAATTCTATTAAGGTTATCATACTTAGAATAATCAAACTCTGAACATAAAATACATGTTTTTTACCTCATGGTTCACTTCAGTGTTTCAATGCATTGAAGGCATCCATCTCAAACATCTAAATAATTTTTAGATGGAGAATTTTTAGATAGGAGTAGCACTTTGGGGATGCTCATATTCATATTAAATAGAAAGTGCTCTAATATAGCAGTATTAGCAGTAGAGAGCTAAAAGAATGCTTAGTGAATAGCCAATATGAATAAAGACAGATTACAAACCTATCCAGGCTGGAAATACAGAATTCAAGAATAAAATCTATGAAAGCACTAACTTACAGAACATTAATGGGTAAGTAATTCTTCACACAAGTGACATTCAGAGAATTTACTAAGAGATCACCTGCAAGATGGCAAAAGTGGTTGGATTATCATTTGATTAGGAATATTCAGCTTCATCAGTTTTGTAATTACATGAGATAAAAGCCTCTTTCTTTTATGGACACAAAATAAGAACAGCAGAAGAAGGATCAATTACAGACTCTTCTCAGAGAGTCTGTAGCTCTCAAAGACAAGAAAAAAGATGAAACAAAAAACTTCTCAAGTTTAAGGCATTACAGGTCATCACAAATCATTCATGCCCTTTGCAACTTGACATCTAGTGTATAAAAAATCTTATTCAAGCATTCCAGGAAAGCAAGTTTTAGATACAGAGCTTTCCTGATCTCTTTTTTGTTGCTACCAATACCTGTTTCCAGTTGTATTACAGTCTTCTACTTATCAGATTTGACTTTCCAGCTTGCCATAGTACACTCTGAAACTCCAATCTTTCTTACAAAAGGAACTGAGATAACTTTCTAACATCTAATATCAACATCATCTACCACCCGTTAAGCATTCCTGTCAGAGAAGGCTGTTGTGCTTTGAATGCCTTTACAAACAAGTAAGATAGGAGAACTCCATTAATAAAGTGCCAGAAACCCGTTTCCTCTGGTTATCTGTGATTAGTCCACATGAGGTGTATTTCACACAAGCTTTGAAAGTATTTGAGGATATTCTTTGCCTTCAATTGATGCTCCTTTTGTAGCAAGTAGTATCTTGGACTTACAACCACTTCGAAAGATTGCATCTTGCCCAGACTCCTGTCCCTACTTCTGTGAAGAAATTTACAATTTTTTATCCTTTTTATAACATCTTACTTCTACTGATACTTAAATTTATCTCATTTTTAGTTCCTAACTAAGATGCAAAATTGTTCAGGTGAGTTTTGAAGGCAAATACAGATTCTTTCTTATTTTCTTTCTTTTGCACCATCTTATTTTCAAATAGAGATTGTTTGGTGTTGAAGACCTGCCCTTTCATTTCCCTACAATCACTAAAAAAATTAAAATTATGTCCTCTGAGTTTTGTTAAAATTTAATGCCTTAGAAAGATTGACCATATCTGTGAGTTTTTTCTGGTTAACCTTTTGAGTCCAGTTCTTCCATCACTCAGAGAGATGAACAACACTTAGGACCATACAACAGTCTCCACTGTTCTGTGTGTCAAACACCTTCCCCTGTTTCTGTGAATGCATAAGTACAAAGCAGAATGGTTGCATGGCAATTCCACCTGTAAGTCTGTTTATCCAACTTCCATAAAAAGTAGTCTTTAGCAGTGATTGTAACTAAACTGAAAGTCACATGGAAGAACAGAGACATTAAAAAAATTAATTTTTAAATAAAAGAATAAATTATTAAAATGCTATAGGAAATAAATATTGGAAGTGCCTTTGTTAACTGAAGTTTTAAGTATGCTTACCTTACTTTACTGTTGAGGGTATCTACTACGCATAAACTTTCAAAAAAGTTAAGGCTTGTATGCATTTTTTCCCCTTGCTTTGATTTTAAAAAACCAAAATCTTCATATCTTTTTCTGATATCACTTGGAGGGAATGTTTGCAATCCCTTAACTCTCTACAGTTGCCAGTGTTAGTTCAGCAATACTTGAGTTTCAAGAACATTGATAATTAATGCCAGCATTAAACTCCAAAGTCCTCTGAGACGGCCTGGGTGTTTGTGGTTAAGAGTCTCCTTATGCTTCACATTCCTAATGCTTCTTCCATTCTGACAGCCCTAGGGAGTGAACAACTTACATCGTTCAGTCCATAAAAGTTGGGGTTTTCTAGTCAGTCTTATCTTTTCAGAAGACATGAACTCGCCACAAGGCACACAGGGTCCCTTACAGTTTGTAAGGCTGCCATAGGAATGGAACTCACATCAGACAGTTCGTTTATGGAGCACCACAAAGATTATGCATGTCCCCTCTCCACTACACCTACCAGCCAAGCACCATCTCCCACTAGCTGCCATAGCCCACTTCCCATCAGCAGCCCAACCATCCAATTCAAGGATGTGTGTCTAAGGTCATGTGTATTTTCACCTGGCAGTGGCCTAGGGAGAAAAGCCACTATTTGTTTTCCATTCTTTTTGCCCATGATTTATTATTTTATTCATATTTCTCTTTAATAAAAGGCCACGAAGCCTATAAGAGGCACATCTCCATTATGACAGTTACCAAAAAACCTCATGTATTGGTATCACAACTGGAAAAGGGAAACATCATCTTGAAGATGCAACTTCTTTATAATCACTTTGCAATTAATCTGCATTCCAAATAGGAAAAGTCAGAGTACGGGAACCTGCTTTCAAACCTAAACAGATAGTGTCTTGTCTTCTGTAGCAGCTCTTGCCTCCAAGTATTCATGGCAATTCAGGATGTTACATTTGTTCAGCTGTGCATGTCGTACTGCTTGCCTCTGCCAGTTGTGATAGCTTATTCCCTTCTTCTGCAGCAGAGATTTCTTTAGCTGCAAGAAAGCTGCCCATGTGAACGGCGGAATGAAAGTCTGACAGCAAAAACTGGGGCAATCCTCCCGGAGTTGTGTGTTCAATGTCACCATCTAGACAGCATCTCTGAGGCACTGCAATCAACGGGGAATAGCGCTGTGTGTTCTTCTCATTACACATGCTAGTAATGGAAATGTGCCTACTGCCAGCACAGCTAGCTAGAAGTAATAAGAAGTACCTCTGAACAATCAGAACACTTGTAGGTACCTCAAAGACAGCAAGTGAGATACAGCTCTGGATTAAGGATTATATGATCTCTGGACTGCTCTGGACTTATTTTTATTTAGCAGTAAAACCCAATGTTTAGATCAATATTGAAAGGATTTATACATATACAGTGCTTTTTTGAAAGTACTTATTATAATACAAGCACTTTTTTACATTTAGAATTTTAAAAAACTATTCAGGAAAGTTGTAAAAAGCAGTGCATATTTAAAGGATTGTTTTAAAGTCTTCGATTTTGGTTTTTCTTCCCCATTGCTGATTTAACAGGTGAAATTCCTTGATAACTTGAAGATCTTCCTACAGCTGAGGAACAACTGGAACAAGCCATCTTTTTTTTGTTTAGTTGTTTTTTTGTTTTTGTTTTTTTTTTTTTTTTTGGCATCAGCTAGCAACCACCAGCTTTCAAGAATTTAGGTTATACCCTGAAGAAAGTTTCCAAGAAACTTTTCAAAAGCACTATATTCAACATAATAAATATTATATTGAAGACTAACATTAGTCTTGCAAGACATTGCTCTGTAAAAGGAACCGAATAAAAGACACAACTCAGGCATAGTGCTTGTTGCTAGTATCTATCCATTAAAATATGACTGTGAAGTGATGGAATTTAAGTACTTAAACTAAGTCAAGCAACACAGGAGAGTAGCTTGCAGGATTAAATCTGACAACTATTCAAACTTTAACTAATGATCTAAGTCAACAAGATGGCACTTTCCAGCCATCTCTAAATATATGCTACCAGTTTGGATAATGTGAGCAAAGTTAGGATGAAAAGATGAAAAAGATGGTTGAGTTTGAAAAATCAGGACCATGGAAAGACAATAGTTTAAGAGGTATTTTAGGATCTGTCACAGAACCATAGAATGGTTTGGGTTGAAAAGGATCATCTAGTTCCAATCCCCCTGCCATGGGCAGGGACACGTCCCACTCAGAGCCACATCCAACCTGGCCTCAAGCAGTTCCCACGGATGGGTCATCTGTAATTTCTCTGGACAACCCGTGCCAGCCCCTCACCACTCTCTAAAGAATTTCTTCCTAATATCTAATCTAAACCTACTGTCCTCCAGTTTGAAGCCATTCCCCCTTGTCCTGTCACTACATCCTTCCATAAAAAGTCCTTTTCCATCTTTCTTATAGACTCCCTTTATATACTGGAAGGTGGCAATTAGGTCATTCTGTTTAATGCTGATATTCATACGTTATTGAAATATACAAGTTTTATAAAGAACTTTTTAATTTGGCTCTGGAATTTCCAGAAGGGAGAGGTTTTTAAATCACAAGGATTTGATTTTGTGGATTGATTATACAATTATGTAGGAACACTGTGTGCAATGGGAGAAAAAAGCTATTGCCAATGTCAAGTTGCACTCTACACCAATTAAAGATATTTGCATTTTTATAGAAACTATATATTTTTCTCATATTACAGAGAACGGATACAAGCCTGAAAATACTTGAACCTAGTATAGTATATAGCCTTCTGAATAGTAACATGTGACATTTCACACCCTTATACACTAATTATAAAAATGCTCACAGGATTAGGTATTGTATGAAACAAGTATCATGTTTTATAAAAAAAATATTCAGAAATGTTCACATCTTCATAGTGTCAAATCATAGTTCTTCAAACCAATTCAGTCATAAGGTAGCTATTTAAAAAAAAAATTATTTTAAAGAAAAATAAAAATTTATTTGTGGTACATCTGTATACCAACTAAAAGAAAAAACATTTTTAACACAGCAAAAATGTGAAGTCCCTTCTCAAAGCCATTTAGTCAGTCGGCTGAACATTTGTCAGAGAAAGCAATTTGTTAATAATTTCTAAAGTACTTCAGGTACCTGGCAATGTGGAACTTTAGCAAAAATTAGTAAATAATTATACATATAAAACAAAAAAAAGAAAATAAAAAATTTAAAAAACCCCGAAAAAACCCCAAAAACCCCAAAAAACCAAGAAGAAAAAATTAGAATTTGTTTTTCACTTTTTAATTTTCTTTTGTGGTGATGTTATCTCTATAAGGATTGAACAAAGACCTGGCAGATTATTAAACAGAGAATAAACACTAGCATTAAAATATTTGTTTTCAAAAAGATGGGGACTCAAAGCACACAAATATTTTATTAAATTTAGAAAGTGATTCACATAAAAAGACACTTCAGAGAGCCTGTAAAAACCAGTAGGAATATTCTGTGATTTAATTTTACCTTCCGTTCCACCTCACCAGTTGTTCTGAAGAACTGCACTAGGATGCTGCAGTAGGACCTCCAGCATTTAGCATCAGGCTAGAACAGAAATCACCAAGATCATATTTTCATATTTATCACTACTCACTGGGGATATTCAAACTGTACAACAGAGTTAAAAAAAACCCAAACAACTACATGCACAGCTGCCATGTAACATTCATGCTTGAAGTTCCACTTGCCTTGTCATATGTTTTCTTCAAAGGATACTCATGGTAGCAAAAGTAAGATTCTTCCTGCTTCATAAGCACTAGCTAATATTAATATAAAATCTATTGGAAAAAGTTTGTTACCAGTAAGTATGTATAAGTAAATATGCATGGAAAATAACATAAATAGGGTTGGATCAAATAAAAATTATTTTATTGCAAACTTCAAGCAAACAGACATTGAAAACAGCACATATTATGAATCTGGATCAATCCTCAATTAAGCTGGCAGACATAGTTATATAATTATAAATATTTTCCTTCCTTGCTAACCCTGGTTTGCCATTTGACTTGATGGTGACCTTCTGTTGAGAAATAATCTTAAAAATACCTCACAGGGCATGAAACTTTCACTTGAAAGACAAGAGCTTTGTTCTGCAGTCAGGTGCATCTTACTGGGTCATCTCATAGAATTCTTGTTACTTCTCTGTGCCCCAGTTTCTTCACTGAACAAATACATATGCCTCAATACACAGGCTGTTATTTTTTTCATTTCTACAGCTGAGCTGTTCTGCATATGTTCAAGTTATATCAAAATGCAAAAATAAAGAGAAGCAGGAATCTATTTACTACAGGTATAACAATTTACTATCTTTGGCAGAAGAGAAGAAAATTAATTTTCTTTATATTAGTCTTAGTATACATTGGTATTACATTTATAGAGTCACATAAAGCACTGGAACTAATGATGTAATTGTAGTTTGATAAGTAGAGTATGTAATAAAAATAATTTAATATCGAAAAATAAAACAGCCTACTAAATTTTTAGTAGTGATCGATTAATCTAGGACATGGTAAAGTGATGTAAAAGAAATTCATCACCCCTTTTGTTCTGCTAGCACTGATTTCTTGGAAATCTAATTCATAAATTTAATTTTTCTGTGTGTTTCTCCCAACATAGTCATAAAATCAAAATAAAAATCGACAAAGAACAAGCTATACCTTCAGCTAAAGTGAGTCCGTAACCTTTCAGCCACTTTCAACCCTGGTGCAGTCTTCAGGACTATTCACACACACACTGTGCTCCATTATTTATTCTTATGTGAACCAAAATTCTCTCACCTAAACTAACATGTTTGGCCTCTGGAGAGTTCAATTTCCTGGATGAAAAAAACATTAAGTCATTCTGACCTGGAGAAGAATCCACTCTCCCACAGAAAAACTACAGATTATGAAAAAGCTTTCTCATCCTAGCCATCTCAGGATTACTCTTAAAAATTGCAAGATGTTGAGCTGTTAAGGTCAATTAGGCCACACAGATACTTAGGGCAAATAGCATTCAGACATGTACAAATGAGTATACATTCCTTCTATGCAGAAAAAACACTACAAAAATCTAATATTTGACCACAGGAAGCAGAAAATACAAAAACCTCAATTTTACCAAGAGATATTTCTGTGTGTGGTGTTTATATATGGTGTGTTTGAGAAACATGTAAAATTACATGTGTTACAAGTAATGTAGGTTATTTTCTTTCATTAAGAACTTCTAAATTTTATGGCATTTTTATGTAACATATCCCTGACGGATCTATATAATGCCACCAAGGGGAACAGAATATTTCCAGATTCTTCTATGATAGAAAGACGGGAAGGTAGGCAGGGCTGGTCATTTTGGTAGGTCTGCAGACCATGCTAAATAAGGATAAACATTGCCAAATGAGACATTAAATACAAGTGAAAGCGACTTTCATGAAAGAAGAAATTGAATGTTCTTGCTGTGCACAGTTTTCATCATCCATAAATGAAGAACCATTACCATTAATCCAGTGCTCATCGCTTCTCCAATTAAAGAGATGTACATCAGAATCTGCTTACTGCAGCTGTAAATGTCTTCATTTCTGTGTTCCGATTTACCCCATTACAAGCCTATTTTTGTCCTGTACATGACTAGTTGTTACTCTCCTAGCTTATAATGGGAGAGACCATTCAGGTCAAGGACTGCATGGAAAAGTCCTGTGGAAAACGGTGTGACGAGGTAGGAAAAATTCTAAGGTTGCAACATTTATATGACTGACTTGGAAAATTGCCAGTTTCTCTGCTGGTGATGTGGTACACTGAGTGTATGGAAAAGCACTGTGTGAGTGAGCCTTTTCATCCCTTGCCTTTGTGGGTTTCTGTCAAATATGATGTGAGTTAATTCTTTCAGAAAGCTGCAAAACAGTAATAATTTCTTACTTTTTAATTATCGTTTGGTGACAGACACTGGATGAGGGAAGGAGGTGGACATCATCTGGGGATAAAACACTAAGAGGTTTTTGTCTATCAGCAGCTGTGCATGAACCATTAGCAGCTGTGCACACACTCCTCACTGTTTTAGGATAAAATCCTACAGAAAAGTATCACTCCAGATGGGGAACGTTTATGTATGTCAGCCCTCAACCAATCATGCTACAAGCATATTCCTTGCTATGCTGGTCACTGCCCAGCCTTTAGCAGTCCATCCTGGTGTATCTGCCCTTGCCATCTTCTTCCACACTGGCATGATGTTAGCATCTTCCACACCAAAGGCATCGACATCAATGGAACACAGTGTGTTTGAGTGCACTAGGCATAAACATTCTGTCAGAGCTGCAACTACTGAGGAAAGCCCTCAGACCCCATTTTGAAATACAGCCCTCCAATGCTCCTGACTGATACTGTGCAAATGGTGGTGTGCAGATTTGCACATCTGTTTCTCTCCCAGATTTAAGAATCTATTGTGTAAAGGACAAAGAGTGTAAAAATTAAGTGGAAAATGCCATTGAAAATACCAGTCAAGCTTGTGAGGCTTTACTAATTCTTTCCTACTCTTCTTTTAATGTGCAAAATGAAAAATGTGTCGAGAATGTGTGAAAAACAAACCTATTCTAAACGGAAGGCCAGGACCTACATGTATATGCTGTAATATATGTTTTTGCAGGCAGACATAATGCTAGAGCTCCTGTAATAGCATCTGCAGATATTGATTCTACATCATTCCCTAACTCAAACAAACCCACAGCTTTTGGGGCAAGTATCAGCATCTTTCATTTTTCAGAGCTGAGACCAAGGCCCTCTTCCTCGTTCATGGTTTGTAAACAGCTTCTTACCATCTGCTCTCTCAGCTCCTACCTCACCCCACAACTCCCCAAATACAACCTGCAATCATTAGGATGTGCATAGAGATACTGAAGGCAACGTGTACCCTGTTTCTTTGAGTGTATGTAGAGTACTGGGAGCTAGAAATACCTACTGTTTCCTTTCTGCCCGACAGCTTTTTCTGTGCCTCCTGGAGGCCTTTAAACTGTAATTTAAGTATTTAATATGTCAGGTGGAGCAAACTGAATGCGTACGCCAGTCTCCTACCAACACACAAAGTCCAAATCACCTCTTGGCACATGTGAAAAGGTTGTCTACGCACTCGGGTGCACCTGCCATTTTACGCCTTTCAGGGAGAACAGGCAGGTGCCCGTGGCAGCTCAGCCCTCCCGACGGGAATTGCATCCCTGCGTGGTCCAGCCGCGCTCGGAGCATCCCATGTGGCGCGCCCTGCGCTCCTGCGCTCGGCCCCCCGTTTGCAGCCCGCTCAAGGCTGAGGGACAGCAAGGGCCCCTCGGCGGGAGTGTCGAACCGGACTGATGTGTTTGGTGTGTGAAAACGAATGACACTCTACAGCCGGCCTTCCCTGCTCACTCACACTCCACCGGCGTTCGCCTGCGTCGGACACACGCTGCGCTGTGAGCGCGATGAACCCAAAACGCCTCTGCGACTTCCAGTGCCGCCGCTCGACCCCGCGGCCAGGCAGACCCCCTCCCCTTGCTCTCTCCCAGCCCGCCCGCTCCATGAGGAGCAACAGAGGCTTCTCAAGGAACAGCCGAGCCCGTGGAACCGCCCCACTGCATCACTCCCAGCCTCTGTTCCTCGCTCGGGCTGCACAGGCACGCTACCACCCCACGCCTTGCCCCTTGCTTCGCCCCGGGTGAACAGCCACCCCCGCGCGTCCCTGCGCTCCCGCAGCGCTCCCGCAGCGCACCCGCGGACCCCGAGCCGTGTCCCCGCCGGCCCGTGTCCCCACCGGCCGTGTCCCCGCCGGCCCGTGTCCCCGCGGCCCGGCTCCTCCCCCGCCGCTCGGCCGCGGCCCCTCAAGGACTCCGGGCGCTCAATGTCAGCGGAGCGGGGCCGCCGGCAGGGGGCGGGCGAGGGGCGGCGGTGCCCGCCCTGCGCGGAGCGCGCTCGGGGCCGGCGGCGCTGGTGATGCCGGGCGGCGCGGCGGCGCGGAGCTGAGCCCAGCCCAGCCCAGCCCTGCCCAGCCCAGCCCAGCCCAGCCTTGCCCAGCCCAGGGCGGCAGAGCCCAGCCGCGCCGCTGAAGGGCACCGGCGGCGGCGAGGCTTCCCCGCGCTCTCCCGCGGCTGGGGTGCGCCCGCCCCGCAGCATGGAGGCTGGGAAGCGCAGCTCCTCCGCCGGCAGCCGGGACGATGGCAGCGCTAACTCCTTCCCAGCCAAGCCGGCGGCCTCGGCGGAGAAAGCCCAGAGCAGCCCCGGCAGCGGCGGCGTGAAGGAGCATGGCAACTCGGTGTGCTTCAAAGTGGACGGCGGCGGGGGCGAGGAGCCCGTGGTGGGCTTCGAGGATGCCGAGGGACCCCGGCGGCAGTACGGCTTCATGCAGCGGCAGTTCACCTCCATGCTGCAGCCGGGGGTCAACAAATTTTCCCTCCGCATGTTCGGCAGCCAGAAGGCGGTGGAGAAGGAGCAGGAAAGGGTTAAAACTGCGGGGTTCTGGATCATCCACCCCTACAGCGACTTCAGGTGAGCGCGGGGCTCACGGCGGGCGGGAGAGGGGTGGCCCCGGCGCCTCGCACCTCGCCCGGCGCAAACTTCGGCGGGCGCCGGAGCGGGCGGCGGGGCCGGGGCTGCCGCGGGCTCGGCCCGGCGCTCTCCAGCGTGCTGCACCCGGGACGGCCCCGCAGGCCCCGCGCCGGCCGGGCTCCGCCCGCAGCCCCCGAGGCAGGATGCTGAGGTTACGGCTCTCCATCCTGCCGTCCCGGTCTGGCTGCGCCGCGGGGCCGCGGGCCGTCGGGCACGGCTCTGCCCCGGGGAGGATGAGAGCTCGCCCCCGGGGTTACACAGCTGCATCAGCATCGGTAAAATCCCGGTGTCTGCACATGCTTGTCCTTTCCTGAACATCCCGTGTAAACACTTGTTCCAGAGGTTAAGTGAAGGGAGTCCGTCTCTGTCAGCATTACAGTAAAATAAGTTTATCCAGGTGATGTGTGGAAAACTGTGTTTTCATAGGGAGGCAGGTAAATGTGATGGCAAATTAGCATTGCTTTCACAGGAAGCTGCAAGGATACAGAATTGGAATATTCATACAGAAAGCAGTGCAAATAAATGCTCGAGAAGTTATATTTCCCTTCAAAATTACATTTAAAGTGTAACATTATTTCAAGCCATTCTCAGTGCCAGCTGGCGGTATGCCTTTATAAATGTAACACTCTCTGTGATATTTGCTGAGGAACTATCAATGTAGTTAAGCGTATTTAATCAACAGCTCGAATTGAACAACCTGCGTCTATACGATAAGTGAATTGCACCAGAGACCGTGTTAAAAAAAAGAAGATCCAGAATGCTCAATAGTTATATGGATCTTCTGAGAAAAAGCTGGGTTAAATAGAACATGCTTGCAGGTAATGCTTTCAAAGTCCAAGTTTCTGTGGGACTGTTTGGAGTGAGGTGTTTCACAATGAGCTGTGCTAGCACCTTGCAGTTGAGCCTGAGAGTAGTACAGCTACAGGAGTGGAGGAGCACGGCAACACTCAGTTATGACTTCACATCATGCTTCAAAGCCCTGCTTGTTTTCCTGGCTCCCTGAAAGCAATAAACAGCACTCATTCTTCTCCTGGAGTACCTTTTCCCTCCTTGCATGCCAGCTCAGCTGCATTAGCAGGTACATTAAGGGGGGAGAGAGAGAAGCACCTACCCCACTCCCTTTCTACCAGCTAGAGAGGGACGTAGCAGGTCACATCTGGTGCTGTGGTAGCATGCATAGGGGATTAGGGGGTCTGATAGCCTCCTACTTACCCGTGTGTGTGCATGAGTAACTTTATTCATGTGAGGTTTCTGTTGAAATGAATGAGGTTATTCTTGTGAATAATTTTCCTTCCTCTGTTTTAAGCTCGGTTTCTGAGTGAGGTGCACACCCAAACAATGTTTTGGGCAATAGGAGCTTATTTGTCATATTTTACAGCATGAAACTTTTTAAGCTGTTCTGTGAAATAGGTGATACGCGTGTTCATTCAGTTTAATTATAGAAATATCTTCTAATTCTGTTCTAATTCTTCGAGTGGGAAGGTTTAGAGATCGTAGCATATGTTTCCCTATTTTTTTCAAGAGGAGTAAACAACACTGCATCCTTTTCAGGCCTGTTGTCTGCATATTCTTAAATTAACTAAATTAACTGGTATTTTCTGGTGGTTTCATTCTGTTTTTATTTTATTAGAGTAAGTGTTTTTTTTAAAAATAAAATTCATAGTCTTTCATTAGTGTTGGGATGGTGTGGCCTGCTCCAGACCCAATTTTTTAGCTAGTAAGACTGTTTCAGTGAGAAATACGAGATGTGTGTGTTGTTTCTCCCGAAATAATTGCAGCTGTATAGTCGTACAACTCTTTTCGGGTGGCAGTACGAAATGTGTGAAGAAGTTGTACTATACAGTATATTCACCTTCTTATTTGAGAATTACTACAGCGCTTTTATGTGCCATTTAACAGTGTCTCTGTATCAGAATAAATTCATATGTGAGGATGGAGCTGCCTTGATTTATTTTTTCATGTTATTTTTAACAATGTAATGCTTGTGCATAGACAAGACTTAAAGCATCCAAAGAGACACAGGTACTCCCATGCCACTGTGTTGGCGTTGATACCATCAAGGGAAAGAACTAAATTTTCTACCAAAATAACAAGAAAAAAAGTAAAAGACTGAGTATATTGTGGTGTCCAAATGAGAAGATATGTAGTGGATTTGCAAATGCAACTCTTATTAGGGTATTTGTGGCATGTAGGAAAACAGACATCCCAATAAACTTTAAATTTAGGCACACTTAGGAGAATATTGGGTTAACCATGTAAAATGTGGGAAAATTCTGGTGTAGGCTCCTGTGGACTGTTTTCTTGTTTTTTTGGTTTTTGTTTCGTAGTTCTGCATGTTTATATGCATTTCCTGGGATAGTTTGATGTATTTGGTTATATTTCTTGAATCTCATTCTCATGTTATTTTGTAAAACAGTATATTTATCTACACCGAACAGTAAATCATTGTGATGTTTGGAGGAGTGAGCAGCATCCCGGTGCCCTCCTGCCCCTTGTTTTAGTATGAACAGGGTATGGAAGCAATCTCTGTAAACTTGGTGCTCTGTGAGTTGGTTGCTTGCAGCCTTGTGGGGCTTGGTCTTTAGTTTTATGACTCTCCGTCCTGCCTGTTTCAGGAAAGAATTGTCTCTTCATTGGGCAGATACACCCTTGGAGGATTAAATTCAATAAGTATTACATAATTTTTCCACAAGGGGACCATTTTGATCCTGGTTGTCTTTTCCTAGTCTTCTGAGGTTAATGTGTAATTTGGAAGCTGTTATATAAACCGAGCACCTAATGCACATCAAACCCAGCACAAGGCCTCTGTTTATCTCCTCGCAGCTGTGATTACTGTATCTCTAAAGTTGGACAACAATTCTGTGTAATTGCATGAGTCACAGAAGTGAATTTATCAGTCAGAGTTTGCTGAAGTCCTGTGTGCATTCTGTGAAATACTGAGTGCCTCTGGCTGTCCGTTCTCATGTGTGGAAGAATGAGCCTGCAGGAGAGCATCACTGGCCCAGCCCTGTGGCCCTGCAGCCACTGGATGAGAGCAGGACAAAGCCAACAGGAGATGGGAGTGACCGCACATGGGTCAGCTACTGCCACACACGTTTTGTTTATTTCATAGCAGATCTGTGGTGGACATGAGCTTTGGGGCGGCTTTTATATGTTACGGCCTTCAGGTATTAATGGAAATGTACATGACTGATTTTTAGATGATTAATTACTCCATGTCTTTCGGCACATCAGGAGTTTCCTTAATGTTCAGAGGGCTTGCTTGCACGTGCCTGGGCTGCTCATCCAGCCCTGTAGCATCTCCCTCCCTTCCTGTCTATGGTTACACAGAGAAACTCACACTGTCATGGAAATCTTGGGTTTATTACCACATTGGCTGGGGCATCTGTAGTCAGCAATCTACGAAGAAAACAGAGTTACTACCAGAGTGGCATCTTTTGACCAGAAATAGCAATGTATGAGACAGACTGAGTGGAAATAATACGTGTATGCGTAAATGTAGCCTTCACACTCTGATGGTTACAGTCAGCTTGATGTTTGGCAACAGCCTTTGTCTGGAAGTGGGGACAAAAATTATAACTGGCTTCAAGCGAAGTGAAATAAGATTGTGATGTGGCATTGTCTGTTCAGAGCCGCAGGTAAAGAGGTGCAGTGCAGGCAGTGCTGAGGGTCTTTTTCCCCTGTGTAGATGAATACAAAGTATAAACTACTTTGCAACAATAGGGAGAAAAAACCTATTGACATTTTATCTCTCTGGGTAACTTGTCATGTACCCAGGAAACTCAAAGCCTTATTTTAACGTTAACAGTAAAGTAAAAGCAGAGTTAATTCTATAACTTGAACAGAAAATTTCAGAGCACAGTGAATAGTAAAGGTTTGCCAGATTTTCTTTTTTAGCTTGTGTGCCGTTCCAGTTTCAAAACCTTTTTGTATACACATTTGAGGCATCATGTGAATGTTTGAGGTTTATCATATAAATCTTCATAAATCATTGAAGGCTCTATTGGTAATACCTTGCAAGTACTTTAATAGCAGGTTTCAACATGTTTTAATCAGGGTGAAAGACACAGTAAGATTTGCATGTGTATGCCTAGGTTGTTACAGAAGTCTCTTTTTGCATCTGTTGCTATTAAAAACCATTCTGTTATATTGTGCAGTTTTATGCAGCCCATCCATGTGGTCATACACACATACAGCTTAAATGTTCAAATAAGTGTGTGACAAACGGTAAGTCACAATTGCCATTGTTTTGTGTCCCTCGTTTTTTTAAAATTATACTTTTTTTCCCAAACGTTCAAACATATATTTGCATTATAAATAATTTTAAAAAAATTTTTCACCTGTCTTTTGGACTTGTCTTTGACCACCAGCACTCGCTCTAACATGATAGACTGTGCATGTTTTATGTGCAGCTCACAATCACATATCTAAAATTCATGCATGCATTTGTTCAAAACCTGTTCTTTGGGACCAGTCTTCACTCTACGTGTCATACCTATCATTTGTATCTTAAGAAGCTTAGGGTAAGCACTTTGTCCTTCTCTTTTGTCACATGTTTTTAATGTCTCTCTTGAAGCTAATGAGATTTATCTTTTTGTGAGCTGTTACATACTTAGGTTTATATAGAGCAGTAGAGTTGGAAGGTAATGCCATGTGCAATGAAGACAAATTATTGTATCAGACTTAAATGTAATTGATAGCAGTATATGTACTCAAAATAAAATATATTAGTCATGTTGGTCTATATTAAATAGTTTGGATACAAATCAGTGTGGGTTTTAATGGATATATTATGTGACTGGTAGTGTAGGAATATGAAATGGCCATAGTTTTGTATTCTCAAGGTAGTAATTTCTTGTTGCTCAGGATTTTTCATGAGATTCTATTGCAGAATTGATGCTTCTGAGTTCACTAATAAACTGATAATCATGGATTTATAATTGTACTGCATACTGCTCATTCCTTGCACAAACAGTTTTGTTTTTAAAATTATTTATGTTTTTATGAATGAAGCACAGATTCAGCTGCGGCTAACTTTCATGTATAATTTTCGAATACTATTGTGGTGACTATAATTTTTAGTTCTACTAAAGAAAACCTTTGTACAGCTAAATTATTCCTATTACTAGATGCTCAGTCTTTGCATGTGGCTAAACGTGGAGAACCATTTGGTATTAAAAAGATTATTAATAGTGCTTGGGGTTTTATTTGTTGCATTCCAACAATTTTTGCCCTTTACTTCTATAAATGCCCTAAAAAATAAAATGACAGAATTGTAGCATTAATCTAAATAATGCATTTATAATGTCTGAATATTCTTGCTGACATCAAGTTATATATTAAGCTTCATAATAGTTCCCCAGGTAAAATGCAATGCTTATAAAGGCAGGCTGAAGACAAATGCAGTAATGGTCCTCAAATGCATAAATGGATGTTACAAAGAGGAAAGAAATTACATAGAAGTAATGGAGTGAAATTGCAGCAACAAATATCTAAATTAGATGTTTAGGAGGCAGGACCAAAAATAAGCAAAAAATATTCTATTGGAAATATTCTGATGTGAAATATAGGCCAGAAATGCATTAGGTTGTTTTTCATCTCCAGTTTCTATTATTTTTCATACTGAATAATGTCTCACCATTGGTTATCATGGATTCATTTGCTATGAAATCTATTTGATTAAAGCTGGCTATTGGCATTTCTTTTTGCACCACTTGTAAGCAAGGATGTGTGAGAGAAAATGGGGATAGAGAGGTGCATTTCGTGCTTTTGGACTCATGAGGGCCATGTACTCTCGTCCGCTTTGAGATTTTCTTCAAGAGCTACTAAAGCAAGGCAGTGGAGTCCACCCAAGGGTGGTGCAGCATCCACTTGCCTTCCAGACCTCTAGGGCATGTGGGAAGCCGTATGCCCTTGTTTGCTCAAGCAAAGCGATTCATTTTATTAATAAGATGTCCTTCTGTCTCTAGATATGTAGAATACTAATGCCTAGTTTGAGCTCACTTATATGTTGAACGTTTGCCAGTTTCCATTATGTTCATTCTAGTTCTGGAATAGCAGTCTATTCACTGCACTTTCTTTCACACTTTTGTCGTGTTACTTACTTGAGCATTGCATAGAGTTTACTGCAGAGAAAGAGCTGAACAAGTTTAACTCAAGTAATTCTTCAGTTCTCTGTTTCTTTTAATTTAACTTGGGACATTTTGAAGATCACTGGCAGCACCTATGAATAAGTACAAAAATACATTTTTTCCCTGCAAGATGCTTAATTTTACAATGTTCACCTTCTACACAGTCTAAACAAAGGAAAATATGCTTATCATGATTTTGAGATATGTTTAAAAAGAAAACACAACAAAATAAAATAAATCCCAAATGTTACAGAATTCCTGCCAGTAATTCTCTAGCATGTAAGTAAAAGATTATATTTTGGGGATGTTATATGTGAGTCTTTAACCTGGGACAGTCAATATCATGAGGCTTCTTCTTCAATCTTCTGATTTTTTGGTTTTGATTGCAATGAGAAAAAAGCACTTGATAAATATGATCTATATCCATATCCATATATACTTATTAAAAATTAGTTCTCATAAGATCATCATCGTGACTGGGCCGGTGGGGAGAAGGTACTGGTTCCTATTCCAGTTGATTGTTTTAGCATGGCTGCACATTTTTAAATGTGTTCTGGAACTTTATTTGCTAGCTCATCAAAATAAACAATGCTTATAATAGAGTCAGTAAAAGTTTGGGTATATGTATATACTTTGGGTATATGATGGGAATTGTGAATTGGAATACTGTGTAAAAACATCAAATAATACATAAAGGTCTAGATTTATGATTTGGCTGGGGGTTTGGTGACTATACAGCTAAATGAAAGATGCATAGCATTTCATAATTTGCTTAGGGTTTCGTGTGTGTGTGTGTGTGTGTGTGTGTGTGTGTGTGTGGTTACATAATGAAGTTTAAATTTGAGTGGCTCAGTTTCTGATTGTTCAGCCTGGAGTAGCAGAAATAGAGATGTATGAATTCAGAGGTCACCTAAAAAGTATGAGTCTTTAGTGCTGCATTTCTACCTACCTATCTAAGATCAGTGGCACCGTAATATTTAATTAAACCTTGTCAGCTTTTTTGAGAGGTTCAATTTGAAGGTATAAGAAGGCAAAAAACTATTTTTAGAGATGAGTGTAGAATATGAAAAATTGAAAAGAAATGTACTTCATTTGATTGTAAATAAGAGGTATCCATTCTCACCTTTGCTTTCACTCAACAGCATGTCTGAGAACTGTTTTCTATGTCAATATACATTTTTTTTTGAGAGAGGAAACTTTTAACCTACTTTGCACATTTAATTTTTAACCTGACAGTACAGTTCTCGTTAATTGCTTGAAAGTCCTTTAGCTGTCTATTTCCTGATTCTTTCCCAGAGGCATGATTTAATTTTAAAAATCATAGTGTATTCAGCTCTAATTATTGGAGAGCTTGTTCTAGACACATAGTAAGGTATGTTAATGACCAAAAACTGTATCAGCTGGAGTCAATGTCAGTACTACCTCAAGGACATTGTCATTTAGCTTCTACAAAATCTCTGCTAATATCTTTTAATCTGATGATAGTCAGATTCAGGCAAGCTGTGTGGTATTTTTCAGTAATCTTATTGCCTTGTAGTGCGATGCAACTGGAATAAGTCTGGAATAAACTTATGTTCAGAAAATGTTCATTTAATTGCAAAAAAGCTGCATACTGTTTGCATTACATATCGAAAAAACCAAAAACTAACCCCAAAGCCATTTTTATTTTTGCCAATGAAGTTCCCAAAACTGAAGTTCCATTATATAGCTAAGAATAGATTTTGTTCTAATTTGGTTAACTTCTGTGTTGTTTATGTGTATATATTATCTAATGAAGCATGTTACATAATAAATAATTCAATACACTATTGGAATTTAATGTGCTACTGCTATTAAGTTTCTATCTGTAAAATGTCTTATTTATTAAAAAAATTATTAAGATTTTTTTTTTTCAATTGAAAAAGCACAGGTATATTTATGCTCAAAGTCAAAGCTATGGAGGTTTCTTTTGGTTGGATTTTTTTGAGTGAGTTTGTTTTTTTAAAATGACTTTAAATTAGCCAATATATGTAAAAATGTTTTTGAATGCATTGGGTTTTTTTAGTGATGTTATTTTTTCCATCCAATTTTCAGTCTGGAAATCACAGAATCTTACATTTGAACTAAAGCTCCAATATGCAAAAAGCCCCACTGAAATAAAATGTCCCCTCACAATCCCAAATCTTCCAATTCTATACATGTTGTATTCTGATTGCCTCCATGATTTTTTTTCCCTTTTTATCAGCAGACTAAGGCGTGGAAATACTGATGTTTCCTTAGCTGGTTCAATTGAATTTTACAGTAATTTATCAGATCCTCCAAGAAACACCTCTTCATGGAGTGACTGCAGCAATGGACAGTGTGGTGCTGATACGATCTGACCTTAATGCAAACGTGTGGACTGCAGTAAATTTTGAGTAATATATCATTAGACCCTAATAATAAGGGTTCCTTTTCCTGAGGAAAAGGTATGGAAAATATACAGAGCTTTTGTAAGATACGTAGAGTAGGATCTATTGAGCTCTACCCAGGAAATGGAATAAAAGCATGGCTGCAAAACCACAGAGATGCAATCAAGCTTTCACATGGCTAGTGAGAGGTTTTCCATCAGGCTCTTGAATGATTTCTGTCTAGTTGCTCATTCCAGGTGGACTTATTATTTTGGTCTAGCAGAGAAATTGCTATGAACCAGTAGCAGGTACTACTACCCCCTAAACATCTTATTACTGCCTAGTGGTAGACACTTGCAAGCTTCTGGGCTCCCCAAACAATCCCTGAGCAACAGGATCCTTGGGATGGCTGCATATGGGTTTGTTTGCACTTGATTTTTCAGTGAAGATAACAGCCAAGCTTGTCTCTCACTCTGGTTCACCTTGTCTTTAATGCCAGACAAGTCTGGTAGTAACACAAAGAATGCTTTTTCTAGCTTGGGATTTGTCTGTTAGGCTGACACTTGGAAGAAAAACATAAATACAAAAAAAAATAAAGCATATAGCTCAAACTTCAGTTGTTAATTGGGTACCTTTCTCATATACCCACCTTACAAAGTGTTCTTAAATGCTGTTTTTCAGAGCTGTGTGTCCAGTGTTTATGGAAACTGTTATCTAGATGATTGCCTAAGTACTGAATCCTGCTTTTTCTCTTATTTATAGCATTTCTCCTTGTCTAATTTTCAGGTAGTGAATTCCTGCTATAGGCAAGTTGCTTTCAAAATTTCGTAGGAGCAGAGGGATGTAGTCTCTGAAAGAGCGCTTTTTTGGAAACAACTTCCTTTTTCCCCTCATTCAGTCTTCTTCCTCCTACATCTTTTTCTGAAGATATAATGCATTCCTTTAAATAAATGGAAAAGATGCATTGATTTTATTTTTTTTAATCGTTTTTTCTGCTGTGTAGTTTTCCATTCCTTGTCTGTTACCTAGAAGATACTGAGCTGTTCGTTCAAATTAGCAGGGAGAAGTTTAGGTATTCTTCCTAGTCTCTTGCAGTTTGTAAAATGCCTTGTAGTAATTAAAAAACTAAAAAACCCTGCATGTATATTTTCCATTTCCCTTGACTTGGACAGGTTAGCAGCACTCTGTTGAGGATTGCAGCATGATGCAGTTGAACATACTGTTACCATACACTGTTACACAGACGCTTTGCTGAAATTGTCCCTTCAGCTTGTATATTGCCAGCATGGGAATTCAAGTGTTGCATACATCTACCACATTAAAGATATAATTATCAGAGGCACAGTTTTGTAATGCAAAGGGAGTGTGGTACCAAGAGTAAGCACTGCCAGATGGTAGGCAATCTATCAGAGCATTTTAAAAGGGTCAGAATTGAAAATGTCTGAAATCCGATGGCTTATTAAGCAGTAGACGTTGAATGTGTGGGAAAAGTGAGAGATGAGTAACCTAACCATGAGGTGCCCACATGACCAAACAGACTTCTAATTGCATGCATTCTGTCAGTAATGTATGAAATACTTGTTTTTGCTAAATTAAATATGGTTTTGAAATTTGGAACAGAATATTAAATCCAGTGATATACTGCTGGGTGTTGCAAAGTTCAGTAGGATTCGTACATGCTTTTGTTATTGTTTATGTATTGAAGTAGTGAATTTATTATGATGGTTCATCTCTCTGTAATGGAAAAAGAAGTCCAAAAACAATTTCAAGGTTATTGTGTTGAAAATAATTAAATCCAGTATGTAATAATTTTATTGTTTCATAGACATATTATTTGGCTAGATGTAAACTAAGTGCAACATAAATTGTGACTGAATCCAATTAAATGTCTCTGGTATTACATTGCTATTTAAAGGCACTATGAGTTTAAATTTTCTTGCTTCACTTTAAACTGTTTTCTATTCTTGTTTCTGAAAGTTTGATTTTTCTGTAGTCTGCCCGTATGTTGTGCTCTGTCATTCACATGCACACTAATTTTCTTTTGTCAAGACATGCTTCTCATTAAGGAAGGTCTGAGGAATACTCCGCCAGTATTATACAATCAGTCAATGTTATTCAGCAATTTCCACCACCATCCCCCTCATTCCCCAGGACTGTATGAGCAGTGCTCGATGTGACTGTGGTTGTTTCTGTAATTTCTAAGCTGCAGCCAACTCTTACAGTCTCCACAGGCTAGACCAAATTTATCTTCCTGTGGAAGGGATGGGAGAGCTGCAGTGAACTTCCACTCCCACACTTGTTCCTCATAGCACGACAGAGTTCAGGCTTGCTTCAGGGAAGGAGAGCTAGCTTTGTAGCCTGGGAATGCAGGTACCATGGGTCTGCCTAAAATGGTGGCAGATGTTCCTGCTGGGGCTACTGACTCGTGATTCCGTGAAGTGTCACTGAATAGCAGCTCGTCTGCATTGAATGTGCACACTGATTTTATGCCACTGGCAAAATGAGCAAACGGAATATGATATTTAACTTGGTTTCATGTTTCCAGTACAAATTTTTCCATTTTTGGAATGGCTTTGAAAGTGTCAGTTTTACGCAGTGCTCTGCACAATGTGCAAATCTATAGGATGTTAGATGAAGATCCGAGATGGAAGTCAGGAGCCCATCTATCTTTGGATTTCAGGACCTAGATACTTGTAAGCATCTGGACTCCATGCCTGAACATCTTTCAGAATTCCAGTCATAAGGAGCCCAAAATGGTAAACCTGATTTTTAAAAAACATTGCCCATGGGTGCTGTGCATTTGCAGAACTAGTGTGTCAGAATAATGTGAAGATGTTTCAGCTTCCATTTTTGCATTTTTGTTGTATTATATATTTTGATTTGCAATTTACAGATCAATGTATATTCTAAGATCATGAGGAAGAGGTCTGTTAATCATTTTTCACCCTCAATTTCTTGCTATTCTCTACCAGTAAATTATTAATATCTATTTGGCAGTTCTAATTATTAGACATCTTTAGTTTAAACACATTTGATTAGTTCATAACTCACTGCCCTCCAAAAAATGAAACATAAATATTTGGCTAAATTAGATTTTGTCTTTCTGAAGAGTATTGGCTTGTGGCTAAAACCTCTTATGAGATCTCCAAAGTAAAATGTTTTCATTTGCTGAAAGCCAGAAACCTATTTATTATATTTAGACAACTGCATTTTGAGTGAATATGGATGGAAGATAAAGATGGACATCTGGTGTTTTATTCACCACGGAAAGGGCAGCTCATTTTGTTTTGCTGTGTCAAAACAAGAGTCATCTATCAGTATGGAAGTAAAGAGCTTCCTTGGTATTTTTGCGGTTGTTTATAGTCCAGGTCATGGGTCCCTGACCAAAGTTTCTTTGAGTGCTTATTTTAGAGCTGCTTATCAGTGGCTACAATTATAGGCAACTTTACTTGCACGCAAACACTTCCCTCTGCAACCCCTAACCTGCAGTGGGTGTCTGATGTCAAGACCAGCCCGTTGTCAAGGAATACAGACTATTTTGTTTGAAGACCCGAAGACTGGAGAAAGAATTTTTGTATGAAGAAACTTCAAAGTCATCTGTCAAAGTCACTCTACCAAAATATAAAGTGGAGAAGTGGATTATTAAATAATTCTCTTTTATATTTTTTCTGATAAATATTTATAGGTGAGGCATATAACAAAGCCTGTAGTTAAGTTTGAATAAATTTTCAAATCTTAGTATCTTTAGCAATCTTTCATTTCTCAGTCTAAAAACTGACATGTTATTCTGATGCCTAAAGTGACTTGCTCTCTTACAAAAATGAATAAAGGCAGCGTGGAGGAAAAAACTTCTATGTAGTGTATGTATTTTGTATAACAACTCCACTTTAGATGATTCTGTCTCAATGAAGATAGAACAGAATTTTAAATTAATCTAGGTCTTGGTAAAAGGTATCTTCCAGTAGCTCAATAACCCTTTCATATGACTAAATTAAAACAAAATACTTAACAAATGTATTTCAAGCAAATAATCTTCAGTAATTCAGTAAATACTTTCTACACAAAGTTTGTAAATTTAGGACCTGTTTTTAGGATCTCGACCATCTATGTCATTATTGCATATATGTGTGATAAAATGTAATAAAAACTCATGTTTAATTGCAACCAAGCAATGGAAATGACTTGCCGTACTGCTGGCAGAGGTGTGCGGGAAAGAGAAAAAGCATCAATGAATGTGAAGGCATCTCCTGGAATGCTTGATGTTGTGGGCTGTCTCCTGTTTTGCAGATTACAAAACCATTTAAATATTAAGTTTGCATAGGCTGGTTTGGGGGTTTTTTTTGGAAGGAATTTGTTTATTTCTTTTTTTTTAAGAATAACTGAAATAATTTCAATAAAAAACAACGAACCTGCCACTTTGTGTCCTTATATTGAATTAAGTTGCAAAAGGGCCATTCAGCAATTGCATCCCATTACACTGAGCAGTGTTCATAAATATCAGAGATGGATTTTACATCCCCGGAAACTTGGTTTTTGTTCCAAACCTCCACCGTTGGCTGGGCTGCTCCCAGCAGCAGCACACAGGCTTTGCTCAGCTCAGCTTGCGTGGGGCTTGCTGGAGCGTTCGGGGGTAAATAAACAGCACGAAAAGACGAGGAGGGAGCACAGGCAGAGCTGACAAAGTCTCGGCTACTTAGGCCCGTAACTAGAGCATCTCTGAGCATAATGTATGCTCTTTCTTGTTTACTTTGTTCGCTCTTCTGGGTTTCCCTTTTTGTTTCAAACAAGTGAATATCAGGTCTATCTGATCACTGCTCTGTCTAGCTGCATAATGCGCTGATTTGTTTTGGCAACGCAGGCAGAGCGCTATGCTGTCAAAAGGATGGTAACACCGCAGTATGCAAATTGGGAAGTTTTAAAGAAATGTTAAAATTAACATTGCATCTGTTTAAATACTGCGGAAGGCAAATGGCTAGCAGAGAGATATGAGTAAAAGCTGAGTAATTAGAAAAGTGGGGTGCATCCCCCTGTAAAAAGGTGTTCATAATAAATATGCATGGGGAAAGGTATAATCAAGCCTGTGAAAGATTATTCCTTCCATTTTTGCCTGTCGTGCACACTGTATTTTCAATTAGTTGATGTTTTAGATAAATTGATATGATTAGTTCAGTTAATAAAATTATTAAAAGAACAGTTCCATATTCATACAATTTTTAGTGTATTTGAGTGCATACCTAAACGTCTCCTTTATCTGCTCAGGAATTAAAATTGTTCGGCATGCATATTGAAACTGCAGGGTAATTTTCTTCCTCTGCTGGAGAGGATCTGAACCTGTGCATTTACTTTGCATTGCACTTCTGGTTTGAACACTTCCAATAACAATATCACCTCTCAGAGTCGTTCTGCTTTGATGGAGCAAAGAGCTGAGAATGCTTCTCCTGTCTACTGGTTGCCTTCCTTGGGAACAAGGTTTTGTTCCTGCTCTAGTTTACATTTGTGTAGGAAAAGGGAACATGTCAGCAGCATACCTCACTTCAGGAGGCACCGTATGGCTTGGGGAAAGTGAATTCCCTGAGGTGTGGGAGATCCTGGGCTCAGCTGCCCACAGATAGATGAGGAAAGTCCAATGGATGTTCACAGGTGCTGATGAAAGCTCTAGGTATTATGTTGTTTTTTTGAGAGGAGGAGGCATGTGACATGACCCTAATTATATTCCACATTGCTCTGCCACGAACTTGATCTTTCTATTTCCTTTGCTCTTCTAAAAATTGTCTGAAATATATTTCAATCTTTTCCACAATGTATAAGTAAAAATTTATAAAGTTATAATTTTTATTTTATTTGAACATTGATTTATCAATTTCTGATGTTATTTTCAGAACAAACAAGTTATTAATATATTTAAAAATATAAAAATTAGATTTATTACCCTTTGAAGCAATTTATCACCATTTGAAGTAAATTACCATTACTGCAATGTGGTATTAATGGATTATAATAAAAGAACTTACTGATTCGTAAGTGTACTTTCATTGATTTTAGAGGGTTGAAATATCAGTACTTATTTTTATATTCAAGGAAATATAGGCTTTGTAGCCAAAAGTCAGCTATAAATAGCTGTAAAGGGAATAATAATTAAAATTTATATATTTATGCAATCTTGATTACTTGGCCTTGCATTAGAATCTTACACATCTGTGTAGATACACAGGATGAATGTAAATATTCAGTCATGTATATTTGTTTTCATTTATGATGTGGGAGTACATCAGCTTGTTTCATGTCTATAGTTCTTTCACACTTTTTCACATCTCTAATTTTTCCCTTCATGAAATTTGAAGACTGCCTCTTTTTTTTTCCCTTCGGTTTGAAAATAGTGCCTATTCTTGCCTTCAATGCACTTTGTCAAGAAATGATACGCCAAGTTCTACTTTGAAGCTGCTCTTCTGAACGTACTGTATCATTTTACAGCTACGCACAAAGACAGTTTTACCGCTGATTATCAGAATAAAATCGTTAGTAGTAATATATATATTCAAATCCAAGTTGGTGGTCCTAGCCTTGGTTTTGGGGCTTTTTTTGTCAGAGGTATTAATATAAAAAACCCTGATTGTCCCACCTCATTTGGTTATCATGGCCAGTCTCCTCACCAAACCCTTTGCCTGAGATCTATCAATAGCTACTGAATGACGTCTTCCCCATCATCTCTTTCTCTGAAGAGAAAATAGAATTTTCCCTGTCAGCAGAAACTTGAAGATTATACTGACAATTGAGAGATTGAATTGGTTAAAAAAATCTATTATAAGACAATATTAGGTGATACTGACTGGCTTTTTAATTTTTGGAAGGGCATTAGGAAGCTACCTTCCTTCCTTTTCACTTGATTCTTTGTTGAGATGAATTACAGAAGGCTTCTTCCAATTTAAGCCTCTGAATTTTTAGTATGGAGGCATCCTAAATGTCATGTTTCTAAATGGCACTCTTAAAATTACTGTCACTACAAAATTCTTAATTAATGCAAGTGTTCCAACATGAGATACAAGATTATTTTGCAGCTGAGATATTTTTAGATCTGTCTCTTTCAAACTTTTTTTCATGCCTATAAAGTGGTCATTGCTAATTTGAGAATGTGAATGCGTGTTTTACAGTGATCCACTTCAGAAATTTGCTGATGCTTAAATAACCAATATGTGTCACTTTTCAGTTGGTTTAAGGGTTGATAATATCCAACTGAAATAAAACAGTTACAGCTGCTACACAAAATGTTGCCTCATTCTGAGAGCAGTGGTCCAATAGTTTGAATGAGGGGGTAAATTGGAGGGAGCTGTACTACTTCTGCCGTGACATATGTTGATGCAGCAGAAATCTTGATGACATGAAATATATCTGTTTTGATCAGGTGAATGAAGACGGAATGAACACTTCCTATGAGAAAACATATTTATGAGCCCTAACTCTTCATCAGCAATTTTTTCCCATCTGGTAGCTCTCCGGTCAGGGGCACTACCTAGATTTTTTAATAAAGAATGGGGCTGAAGAGTCTTAGAATCATAAAGTAGCCTGGGTTGGAAGAGACTTCGAAGATCACGTAGTTCCAAGCCCCTGCCATGGGTGGGGATGCCACCCACTAGATCAGGTTGTTCAGAAAGGAGGAGTTATGTAAAGATGAGGGAGAGCAAAAGCGTTATCAGAGCTCCGCTGACAGTGGTGCACTGTTCTTGCCCAAGGTTAAGTGGAAGTCAGGCTTTAATTCTTTCTCTGTAGTTTAATAAGTTTCTGTGGAGGAAAAGCAACTGCAAATATCAGTGGTATTCAAGCAGTTGTGGTAGGGGATTATTGGCTAAAAACTAGGAGTCTCATTTTTAAATAGTATTGCCATATTATATAAATTTCTCTTTGCCCTCTCCTTCCTTCATTCCCTCCTGCATGCAGTAAGTGCAACCTTACTCCTCCTTAATGTACCTTTATTTCTCAGAAATCTGAGACTGAATTTGTTAATGCATTTAAAATACTGTAAAAACTTCAGATAGAAGCTGCTGCATGCATGCCAAGAATCAAATATCTTTTGATGAAATGTCCACTGATTAAATATTAGTTGATTTACTGAAAATATACATATATATTTATACATTAGTGTAAGTTAATTAGTTAGTTTTGTAGTCCCCTTCCATGGTCAGTACTGTGATTTTCTTATCTAGTATTCGAAGCACTCAAGCTTTAAACCTAACCATACTATGTAACCAAAGACTTTTGAAAGTGGTAAATTGCTGTTCATTGGCTTCACTGGGCTCTGATCAAGTCCCCTGAGACATGCATTTATCTAATCATCTGCCTTGTGCATGGAATCACAGCTGAGCAACAAATTGCAGATTGCGACTACTAAGTGGGTTTAAACAGATAAAAATCATGAAATCTTTTCGAAATGGTGGAAGTTTGTAATTTTAGATTCATTCTATGGTTATATAAAAAAGAAGACTCAGTATTGCTGAATTTTATTAATGTCTTTTTAAGGTAGGAAATTGTATCAATATTAAAAAAAACCAGCACAGGACATACATAGGATCTCTTAAGTATATGTGGCTAACCTTGAAGTAATGGACTCTAGTATTATTCTGAAATCAAATTAAGATTTCTGGTTTTCTGAAAACTTCATTATTAGGTTATTTTTTTAATTGCTTTTAGTCTCCATCAGAATGAAACCATTAAGCTGGAAGATTCCCAAGTACAGTACTGCTCTTATTTCAACCAGGGAAACAGTGTTCGGAACATTAGCCTCTGCCTTGTCCCAGGCTGACCAGTCTCAGGCAGGTAGAGAAATCCTTTCCCCTGCTCAAGCAGGTTACCTTGTAGAGTCAATGACTGTTCATTGAGCTTGATACGCTTTAAAATAAAAAAGAATAGCAAACATTGATGAAATTTTCGCCTCAGAAAGTGTCACTTAATCATATTTCTGCCCTTCTGCCTCACCACTTGGTGTGTAGGATACACTCTTAGAATTCTACTTCAGAGTGCACTTTGCAATCAAAAGAGGTGAGCCACAAAAGAGACTCAATTTCAGACTCGCAAAGTTTCCTTGGTTGTGTTTACTCAATATATGCTTTAAGCTGTCAGAGTGGAAATAAAGTAGCACAAAAAATCTAAATCGACAATTTCAGGAGAATAGTTTATCCTTTAAAAGCAAACCAAAATACCGATCCCGAAGTTTTGTCTTCCTAAAGCTTTGTGAAATTAGGTACATGCAGATGAGGAAATTTTATCCGTGCAGAAGGATGACACGATTGTAGAAGTGACCTGTTTGCTAGTGAAAAACAGGCCAACTTAAAAAAGTGATGCTCCACTAGTAATTTTAATTCATTTGTATTGGTATGGTCACAAAGACAGATCACAGTAAATTCCAGGTTTGGAAATTTTAAAATAAAAATTCCTCTGAGCCAAAATCACTGAAGCAATCCACTATGGATTTGCAACATTTAAACAGAGTCTGCTCTATGGAGGATGTTGGATGCAATATTCCTTGCTAAAATAGAATGAATTTAGTATTTTAATTTGTATGCCTTTTCCCCAGAAGCTTGTTTTCCTCTAGGTGTGTGTATTTGTAAGAGAGAAACAGATGGGCAGAATGAAAATGGATAGCTGGGCAGAAGGGGATATCCTCATTTTAAGGATATAAAAAAAACAGTGATGATTTTTCAGAAAGTTTTCAAGCACAGACACCTGTACAATCCTTAAAAGAATTGGGTCCGCTGAAGAAGACACTCCCTTCTTCATTCTCCTGTCCTTTTCAGCACATCCCAGTAATTATCTGTATTTTGCAGATGTTTTCAGGCATGTCTAGCTTTGTTCCCTCTCACTAGAAGAATAATAGAGTTGCAAAACCAGAGAAAGATAGCATGTCCTATGAGAATCAAATTCTGACATGAATAATATCAAGTTTAGTGTTTGTTACCGCAGAGTACAATAAAATTTAAAATTACTGTTATTTCTACTAAAGTTGCTTTGTTCTATATAGGACATTGATTTCTCTGTTAGGTGAACCAATGATCCATGAAAGCAAAGGAAATAAAGCTGTGTTTGAAGGTGAGATAAAAAAAAAACAAAAAAAAAAAAAAAAAAAAAAAGGAAAAAGAAAAAAAGAAAGCCAGTGTTCATTTCACTGAGCATCTGCTAGTCAATCAAAATATTTAGCTAAAGGAGAATCAAGTTTTCTAGGAAAGCTTATGAAATTTTTTTACAGTTCTTGATTCTCTGAATGTGTAGAGTGAAATCATGATGTATCCAAGATCAGAAAAGCTAATCTTTGATGCATCATGTTTTGCTTCAGAGGTATTTTACAAGCAATCTGGGTTAGTACCTTTTTCAAGGGCCTTCAGTTTATAATGTGGCCAATGAGTATTTATGACTGAATTTCGTGGATTTTTACCAATACGATTTGCTCTTTTTTAATAAAAGATCAGAATTTTACACTCTTTCTTGAAACTCAGAAAATGTAAACTTAAGCAAAGCCCTGACTATTTTGCAGCCTCCAGCCACAGCACTGAGTGCCTGAGAGATGCTGCTCACTCTGCTGTGCAGTTGGTGAGACCACTGACGACTTCTGCTGGTACAGTCTGGGTGTACCGTAGGGATAATCATATCTCAAACGGCGCTGATTCAAGGAAATTGAGACTCTTGCTGTTGATGGGCAGAAAAAGGAAATAAAGCAAGCAAATCTGAATTTGTATGTGCAGCAAATTATGCAGCGAGTTAATTTAGAGATGAAATTTCCTTCCTTAAGACTCAGATTTTCCTGGGTTGGGGATACAAGGTGGAAAATGAAACGCTTGTTAGAATTCATAGTGCCTTACATTACCAAGCTTAATACAAACAGTGATTAATTAATACTAAGTAATTCTTCATTGCTGCTTGGGTAGGCACTCATTTTGAACAGACTGTTCATCCTATCCAGGACAGCCTGTGGCAGTGAAAAAAACAGCAGTGCTTCAGCACCAGGTTCCAGAGCTAAAAAAACAGTTATTACTGTAAGTTTTGAAAATATAGTAAATAAATTATGAGTGAAAAGATCACTGAAAGGGAGCTATAAATCCATCTAGTTTTGAGACTTCCAAAGTAGTAATTAGTATGGATCTATAAAATATTTCTGTATGAAATAATTCTTTTAAAACTTTGAAAAAATGTGCCTTGAGATAGGGTTTTATGTTTCAATACTTGAAGACTTTTTTTTTTTTTTTTTTTTTTTTGCCTAGAGGTATTATACCTCTGAGCCATTTAGAAGCATTTAAAAAGCTTCAGGAATAGTTCAGTGCAGTGCTGTGGTGACCTCTGCACCCTCTGTTAATGGCATCTAGTAGTAGCTTCAGTGATTTAGCTTCAGCTGAGCAATAAGCTCGATAGCTGTTTGCTGTGGGGCTAAGGTCAGTTCTTGCTTCTCATTTTGAGCTTTGGAAGATTTTATTACCACCAGATTCCTGCTTTTTTTCCTCATTCTTGAAAATTTTGGGTCATAAGCCTACCTCTTCCTTGCTCTTCGTCAATGTTTTATATTACCTTATATAAATGTAGAACTCTTGAGATTGCAAACTGTAGATTCATAGCCATCCTCACTGGGGTGAGGGGGAGTAGCAAAAATAAATAAATAATGCTAAACTAGTTTGAAACAAAGGGCTATCTCAGTGTGTCAATGGCAGTTCCTTGCTCTGTCTTGCAAGGCTTTACATCTTCCTCTTTGTAGCGTGAACAGTTGGATGTTCTGAACTGTAGGCAGGGAACGCATTGTATTACTTTCTCTGCACAGGTCAAAGAAGGGCAATACGGGAGCTGCATCTAGTTTTTCTCACCTGAAATAAAATATAATATGGCCAACAGAATGGCATTTAGAAACAGTTTTCCTAAAGGGAAATACCCGAGTCATTTCTAAATGAAAAATAATAAGGGGTTTTCTTACTAACTAATCAGCTTATATTATATTGCGGACTAAAATCAAGATACAAAATCCTTAGCATTCAATGTTATTTTAGCCCTGATGCTACCGCTTTTGCTGACATTCAGCATCAGGAACACCAGTGTGTTTTGCATAATCACAGTACGCGATGATCCTTTAAACCGCGGATTACCGTAGGTTAAAAACACCTGGTTCTGTATTATCTCTTACGCTGGCTGGGTGGCTGCTTGTTGTGTGGCTTTGGTTAGCCTTTGTTGCATAACTGCTCCCTGTGCTAGAGAAATGTAAAGGTCAATCTGAAATTAGCAGCGCTTTGCTTAGGAGTGAGCCACGGATACAAGGACACCTCCCGTCATTATTTCCTATTTGTTTTCCGTCAGTTTTCTGGATTCCGTGAAGATGTTTATTCTCCCAGAGCACTTCTGTGAAGTACTTTGGTTGATAGCATTTTAAAACTGTTTGTAGTAATTTTACTTGTAGATCACAGTAGTAGGGATGTATAAATTTAGTGGTTCTGTGTGTATGGTAATTCCAGATTACTGAAAAGGAATCTAGCACAGTGAGACGTATTACATGAATTAAAAAAGACAAGAGAAATTGGGATTTTTTTGCCAGATATAGTGAATACTATCATATGCTGAACAAAAATACATACAGCCTGAATAAAACGGAACATTTTTAGCAGTTAACGTTCACATTTATTGCAAGACTGAAAAATGTGTAAGACACAAATCACATTGTGGTACACAGGGAATTATTTTTAAATTTTATTTCATGCAGTTTCTGAGTATCAGTGAGAGGTACATTGCCAACTACTCTCAAATGATAGTAAGACTAATCTCTCCAGGTTTCTCTTGGAATAAATAATTTTAAAACTGGGAATTCTCATGCCATTCTCAATCCTATGCTACTTTTCCTTTATCATGTTTTACAGTTGCAGGTAATAATTGATATTCTCTGATCAGAACTCTGTAAACATAGAAGTATTTGCACAGGTAAACATTAAAAAAAAGGAATTTTTAGAACTAGATTGGGGTTGTTCAGCCTGGAGAAGGAAGGGCTTCAGTGTGACCTAACCATGTCCTTTCAGTACCTGAAGGAGCCTACAAGAAAGATGGATAGACAATTTTCAAGGGCGTGTAGGGACAGGACAGGGTGGAATGGCTTCAGACTGAAAGAGGTTTAGATTGGATACTACCAAAAAAAAAAAAAAAATTACTGTGAGGGTGATGAGACACTTTCACCATTTGCCCAGAGAAGTTGTGGATAACCCATCCCTGGAAGAATTAAAGGCCAGGCTGGATGGAGCTCTGAGCAACCTGGTCTAGTGGAAGATGTCCCTGCCCATGGCAGAGGGGTTGGAACTAGATGATCTTTAATGTCCCTTTCAGCCCAAACCATTCTATGATTCTGTGATTATTTGGTGAATACAAGAAGCAATCTCTGAAATCCAATGTAATCCATATTCTCCGTGCAAGTCTAGCAAAAACTAAGCTCGTGGTTCTGAGATCTTTTATGGCCAATTAAACTTATTTTTGCTGGTTGCCATGAACCTTTACTGAGATGAGGGTGTTTGTTGCGTGTCAGGAGGCGGGTGTTAGTATGATGGGTGTGGCCTGGAAGTCAGCATTGAATTGATGTGCTGATGGTGTGCCCATGACCCGTCCTCTGCCCCAGGCCGCATTGTGACAAAGGACACGAGATGCGGAGCCATTGCTGCCATTAGTCTTCTAACAAGACGATTGGTTTTAGTACCTCCCCAAATCAATTTTAGTTGACCAGAACCTGTTCTCTGGCAGAATAAGAGATTATGTATTGGGTTCAGGCTTTCTTGAGTTCCGTTTCAGTTCTTTTACTGCATAGGAATAGCTTTCTTTGACTATTTAACATCTAGGATTTATCATAATTTGCTTAAAATCTGGTATATAGTACTGTCCGCTCTAAACCTTCCATCAGGATAGATATTCTATGTAATGGGCACGTTTACTCAGCATTTCCATCACAGATACTGAAGTTATGAGTCTGGCTCTCTACCATATTGTATCAAGCATGGTTAACATTCTAACAGTGTTAGAGGGGAGCCTTGAGATCCTTCCAGAGCAAAATGATGAAATGCAGTACCCCTTTCTATTACTATGCAAATTGCGGCTATTTTTTCCAAAACTTCTTAGCTAGCTCTGAAAGAAGATAGACTCTGAGGTTGTAAAAATGCATGAAAGTTCAATTAAGGTTGTAAAAGTAGATGAAGGTTTTTATGTTATCTAATTATTGTTTCTATTTTTTGCTTCGCTGCTTTTTTCCTCTTCCTGTAATTTTATTCCAGCACTGTAATGGTATCAGTACATTTGCAAAGAGATACTGACATTTAATATATTATCTATCAGATATTTGGCTTTCCATTTGCCATAGTCTTAGGAAAACTATTGTGCTGCTAAAGCATTTTTGATTGGCATGAGAGAATGGTTTTACCTATACAAAATCACAAAGATGTTTTGACAGAAGTCTGGGTACACACCTTGCAGTGTGTGATATACCATGGAATGATAAACCTTAGTACTGCCTTTAGATGTGCATTTTGAGAAGGAAGGCACGTAATGAAGTGTCTTAGTTACTTTGCCTTTACTGACCATGAACATGCTGAGTTAAAAGAGTGAGAATTTTCTTAGTAATAACAAAATATGGTGAAGTTGGTGGCATGATAGAGACCATTCTGTAACCTTTTACCATGTTACATCAACCATTCTGTTTCTTCCCTTTTTCCTAGGTTTTACTGGGACTTAATCATGCTCATAATGATGGTTGGAAACCTTGTCATTATACCAGTCGGAATCACATTCTTCACAGAACAAACAACAACACCATGGATTATTTTCAATGTGGCATCAGACACTGTTTTTCTATTGGACTTGATCATGAATTTTAGAACTGGGACTGTAAATGAGGACAGCTCTGAAATTATACTGGACCCTAAAATCATTAAGATGAATTACTTAAAAAGCTGGTTTGTGGTTGACTTCATCTCATCAATACCAGTGGATTATATCTTTCTCATTGTAGAAAAAGGAATGGATTCAGAGGTTTACAAGACAGCAAGAGCGCTTCGTATTGTGAGATTTACAAAAATCCTCAGCCTGTTACGTTTATTGCGCCTTTCAAGACTGATTAGATACATACACCAGTGGGAAGAGGTAAGATTTATATGGTTATAACATCACCAAAATTTTATTCCTACACAGCTCTAGTCAATCTCTGTGAAGAGCTACAAGAACAAGAATGTAACAGAGAATTTACTTGCTAGCTGTTGTAATTACGAACAGGTGCTAGTGGCAAAGCCTTTTTGGAAAAAAGACAGCACAGAATAACCATCCTCTCTGCCAATGGCAGAGGCCAAAATATGTTTGGCACCCTCAGTACAATTTGCATGGATGGACTCCTAGTGATGTTACCAAATGTCCAAAATATCAGAATAAGGTTCTAGATAGGAATACTAGAAATCTTAACAACCACCTAAACCTGCATTGGAGTTTGATGACTAGCACTTAAATTTATTAACACTCTTGTAGTCACAGAGAACTTAAAATACTTGTTTGTGTTTTTGTTTTTTAGGAGAAATTGAAACCATTTGCCATTGTGCAAATTTCCTACAATGCTTACTGTATGAAGGCTGTATGTAGGCTGAATGTAATAAATACTAGCCTTCTTTATGAAAAATGGGCAGTTCAAATTCTGAGCCACTGCTTTCTAAACTGTCAACTCCACTATTTCCAGACATGGTACTATGCTGCCTGTCAATTTGGCATGGTGACTTTTCCAGGAAATTATGGCATTCCCTGGTTTGACATAGTCATGGCTAGGAAGTGTTCAATGCTTTGGCCCATACCACCATGATTCAGTCATTTTGTTTCTTGACTGTCCTCATTTCTGTAGTTCTAAATATCATCATGTGTTTTAAACAGAAGTGCTAAAGCCACAGGAAAAAGAACTGCTGTTTTCTAAACCTTTCTTGCAGTAAGCGTAAAGAGAACTATTTTGGAGAGCATTATAATGGAAACATTATTAAAATTTATTTGCGTAAATTTGTTTACCCATTTGATAAAGATTTATTTAATTAAAAGAGTATTGAAGGATGATTTGATACCGTTTTTGGTGCTTTTACTGCTAGCTATCTCCAGTATAATATGCACTTTCTGGTTAAAGAGAAACTTAAAAGCAGAGCCATCTCACAAAGTCAGATTATAATTGAAAATGGCATGATGCTGGATGATGCTAAGTATCAAAAGTCTGAAAAATTTATAGTAGCTTCTCAAAAACCCCCTGAAATAGGTCATTATTTTTTATTCTTCTATTTGGTAAATCTACTTCTTTTTGCCTCTCTATATAGCACTGCAAAGATGTTTTTGCGCAGAAATAGAGCACTGTAGTTTTGTACTCAATTTAACTAAGGCAAATGATTAAGCATATTTTGCAGTTCTACCATAAAGCTGTGCTTTTGTCTCCTCTGTGCTTCACAGAGAGACAACCTTCTGAAATGCATTCAATGACATTATTTTCTGGCAGCTTGAGTTACTCGCTTGCCACTGTAAAGGCCTACTAGGCAGAGAAAAGAATTCTTCCCCCCCAGCCCCCTTCCATTGTCAAGCAGAAATCAGGTATCCTAAATAAAAACAGTTGAATTGGCCACTAACGGGGTCTGAAAGTGACCAGACTATGTGGTCCATATCAGCAATAGCTGCTGTTTGGTCGATTTATCTTTAGCTAATGGCTTCTTGATTACAATTTCATCTTTAATTCCACTAGTAAAATTTGTGAAATATATTCTTAGGAAGGTGAAATGGTGTGTTAAGGTAGGGAATTTTTTCTTTGGTTCTCTATTTTCTTTTGAGCTTGTAATAAAGCAGCAAAAGATTAGTTGGCTGATTTTGAAAAAGATTCTCACATGCAAGAGCTGAGATCAATGCACAGGCTGAATCAGGCTCTGACAAATCCCAAAATGAAATGTGTGAAAGACAAAAAAGGTGGAGTTTTTTTGTTTGTTTTTAATTTTTTTAGTGTTTTACAGAGATCAGAAACAAAGGTGATCATGGATTTTCATATATGGCTTTGTAGAACCTGTGTGTTATCAGAATGTTTTAAAGCACAGAATAACTGGTTAGGGAGGACATTTGCTGAATTATTGGGAAACAATAACTAGATGACCCCATAGGGATAGTCAGTGAGACTTTGCTGCTCATATTAATGTTCTCTGCATATGTGTGTTTGCACACGTCAACAAGGAGCAACTGTCAACTAATTTTTATGACACAGATCTGAAGCCTGTTTGTGTGTGGTTAAAAGGATTTAATAGTTTTTGCATATGAACTGACATGTTGGTTTTAAATGCGGCGCAGGTAAATCTGAAATACATGTATTTGGATCCAGAATAGTGGGCATTATGTCAAAAATATTGAGAGGACAGCCAGCAAACTCATTCTTCATAATGTGTGAAGAGAATACTTCATGGATAGCTGATGGATGAACAAAGCACATTGTATGATAAGGCAGTTATCCCTGTATTTCTTCAATTTCAAAGAAAAAAGGCGGGCCAACATTGTTTGAGCTTTTCCTTTTTAGATATCATATATCTGGAATTCAGGTGGTCAATATCCTGATGAGTATCTATCTGTCTATCTATCTATCTATCTATCTATCTATCTATCTATCTATCTATCTCTCTCCTGATATTAAGAGGAGTAGGCAAAAATTCAAAAGATTTTTATATGAAACTGGTGAAACATGGTTCCTTTATTTATTTCGACATCATTTAAGGCAATGAAATTAAGATCAAGCTGCCAACAGCCACCTAAGGTAATATTGAGGTAAATAATGTATGCATTGCAGAAGCTTTCTCCTCATTAAGTGTTATGGAACAGCTATAGCCGGTGGTGGAATATATACGAAAACTGATTGATATATTCATATCAGTCTGATGTTAATTACTTATCCAAATGAATGGCACAGTGGAAATTGGAAGAAACACTTAAAGAAAGGGACAGGAGATGTGTGGGCAGGAAATAATTTACTGAATTTGCAAATTCACACTTCCCTGAAACTGCTTTTTAGCTACAAATTCTAATATTCGAGTCTTTTAATCTCAGATATTGACAATAGATCATATCTTTACTTAAACTAAGTTATATGCAAGAAAAGAATTGATATTTCAATTGGTGATTACAGAAATTATCTTTTGCAGTAATTTCTGACAGTGGGCTTGTTTTGGATTTTTTTAAAATTTAGGTTTCTAAAAATACTGAACAGGAGGTACTGGACCTAATTCTTATTTGCTTTAAGTTTTATGAGACTGCCTAAACTGCTGACCCTTGGGTGTTTTTTTACATAGGTTAACAAGCAACTAGTAAGTTATTCTTAGTTAAACATGCTCATAGATTGGTGAAGAATTAAAAATAAAAGATACAAACAATTAAATACATTGTTATGTGCCAAATCATATGCCACTTTGCTCTACATTTACCTCTGATGCTAGTTTACTGATTCTTTAAAATAACAATATTTTCCAAAAGCTGCTAAAACCCAGACTATAATAGCTTTGCTTTCAGCTACTCTAAACACAGGACAAGACCTAGTAAATCTATGGGTTAATAGAAGAGGTTATTCTAAAAATGTGCCCTAAGTCCTTCTTGTTCTGAGATTTCTGATTATGTAGAGCTAGAAACATTTTTAAAGAGAAGCAATGCTTATTGGAAGTTATGTAATAAAGGTTATGTTCTGCAAAACATCATATAGCAAAATGTGCAAAAATTGTAAATTGCTTCCATGTCTTATTTTGGTTTAACTTGTACTGAAATACGGGTTTCAATTTGCCAGAACTTTTTGAGGTTCATGATGCTACATAAGTGCCGATATCCAGTGTAGTTGTTGATAAAGCTTTGGTGTTTAATGAAACTCACTTCTGAGCATATCTGACTGACGTATCATATTCCAATTTTGCTGTTTTATTTCAGATAATCACAGTAATGCAGGTTCAGCAAAGCTCATAAATAGAAGCTTGCTGAAATACTAAGTCTCACTAAAGTGATTAAAAATTAAGTGTGTGAGAGCATTGCCAAATCAGGTTCTCCATTAAAAATTTCATCTGTTGCTGCCATGCACCAGCCCTGAGTATCACAGACTACCACTAGGTGTCCTCTCCTTGTTGTTCTGTTTGTTGCCAACGGTACAAACGCATTCATTATGTGCCTCTGTGATGTGGAATCATTATTATTTCCTAAATAAAATTATAGTAAAAGAACACTTGTTTTATCCAGACAATAGAAGCAAACTCCTACTTCAGTAGCCTGCTGTTCCTGTGGTAGGTGCATAGATGACTTTTATTCCCCATAAGAAAACCAAAGAACTTTTTCTTTCCCCTGCAGCCAGGTGGGAATTCAAGGTTTTTTTCTGTCCTTTTGATTACTGACTGGGGAATTGTGTGGGAAGGGAGAGATGAAGAGTTAGGTGGACACTTGGTAGTTTTGGATGAAAACACTTATCTTTACTGACTGGCTTATTAATTTTATTTTTTTTATTTAAACAGGACTGTGTCTACAAGACATGGGGTTTTCCTATCAATGATGGTGTTTACAGTTTAATGTTTTTAATTAATAGACTTGTGGAAATGGGAGGTGACATTTTTGCTTTCTTTTTATTCAATTTTAGTTTCTATCATTAAAGGAGATATTTTAAAATATGTTTTCTAGGCCTTACACAGTTGTGTCAGTTAGTCAAGTACTGCAGATAAGCACACTGGTATAGGTTGACTGGCAATTTTGAAGCCAATTAGTTTAAAGCAGGACACTTTTTTATTGCCTTTTACATGAACCAAATATGAGTTGTCAGTCTCTTAAGGAGTGAGGGGAGGATATTTTTTAAGTAACTCGAGGGGAAAGAAGACATAGGAAAGTCCTCCTTCTTTTATTGGCACAAAGTCTGTGAATTCTGCAACAAGGCCTCTGTATTGATGTCTTCTGCCTTCCTACCATTAAGAAGATGGAAGTAGGAGGTAGGAGGAAGCCCCCAATTCTAAAGGAAGGAAATAGAAACACAGGCATTGCCTTTTTTTTTTTTCTCTTTACCTCCCTTTTTTTTTTTCTTTTTCCCCTATTTGGAATGTTACGCTTGGAAAATGCCTCGTATAAATTTGTGAATTTGTGTCCTCCTGCATGAAGCCATGGTTGGGGTCATGTGTACATCAAGGTTGCTCGAGGGCTCCTCTTTGCTCCGCTGTCTTCCCTACCAGGTCGTGCTGAGCAGCTGTGGTCATGAGTGCTTGGTTTGTGCTGACCAGCACCGCCTCTCGTGTAATCTACAGTGAGGAAAAAACCCCAAACATGCTGTTTGCTTGCAGTTTGAATCAGAAAATCTAAGAGTGCTCCTTGCTCTGCATTGCTGCCGTAGATGAGCTCTCTAGCTTTATCAGAGCAAGAGAGCTGCTCAGCCCTGTGCCACAGAGGGAATGTGTTGTGCTAGCTGTCAGTTCATTCCTGGGTGAGATTGCAGTGCTGGTATTCCTCCCTGATTTGATTGGGATGGTGGCTAATGGATAGTCTGTCTCTGTGACAGCGAGGTGTTTTATCTGCACAGAGCCAGAACCTGGACTACTAGCCCTTTTTTTTTTTCACTTAGAGAGTGTAAAGGCAGTTTCTTTGAGACTGTTGAGGCTGATGGTGTTATGTCTAGATAATGTAGTTCTGGTTTGCTGAACAGAATTTGCCTGTGTGGGTAGAAGTGAAGGTAAGTTACATAAATAAGAAGGTAAGATACCTAAACGCTAACATAAGGTGTTATACAACATAAATGAACATGTGAATCAAAAGAATTTTCATCAGTCTCATACAGATAAGTAAGGCACAGTGCTGTTAATTTTTTCTTCTCTGACATGTAACTTAGAAGGCTGTTTGTGTTCTGCTAAAACAGACCACCTAATGCAATCTTTACAAAACTGGTAGTGTTTCAAGTGGGAAATTATGATGGATCTCATTTCGTGTAAGCCTTTTTGTGTACATGAAATTATGCATCTTTTAACTTTAGGTGGATAAATTGCATTCAGTTGTGCATTATTTTTTAAGGAAAAATTTGAAGGAAAATTATTTCTTTGAGAAATATATGTGTCATCGCAGATAAAGCACACAGACATAAACATCAAGTTTTTATTTTTCACTCTTTTAAATTCCATGCAACTGTAGGGAAATACAAATAATGGGTAGAGACAATTAAAAGGCATTATTATCCATGGTGTCCTAATAATAGAATACTAACTGTTGAAAAAAACAGCACATTTGTAGAGGAGGCAATTACTGAAATACAAGCAAGACACTGAGTATTCTGGTTTTTAATTTCCTACTTTATGGTCTAGGCATAATCACTTTCATAGAAAGAATAATCCATTCCCCTAGAGAGTAAATAGGAAGTGTAATGAGTGTAAAGTTTCTTGCTTCATCATTCTACCCCCTTTTTAAGACTGTGCAAACTGAGCTGCCTTTCTTCTGTGCCTACGCCAGGAGAGTAATTGTGTGGTGGTGATGCCTTCCCTGGGAGATAAACCAGGGAAATGTAGAACATAGCCTGAGATAAATTTCCCTGAACTCAGAAGCTGGATGATAATGTTTTCTCCTTTATGTAAGTGTTTGCCTGGCTTCTGTGGTAATGTTCCTGGGGACTTGGCTGTAGACCCAAGAAGGTTGGTTCACCCTTGCAGTAACATTTATAGATAATGCCAGTCAATCAGTTTTGAAAATTATCAGAACAGTGTCAGCATGTCTTTGACACTTAAGTGCAACACAGGTTTTTAGCAGGTTTTTTTTAATAAAGTCTAATTCACCGTTCACTATTTTTAAGCCATTCCGGCAATAACTCCTTGTTTTGCACTTGCTAGAGCTTGCACACACCACTCGTGGCTGCAGATTTAAAAAGAAAAAAAGAAAAGAAAAAAAGATAAAGAAAAGGAAGGAAAAAAAAGCCTTGTTCTTCCATCTTAAGCTTTCAGCAGAAACTGAAAACCCACTTAGCTTTACAGGGTGATGGCCTGCTGGATGCACCCCACATCAGGCATGGGGGGAGGTCAGGAATGTTCAGTCCTCTTGCAAGACAGAGCTGCTGGCTGCTCACCACATCGTCCTGCTCCCTCCCTGGAGCTGCGGAGCCGTCAGAGAAGGTGATGACAGCCAAAGAGCTGTTTGGGCAGCCCACAGTCTGGATCATGGTTCACCATTCGGACACTGCGATACTGCAGAGTCCTTCCCACAGTGAGTGCATGTGTTACAAGCTCCCTTTGATTCCTGCAGGGATGAGACAGAAAGGAAATATGTGAATGGGAATTTTTCAGTTCTTCTCCACTGTATTTTTAAAAAACTAAATATTTTGCAAGAATGAAAAGTTTAGTTTTGTTCCTTGCAGGCTAAACACAATTCATCCAGGTATCTTCATTTTCAAATTTGTATTAATAGTGACCAGTACAGAATGACTATTTAACTTAAATTACTCAGCAACAGTAATTTAACTAAAAGATATTCTCCACTTGTCACTAATACCTTGTAAAATCCTTTCCTTCTTTGTTTTTTTTATAATACCTACAGATCTTTGCAAATAAAGGTGTCAGTCATTGTCTTTATGTAGGTGCTAGGGAAGAAAGAGTTAGGGATATTTTATGGTTGTTTTATGCTTTCTTACAAATCCTTACTTTAAAAATAAATTTTTAAAACACAATTTTGAAGCCAGCTTGCTACTCTACCTGGTAAAATTTGCCCAGTTATCAGTTGAAATATGAGACATATAACCCACTGTAATAATTCTTAATACAGTATATATTGAGATGCCTATTAAAGAAAGTAAAGATGTCCTTACAGTGCATCATTAGTATTTGAAAGCTCAGGAATGAATTATACAGTAAAAATAAATGGGAAAAGTGGATATGAAAAATTTTAACGTTTTCCTAACATTTGACTACAAAGGAGCATTTCAATTTTTAAATTAAGTAATCATTTCTTAAAGGGTGAACAGATCTTGTATTAGGTTTCAATTTGATATAATTCTATATTCTATTTTGAGAAGAAAATTGTCAGTTGAAGCGAACAGCTTTTTAAAGAAATAAATCCCCAAGCCCACCATTGTATTCTCTCGGTTCTCTTATGTGCACAAGATTTGTGCAGCTGAAATTTTGTGGGATTTTGTAGGAGAGCTTTGATTGTCTCAAAAAGGGTCTGAGAGGTAGAAAATGGAGATAACTGAGAACTTGTGCTGGGCTGTGCTGGTCAGACCATCCATGTACTGTTGCTTTTATTTATTTATTCTCCCCGTGTGTCATGTCCCTGAGCTCATATGGGCATTCTATTGAATAAATCAGGACTGAAATGGTACAGAATTCACTGTGTGTCAATAGGTTGAGGATCGTGTTCTGATTTTGATCACATTTGACAACCTTCTAATGCAGTAAAATACCTGTGACACTACTGGTTTAAGTAATTTTCTGTTTTGAGGCATTGAGCACAATGGAATGTGTCTCAATAGTTAATTAGGGAAAAGGGTCTGTTTTATAAGGGTAAAATGGCCTGGATTAACCATTTAGGGAGTAAGATGTAACTGTATAAACCTATTTAGAGAGGGCTGAGGAGCTGAGATGGCAGTGTGGAAATGGCTCTACCATTAAATGAGTTATTTCTAACCTGAACCTCATGGAGTTTATTCCAAGTAACAGATATTATCCCGCATGTGTAATGTGTTTGAAATGTGGTTGTGATCTGGAAAAAAACAGGGAAATAACTTAATTCAGAGATTCCCAGAGCTCCGTGTTCCAAGCAGAAATGAAGTCTGCGGTTGAAGTGTTACTCTCTCCTCACCACATTGCACTGGGAACATGCTCTATTTCTCACCATTTTCACCTTTCTTAACCCAGGGAAGTGCTTTGCTGTAGTCTTTCCATGTGTTTAGGCTCATAGCATTTTCTTCATTACTTTTTATCTTCTTAAGACGCCTCTTTTTTCCCCTCCATCCACCTCTTTTTTTCCCCCATCCTCCCTTCTTTCAGAACCAATGAGCTTAACTGTGCATGTGCTGACCTCAGTGCAGTGCCTTATAGTTGCATTTCCTTTCTTTCCCGTAAGTGTTCCAACTTGTTACTACCTGGCAGAAACTGCTGCCATGTAGCGTATTTCAGTCTTGGGTTTGGGTGACAAAACGGTATGCGATACCTGAGATCATGTTTGAATCCAAGTGGATCGTCCCAGGTGAGGAGCTGTGGGAGTAGAGCCCTGTGTATGCATGAGAGAAACCATCTCTAGAAAAACCAAAATACCTGAAGGCTAATTATGATGTAACTGCTGTAATCTTTGCCAGAACCACGGACCTTGTTCAATTGAATGGCCTGTAGAGCAGAGGAAAAATGTGGCTGTCAAATCACCCTCACCCCCCAAAAAACCCCAGCTGAACAAAAACCAACCAAACTCCCCACACAAACAAAAATAAAATAGAGAAAACCCCAGGAAACAACAGCAATGCACAATGTGAGAGAACAATGGTAGTTCAGACAATTGTGCATGTACATATTTATGTGAATATGTCTTAAAGGGTGAAGGTTCCTAACCTTCACTGCACCTTTGAATGGAAACATTTCACTCTGTACCTCTGAAAAGAAAATGAACCTATCTACACTTTTTATCTTTCTGGATTAATCTTCCATGCATCATGTACTCAGTTTACCTTGAGTGACTGCCAGTATTCAAAGATTTATGACAAACAGGCAGTCCTTTATCTCGACTAAAAACAGTAAGTTTCACTGTTCAGTTGATACTTCTGTTCATACTCTAAAGATAGTGACATTCAAAATTTATGGCCAAAACTTGAACCTGGAGAGCAAATATTGCTGTGCATAATTTAAAATGAATCTCTTTTCAAGAGTACCTTCCTGTGGGATTTCCAAAGCACATTATTGAAAACCATGTCATAGTTCTCATCGAAATGATCGATTTTTCCCTTAACCAAAGACATGAATTATGTCTTCATCTGTCTCAAAAATAGCTAGGCATCTCACATGGGAATTGTTTCCCATCTGGGGAAATAAAATGTCAGATATGTTTCAACAAGGAAATGGAAAGAAAATACACAACTGAAATGTAGTTTCGATAGGTAAGAGGTAGCTTCTACAATTCCGCGTTGTTTTGATTACCAAGAAGTTTGAAAACACTGAACCCAAACAAGTAACTTACATTTTCCTTGCAAGGACTTTCAGATGAATTAAGCAAAACACTATTTCTCCCCAGCATCAGTCATATGAACACTCTTTTTCCTATCACTTATTCATTTTGCCCAGGGCAAAACCAGCCTCTACCATAAATGTGTTTTTCTCTTTTTCGTTTTTCTTGTGTGTCAGTTTTGGTAACTTAATACACAGCTTAGTCCACTTTGGATATCTATTTATGTTTCTGATAATGCCTGCATATCGCAAATATGTACATTTCTTGATATTTTAAAAATAGTTTTTAAGAAACAGTTTTATTTTGGGGCATTCTTAATGGGCATAGTAACTGCAAGGCACAAGAAATGGGGTGTAAAAGGTTTTTATGACTAGAAGTAGTATCAACACTGTAATCTTTTTCATTGAAATAAATCCCTGAAGAGATAACTTATTTTTTAAAAAATTGCAAAAATTCCAGTAGAACTTCGCATGCTTTCTTCCTTTTAATTTTATTTTCCCATTGTTACTTGTACGGAAGGTGTCTGTAGATACCTTTATCCTTTGTGTAAAGTGAACACGTTTCTGAAAAAATCTGAAGACATAAAGTCTCCAGCTAAATTGTTATTTTAAATCTACATGTGTCTGTATTAACCTCGTTAGAGCTCAGAATTAAAAATCATGACAGTACATTAGAGCATTATTTGTTATAGATAGAATATTTTTATTTAAACTCTCAGCCTCATGTAGTAAATCAGTTTCTTTTCATAGTTTTGAACAATGAAAAAGAAGTTTAATGTTTGGTTTGTGAATTTAGCACTGAAAAGCAAAAGGAAGCATATAAAATTAAAGTTTTCAGTTATTTGTGAATTATTTGAGTACAGAACTTTGTTTCTCGCCTCATTTAAAAAATGCCACATGAGTCACCATCATGGTCCCAAGGATTTCTTTCCACTTTCTTTAAATGTTTGGGTTTTCTTCTTGTTTTCTTTTTTGTTGGTTTTTTCCTGATGTGATGAATATAATAATGCTCTTAGTGATTATCAGCTCCTTTAGAGTTAGAATATTTAGCCCAGTGCTGGTTTTTCCTCCAAATAATTCCCAATCAATTAAAAAAACTGTAACTTTTTGCTGAGTCATGACAGAAGTATGACTTGAGATATTTAAAGTTTGAATTTCAGTATTATTAGACATATTTGAGGAGTCTTTCTTCATCTTTTTTGATCTTTTGACCTAAGGTTCTTGAAGCAGCAATGCACTTCTAGCTCTATGCTCCAGGGCTAAATATACTGAAAAAGTTTAATACTCTATTAACCCTTATTCATCCTACTCCTAGGGAGGATGAGAGGACAGGGAAAAAAAAAAACTCTGGCAAGAGAGGGCAAAACATCTCATGCCCATTTTTTCTTTATAACTGGTCCTTCTTTTTACTTGCTGCTGTCTAGAAAACCAGTATCAAAAAGCTCATTTGTCACACCTTCCATGGCTATCATCTTTTAGTTTAAGCTATGTGAAAATATGCAAGTGATATCACTGGTGGTATCGCAGACGTGTTTGAATTGCTTCCAGTGCTCTGATATTCACTTTGTCACTGGAAACTGAAAGCTCCATTCGTTTCTCTCCTGACTGTGCTCTTGTCATTGCCAGTACGCAGCAGAATCAGAGTGGTGAAAAAGAAACAAGACTGGTCACACCTCATAAGAAAATGTCTCTCTGAATTTCTAAGAGATAAAGTATATTCAGTGTAATTTCTATTTAATCTACTGAATAGTGATTTTATTGATTTTATCTGTAAATATTTTTGTTTGACTATATTTGTATATTTGTTGTTATGGAAACAATGGCCGATTTTAACAGAAATCATATCTATTTCTGAGTAATTTGGGCAATTTAGTACACTAAAGGAATTTATACTGGAAAACACAATGTCTGATATTTTCTGCCATGACTGCTTGAAGGCTTTGTAGTCTTCAACTAGCCTTAGTTTTGGTTTTGTTGGTTTTTTTTTTCTCCCCATATTCCTTAACAGCCACCATCTTTTAGTCTGTGCTTATGTTTTGGGATTCCAGTTTTGACAGGCATCTCCAGGTTTCTGGTAGTATTATCATGTAATAATTGAATAATTAGTAAGTTGCAAAAGAATGTTCTCTCTGCTCATGAAGCCTGGTCAATTGTCTTATTCTAATTCTTGAAGGTTCATGAGTCTTTAGTTGTCTGGGCTTCTTAGGGCAGCTTGGGACAGGTATAAAAGCAGGTTTCCAGCTGCCTAGAAGACATGAGCAGATACCCACAGAGCCTGTCAGGCAGGAGCAGGCAGCAGCTGAGATGGGCTGTTGTGATCACTGCCCTTGAGACTGAAGTGTTGCAAGGGCAGTATTTGCACCATTGCATGTATTTAACATTTTGTATGTGTAGTATTCACTAGGTTAACAGGATAGGGAGATACTACTTTGAGGCCTGGCATTTTTCTTTTCACTGAATGACTTATACTTGAAAATATCATTCAGGAATGCTGCTCTATAAATCTGTTAAATTTTTTTCAGCATTTTCACATTTCTGATGTTTTTCACAGATAAAGTTTACCCATCTGTATTTTATTTTTAAACTGAGCTACAGATGTACTTGAGTGACCTCCAGCTGAAAATTGTGCCCCCAGACATTTTCCCACAATATCCTTCCAGTCCCACACCTCTTCCTTTATGTTATTATATTGGGAAGACAGAAAGTCTGTGCTCTGTGCTTGCAGGAAGTGGCTCTGGAGCATTAGAGCCTGCCACTGGATTAGTAGCTCTGTGTCCCTCAAGTCTAGCTGAAGATGCAAACCACGAGAGGTTCTAGAGACAGTTTTTACTTAGGCTAGTACAGATAAGCATACCAAGATGACTTATGCTCCAGGTTTTTTCTTACACTTGGAAATGAGAGAAAACTGAGAGAAAAATTTCTAAATTTGTCATATTTGCTGAGTTAAATGAGGATTTTTGCAAGCCATTCAAGATGAAAGCAACAGAATGTAGAATTGTTCCACTCATCAGGTTCATTCCTTGTTATGAATTTTCCCCTATAATCACAGTGCTTTATTTTATAAAAGGAAATAAACCTAAGGAAGTCCACTGTATCATCCAATAACATCTTGAAGAAGATAATCCCTTCCTTCCTTGGTCTGAAGGGCTTCAGGCAGGGTTGGCATGGGACGAAATTGGCGCTGGCACACTGCCCTACCTGACCTGATTTGATTCCTTGTGCCAGACTGAGCGCCTAATGGAGCGGGTGGGAGCACTCATACCGATGGAGAGGCAGCGAGGGTGTGTGTGGGTTTTGTGGAATGACTGTTCCATGGTGTGGAGAAAGGGCAGCCCTGACATTTCCCATCGACTTGCTGTCAGCATAGCCGTGTTCCCTGCCACATCTCTGAGCAGCACCCTCTGAAGTGTCCATCTCTTTCCAAAGATTGGGCAGGGAGCACAAACACCCATTAATCAGTAGAAAACAAACACTTCAAAATCAGGACTTTCTTAGGCTTGGCTGTTAGAGCTGCCCTCAAGGTCCTGGCCAGTGATAGCACTGAGAATTTGCTTGTCTACAGGAGAAATAAGGTGCACGACCTGGAGAGAATGGAAAGGAGGGGGTCCTTTAATTTTACTTTTTAATATTTTGAGTTCAGTGATTCTGTCTCTGAGTGCACCTCAGTTGAATTAAGTAAGATGGCACCAGTGAAAATTTGAGAATTTTCTGTTTTACTGGTGGAAGCTCTGGAGTCTCCTTACGATTTGCATTGGTGACCCTTTTCACTCACTTGCAAGAGGAAAAATAGATAGGTCATAGATAGGTCTGCTGAAAAGCTCTTTTAAATGTGTAACAGAAGAACAAATCTGACCTTTTTAAAGTTTTATTTTAAAGCTGCTTTTCAGTTTAAGTGTAGAACGTGTTCTGTGATTGGGTGAGAGCTTTACAGGGACACTACTAGCATTCAGGTACCTTAAATTATATTCTCAGAATATTTCTAGTAGCAGGGAAAGGATTCTAACTCTTCACAGCGTTTCCCATGGGAGATCAAGTATTTGTACATGAAAAACTGTTATGTATTCTGTGTTATGCTTTTTGAAAAAGAATTCTCATAGATTTGTTGAGGATGGGGAGAAGTGTTCAGCTCATATGTTGATGACCACCTGTACGTAGGCAGAACAAACCAAATTGTAGTACGTGTTAAATGGATAGTGGCACTTCAGAAACATCAGATGATTTGGCCCCTTACTAGACTCTCAGTCTTCTACTTAGTATGACTAGTTTAGAAAAAAAAGATTCAATTGGAAAAAGGGCATTTTAATAATCCTTTTATCCTTAAGTGCTCAATGTGAAGTTTTATGACAATGCATAAAAGAGGTGTGTCCTCTGTAGGAGTTTGGTGACTTAATCTACTTACTGATTGAAAGTGTGATGAGATAAACTACTGGTAGCTGAAAAAATGATAAAAGGTGGTCTAACACTGACACAGATCTTCTGCTGTTATATCCGACCAGTTTAAGAAGAAACAGTGAGCCAAAATGGCTCAGGAAAATAATGTATAGCATTAAAAAGGCTAGAGTAAAAAATCTGCATAGCTTCAGAGAAATTACTAACATGACATATCTTTTATTTTATACTATTCTTCAAAATGTGTTACTATCCAGAATAACACCTTTGTAATTCATAGTACTGTCTTTGCTGGCATGTAAAGATATTGTACTCTAGCTTTTTGTCATGCTAAGAGCTCCAGCATCAATAGAGGCTGCCATTCTATCTGTTGTAAGTTAATGTTTCTTTCAAAGTACACAATTTCTTCAACTGAAATCCAGTTTCAAATCCAAGTGTGATTGTGAACTTCTTCTGTGACATGGGATGCTTTTGTCTGTTCCATGAAGCATCAACAACTTTTAAGGCTTTTTTTCCCCAAAGTGACATCTCTTCAGTGTTCTTGATTTGCCACATTTTTCCCTCATTCCTTGAAGGAGTAAAGTCTAAGTTATCTTAAGTAGAATTCCACACTGAGATTGCTAAAATTACTTGACAGCTGAAGATTCCCCTTTTGCATGTTTGCTATGGGGTCCTTGGCATACAAAAATGCATGGTAAGGTACAAGGTTATATTGTCCTGTCTCACCTAATTCCTAGACAGTCAGCACTTTTTAAATTGGAAGCCAGTTGGAGTTTGGTATTCTCAGGGTAACACAGATTGATTTATAACCTTGACATAGTTGACAGCAATTCAGAATGATATTAAATATATACCAATGCTTACATTTAATTGTTGTCAGTGATTTCCCTGATGCTATAGCACCATTCTTAACAAAGTGTTACAAATTCACTTTGTTCTATGCCTTTTTAGGTGTGCCATTGATAAGAGGTTGTGAGACTCAGCAGTCACCATAAATGATCAGTAAAATATTCTTCCTCTTTATAGTGCAGATTAGCCATCTCAGATCCTTGATCCATTGGTGTTCACACGTCTTTATCCTTTTATCCTGTTTATTTCTGTAAGATCAATGGGGTTACAGCAACCTCTGTACCTACCAGGGTGCAGGTTTTTAAGAACTTGAATAGGCTGTTAGACAAGCCCTTCTTGATGCTCTGCTGGTCCTGCTCGCTTGTGCCCACATGAAGCCCAGTGTTAAATGTACTCCACATTTACTTTAGCTTTGAGCTGCAGTTCTTAGGCAAGGAGATGTGTTCACTTCTGCCTTTGCTTGCAGCTGGTGGGGAGCTGCCCTGTGCCTCACAGCTCATCTTTCTGTTATTGTTTCTGTGAGCACTAATGTCGGCTGAGTCAATATTGTTTCTTAAGTCTTATTTATCAAGCTCCTTAAAACTGATTTTTTTTATTTTATTTTATTTTCTCCCAGAAGTGGTATGTAACATGAATTCTCTTATTCAAGGATGAGGTTTATTAGTATTTGTTAAAGACCTTTTAAAGAAATACAAGTTTGAATTAGGTTGTGAACCACTGAGTTTTGCTGGGGAGCATTGTTGCTTCCTACAGTCTTCATTTGGGAGCCTTTTACTGACTTTCAGGTTTCAAAGCTGAAACATGGAATACTTTGAAGATAATGTGAAGACTTGAACTTTAATATATCAAATTCTAAATAGAAGCTAGGCTTCAAGTGCTTTTAACAATCTGTATTTCTGAAGTGACATATCAACTGCCAAGTACTATTTGAAAAAGGGCTTTCTCAGAGTTTCCAAAACAAGTGAAGATTTGTTGGGCTGAGTTTTGTTTCGTTTTTTTTTTTCTTCATCCCTTAAATTAATTGATTCTCTCTATTCAAGATACAATTATGCAGGAATCCCATGGATAAGTGTATAGGGAGGGAGGGGACAGTAGGAAACTCCCAGAGGGTCTGTATGCTGCAATACCTCCCACTGAAGTGGCAGAACTCCAGAATTTCCTTGAAGATGCTTCGAGCTTTGAACTTTCCTTTTCAATTCCATGATTGATATAAAAATATAAAAAATACTGATGCCAACTCTGCTGGGTAGTTATAAGGCCAGCAATCTTCAATTCTTGGAAAAACACATTTAAAATATTTTTTGTCTGTTGTGAATTTTATGTCCCACTTATGTAACTTATTTAGGCTTGGATATTATTGTGTCCACACTTTTTATTTTCTTTAGAAGAAGATGGTAGGGAGGTTTCTATAATCAATGAAGGGAAAATTCCACTGTTAGACGATTAAATATTCCTTAACCATTACTAGGGATTTTCTTCTCTTGTTCTGCTATTTTTATGTACTGTAGATAATTCCAGTAACAGCAGTAGCAATGTCTGACCTTGTGTTGTAACACACCCAAGTGGCATGCCAATCTTGCCTTCATTTTGGCAGTGATAAGTTAAGGCTCTAGGATAATTAGAGTTGGCATTTTCTGCAAATTGTGAGCTTTCACAGCAGATGCCAATTCATGTTGCCAAAAATAATAATAATAATTTAAAAAAAAGAAAGAGTGATGCTACCAATGACAGCTCTTTAGTGTGGAAAAACCTCGGATCTGAGTATTTTTCAGCGATGTGAGAGGGAAAAGGGGGAGAGAGAGAGAGAGAGAGAGAGAGAGATGCCAAAAAGAATAATGTTCAGTAAATGAGATAACTCATCTTGAGCACATGAGAATCAGATAAAGTCCCTGCCTGGATACATTCCTATACCCCCCAGTGAGTGGTCCCAATTATCAGATGACTACGCACTCCCTTTTTGATCTATTGAAGTGGTTCCATTTTGTTCTTAGGAAATAATTCATCTATTTCTTATCTCAGATAAGTGGTCTGGCCTCGAGGCTCCACAGGAGAAATGCCTCCGTATTTGTTTTTTATTACATTGCAGAAATGTCTTGGACCTGTTAGCAGTGCGCATAGAAATGTCTGTGTTTTGTTTGAAGCTGTAGAGGCTTTTGGGATGAGGACAACTTTCCTGCTCATTCCTAAAAATAAGCAGATGGTATGTCTGCATATTTTTCCAAAATTTCAGTATCAAACTAATATGTTTATTAACTTTTCTGCACTCTTTTTTTTTTTTTTTTTTTTTTTTTTAGCATTTTATATCGATTGAAAATTAACGTTTCTCTATTTGCCTTCTGGAGCCTTGACAGTTGTCACACTACTGTAAGGTGTTTATAGCCACTGGTGACAGAATTGCTTTTAAAATGTCAGTGCTGGCAGCTTATGGAAAAGTTGTTATTAACAGCTGCTCATTGCTGAGGGAATGGTCAATGCCAATACACTGTAATAATTCTGTGTCTCTATTATTATTCAACGCTGTAAAGTGCTCAGGACTTTTGATATGTGTTGCACGGAATGTTTGATTACCCCTTACTCTTCATCCCCTGTAGGAGGCAATGTTATTTTTTTAGCTCAAAGCTCATTTTTGTGTTTTATAAGCTCAAAGGTAAATTTGTTAGTTTGGAAAAATAAATTAGTGGAATTTATTTATCTTTATGTATTCACAGGTAAAAGACATGTATGCATGTTAGATCTAGAGTGCAATCTAATCATGAGGAAAGACAATATATGATGAATTTTTGACATTTTATATTGCTTGTTTTCCTAGTGCAGATTTGGGATTATTTATTATTTCAGTACTGAATGAATGTTCAGAATCTGAATGAAGGTTTTGGGTTTTTTAAAATCATTTAGAGGATGATGACAACGACATCTCAGTGAATGTAGAATCACTATTCAGAATGTGACTTTAAGAGAGAGCAGACAGCAATGTGTGACAATCTCTTATTCAGCAGTTCCGTTTTGTGAAGGATTTTGTGATTTTGAAATCTTTCTTTGCTTCAATAAAGAACAAAATACAATAATGTCAAGTTTACAAACAGGAAGAAACAAAAAAGAATATTCTTCAATCAAGACAGTTTCAGCGTCACAAAACCAAAACATTTGATTTCACCTTTATTTTTCATTTACATTATTATGTACACTTGTTACAATTTTAGTTTTAATTGAGAGATGAAATATTTCAATATTGTCAAGTCCTTAACTTCCTCCTTGCTCCTCCTCCAGAAAGTGTTGGCAGAAGTGGTATTCTTTCATTTTGAAAGAAATGTGGCTCCAAATCTGAAACATATATATATACATTTATATATACATATATATATATATTTTTTTTTTTAACAGACCTACTACTGAGTTACATAAAACCATAACAGATTTTTGTGCAGACTAAGACTGGCGACCATGCATTTGCTGAAATAGAATGACTCATTTTCAGGAACAGATAAAAAGCCATTATACTGCCTGGAACACTCTTGATGCTGTCTGGCTTTTACTTTTCAATTACAGCATACATTATTTAATAGTTTTCTCTTCTTAAGATCTTCATACCTTCTGTGCTTTTTCAAGAATAAAAATCTAATATTATGGAAAGCATAAAAATTACCATAAAAATTACATTTGCGGAAAACTTGTGATACCTAATATTTATGCCATTAATTGTGCCAAGGATTTTGTTTCAAAACTGGATTCAAAATCATCCTAAATGCTGTGCCCATAAGTGTATACATTTGACTTGAGCCAGATGCAATTGGGTATATAAAACATAAAAATATATATATATAAAACACAGAGGCCAGAGAAGTGTAGGGTTTTGCAATTCAGCATGGTCTGTACCGTGGTGGCTCAGGCATATGTCCTGTGGGACAGTCTGGTGCAGGGCCTCCACTCTGACCTCATGAAGGAATCAATTGGCTAAAATGATGCAAAATTATTATATAAAAGCTAGTGATATTGTTGTTAAAGCTAGTACCACTAATAGTCCCTTCTTTAGTCATGGTGTGATTTTTGGGGACTTCCTATATGGAGCCAGGAGTTGAGATCAATAGTCATTTCCAACTCACAGTATTCTAAATCTGTGAGGTGTTGATTCCTGGTGGTTTGCATTAGGCTCCTTTGAGAAGACCTATCAGAGTAGTTTTCAGAGAATCAGGAGGAGAAGTAGACAGCATTTTTAAAAAATACTAAAAGAGTTTCAAGTAGAAAGTCAGAATAAAACTGTATGGGCTGTCACAAAACCTTACATATCTTGATGTTTTATTATCACCGTGGAAGAATCCAAGGAGAAAGGCAGCAGCTTTAATGGGACTTTAGCCATCGTAAATTTATCCTGAAGTTTAGGCTTTATATGATCTTCATAACCATACTGAATTTTATTTCATTTGAAGTGACAATATCCCTGCCCCACCACATGATTGTGTGATATTTCTGGAGCATGCTGGAGCTTGCTCTCTACTCTGTTTTTAGTTTTGACTTGATGGCAAGTAACACTGAAAATTACCTAAAGCTGGAAAACCAAATAGGGTATTTAGTTAAGGCTAAATGATGTATTTACTAATGCATCATGCTTTAAATTCAGTTGATTTCTACCTTCCTGTGTTTTGCTTGATGCTGGATATCACCATCCAGGTATTATTTTAGGTTGTCCTTTAGATTGCATTTGAATGCACTTTGTTAGCATGGAGGTCACACTATTGTGTAAGGGAAGTACAGTCATATGGGGACTATATGGTCTGGGGGGAAAATAAAAAGCCTTAGGAAATAAATAGTGCTTCAGACATAAATAACCAGAGGTATTCCACAAGGTCCAGGGCCTATCCGGGTCAGGTAAATGCTGTAGGTGTAGGTAATCCTGCCTTCAGACAGTCTGATCTCTTGGAGTTCATCCAGACCATGCTTCCAGGGACATACTGAGAATCATGCCCTCAACCTTAGCTTTCATTTTATCTCTTTACCTGTCTTTGCTTTTAATCCAAGGTTGGTTTTGAATCTCTGTGCTCTTACTGTTTTAGATTTCTTTGTTTCAATATTGTATCAGGAATAAGACTCTTAATGGTTTTATACAATGCTGGTTTTTCCTCATATTTTCTTCTGTCCTCTCTACTGCCTCATCACTTTCACTGTGATGTTCATTGCACTGGAGGCTCATTCCTTGGCTACCTTTTACAATGAGGCTGTGGCCGGAAGTGAATGATCATTTGCTTAAAACTGCTAAGAGCAGTGTGAGAGGGTAAGCCTTTTTGACTGTGTCTGTAAAAAGTTTTTGTAAAATGGACCAGTTAGTTACTGGTTGTAAGGTGGTTTTTTTTAGTTCAGTCTTCATTTAACATTGAGATACATTGAGTTATCTATTAAGCTACAAAACTAGTCCTGAACAACAGCAAACAGTTTAATATTTTCTAATTAATGAAGTGGAATCTCTTCATTATGAAGATAGCAACATGAAAACTGTGGGTAAAATATACTGTCCTAATTTCTCCACGGTAAGCAGTTTGCTAGATGCCTAATATTACAAGGTGAAATTTTGTCACATCTGTTACTTCAGTTGTGAGTTTCATCATTCATCAGTCTCCCAATAAATGAAGTAAAATCAATCTTGTGGAGGATCAAGTGAAATGGATATGAATAAACTGAACATACTCATCAGTACTTTCATAGAAGTAACTAAAAAAGTTACATTAGCTCATTAAGAGACATTGGAGGGAATCAAATCCAGGCTTAGTATTGCCTGATTCAAATAGTTAAACAAAATCTAAGACTCAAATGATGAATTCTAGTCTAATAATGGTTTTAAACACAGTATCACAAGACTGCAAGATGAAAAAAAGGCAATATGACAAGCAGGACATTTAAATTGCTAGTGCAGGCAACAAAGACTCGCTTCAATTTTTGTATTACAGAAGATAATGCAATCTCTGCCAGTAGGACAAAGACATTCACTTCTTACACAATCCATTGACAAGTTCTTAAGAAATCTTACATCAAATGGCGTTCTGTATTTCTTCATTAATTGCTCTGTAGCCCTACCTGAAAATACTTTATTTGATGTTGAAGTGCTCTGTCTCTCCCCCCCCATCTCTTTCTATTTCTTTCTCTCTCTCTACCTCACAATGATTGTTCAATAACATATATTGTTTGTTGGCTTCGGGACGTGGCCGTGTTTGCACCTTAATTCCGGCGGAGGCAGGTGTCACTAATCGGATAACACGGAGTCACATTGTTCCAGGGACAGCGGGAGCCTGCCTGGGGCTGCTACCTGCTAAAGAGGCAAAGCGGGGGTAACCTTATTCATCTGTTCTTCAAAGTATTTCCCTAATACACTTATTTCTATTTTTATGTAGTATTACAAGCTAGACTGAATTATCTGGCCTAATAAAAATTACTAATTACAGGCAAATCTAAATAAACCAAGCATAATTATATAGCAGTACAGAACAATTAACAGAAAACATATCCCAGTGTACCCGCGGCTGAAATACATTCTTCCTAATAATTTTACTTCTAGAGTCAACGGAATGGCACTGATAAGGTTTACAGCCTCTCAGTGAAAATAGAGAAATTATGTACTAATTGTATGCACATTTTTAATAAGGAATAAGAAAAACAAGGTCAGGTCTGGCAACATCTTTGAAGAAACAGTGCCAGTAATTTACTCTATGTCTGAGGTTTTTTTTCCCTCAATATATCTGGCACTATCATGTCATGAAAACATAGACTTCTGTTTTTCTTGACTAAAGGCAAAAGAAACCTAAGGAAGATGACTGCAACTGCTAATTTATTTTTAAGCCAGGAACTACTGTGATTTTCTTAGAAGGCAGAGGAAAAGGGAAATGTAGGTTTCACTCTGTAGGCAAAAGTTTTGTTAGATTAGCCTAACACATATCTAATCTATGGAACATTTGCATTTACAAAATTAACCTGTTGTTCTTTTGTGTAACTATTCAAATAATACAGTCTCCATCCAGAATGCATAAATGCATAAATTTTATCTTAGAATAATGCTTAACACTTTCAATTTTTGTAATGTGTGCACTTTTTATGTATGCTTTTTTAATCAAAATTTCAAATCACATGTGAACTAATAGTATTGTTTTTTTAATTTTGCACTTACCACTTGAGCAACAAATACTTGACTGAAATGTACACCGTTCTATTCTGAGAAACACATTTTTGTGTTTTTGAAAGTAAGCATAGGTAATTTTCTAAACAATCCTGAGTTTATCATTAAAAAAGATGAGGAATATGCTTGTTCATATCAAGGGAGAAAGCCATGCAAGATGTAGAGAGAACCCTGTGGGGTGTCCATCTGCTTTCCTCTGTCTGAGACAACAGAAAAAACTCCTCTTCCAGCCACACTTATGGATTTACACTGTCTTGGTAGCAACAGCATAGATTTTGAAGCTGTAAAACTATACAGTAGTTTTCGTGCCTACCATCGTGCTGTTACAGCATAGACTGTTATTACCTAAGATGCATTTTATTAGAAGCTGTCTCTTCACGTGGAATAATTCATGGGTTCTTTATCGCTTCCTCAACTAAATGTAGCTTGTTCTAGAAATGCTAATTTCCCCCTCTATAAATGATTCCAGAAATGCTAGTTTCCTTATTTAATGCCTGGTTGGGCTTGGTTACACTGCAGTGCAAATTTGGAGTTAGTGAGATCCACAACTAGACAAAATGGGACCTGCTGCTATTTGAAGAACAGTCTTGTTGTAGTGTAAGCATGTCTGCTTGCTTAAAGATCCTGACACACAGATTAGTCAATTTTTCCTCTAGATTACTATTAAACAGTCAAAACTATTTTCTCCCGTTCATGATTTTTGTGGCATTTTCACAGATTTATTGACTAGAAACTGTTTGCTGGATTATTTTTGAAAAAAAAAAATTCATCTGCTGGAACAGAAAGTAAAGCTGGTCTTCAAATTTCGGCTGATTTTTACTAAATAAATGTGTCACGTGCTCTTGTGTTTCCTGACCAGAAAAAAATCAGTCATATTTCTGGTACAAGTACTCCCAGCTATAAATAACAATTCTGTTTTCTAGTGTTCTCTAGTATGAATTTAAAATGCCCTGTTCTGGCAAATTATTCCTGCAATGCAAAGAGATGGCTGTGAATAGAAGTGCAATGGATTTGACAGAAAAGCAAGGTTAATATCCCCTGCAATTTTTTGTCAGTATTCACCTGCTTAAAGACGTAATGTTCTTCCTGCAGCCATTCATCTGTGCTTGTCTTTTTAGTCCCTGTGATACCACTTTAATGTAGTCACTTAACCAGCCTTTCCAGAATCACTTCAGTGTTTGAAATCATGAATAAAAACATGAAAACTGGTTGCAAATCCCTACGGTGATGCCTCCTTCCCAGTTTTCCCTTTGAGGAGGACCTTTGGGGGATATTATCACGATCCATACTTCTCCTGCCACAGCATCATACCCTGAAAACATGCTGGGGTGCTGAGGCGGCTGTTTCAAGGATGTGTTAAGGCAGTTGGGGGAAAATGAAGGAAATCTGTGTGTTGAAGGCTACTGGCACTACTGGAGAGCACCCAGGTTTTCAGGAATGGGGTAATTCCCATCTTTTGTTTAGTTTTGACTCCAGTTCCACAACCGATTTCTTCTTTCTAAATTCTTTATGCAGGTGGAAACATGAGTCTCCACACACTCAGCTAAACTTCCTGTTTTATTGCTGACATCATTCCGGTTCACTTTTGATTCAACAAGTCTAGATTGACCATCTTTTCCTGCTTTACCTAAATTTTTGATCTCGAATTCTTTAAAGCAGGAGTGTTTTCTATTTCTGCCTGTAAAATGTCGGCGCAGTTGTGTACTGGTGTTCAGCTAGATTTTGCAGGAACTATCATAATATAATTAATAACTGCTATTAATAACTTGATCTGCATTCCAATAGCTCACCCACTGAGATATCACTGTAACCTCCAAGGTCGTTACTATTTGTTTTCTATTTGTCTTAGTGCCTAGAGACTCAAGACAAGATCAAAATTGTATGGACACATGCAATAAAATTAATCTGAAGAAATGTAGATGTTTACTTCTGGAAAACCTATAAAAGGTTCAGCCCCCTATAAAATTATCATGGAAAAATGGTTGAGAATTTGCTGTTTGTCCCTTGTCAAATTTGGTGCTGTTCATCTACTGTCTTTTTTTTTTTTTTCTTTAAGTGTAACTTTTTTCATAAGAACATCTCTTTTAATTCAATTATTTTTGAAAGAAAACTAATGAAAAGTTGCTATATGAAATGAAAAATATGACCAGTGTTTAAGCAAATCACTGACTGTTTAAGGTGTAAAGATACTCAGTTGCAAAACAATTTTTCATTGTTTCTCATTTTTACTTTTTTCCCCTGTGTTGCTAATAGCAATCCAATATTTTGTTTTGCAAGTCTAACTCTTCTGATTATGAATAATAGTGGACAATGGATGTTAGAAAGCAACTCTTTTTACATTGTGTCCAGCTCTGTCTCCAACTGAGGCAAAAATATCTAAGATGCAAGAAAGCTACAGGTTATACCATAGAACAGTAATTTTTGTTTGGTCTCTATTTCTTTCTTAATAAAGTAAAACTTATTATATACTTCTTTTGACCAGAGCTGAGCATTGGGCTATTCTTTTCGTTGGCAGAAAGTGACTTGGGGGTGCTGGTGACAGCAGCTGGACATGAGCCAGGCTGTGCCCAGGTGGCCAAGAAGGCCAATGGCATCCTGGCCTGGATCAGCAATGGTGTGGCCAGCAGGAGCAGGGCAGGGATTGTCCCCCTGGACTGGGCACTGGTGAGGCCACAGCTCAAGTGCTGTGTCCAGTTCTGGGCCCCTCACTTCCAAAAGGAGTTTGATGTGATGGACTGTGTCCAGAGAAGGGCAGTGGAGCTGGTGAAGGGCCTAGAAGACATTCCTTATGAGGAATGGCTGAGGGAGCTGGGAGTGTTTAGTCTCAAGAAGAGGAGTCTTGGAAGGGACTTCATCGCTCTCAACAACTACCTGAAAGGAAAATGTAGTGAGTGGGGATCTCTTTGGCTGTGCCTACAGTGAGAGGAAAAGAGGAAATGGCCTTAGCTGAAATGGGGGATTCAGATCAGACTCCAGAAAAAATATTTTCACTGTTCAGCTGGTCAGGCGTTGGAATAGGTAACCCACGGAGGTGGTGGAGTGACCATCCCTGGAGGTGTTCAGGAGGCATCTGGCTCTGGCACTAGGTGATGTGGTTTGATGGTTTAAGGGTTGCAGGTGCAGGGCTGGGTGGATGGTTGGACTGGATGATCTTGAAGGTCTTTTCCAACCTTGATGATTCTGTGATTCTTTGACTACCATCACCCAAGATCTTGCCTCTATGCAATAGTTAGCTCAGTGTTCATCATCGTGGATGTAAAGGTAAGGAGTTTTTTTAACCTTGTATGTCACTTTAGACTGGAATATAAATATTCTGAAATTTTCTTGCTAATTTCAATGTCTTTTTGCAATTCTTCTACAGTCTTTGCCCTTATTATAACTAATTATTAGCAACAAACATTCTTGCCCCCTTTCCAGGCTGTTCATTATGGGGACAAGCACAGTACCAGCAGAGATACTGTGCTCCTCTCCACTATCAGAACTGAACATTTCTCACAGGAAGGTGTTGGTGGGGTGGGCACCCCGCTCCTGACCCCTGGACTGTGCTTAAAATTATGCACATGAATTAGTTCAATTCAGCTTCAACATACTGAAGCAAGTGCTGGGCATGCATATTAAGCATTGGGTTATTTAGATGTTAGATTTGGGCTTGATCCTGCAAGAACCTGTGCTCTGTTACGATAAGAGCAAATAGCACTTTGCACGGCACAGCTAAATGTCTAAAGCATGTCTTAAATTGTTTTCTTTTTCATACCTGTACACTTTGTTTCCTGTTTAAAGATGTAAAACATGAAATCTGCAGACATAATCTGCGGTAGAATTTAGCAAGTGCATATTGCTTTGCATAAGCAGATCTTGAGTATTGCTTAATTTTGATCTTATCTGTTCAGAGCACATTTAGATTTAGCCAATAGCAGTTAGAATTAAGTCGCTGTTTATCTTCTTTCAACATTGCCTCGGGGTTTATGAAGAACATAATACTACAGTTACATATGCCTTAATGTTTTGGAAGACAAGCCATTAATGGCATACTTATGAAAGTGCATTTTAAACCACAACCAATATTTTTACAGGACAAGTAAAGAGATTTGTTTAATCTGCCCTATTTTTAAAGTGATATTGCCATGTGACATAGGGTATTACTGTTAGAGAACTAGATAAACACATTAGAGTAATTAACCTTCCTGGAAAGAGGGAGCTTCTGAAACTTAAACATAATGTTCTAAAAAATAGTCACTCTTGAATTATATGCTGGATAAAGACTAATGATCTCATTATAATTTTTTTAAGAGTATTGGAATTACTTCATTTGTCGAAAAGTGATTTGAAATCGAATGAAATAGAGGGAGCTGAGTCAGTCTTTTTACACTAAGACAGAATCTGGAACATCTTTTTTCCTCCTATTTGTCTTATTAGCTCCATTACAAAGCAATAAGCTTTGAAACAACTGAGTATCAGAATTTAACTTGACCTCTTGGTGAAAGGAGAACATTGCACAGTTGTTTAATTTGTGATATTACACTTGTGACATTTCTTCTTTTTTATTTACTACAATAATATAGCTCTTTACAGCACTTTTGATTCAAGAATACCTTGATATGATGTGGTTGACATTTCCAAAGGGCTTCCTGGTCAGATTTTTTTTTTATGTCATCATACTGACAGACTAGTAGGTCGTGGTTCAGTATTTTGATGTATGATTACAAAGTATTTAAAATTACTTGCTTTTGTCTTCTCCTTAACTCTCTGCCTTCATTCATTTTCCATTCTTCAAAGACTGAAAATACTTCTACTCTCTTGGTGCATTTAAAACTGTTCCAGTGTCAACTTTCCCCAAACTGATTGATTTGAATCAATGTTATTGTTTATGCCCTTAAAAAGAAAGTTCTACATATCAGTGTGTTTTATTTCTAATGTGAAACCATAACAAGTATTTCAATAAATAGACCAAAGCATTTTCCTGTGGTATTTTGAGCAGGCTGTATTTTGCAGGACAGGTACCCATCAGGGTTTAAAGGGTTTAGCACTTGCTCCAGTTCTTCGAAAGTTGCTTAGGTGCTGCAGAGATTTTCCAGCCTTATTGTCTCATTAAGATAAATCTCCATCAAGACTAAATAAACTTCTGATGAAAACGGAACTTGAAACTTGCAAATGTGACCACACTGCTGCTTGTCTGGGTGTTAGTGCTATTCTTCTTTTAAAACTGTTCCTGTAAAACTTGCTGAGTGGGAAGTAACCCTCCAGTGAAAAGTAAAAAAAGAATTCAACATGAGGTAGCATATGACAGATTGAGATAATATTTAAAAAAAAAAAAAATTTGTGTTTATTAATTCAGTTTTGGAGGCTTGTTTGGTAATATTTTTTTAAGACGAAGAATAATACCATGACATTATCTTAAGCTCAAGGAGATACTTTGGATTTTAAGAGATAAAATATAATGTTGTGGACTATTGATAAGCTAGAATGACCTTTTTTGACCTGTCAGCACAGCAAGACAGCTAGGTAATTTTTGAAACACATTAATATTAATTGCTAAAATTGCTAATAATTAGTGCAGATATCCTGGGGGTTTTTAGTCTTGGAAGCACCTGGTAAAATGTGCCATCATGAACCTGAAAGTTACCCAGAGTATACATAAACACACTTTTTTCTTACTGTAGATTTAAGTGGAAAATAAAGACTCAAAAGTAGTTGATTTTTAAAAAGGAAAAAAAAAATGTAAGTCTTCCTTTCCATATCACATAGCTAGAGATTTTGTTCTTATTTTATTTTGCATATGCAAAGAGACTCAGATAGATGAATAAAAATTTTAATCATTGTTGCTCTGAATATGTCAAGTAAGTGACACCTTCAAATGCAAAATGACAAGAATGTAATTGAAATTATTTTAGCTAAATTATTTTGTTAAATTTGCTATTATTTAGCTAAATTATTTAAGCTAAATTACTAACAGTAATAACAAGCATGAGGAAGATCCTAACTGTGAGGTCACATATTTTGCAGCAATGTTAAGGATGCCACAGTTAGAATTAAAGGACATTCAAGACGGTGTTTACAGTTAATTCTTTTTAGCAAAAAGTTGGTATTAGACTCAGGCTTGACAGAGAATTATTTAAGACTTTTGACTTAGCATGTAGTACACTCTGTTCTGTCTACCTTAACATGGAGAAAATAAGTGCAGATAGTGAGCATTACTTCAGGCATATTTGGAAGTAATTTTGCCATCCTTTGCTCAAAAAATATTTTCAGAACTTTTTGTCTGAGCAAGAAGAAGGTTGTGGCTGTGGGGGTTTTTTTTTAGATATAGTCAAGGGTAGTGCTTTTCTACTTTCAGTTCAAACTTAGAATTAAGATAGTTTTGTACCCAGTCCAATTCAAGGTGTCACTGTAAACGTATGGCAAGCAATTCCTCTCTGGCAGTTTGCCTCTGAACATGATCTTGGAGACACACAGCAAGCTCCAGAGGGTCATTTTCCTGCTGGGTCCCCTAACAGCTGGTACATTCTGAATAGTTAACACACAAGTGTTTTACAAATTTAAAAGTAAAGGATGCCAGGAATAAAAAAGGTACTCTCTCAATGTGTTCATTGCAGTAAACAAACATGAAAACAATAAACCCTCAGCCTTTCTGCTGAGTCCGTTGCTGGTCAGGTTCTGCTCCCAGCCCACAGCTGGCAATCACAGCTTCAAGAAGAGTGTTGGGTGTAAAAGGGGTTAATTGAGCACAAATGTTTGCTCTGTTTTACTCTTGGAACTTGCTTCATTGGCTCATAGGAGTAAATATTTGCTCTCCATGTTTATTGATTTTTGCTTCGCTTCCCTCCAAAAATATCTTCCTTTTCAGTTCATAAGCTATGGTTTCACCTCTGATATTGCCAATGTTGATACAGTTCTGATCTTTCAAGTGCTGAATCTGTTAATTTTGGAATGTGGTGCTCCTCTGTTGACAGAGTCTTTATGCATTGCAAGATGTACTTAAACTACTCCCTCAGCTGTTTAATCTTGCTGTTCAGAAGACACAGGTTAATGCAATGATATCTCGGTATTGTTAGGAAAAGTCCATGCTGAGCACTGCCTGTCTGGGCAGCAGCTCCGTGGAAATGTCCCTGAGGTGCACAGGAACCACCCTGGGGCTGGCAGCAGTGAAAGCAGCAGCATCTGGTGCTGCAGGGACAGGGACACAACTGGGACTTGGAGGGAAGTAATCCTCTGCTTTTCACCAAGTCTAGAGTGCTGGGCCAAAATTTGGGCTCCCCAGTACCAGACAGATGCCGTACAAGAGCAGGGGATGGCCGTTAAGATGCTTGAGGGTCTGGGGCAGAAGAGGTAAAAGAAGCAACTGAGACACCATTTAAGGCTTATTTAAGGGTTTGCAGCACCTGATTACTGTCTGCAACTGCCAGACTTTTGTCAGTCTTTGGGAAGATGGAGTTAGGCCTTTCTCAGGTGCCAAATAAGAGGACATTTTGTGCACACAAATTGCAATAACAAACTTGGACTTGCTATAATAGAATCACAGAACTCCCTAGGCTGGAAAAGATCAAGTCCATCTCTAAACCGTAAACCTTTCTTTAAGTGCAAACTCAATTTCGTAAAACTTACTGTTTTCTCCAGGGAAAGAGAATACATTGCTTTCAAAGGTACAGGACAAATGCTTGCACGAAGTGTGGTATCTTGAGACCAAAAAAACAAGGAAGGAAAACTAGGTGCCCTTGTATCTGACTCCAAAGATTACAAAATACTAATGCTAACACTGTAGAGAGATTCATATCAAGAAGATTCACGACAGATAAAGATACTTCTCAGAGGTGACATGCTTGATAAATCTGTCTTTTCACCATGAGACTGGTAAAATATTGGAACAGGATCCCAGCTGGTGGACTTGTGATATCTCAGTTCCTGTAGGCATTCAGAACTCCACTGAAAGCCTACAGGATTCAGGCCTAAGCAAAGGTGACCTTTCTTTAAGGAAGTAGCTGGACCAGAAGGTCTCTTAGAAGAACTTTTCGACTGATGTGATTTTACCAACTTTGTTTTTCCGGTCTTTTTTTCATGTATATGCTATTAGAAAATTCTCACAGTTTCACCTATTTAGAGTCTTAAAATCCAGTTAAATTTGTCCTGGCAAGAGACTTGCTTATGCATCTTTGTCCAATTTAAAATTAAAAAATGTTTTTTTGTGTCAGACTAACAATGATTCATCTTCACTAACGGAACAGACAACATTATGGCAGATGATGAAATTTGGACTTCTTGTCCCTGCTTTGCAAATTCACAAAGCAATATTATTTGTTCCATTTCTTACATCTTTTCATGTGAGATAAGCATCATTTTTATGCTGCGTTGGTCACCACAACTGTGTATGCAGTTGTGTAGTTTTGGACAGAATTCAATATTGGATTCCAGAGTATTTTCTCTCTTATTCCTTTGGATTCTTTGAAATGTTATTTATGTCAGAACACTGCCCACACATCACAAGCCTCCTCTCCCCCAGTCCTTTAAAAATATGCTGGACTTGTTCACCTTTTAACTAATCATAAAGTCCTTTATGTTCCCATTCCTTTTGCATTCTCTTTAAAGGAGTGTATTGATCACATTTTATTTTTTATGCTGAGTGCAGTGTATTCCAAATGCCTGTTTAGCTCTGTCTTCATATAGTTTTATTTTGGCCTCTCTTCCTGAGTGAATTTAAATTTATGAGAAGCATTATTACCATCAGAAATGGCTACTGGTAAATATTTTTCTGTATGTGTCATATTTTGCTCGTTTCTGTTGCAGTTAGTCGAAGTTTTAAAGAGAAATAGTTTTGATAGTTTTCTGAAGTCCATGTTGAAAATGGCTGCAGCTCGAAATGGCTGCCCCAGCCCATGTCCAGCACAGTGACTACTGCCCTTTGGACTCTTGAGCTGCACTGAGTCTTGTTTCGTTGTCATTACAGGTATAAGAAAGAGAACACTAGGATAATTAAACATGTCCTCAATATGCAAAGGCATGAGGCAATAAAAGTATGCTAGAGACAAAGTACATTTAAATAGAGCTATAAAGGAACGATGGTGAGCACTCCTACTTTGGTTCTCAAGTTCAGTTCAGAGCCAATGTGTCACATACCAACTGAATAACCTGTTACTGGGCTGTTAATATTCCTGGCTTGTCTACTCTATCTGGTTTTATTTTATTTTCTGTGTTTGTGGTGGTGTTTTGTTGTTGTTGTTTTTCTACACAAGGTATAACTGCAATATAAAATCAAAGCATTTTCTCAGATCTCAACATTTTTCATTAAATGAAGTATTCTTGGTCATTGTTTCTGGCCATACCAAACCTTTAGCTTTTAATCCGTTTTCCCCACTTTTATTTATGAGAGGATTGTACCAGTTCTGCGTTCATCTACCTGTTCATGTCTAATGAGTGATAAAGTTGTTCATCTTCTCTTCATGTTCATCACGTTGTAGAAAAGTTGGTCTTAGTAGTCTGAAATAGCTTAAAAGGTTTATTTCTTTAAGTTTAGTTTTGTTATGTTGCAGAGTAGTCTCCCTTGAGATAAATGGTAGTTGTGGCACTGTTAATATTTCAACAGGCTACAAAAAAGCCCCCTCTGAACACATCGAGTCCATAAGCAAAGGAAAGACCTTTACCGCCTGACTATATTTTATTTTTCCAGGTTTTAGGCTTCTATTTGAGGGTGTTAACATCATGACAGAAAGCAAGCTTCAAACTCAGATGAAAGTTATTAATAAGAATTCATTTTCCTTAATGTGCATTAAGGAGATTTTTTTTTTCTCTCTGACCAGGATAAAAAATTTATTTGTGTCAGATTCATGTTGCAATAATGGATATGCATCTACAAATAACTAGTTACTTGAGACCAGAACATGTGTAGCAAAGAAAAGAGTATATGGCATATGATACGTTCTTCTGTGCATATCCAGTGTTTGGATGCCTTCATTATGTTTCATTTTAAACTATGGCAAAGAGATAACCATTGTAAAGTGATACTTGTAAGATATTTCCACAACAGCAATTTAGCATTGGTATGCAGAACAGTCGGTACTGCCCTGAGCTCAGCTTTTATACAAGTAGGACTTTGTTACCGTGGTGATGCCACAGCAATGCTTTTGACTAAAACCAGAACTGATTAGATTGCATTATATTACCCATTCATATTTTACCACCCTTGTGCAATAAATTAGTTGAATTTCAGCTGCCACAGATCTTGTTATGTAAAGGGGCAAGTTCTTTATAAAGACTGGTTGTTGAAAAAGGAAACCAATCTGTTTGTGTCTTTCTTTGCACTTTAATTTGTGCTCATTTGGTATATTTTGAACTAATGCTTTTCTAAAATAAGATTCCAACTTTGTGTTTCACATCTGCTCTGCAAATAGATGTGCAGTTGTCACCCTTACTGGCAGCGTGTCTGCCCTCTCTTTCTCATCCCCTGTCCTTTATTTCTCTACTGCATTGCCTTACCCAAGTCGAGGGAATAAAAATTACGGTGTGTTCACCAAGTCCATCCCCACTGCATGTCCTTTCTACAGCAAGACACTCCTATGAGAGGAAGGGACCTTCATTCCATCAACACCTCACTTGATCAACCTACAGATCAGCATTCCTTACCTATGGTGACATGGGGCTTTAGGGAAGGAGAGATCTGCTGAATTTAGGTTTCCTCTAGCAAAATACAGACCTGCTTAGCCTATGTTATTATTTCTACGCAGGTTTTATTTTTCAAGACCATTTTCAACCACTTTAAGCCAGATAGAAATTAAGCTTAATTATGACAGCAGCCACGAGGTATTGGTTACTGATGTTGTCAATTGGAGAATATAATAAAGAAAAATTATCTCTAATCAAGATAATATTATTTTAATGGTTGATTAATGTGAATAATATGGTTTTTAAAATTGATTTTGAATGTTATTTCATTTTCATTCTTCACACAATAATGCTTTGAGGATAAATAAGCATTAGTTGTTTCAGAGACATTATGTCAACTGCATTTTCTCTGTTAATACTTAGCTGTATTCTTTCATGTTTTTTTATTGCATTTCACCAGTTCAGAGTTTTTCATTTACGCATTGCGTCTTTTTCTAAAATGAATTTCCTTCTTTTTAAGTTATAGTACAAAATTTTTTTGTAAACTCCTGACACTACTTTGACCATTTCAAATGAAATATATTAGAAATCTGCAATAACCCTTCCAGCTGACAGCTGAAGGGAATATCTAAGCATCAAAGCACTGCAGTTTTGAGATGGGGCTGCATTTAGAGAATCCTTTTTTCATACCTGGAATACATACGTTCCTATACTATAGTCAAAAGAATCCATTTGGTACTTTCTCCTCTGAGTCTGAAAAGCCCTGTTTATTTCATAATGAACACATAAAATATAGAAGAATTGCACTGAGGAATTGAGAATGATGATAGTCTTGTGTAGAAAAGATTAATTATTAAACAGTTATTCTTTCAGTTTTGATGCTATGAGAAAATAAAATGTGCTTGCTCACATGAGCTAAACTTTGAGAAGGATTTTAGGGCTTTCCTCTAATTTTGATGTTCCTACAAGTAACTGAATCCAAAAAAGTGGGCAGAATTTCGTGTTTCCCACTGGAAAGAAGAACACCTGTGTTTTCAAACTATGAGCTTTATCTTTTGAGTATTAGGATGAGATAGCATTGGGTGCTCAGCCTCACTTAAGTACCAAATTTGTATGTTTGGTTGAGGACTAGTGCCAAATAAAATAGCAAATAGAACTATCTGCCTTTAGCAGGATTTTTTAGAATTATGAAATTCCATTTCCCTCATCTGCTGTCCTAGGAAAGAAATAGCAGAGGAAGTGGCAAGGCAATTCACAACTGTTTTCCTTGCCTCTAATGTGTAGTAGCTTCAGAGGTTTCTAAAGAATACCTTGCTCCCCATTATTTTCCTCTGCACCTGAGGGGTACCTTTGACAGGATATCATGAAGAGTTAGCTGATGCAGCTTAGCAATGTGTTTGTATGAGATCAAAATATCGCTTTGAATATTCAGAAATGTTCCCAGGTGGGCTCCTACACAGTGCAAAACACTCATGGATCTATATGTTCTTCCAATCTTTCTTGCTTATTCAGCTTGAAGGATGGGTCAATATATTAGAGTAATTTTTTTCTCTTCCCTGCATTTCACTTCTTCTTCACATCACAGAGTGTGAAACTTCTGTAAAATATTGCTTAAGGGAAGGAGGGCTGCTCTGTGTGTGATCTAAAGCCTGAAGCAGTAGACTGTATTATCATTCTGCTATTAAGATTCCAAAGCATCGTTTCAGAGTCTTAGGAACACCTATATATCTTAATAAGATGTGAGAATCAGCATTTAAGTACCAAATACATGCAATTATGTGCATTGGTACATCTTTTAATGGTTTGTATTCTGACTTACTGCTGTAGTAGGCTAGGTTCTTTACCTAAATTCTGAAAATGAAATAACCAACATAATTTATTTAACAAAGACAAAACAGCACAGATACAGTACAAAAATGATTTTCTGATGATTTTATGATCTCTAAGCTCGCGTTTGAAGTAAAATTGCATGTAAAATGTCTCCTAACCACAATGCAAAAAATAAAAGCCAAACAGTTGATTTTAATGGACCAAGAAGCAAACTCTGTTGTTGACTGAAGGTTAATAAGAGCAGAAAATCGTTGGTTAGTCTTGACAGTAGAGCTCCCGCTGCTTCCTTTTATTTTAATTTTTTCTGTCTAGATCATATATAGAATAAACAAGTTTAGGAAATTAGGATAATCGAGGTATGGAATGATCCCTCCTCAGTCTCTGAGACTACAGACAAGAGACAGGACACGAATCATGCTGCAGACTGAATGGCATATTCAGAGGGAATATAGACAGGAGCGCGCTGCTGTAGTCTTGGCCAATAACCTGGTGGCTGGAGATATCACCTGGAATCGAGCAGATGTGACTTAGGGTCTGAAGAGGGTCATGCTGGTGATGGTCACTTCTCAGAACAGTATTCCCCTGGCCTGCCAAAGGCTTGGGCATGAAGTACAGAGTGTGATCAATTCTGCCTGATGGTCAGTTAGATTTAATTTTATTGTGTTGTTTAGCTTTGCGATTTCAAATCTGAAAATAATGATCTTCACAATTTCTGTGCCTGTTACTTGCTGCTGGGTATATATTTATATGATAGGAAAACTGTTACTTTTATTTATTAAAAAAATAGTATGCAAGTTCTTTGAGACTCATCATTGATACCAAAATATGAGGAGCCGTATCTCCTTATACAAAGTTGGGGGTGATTAGGATTGCTCTTTTTTTTCTCAAGTATCAATTAATCCTTTCCACCACTGTTTTTATTTTAAATAAAGTAATTCAGCTTAATTAAGTTTTTGTTTTGTGAATGCTTATGGCAGGACTGAGCATATGTCAAAATGCATGTAATTTCTTCTTCATCCTCTCATGAGTATTACTCTTACAGCTGGAGCTGTTCCAGAATTGCAAAGTAGTAAAATTTCACATTTTCTTGATGCATGTACTCTGTTTTCCAGCCACGAGTAACAGCAACATATTGTGCTATTGAAATCCTCAGAGGTGCTGCAAAATTGATCCAGTTCTTAGGTTAGGCAGTATAAAAAGGTATGTATTTAGGATATCTGAGTCTTAAAAAGCTCAAAAAGCTTAAAAAGCTTAAAAATCCAGTATATGAAAGCTGCTTGAAATGAAGGATAAAGGTGGTAAGCAAAATGGCTCTGAACTGGGGATAGGGAAAGCTATTAGGAAATAATGAGCAAACTGTAGAATAACTGTTAAGGTGCCTTTTTATGTCTGCTTTAGTATTTGTACATGATCTAACATTTGTGCTAATTAGGAGATCAAATTTCTGTGAAGCAAAGGTGTCTTTGGTCAGGATAATACCTTTCACCAGCTTCTGTCCCCATATTGCCACTAAATACCTCAAGCCCATTGGCAATTACTTACTTCTTTCTGATACAGAGTATTAATTTAAGCTCTTCTTATAAAAAGCTTTAAAAAGCATCCTCTTTTGAAAATACATCATAAATAAATAAGATGGGATTGGAAGAGTAGCTGATCCTTGCTGATCCGATACAGATGTTGAAATATGTGAAAGCAGAGCTGACTTAAAACACTATTTGTTATAAAACGCACACTAATTTGTTGGTTGCATCCTTGCCAGCTGCCCTCTGTAATCTTCTGTTTTTGTCTTTTGCTCATCACCCTCACTGCCTCCTTGACACGAGCACTCACAGGTTCTGTTCAAAATCCTAGTTTTTCATTCATATTAATGTTTCTCAAGTTTGTGGAAAGACAGATGCTTTACTGCTTTTCAGGCTTCTGAACTGCCTCTCCTGTCTCTGCACAGAGTCAGCGTCTCCCCAGCAGCCTTCAAAGCCATGTCCCCAGCCCTTCTTTCTCATGCTCTTCCCTGTGGCTGGCATGACACATATCCATCATATAAAACAGCATGCAACTGCAGGGTTTTTTGGTGGGCAAGCACAGCCGTGCTCATAAATGCATTTCAGCCATATGCCAATGCCTGGTTCTTTATAGTTCAAATGCTGTTTTTTTCACTAGTAGAGCTGCCGTTTAAATAAAAACATCCTTTTGTTATGGCTTTTTTTTTTTTTTTTTTTTTTTTTTTTTGGCTGTCCAGGGTGCCATGCAAAAGCTTAAAAATTTTGCAACCACAAAATGTCGTTGGTTATTGAGAATTTTGCCCCCAACCCCCTCCTGCTTGGTGGCTGATTTCTGTTTTGTGAAAGACAACAGCCCTTCTCTGATTTTTGAAAGCTTTACGTGCTAGGTCATCTGATAGGTTTAACCTCATCAGTTCCAGTATTTAACTGTGCTGAAAAATTATTTGTTTTCATATATTTGTATTTACAGTGGTGGAAAAATCTCTCTCTTTTTAGTATAATGTCACTTCTCAGGTAGTTTGATAGAGTATGGATATGTATATGCATGGCACAAAAGAGGTCATACTCTGATAATTTCACCTAATTGCTTGCCTCACTAAAAATTTTCTGTCCTTTTTTATCAGGTTGTCTACCTGTATTATAACATGCTGCCTAAAATAAAAAGCAGTACATGTATTTTATCTTTAGAAACAAGCACCTCAACAAACAAAGATGATTTTTACCACTGCTGGTAAAATGGTTCCTTATCTAGAACCATTTAAAAATGAGAAGAAAGTATCCTAGGATATTAATTTTTTTTTGCCTATGCTGCTTATCTAAAGGTGGTAGAATTGAGCTAACATTGCAGTAGGTCATAACTCCTCTAAACATGTTACAGTAAGTAAATATATTCATTTTTGTATACTGCTGTCTGCTAAAGGGTAAACTTGAAGATGACTTCTATTGCACAAAGCATTAAAGTGTCAATCACTGCATCTGAGAGAGTGAAAGCAGGAACAGACGAAAGGGACAACTTACTGAGCCAGAAATGACATTGCTCTATAAGAAACTCCTCCCTGGTCCCTCATTTATAACAGAAAGCATGTTCAAAATCAAAAGAATTAATATACTTTAATGGCTACAGAATTAAAGTATTACATGTGATTCTATTGAAACAGTTCTTCCAGATAACTGGAGAGCAGTTTTCAGGTGAAACGATACAAAACCCCTGCATCTTTCAGCTCTTTGAGGAAATTCTGTAGTTTTTCAGTATGATGGGAAGGGCTCATGTGACGGCTTCAGAACTCTTTCAGTGCTAACAGTGCAAAATTGGAAGGCATAACAGGATATTTTAGCAAGCAGTGTAGCATAAATCAAAGATCATTCAAGAGTGGAAGTGGAAACGAGCAGTATTGCAGCAGTTATAGTATTTTGTAATGTCTAGAAAAATTACTTGAGACAAAAGCAAACATAATGTAGCCTGAATTGGAAAATAAACTGATTTAAGCTTTAATGAAATTCAGCTCTGTATGAGAATCCTGATGGAAAAAAATACAAGACATCCCCAGCTTGCACTTAAGCTGACCCTCAAATATATTTGGGGACATGAGAAAGTGCAACTAGGACAGACAGTCAGATACAGTATTAGAAACTTTTTCAATAGGATCATCTCAAAAAGAAGAAAGTTTTTATATTATGCGCTATATCTTGAGACAATCATCCCACTTGCACTGGGAACTCCACTGTCTAATGTTGAGCTGCCTTTTGGTTTGCTATTTGCTTCCCCTGTGTTTTCAGTCGTGACTCCAAGGGACAAGCTGGGCTGCTTTTTGAGCAATGCCTCAGCCAGGGTAGAAAGCATTTGACAGAAACAATACTCAGGGCCGTAATGTAGAAGGTATAGAATAGTTTATTTTAAATAGGGGAAAAAATGAAAGCAGTTATAAAGGTACCCACATGGATCCCACATATTCATATCCCTTTCTCCACTGTCCTTTATTTTCCAAGACAACCTAATAGCAGCGTTAAGTGAACCTGTCACCTGTCCTGTATTTTTTCGATACCAGACCATCCTTTATTTCTTCTCTTTTGTTCTTTGCCCCAGACTAAATATGTTCCATTTGTCTTATTTTAAAAGCAGGTTGGCTTTTGTATCCTTAGTACTTCCCAGGATTTTGAGAATGCACATTAATATTTCCTTATGCTTTTTGCAGCATACCATGTATATACTGATTTTGAGAGATCTAAAAAGATCAAACAATTCTGATTCATTTTTAGATTGTCACTCAGTCTCGAAGACTGTTGTTTTCTGACATGTGCAAAGCTTATCAGTATAATTTGATTGGAAATTGCTACATTTTCTTTTAATTTAAAATATTTATTGCTTTTTGTTTGAATTGTAGTGTTTGTTTTAGATTTGGGCTGGATTTGTCCATTGTTAGGGATATATGCATACACATGCTCATAAGGAAAAAAAGCATTTTGTAGTAACTGTTTGCTTGAAACTCACTGTGTTTAAAAATCTCTGTAAAGATTTCATAGTGGAGTTATTGAATTCTGGAACATTTCTTTCCCTGTGCTGAAAGAGTATAATTAACTAGCTAAAGACCAAGCACTGTGAATCACTTCACATATTCCGTATTTTTTCTTTTTTTAAAGTGAGATAGTTGCAGTCTAAACCAAAGAATGTTGCCATTTTACTCCTTATTTGAATGCCCTTGTTGCGTGTCTCACTTCAAATTTAGATTTGTATTCCTACGGTGACATTCTGGTCGTGTTGGAGTCATTGGGTGTTCTGCTAATGACTGATGAAGTCACGATGCAACCTCTTTTCTCCTCAGCTACTCTTCAGAACCCTTCAAGCTCACGAAGCTCCAAAATGACCTACTGTTAATTGCTCTTTATATTTATTTACACAATGTTAACATAAATCCAGTTGTTAAACATGCAAATGTATAAGGATTTTTGTAACTAGGCATTAATTGAAAAACATTTATCAATTGATACATGCATTTGCATTTTAAACAATATTTATTGAAACATCTTGAAGAGACAGTCCTTGGAAAAAAAGCCAGTTTAATGTCAAACTCCATTATCTACCAATTCTATTAATGAGTTTTTACAAAAATAATATTCATACTTCTTCCTAATGCCAAGTATTTCTTTGGATTTAATTTGTGATATCTGTCAAAATTAGATAATAGAAAGAAATTTTGACAGCATAATGTGTTGCGTAGTTGGGGCTGCCAGGATTTAAGGCCTTGTTCCCATCAGGCTGCAGCATGTCCAGCAATTGGCTTCATTTCGGTCCAACCTTTTTATTTAGAATAGAGAAAAAAAGAGCAGCATCTTAGTGCTGAAGAGGTGAAATTGTCCTAAACTCTCCCACAAATGAAGCATATGTTTCCTAGTGGATTTAATGGAGCTTAATGTGCAAACAAACTTACTAATTTAGCAGTAACAACTAAACACGAAGAATGAAATCACAGCTCCACAGATGTTGCAAGTGACTTTGCAAATGATTTCAGTGAGGTCAAAATATAATTCATGATTGAAAAGGCAAGTTAAAAAAGCAGCATTTGACAACATAAATTTACAGAGTAAGAACTTACTCAAACAAGATTAAGGAAGGTTTATATACTAAATTACTCAGAAGCTCAAAAATAAGAAATCAACATACAAAAGATGCTGAAAAAGCTAAAATGTTTTCTGACTGAGAAACACCATCACCACGTCCCATATCTGCCCATTTTATTCTTTCATGCATCATCTATAGCTTTTAGCTTTCTTCTCCAGAAAGCAGAAGAGTGAAGGAGGTATCTTGGTACTTGTGTCAGAAGAGGGAAAGTGAAAACAACACTTTCTCCTGTGCTGCATGGGAAGAGCAGTTGCATGCTGTCATGGAGTTTCTTGTCATTCTCATTCTTTCATGGTTTGCTAATCTAAAGATAAATGATACAAAAAAAAAAAGAAATTATGTATGCCCTGAAGAAATAAAATGGAATAATCCTTGTCACTTAAGTTCAAATTCTTACTACCTAGAAATATGAACCAACCAATATGAAAATTTGAACCAACAGGGGGTAAAATGGATTTTTTTATGTCCAGCTGACCAATTTAGATCTTATTTTAAGCTAGCATTCAAGATTCTCAAGCTATAAGATGTCATACCTAGACTTTTTTCTGACTGCAGTAGATATGTGGCAATAAGATGTTGGTTTGGTGATTTACAGGAAGGTAATTGAGAAGCATTTCCAAAACCTTAATTGATACTGAATTAATTAATTAAATTTTAAAGAGAATTGTAGGAGTCAAGAATTACTACTGTATCCTTTGTGTTAATTGAGTGCTTGGGTGAGAATAAAATTATTCAATATTTTGATGATAAAGACTGTTTCATAACAGAATTATACATCATTTCAGTTATTGTTGGAATGCATTCCAATACAGATTACTATTAGAAAATGCTGAATCTGTGCTGGTGAGGTATCATCACACATAACTTCTGGCTGAAATTTGCTGTAGACATGTCATGATAGGTATGTTTTGGCTGAGAGCTCATTTTTTTCATTGGGGTTTTAGTTTGGTTTAGTTTAGTTTAATTTGTTTTAGTTTTGTTTTTTGTTTGGTTTTAATTTTTTTACTTTTATATTGTTTAATGTATAGAACCCCAACTGTTGAATTCTGACTTCTTGTTTTCTGTCTTCCTCCTGCCTCAAACAAGCAAAATTCTCAGGAGGCTAAACTTTTTTTAGGTTTTTCAAATACAAGGACTTCAAGATCAGGAATATCCTGACCACTTCTTTACTCCAGAGCGAACCACATTATTTTTACCTCAAAACACATAAAAAATGAGCTGTCAGTGTTGATAAGAAGTTTGAAATATGCAAAGGCCTCCTAATGACTCCACGAGTTATTGTGGCTATCTTTGAAACAAACTTAGTACTGGCACAGGACAGTGAAGTTAGGCAGATGAGGCTGCCACTGATAGAAGCTGAAAAGTGAGGGTGAAAGAAACTATACCAAAACTGAACAAAAAAATTGGCTGTTAAAAGGGAGAAGGGAGTGGTAAGGGCAATAGAAGATTGTGTCTCAAGGGTCTGGTTTGTAATTCATATTTCTGAGGTTGTGAACTTCCACGTCAAAGACAACTTTTTCGGTGTTGTGTATTACTGTTGTTTGTGTTTGTCATCATGGCAGTGATAGTTCGCTACACCACGTCAAGAAATATGTCACTGATTGATAAATAGGAAAACTCTTTAGGTCTACCTGACTTTGCAATATGCAAATGAAAACTAGAAAAAGAGGATAAAGAAACAAAAATGTTTCTGTACATTGAACAATATCATGAATATTGCAGAAAACACTAATAAAAAAATTATTCAGTCAATTGGTTGTAACTAGATTTTCTCACTTCAAGGACACATGGCCTGACCACGCTGCTTCCTGCCACTGTGAGATACTTTAGCCAACTTCTGTAGGAAGGGATAAAGCACAAAGAAGAAAAGAAGATAAAAGCAAAAAAAAAAGGCAAAGATTATCATTTTAGCCCAATGTCTGCAAAGCAGTGAAGAGCACAAGAGATGCAGTTGGTAGAACTGAAGAAAGCTCCAGACCTTTTTGCTGACACAGAGGCCAAAACTGTGGCTTTATGTCTGGCTAGGCTGTGTGCTGATCTGTACACTATAGTAAAGCCTTTTCAGACTTGGGATTCTAGGTCAGCCTGCCTCCTGGAGAAGGTGGGCAACACAGACAATAAAACCATGGAAGATTAAAGGAAGTTGAAAGTTTTAAACTTGAATTTCAGTCCAAAACGTCTGTTCACTGCAAGAAGGATCTGACTGCTTAAGAAGTCTGAAGTTTCCTTTTTTTTTTTGCCATAGAACAGGACAGTTACTTTTGTGTGTGTAATGCCAGCATAATTATGTAAACATCTTTTTTTCCACTACTTTGTTCACAGAAAGGCAGACAGTATGTCAAGGTCAGCTTAAAAAGCAAGTCATTGTTCCTTCAATACAGGGTTATGTATTTGAAACCACTTTTTTTTTTTTTTTTTTTCATTTTTCTTTTTCTTTTTGTGGTAACAATTTGGATGATTATATTCTCAAAGTGCTTGAATTTGTCAGTATAGAGAAATACAGAGGAATATGTCAGAATATACTGGTGAAAAAGGAATTCCTCCTAAAATCAGTTAGGGCTCTGAAATGATAGATTAATTGAGCTATGCTCTATATAGCCTATGCATAGAGAGAAATATTTTTGTTTACAAATACTTGGGACCAGCTCTTCTACTTTAAGGATGATGCCAAGGAAGCAGATAGATTTCTGTATCTGTGCTTTATTTTTTCTGCTGACAGCTGTAAACTGTTAAAAAACAAATCAATATGAACAATGCTATGGAGAACTGTTTGCATGAAATTCTGGTCTTGAAATGCAAAGATTGCACATCAGAGTTATTAACAGAGGCAAGTGGCAAGAAGATTGATGGCTTCTTCTTCTCCCTCTGGCTGGATAGTAAAATAGAAGTAAAAGAAAAAACCATGTTGAATCTATGTTCCTTTCCTTAATGATTATTGTGCTTGTGAGGTAGAGAAAATACTTGGTGGGAATACAGATTTCCTTGCCTGAACATCTTCTTCGTTGTGGCTGGAGAAGGGGGTGATGTGGACATCATCGCTGTTCTTAAATTTGTCATAAATCCAAATAATCTGAAAGAGTTTGTCTTTGGTAGACTCCTCTTTATGCTGACATTCTGAGCGGTCTCTAGGTGTGAGACATAAAGCCCTGGTGTGAGACATAAGACTCTTACTTGAGCTCATAGACTTTTCCTGCAGAGAGACATATAAGCTTCCTGAGTGAGGATCAAGCAAAACAGAAAGTTCTGTGAACAATTCAAGAGCAGATCCAGAGAAGAATAGATAACTGGGTCATGACATAATGGAGTTCTAGGGAAATGCCTGAAGTCATAGGCTGTTTTCTTAGTAAACTGCTCTAAGTGCCTACAGCGTTAGAATCCAGGAAGACAAATATATTAAAAGGACTGTGTAACTGTAACTGCAAGTATTTTGTGCACTTTGAAAAGACTGGAATAAGGGAGAGTTAGCTTTTTTTTTTGCTTGCTTACAGAACTAACGAACTGTTCAATGGAGAGGTTGTTACAAAATACTTGAAAGCTTTTTGATGCTGAGGACATAGCCATATGGAGAAGTAAAGTGGAAAGATCAATTACTGCTGCAGACTCTTTCATTACTGGTTTGCCATCAGATATAATAGTCTGTTCTTTTTCAGTCAGGAAAGAGAAAATTCAGTATTCCTCTTGTTCCTCTAAGGTCAACACAAAAAGAGAATATAATTCTGTTTTAGAAGAAGTCTTATTTGTTCACTACTATTTCTGCTTACTGTTTTGTTACACAACATAGAGGGAATGCAGAAAGAAAGCAGCAACATATTTTAAAGTGTGCAGCAAAGAAGAATGCATTACAAAAAAGACTGATAACATAGCTACAGTTATAAACTGCTGAACAGAACTAAAATTGCATTGAAAATAATATTACAGATAAAAGGTCTGGAACAGAAAGGACAGCTGAATTTAGTAATGTAAGCAAAGTAGCATCCTGATTTTAGAAGAAGCAACAAAATTTTACATCTGGTTATCTTGAGTAAAACTGAGAACATTCAGGGCAGTAAAAACTGGTCCATGTTTCTCTCTCTCTGTCTTAGAAAAATGTTGTCAAGGTCAGAGTTTACAAATCCTTCTATACACTGTGAAAATATCTCAGGAAAGCCAATATGACTGCATGGCTCAACATACAGAACTATTGCCAGGAGTTCAAAAGTCAGGAGTTATTTCCCTCAGAGATCATAGTACTTTCCTTGAGAAAAAATGTGTTGTGTTTAGATTTTTTTGAGTAATCTGAGACTAGTATTCTTCTAGGTTTTCCTTATCTCTATAGAAACTGAGACACTTCCAGGGTATCCTGTTAGGGTATGAGATTTACAAAGTCAGGAACTATTAGACTAATAGTGATTTTTATGACTTGTAATGCAAAGGTTCTTCAGGAGAAGGTCTGCAGAATCAGGCCCTTAACAAGCTCTAAATTCACTAGTCTTCTCTTTTTCATCATCCACTGACAAGCAGTAAATTGCTGAAGTACCATGTTATCATTATTAATATATTTAAATTTAAACTTTTAATTAAGAAAAAAAATCTTCATCCTTCTAAAACAAAGTTGTTAGTATAGACTTTTTGAATGGTTTAGGCTGGAAGGGACTGGAAGATCATCTAGCTCCAATTCCGCTGCCTTGAGCAGGAACACCCTCAACTAGCCCAGGCTGCTCAAAGCCCCACCCAACCTGGCCTTGGACACTTCCAGAGATGGGGCATCCACAGCTTCCATGGGCAGCCTGTTCCTATACCTCACCACCCTCACAGTAAAGAATTTCTCCCTAATATCTAATCTAAATATTCTCCTCTTCAGGTTGATGACATTACTACTTACCCTGTTACTGCATGACCTTTTAAAAGGTACTTCAGCTTTCTTTTAGGCCATGTTTAGGTACTGGGAGATTCTCTAAGTTGTCCCAGGTACCTTCTCTTCTCTGGGCAGAGCACCCCAACGCTCTCAGCCTGTTTCCACAGCAGAGGTGCTCCAGCTCTCTGCTCATCTCCATGGCTCTCTGGACTTTCTCCAGTGGGTCTGTGTCCTTCTCATGCTGAGGACCACAGAGCTGGATGCAGGGGTGCAGGGGATCTCAGGAAGGCAGAGCAGACAGGTGGAATCACCTCCCCTGACCTGCCCAGCCTGGCTTTCTGGGCTTCAAGCACCCATTGCCAGCGTATATTGAGCTTCTCATAACCAACCATACCTTTAAGCCTCTCATGGGGAACACTAGCTGTTCATGACTGCAGTGTTCCTGTTGTCTGCAAGGTACAGTAGCAGATTTCAGAAGGAAGAGAGGAATTGTGCCACAGCTGGATGTAATGGAGATGTCAAGTTTAATAATTTGACTTTGCAGGCTGAGAATGTGGTAGATTTTGTGGGGGTTATTTATAGAATCCAGTCTCACTGACGCAGAGTTGGGACAGTTTTGGACTTATTTTCCTTGGCAAGCAAGTTTTCTTTTGCATAGGAAGACTGCTAAGACTGTGAGCCTCAGGAGAGACTAATTAAATTGAGGAGGAAATGTCAAAGAAAGGGGAATTAAACTCATAATGAATGTCTCCTTATTTGATTTGGTAATCGCTTTTTTCCCTTGCAGTCTGCCTTCTAGCAACGTCACCTTCTTTATGGTTTTATACACTGTCCCTTGAATAGTGTCAGATTTGGGAAGAAGCATAGGGAAAAGACAAATTAGCAACTCTCCACATTAAACATTGGCTGCTTTATGTTTTGTTTTCCATTTGAAATCTAAAAGACAAACAGCTGTTAGCAAGCTTTTCAGAGTAAGCCCGAGGAGACTTTTGTCAAAGCTTAAATCTTTAGTGGCCAACTTTCCTAATCATCTTTGAGTTAGTGAATGAAAATATAATTGTCAATAATGTACATTATGGCAGAGAATTATGCCATCAGAGCAAAAGGAGTGTCCTTTAGCAACCAGCTTAATGTTTCCTCATTTTTAAAGTAGAACCGAATATTGATATTATTTTAACAAAGAAGAGTTAGGAGGCCTAGTTACACTGTTAAGGAAGGAGGTTTCAGTTGTTTTTTTAGATGGAAAATAAAATGTGATGTTTGAAGCCTAGTAGGAAAGACATACTTCATTACTATCTGTTATGGGTGATTGAGGGTACAAAGCATTAAACTCAAATACCTTGGCTAAACAAGTTCGATACCAAAATCTAGATCTTTAGTCCTACAATGTCAATAGCAGTTCTACTTCATGTACCAAGGATTATCACCTGTTGAACTGAGTAGATGGCATTTAGTTATTTTTCACAACTGTGGTTGTGAATGGCAGCTCAAAAACTCAGAGGAGCATCACCTTGCCTTTGTGTTCTCTGTCAAACTTTTAATTTGGTTGTGATCCATCTCGGCTGGGTTGATGTTGGCTGGACTGAAATTCCATTCCATTCCAAAAAGTGAAGGGTCCACAGCACTAGTTTTTTGGTTTTTTGTTTTCTCCTGAGGACCTGCTTTATGCTACTCTAATCAAATACCAAATTAACACCTATCGGACACAAAATAAAGTATTGTATCTAAGTTTAAGGGTGGGGGGGAATCTCAATACATTGGGTGCTGCAGAGATTCTTAATGTGGTAAACTAGTAGTCGCAGGTTTTGTAATTAGTTAGTGACTGTTAATATGTTAATCTATAAGCAACAGATCAGATTGCTCAGGAAGGCAATGGCCTTTTCATCCTTGAAGATGCAGAAAACCTGACTGAAATACAGCTCTGAGCAACTTTGTGAAGGTGACTCAGCTTTGAGCAAGGACTGAATGAGGTGATCTCCAGAGGTGCCATCCCACTTCTGCAGTTCTCTGCTTGATACACAATCAAAGAAAACATTCTCAGAGTTTTTCCAAAATCAGAATAACTGTTTGAGACCAGAAAGTCCTGTGTGAAAAAGCTCAAATCCAAAGTTGGATGTTGTTCAGAACAGTGAATTATAGAAGCTGAAAACCATTCAGTAACTGTGCAGATTGCAGTGATTATAATTTAGCTATATTTTCCATATGCAAATGAGATGTTCAGAATTTAGACCTGTCTGAGACTGGCATTCCAAAATGCTCTCTACTATACTGAGCAGGACTATGCATTGAAGTTAGATTGTCTTAAAATATATATTAAAAAACAAACCTGTTCAAGGACATTCTCCTGATTGTCCAAAGATGTATAGATCCACATTTATTCAGGCCTGCATTGATGAGAAACCAGCCAGATCAAAAGGAGATACAAAATCAGTGATACATACATGTTTCTATTAAGTATGGAAATAAAAAAACCTAAAGGTATTGAATAAAATGTCAAGTCAGGTAGCTAGGAACAGATGAAGAGGGCTAAAGAGACCAAAGTTAATAGGCCAAAATATGCTGTACAAACTGCAAAATAAGAAAAAGAATACTAATGTAACTCAGAAAATTAACAGCTTATTAGAAGAATCTGTTCATTGTCCAATGCTCTTTCATACATTTATCAGCAACTTGAATAAAAACATAACACCTTCACTTGTAAAACTTGATTGTGACAGAAAATTGATCAGTCATTTTAATCCAACAGTAAGGAATATAACAGGCCTGGAGACAAAGAGCACAGGCTATACCTCTGCATTATGGAAGGACTTGTTTCTCAGAGGCTGTAGCTGAGAGAGTAGTTCAGAGGAAATGCTTTGTTAGAAAAGCTGAAGTGCCTGTCTTGACCTCTTTTATCTGAATTCACCCCTTTGGTTGCACTAGTGTGGGTGTTTGTCAGGTCTACTCTGTAAAGCAGATCAGGGAGAAGATCTAAGCTCAAAACCAAAATAGACTTTTTATCTTTATTTTTATAACCCAGTCATTGCCTCAGTTCATTTTGTAGCAAAGCCTACCAGTTGTCTTGGGGGAAAAAAAAAAACCAACCAGAAGAAATATGTAATTTTTGTAAAAAGCCCTCTACTTATGTTATACAGCCCAGTAAAGGAAAAGAAGGGAAGACTCCTCGAGTATTGAAAAGTCTTTGGTTAATAGTTTATCTCTGCAATTTTATATTTATTCCCTTCAATTTCTCTTTAAATAAAAATAATTATGTTCAGTGTTCAATGCCCCCATAATATCTCTTTCTGACTTTTTTTTCCCTGACCCTGGTAGGGAAACGTTCATATCAAAAGAAAACACAAGAAGATCACTTGTATCAGTGATACAAGTATAATAATGATAAGTATGTACATGATAGGAAAAAAGGGCTGGTATTGAATAAAAATTTCAGATAGCTGGGAACTGTTAAGAAGGTCTAGATAAATCAGTTTTGGTAGATGGGTATGTTCTTGATACCAGCCTCAATTGTAGATAGTTGCATCATCTGTAATTTTTTTCTTATCCCATTTATTTATGAACCACATTTCTTTCAGAATGTCAGGATCAACATCTTGTTTAATTATTATGTTTTGCCTGCTTAGACTCGGAAATTTAGAATAATGTGATCAGGAGTTTCTCTGTGTATATATACAATAACACAGAAATTATTTATAAGTAGAACAAAAACAAAGGCAGCAATTTGTGCGAGTCGAAAGTGCAACGGAGCCTCAGAATAGCAACATGATGCCGCAGCCCTTTTCTAGGAGTATGTGAAAGTGCTGTCAATTAGGTCTAACAAGGGTATATTTGTAACTAAAAGTAGGTAGGAAAGAAGAATAGAATTTACACAAGCTATACGTTGTCCATTTAAAAAAAAAAAAATCCTAACATCCTCCCTTCTCCCAACAGCTGTTAACCTGAATGGATTCACTGTTTTGTCTCGAGCTTCTGAAATACTTGATTTTTCAGTTGGGGGTTTTTTCTTCTTTTTATTGAGACACAGTGCAAAGATATATATGTTTTGTACTCTTTGGGAAAGGTTTCTATATGTTCACGGACGTTTAGTTCTGCTCTGGTGGAAGTCAACGAGCTGTCTCAGCAGTTTGTATTTCAGTCTCGCCTCAAAGTGGAACCAGGCTACAGCTTCCCCAACACTCTTGCTGCTTAAATTTTTTACACTTCAGCTTTTTGTGCTTATGTACAGCATGTTCTGCCTCTCAGTGAAATCTCTTTCCTTATAACAGAGAGAAAGTATCCCTGGCATACTTTAACTTAGAATAAGAAATTACAGCATTACAAGCAGCAGTAGGGTCTCAGGTTGCAGAATCTCCCTTGCCCTTTTTAGCAGTGCCCATTACGGCATGAATTCAGTGAGCAGGAGCAGATCAATTTACCATCAGAGATGCCTCTTTTTCTCTCCCATTCATTCACAATGAAGCTGCATCCAGCTTTTAGCCACTGCTTTAATGTGTCGTTGGGGTATAATACTTTCCGTGTTCTTTATGTAAGCTTCCAATCAATGTTCCAGGGTCAGAAGACAACTTCTTCCTGTTGTTGCTTCTCTGTCACTGTCACCTCAGTGACATGCATCCCAGAACACTCCCGTAAAAGAGCTGCAGTGTCCATGATAGCTGCCAGCTTGAAACAAAACAGATTGAAACCTCATTCCTGAGCCCTGTCCTTTTCCTCAGTTTATAAGGCTTGTTTATTGAAAAGGCATTCAAATTCAAGGAGCTCATGATAAGGAAAATACTTGTGCAAAAAAATTAATTTAACATATAAATATATAACTGTCAAAAAGAGAAGGTACCAAAATATTAATGCCTTATAGGCAGAGAGAAAGAAGCAGATTCTTTGCAAGCATGTTTCTGAAGTGGGGAGAGAGGAGGAATGGATAGCCATCAGAGTCTCTGAAGAGCAAAGGTGAGAATGCAGAATACTCTGTTGCTGGAGGTTAGAGGTGGTCCCTGAAGAGCTGAAGGGAGTAGCTGGCAATTTCTGTGCTGAGAGGGTTTGTATTTACAAACTTACATGTGAAAGTTCTTGCTGTGAGCTCATCACTGGCAGCTATTTTCATACCCATCTCACCTATCCTGATTGCAAGGCTATCAAATCGCACAGAGTCATGTTGGGATGAGATTTGCTGAGGACAGGAATACAGAGGTTTCTGAGCTAGCTTTTTCTCTACATCCCATGCTGGGTGCCCTGCTCCCTTGGCAGTCACACCCCCAAGTCAAAAGCAGTGGTGGGGTTGACTCAGTTTGATGGTTTTCATTCCTGGGCATTGGGGCTGAGCTTCTCCTGGGGCAGCGCTGGGAGCAGTTTGGGATTATTTCAGTTATTTGTGTTTTCCACCCCTCCTCTCCTGCCGCCTCCCCCTCCAGCCCTTGTCTCTCTGCGCTCCTTTGAGGCTGTGTAGCTTTTATCAGGTATCCTGACGAGGGTGTGTGAGGTTGGGTGCAGCATCACACAAACATGTGTTGCTTCCATATGTAAGCTTCTGTATTTGCATAGCATGGCTCAGCGTCCCTCGAATCCATGGGACTGAGCCAAGGCTGCTGTGGAGATCTTTGTCCCTGTGCATTGACTGAGGACTGTAAAAGAGCACCTTTAAAGAAAGAGAAACTTTAAGGAGAGCAGTTTGCATCACCATATGTCATTTTTACGGTTTTTAAGGACAATCTGACATTTTCTGTGAAACGATAAAGTTGCTCTTATTGCTTCTCTGTCCCTGAAACTGCACATAAAATTCATTTGTGTGTGGTCTCTTAATTCCCAACAAATACGATGTTTAAAAATTAAGTTCATGCCTCTTGTTTGTGCCATTTATACCCCTTTTTTTTTCTTGAAACTGTCTAGTTCTGTCAGATAAAGGAGCAAATGCCTTCCAGCTCAGCAAAGTGCATTTGCAACCTGCTGTCATTAAGCAGCTAAAGCTGAAATATCATGGGGACTTCGCTGTCCCAGTCCCTGTCACTATTCTCTTATTCTGCAGCTACAAAGAGTATGTTGTTACATAACTAACATAATTTTTAGTGTCACAGCAGGCAGCTAGTGAAATGGAAACTGAGAACTGGGTTATTTTAGTTAGGAAAGAAAATGAATATATGAGATTATTCAGATCCATTTTATTTACAAATAGAAAAGTTTTTTGAAGGGCTCTGACGGATAGTTGTTCAGCAGCAAAATTCTCACCAACTCCATTTAGCCAACAAGAAGCCCTACAGCTGAGATGCCTCTGTTTAAACTCTTTTGCTGCTGTGAGTTCATTTAGAGATTACAACATTTGTCTAAAAACTCTCTGGTAGAATGTTTGGCTGTTGCTTTCAAACCAGATGCTCAAAGTGGTTCTGGTATTTTCGCATGCCCGCGCCTAAATAGAAGTGGCCTGATTTGCAGAGGTGTGATCAATTCTAGGTCCTATTGAAATCAATGGAAACTGATGAGTGCTCAGTTCTTTTGAAAACCAGGCCATTTATATATAGGTGCCTAAATATGGCACCCAATTTTGAAAAACCTGGCTCTAAGACCATATACCATCTTCCTCCTTTTGATATCTGGGTCCCTGCTGTAAGAAAGGGTAAGAAGGGTAATGAAGAAACAATTGTAATGAAAAGAATCCAGGAATATTTCTGTGCACTTATTACCCGTAACTATAAAAATATTATTTTAGATCATTACAGGCTAGTGTCCACTGGAGTAGAATTTCCTCTTCTGTATTTACTCTGTTTTGTATTGAGAAGGCAAAGCAAAGCAAATGGCTACTCCTGTGCATGTGCAAATGCAATTACTGTCTAGGAATTAAATTTGTAACAAAATAAAATTCAGAGAGAAGATAAAGGCACAAAAGTGCCCCCCACCCCTGATATCTGTGATTCAGATACCACAGATTTATTTTTTCCTTCTCATTTCCAACAGAAAAAGGTATGCTGAAATGCATTCGTGGACAAATATTCACTCACAAACTCTCCTACTTTCTACAATATCATGAAAGCAACTTTCCGTAGAAAATATTTCCCTTTTCCACCCTTTTTATTCAGAATATATTGCAGTTTTACATTTTTTACTCAATATGCTGCAAAGCAGAAAAGAATTATGATCTGTTATCACAATAAAAGCTCTGGCAGATAATATGGTTAGAGGCTTTTGCAAAGCTCACAGCATCCTGAGGAACTCATTTTAGCTGTGCCATTAGTGTCCTCCCAAGGAAAACATTCAGAGCCTTCAGAACAGATTTTATTTGTGGTTACACAACTGTGTGAAAACTCATATAATTTATTCCAGAAACCAAATACAAGCTAAAGCATTAGAAATTATTATTTTTCATGTTGTGATCGTAAGATTAGAGGAGGAAAACATTTGGGGCCTATGTCAGGTTTGCAAGCCCCCAGATTCTTAATTTGTGAGTTTTTTTGAGCAATCGTGAGAGTTTGTCAGTTGCATTTTTCAGGTTTTAGATTGGTTAATGGTGGTATTTCTAACTTGTTTTCCTATAGCTTTGTTCCATGTTGACCCTCCTACATATAATAATATGTAATCTCTGAACCTCTTTTGGGATTAGGATTTCTCCTTATGGATCTGCTAGTGTCTAATATTATTTGAGCTTTGTGGCCTTATTCTTGCATGAGGAAGAGAGATGGGATGGAAAAGGTGATCTGTCTTCTCTTTCCAGCTAGCTTATTTCCTGAATATGGTAAAACCTGCCCTGATGTTCCCTTCTGTTGGATGCTTAGAAGTGGGGTGACAAAGGGGCACTGTGAGATTCAGAGAGAAAAAGCTTGGTTTTGTTGTTGTTCAAGAGATGAAGCTAAAGTGAATTTTGATTATTACAATATCACACAATTCTGGAGCTGATGTTTTGGGAAAAAATGTTAAAACTGGATGAAGTTTAGGGCAGGGATGGAGAACGATGCTTTTCTTTCTAATTTGTAGCAGAAGGCAAATTTTCAGACTGAATTGCAAATCTCTTCTGAGCAGAATCAGTACATTCACTTTAAATTTGAGATTACCTGTAGGTCAGGTTAATGTGAGCTTACTAGTAAAAGTAATGTTGGATCATTTAATCAATGTCTCTGAAGTGCACTCAGATTTGAAACAAAACAAAGCAGCCCTTTGAAGTAGGGTGTAGAACATAGCAATGAGGCTCACCTTAGTTTAAGCTGATGATTACTTTTGTAGTGATTGTGTCATGTTCAGCAATGGAAATACATTTTAACCATGGCATCCCTCCTTTGACTGATACAAATTTGTGAACTTCAGGGAAATAAAGGGAAATTCACTAGTTTAGAAGAAGTTGCAGACGTGGTTTATTGTACTTCAGTATACTTTGGAGCCTAGAAATAGTCAGACAGTATTTTAGGTATTTCTAATGGGTTACATGTTTTAATGGGTAAAATGCAGAATAATTTCTGGACAAAATAAAGCCAAGAGGGATAATTACAATGCAAATTGCAATTAATGAAACAGGTGATCAATTTCATGTAACCTCCCTGGACTGTATTCAAAGACCTCAGCATCTCCAAGGACTCTGGTGATCCCAATACCTGAGGGTGTTAATGGAAATCGGTGGGTTCTTACCCAATAAACTGAGTAAGTATGTTAACTCTTTGCTGGTTTGAGACACATTTCCCCCTCCTTCTTCCCAAACCTCATTGAGAGCTGCTCCTTTCCTTGTCCAGAGCAGCAAGTGGCCTTGTCATTTCTGTGACGAGAGGCATTGATCTCACACAGACCCACTGAGCAGATCTCCTCGGGTGGCAGGATGCTGCCTCATAAGCCTTTCTCTGGAGGGAGCATCCCGATGGACACTGCCTCTGGAATGGTAATAGTGGTCAGCCTGGGAAATGAGAGGGCATGGATTCAGAATAGTGACATAGGAGCTTCTGTACTTTTCATGTGGTCTCACTTTACTGCTGCAATACACCCCAGGATGTTAGTCATATAAAAGCAAAATTAAAATACTGGCATCCCAAATCATTCTTTGTGGGTTTAACTGTGAAAAAAGGGAAGTATCTGCACAGTTGAGAGACCCTGGTAGTTTAGATTAATCTTAGGACATGTAACCATTTTTAGATTTAGAGATTGTTAATGAGGATTTATTGTCATTTCACAAAATGCTTCCAGACCACATGGATACTTGGTTCCTTTGGCTTTCCTGCAGAAAATCTGTTCTCTGTGCTCAGCCTTCCTAAGCCTCTCTGTTGCTGCTGTTGTCGTCAGCAGTAATACTGGTCCCTGAACGCAATTAGTTTTCGTGTCACATTGACAGCTTTACATGTTTCTGGTATGTATTACCTGGAGAAGCATGTTTTCTGCACAGATATTGTTCTGTTAAGAATTACAAAGACACATAATGACAGAACCACATGCCCAAAAGGCTGTGTCCCTTTCCAGCTGTTTCTGTTACTCTGCAAGCCTTATATGTTTCCTGTCACCAAAACTTGCAGCACAATTACAGCCGTGGATATACTAAACCCATTTAATTCCATTTGAACAGTGCCTAATAGTGTTTTGAGTATCTGCATTTGTGTCAGTGATGTTTTTTAGAAGTTGCCAGATCTGGTAGCCCAAAAAAGTCAAGGTCGTTGCAGCTCCATGTACCCAGGCCCAGCCAGCAGTGAGGCTGAACATGTGCTGTCAGTAGGTTATAAATGCATACATTATATATATGTATGCATACATTATATATACGTAGGCATATACATACACAGCCACACTGATCAATCCACGCAGAAAACAGAGTACTCACACAAAAACAAGCAGCCCATTCCCGTGCACTGCAAAACATAGCTGTGTATAAATAAATATCGACATGGATCCCACCAGCAGCTGCGATCAGACACTCACACACGGGAGTTTTTGGGGAATTCCCGACAGTAGTGGGAGAATCATTACCTGTTTTCTCAGTTGGCCTCTTGGGGATCTGAAAGAATGAAACGTATTTTTTAGCTCATTTACTTAAGCTGGTGGTCACTAAAATGTGAGGAGGATGCTTCCTTTCTCTTGCTTTACCCTTACAGTTAACTTTTTCGCAAACACACAAATGTCAGCAAAATGTGCCTGCATGTGTCCTCATTGTCATGGTGTCCTCTGCAGCTTTACCAAGGAAGGTAATGAATGGGTGTCAAGAGGAATCTTCTTATCATCTGCTTTAATAACTGAAAAGGGGAAGCAGGAGGTTGTGTAACTAAACTGAAAAATTTCAAATAGCCACACAGAAAAAAACCCTTGGAGTACTCAATTAATAATAACATAAATATGTTCAAAATTGGATTTTAGTAAATCAGACTTGTAATGAATTATTGTGATATTATTCATGTGGTTGTCCCTAACAAACTGGACTCCATTAGTTAATATCTTAATGCCAAACATGAATAAATTACAGTCAAGTTTTAGTAAAAAATTATCTCTCCTGTACAGAAAGATGATAAAAATGTAATAATTTTGGTATCATAACATGAGCTGACTGTAAGTTCAGAATAATGAGACATCAAAAAAATTATCAATTGCAACTTTTGGATGGGATTTAGAGGAAGGTAGAACATAAAATATCAGAAAGTTATTGTTCAAATTAAAGTAATGGTGTATGTAATTTTGGATGCCAAATAAGGATTTTAGTATGTTAAGTATGTTCATTTTCCTGATGGTCTTAATTTCTGCACATTGGACTGCAAGTTCTCCTATCTTAGAAATAAACTTTACCCATCTTATGTGGCAGGAAATGTAAGAGTCTAAAAAGTACAGCAGATCTACAGGAATGTTTTATCGAATCCCCTCTCAAACTGGTCTGCTCTGCTGTGCCAGATGGGAGTTTGTTTAAAAGCCGTTAGCCATTAGTCTGTTTGATAGCATCACAGCTAGGAAAGGTAAGAAATAGGTCCAGCGCTAATTCTGTGCATCTCCCTGGCTGGGAAGCATTTCCTGTTGTCTGGCAGTTGTAGTACATTGTGTGGGAAGGCACAGGCACACGCAGCCTCACCGTGAGCCCTGCTGTGTCTGTGTGTCGGTGGAGCTGCGCCCCATGGCTGGAGCACACTCTGGGAGCATCAGTTCCCTAAATGCTGCCTGCAGGTCCCTGTGCTTCTCCCCCAGGTCCCTCTGCTTCTCTCCCTCCCGTGGTCTGAATGCTCTGAGAGAGCAGTGAGCAGCACCGCGGCTTGCATGGCTTGAATGGCAATAATTGGAGGAATTCTCTTGCTGTCGCCTGCTTCCTCGCAGGATAAGAGAAGTGCTATATTTGTCTCTGTGCTCCACTCTAAAGATGTTACTTGTCCTGTCAAAGAGCAAACCTTCTGGATCAGGAGTTTACTCTGAGTTGTGTATTGAAATGGGGTTCTGTGATAATTCAGATTATAATAGCATGCTGTTTCAGTGAAACAGACTGTTGACATCTTGTTTTCCATATTACCAAAGGGAAAGTGAGGGGTGAATGAAGTATGTGATGAGCAACTTAGTGAGGTTTATTTTAATTTTAATTTAGGTACCTTTTTTGTGTTCTGTGCAAAATGGTTTGTTCCCAAGTGCACACTAAAAGTCTGTTTGAAAGATTTATGCTGGGGTTACAGTTGAGAAATATTCTTTTCTTTCTAGCTCTGTGTCTTGCAGCTGGATTTTGAATTGCTTGGAGTCTACTAATCGGCTTTACTGGTAGACCTGCTGAGAAAGCATTGCAATTGTCCATGTGGAGTGCAAGAAAGAAATGTAGGGATTAGATTTCTGAATAATTTTTGGACACAGGCAGTATGAATTTGTAAGGAAAGCTTCATAAGTAATGACAGGCCAATTTAACTGTAGCAGTAATGAGCTAAGAACCAAAAGAAGTCAATTATTTTTCCTTTCACTTTTATTCTGAGATTTGTACTTGGTTAACTTTCTTAGAACTGGATAGGAGAAGGATTCAGTACCATTTTCCACCATCTGATCTCAAGGGTCGGTGTGTGAATTTAACTGATTTGTATTTTTTTCTGAAAATGTGCCAGAGGCTGCATAAATAGGCTCATCTCTGTATGTTCACGTAAGTGTGCATGAGGTTGCTCCATTAAAACCCTCAAATGACCTATGAGTCCAAGTTCACATGACAAAACTGCATTAGTTACTTTATTTGAGTACGGTTGACCCCAAAGCATTTGCCCAGGCTGTGAAAACGAAGCTGAGAATTGCAGTTCACTGCATGTTTCAGGTTTGTCAGGGGTTTCTCTGTGCAGGAGCACGGAGGTGAAATGCTGCTGTGCAGTCCTGTTTCCTCTCCAGCTGAGTCTGGGTGAGCTGGTCACCCAGAGAGCAGCTGGCTTCTGGTGCTGTGCAAAGAGGACTCCCTATATCCTGCCAAGAGCGCACAAAGCACTTGTTCTGCCTTGTGACTGGCCAGGGACAGCCTGGATCTCTATGTGAGATGTAGAAAAGCAATATTGGGCAGAAACCTAGCGCTAGAGCTGCTGTTTTGAGCAGAGAGCGCCAGAGCTGTTACGGCTTATTTCCTGATATAGCAAAATAGACATTTGGCCACATATCAAATGTCAAGTATCGTCGCTTGCTCTGTGTTGTGTCTCAGGAGGTTCTCAAGTGCCTCAGGAGGAGTGTAGGTCTAGTGCAATCTACATCTGAGGTGTGGGATGGACTCGGGCAGGACATGCTTACTAACTCTTCATGTGCTCTAGAGGAAGAATTAAGAAAACCTGTGTTTACCTCTGTCCTCTGATATTCCCTTTCCCAATCAGAAAGAAAGTAAAAGACATTGCTGAATGCCTCTACCTACAATCACCAAGCCGTTACAGTCTTTTATTAAGTGAATTATCTTGACTCCTCACGTATTTTACCCCATCCTACCTTGCTGAAATGGTTTACTATGCTCTTTTGCATTGCCTTCTTTTGTTCTCAGTTTGGTCTGAGTGTGATTCCCCTTGAGAGAGATAAAAGTTCGTATGAGTGTGCTCACCAAACTTGTAACAAAGCTTAGTGGTTTTTTTGCGGTTTTTATGCAGAAGAATAAATTCCAGTTTGAGTTTCTTATGTGATCAGTGCCATGTGATCTCAGAGTACAGATGCAGAAGCACTAAACACATAAATGTGTAAGATGTCTCAAACAAACATCAGAAGGGAAGGGGAAGTGGCTAAAAGCACTGCTTTAGAGCCCATTCCTTAGTTTGCATGACACCTGTGCAGCACAGAAAAAGGGGCAGACAGTGTATTAAGCCAATCTGCTGCAGAACATGAATTTAACTGGAACCCTTTTGTGAGTTTCTCTGAAGAATGAAAAATGTTACAGGTTGGGAATGTGATGGAGATAAACTGGCCTAGGTTGTCCTTGACTCGTAAAAATTTAACTTTGGATAAATGAAGGCAGTAATTCATAAGGGAAAAACCCCAATAACCTCTAACCACTTTTCAAAGTAAGAACAAGAAAGTCAATAATCAGTGTATCAAGGAGAGGTACTTGTTTGTTTTGTATTTTTAGGCCTTCTTGTAATGCAGAGAGGTCACCTCAAAGAACACTTAATTGTTGAACCTTATCTCACATTTCATAATTTCCCTTTATCACTTAGAGTAATTTTAATTGTCCGTAACTGTTCTCCTTCCATGCAGCATAAGAGTAGCCTCAGAGAACAGAGAAGAGAAGGGTTATTTCCAAATAGATGATTAGAGCATTGCACTAGAAAATCAAATTAGATTGCAATGAAATGCAGCTATAAAAATGCTATTACTTTGGTGAATTTTGTGCAAGAACCCTCATACAATGATGCATTAGGATTTGCAGGATCTACATGCAGGAGCACTAGCTTCAGAGAAAATAAATAATCTAATTGAGGAGGCCTCTGGTCTGCAAGATGATGTAAAGCAGACTCTTCAAATAAAATAGAGTGATTTTAAACCAGAATGAATCTACATTTAGACAGGTGAAAAGATAACTTTCCAGTGATGCCAACCGTACTCTACAACATTAAAATTATGGAAAGACTCCTGTTTGGTTGATTTGGGTTTTTTTTCTCCCCGATTGCGTCAAGGCAACTGGTAATATGCTTAAAATAAGATACTTGCTAAGTGCTTTCCTGGATTGGGACCATGGAACACACACAGCATTTTGCAGGATTGATCTCCCATATAGTCTATGAAAAATCCCATATTTCTAGGGACTATCATCTTACTATCATTTATTTTTTCTTTTGTCCTTTTTTATCATTATTGTGATTAATAGAACTTTGTGTTAACATTGCTGTATCCCCTATCACCCAAATGTTTACAAATATAATATGAAGATTCTGCAGCCCACATGTGCATTATATTAGTACTTTGAGAGCGAAATCCTTTCTCATGTGCTACTGTTTCTAGTTTCTGCAGATTTCTAAGGGAAATGCTGAAACATTTCTTTGGAAAAATCCATTTAAACACAGTGTTTCTGAAGAGTGCTTTCTAAATAATCCATACAATTTCACAGATTCTTCAAACCTCACAGACATTCTGGTAACATCTTTGAATTACTTGAGTGTGGAGATGAGTGGGTGGGGTTGATAGAGAGGAGGAAGCTGTGAAAAAAACCCTGCTATGTGGAACAGAGATTGTTTGTTAAATGGCTTGTCTGGCTTTCTTACCGTTTGCACTGAATAGACTCTACCACTTCTGCAATTATGTGGGGTTCTTTAGGCTGTATCCAGTATGACAGAATTATTACTATGACACTATGATCCAATAATCTCAAAAATCAGGTAGACTTAAAGTTGATCAAAAATCAATTCAAAATAATGAAACCAGCCCTTCTTGCTGCTGTGGCTTTTGTGAAAACAATATCAGGATATTTCATAGGGGTGGAGGCAGATTGGATCACGAGCAGTGCTGCTCTCTTTGGTGTCTGACAAAAGAGACATGGTGGAGAGACAAATAACTGTCTGCTTTCCAGTGATGTCAACCTTCCTACACAAAGTTAAAATGATGGACAGAGCTCTGCTTGGTTGGTTGGTTTTTTCCCCACTGAATCAAGGCACTTGCTCCTGCCCTTAAAATAAAGTACTTGCTAAGTGCTTTGCTGGGTTAGGCAGAAAATGCTTATGCTGCATCACTTGCAAATGTGTATTTTTTATTGAACAAATTAATGTATAAAGTTCTGGTTTGGTCAGATTCTGGGGTACTGTTGTATGGTCCATACCACGTACACAGAGTGTGGTGAGACATTTCTGTTGCTGAGCCTGATTAAAATGTTTTCATGGTTGTTTGGTCATTCTGAGTTTGCCATGTAAACAATAGCAAGGTTTAGTTCTCTGCCACTATTTTTTATATTTGCTGTAGTATTTTCTGTATAAAATCTACATGATAAATGTAGCAACTCTTATCTGTAATCAGCATGGTGCATTAAAGGCTTGTTTTGGTAGCAGTGCACTTTCTATCAATGAACTGTGTCTGAAAGTAGTCTGTGGTAGACTAATCCACTTTTCCATCAATAATATTTCCAAAATAACAGCAATATATCCCTCATTGACACAAACTGTCAAGCAAGGGGGAAAACAAAACAGAGAAAAACAAAGAAATGCAAGAAATAAAAGCTAAAGTGAGTAAATACATGCTGTGGCTGACATGGCATTCGGCTTCATGCTGCTGCTGAGGAATCCTCTCCCCAGCCCAGCTCTTGCTGAACTGGAGGAAATCAAATGCAAACTCAAGCATGTGAAATGGAGTTTCACACATCTGAGACAGCCAATTAATGTGATTTTTAGTTTTCCACTATTTTGGTCATGTGGGAGTTCTGGGTCAGGAGAAGGGATTTTTTTCCTTATTATTTATTTCTTTCTAATATAAGGATTCCTTTTTTTTTTTTCTGTGAGAGTTGTTTACTTTATTGCTACTGGCTGATCCAGAGAAAAAAAAATAATCTCATGATGTTTTTGGAATTAGCATATGCCCTACTGTCAGGCCTGCAAAACAAAATTTCATATACCTCCTTTACTGCATATTTTTATTCCTAGGAATGCATCTATGAAGAATAAATCTAATCCAAAATATTTGAGCTGTCAAACATTCAAATTCATAAGCTTATGAATACCCCTAGGTGGCACTACATGCTTTTTCTGTTAAAAAATAATCAAATACTTTATATGTAAATAAAAGCAAAATCATAATAGCTTAATACACATGATGAATACATTCCGTATTTTCTCCAATAAAGGTGGCTAATAAGCTTTTTTTTTAAGAACTGTCATGGTCTAACCCCAGATGGCAACTAGGTACCAGAGAGCCGCTCTCTCGCTTCCGCTTCCCCCTGCTCTCATCAGTGGGATGCAGAGCAGATAAAGGAAAGAAAAGAAAATAGAACCCATGTGTTGACATAAGAACAGCTTAATAACTGAGACAGAGTAAAGGATTATAATAATAATAACAACAACAACAATAATAGGAGCAACAGCAATAATAATTATAATCCTGATAATTGTAATGCTAATACTACTACTAATAATTGTAATAAAAAGGAGAGGGTGAGAGGGGGATAAAACCCAAGACTAGTGATGCACAAAAAATTGCTCACCACCCACAGAGCGATGCCAAACCCTGTCCCTGAACCCTGATCATCTTCCTTTCAGGTAATTCCCCCAGTTCATACCCTGGCCTTGTTGGCCTGTCTATGGAATATCCCTTTGGCCAGCTCGGGTCAGCTCTCCTGGCCATGCTCCCCCAGCCTCCTGTGCGCCTGATCACTGCAGAGCACAGGACACTGAAATGTCCTGGATTTAGGGTGAGCACCGCTGAGCAACATCCAAACCATCACTGTGCCACCAACATGATTCTCCTACTGAATCCAAAAGACAGCACTGTGCCAGCTAGTAAGAAAAAATCGTTCCATCCCAGGTGAAACCAGTACAATAACTCATGGATTAAAACTTTTCTTGTCTGAGGATTGCATGATATTCTGTTAAAGTTTTTTTTTTTAGAATTCTGTAAAAAGATACATGCAAGGACTTGACTACAGAATTTTCTTTAAAAAGGTATAAAAATTCAACTAAAATACATTTGTATTTTTATTTAGATTTTAACATGTTTTAATGCTTCCCTGGTAAAGCCATGCCAACAGGAGGGCACAAACAGGAGTGGACTGGGTCTAAGTGGTTGACCTGTTTCATAAGAATAAAGCCTGTCACACATAGAATGTGTGAATTAATCCATTCTGGTGACCAGCAGGTGTTGTGGTATGTTAACCATTATGTTCTTCTTTTTCATCTGTTGGCCACAAAATCTGGACAAGACTGTCCCATGGGTTTGTGTGAAGACGAAAGCCTCCCCACAAGGCTGGGTCAGCTTTCCGTGTGGTGCAAGCACAGGGGACTGCGGGACTGGGGCAGGGCTGCATGAGTGCTCAGCTGGCTCATCACACTCACTGATAGGGTGATTGGCTGTATAGGGTTTGGTTGGCAACAGAGGCTGTCAAAGGAGCAGAGGAGCTACAGCAGTTGCTTCCTACCCTCTTCATTCCCCAAACCAGGAAGAAATGCCCTGGCGTGTTGGTTCAGCCCTCTGTTGGATCTCTTACTATGGGGAACAAATGCCCTTGGAGAGTGGAGACCAAAGCCCCATCTACTGCAGTAAAATAACCTAGAAAATCCTCTGAAAGGGTATTTAGGTGCTGAGACTTAGATATGAGTCTTCCTAGGTGTCTTTTAAATTTCCATCATCCAGATCTCCTTCTCAAGAGACACTGGGAGGTTTTTTCTGCAAAGGGTACCCATTTGGCTCATTTATTGAGAAAGGCAGAGGCTCTGAGTTGGTCTGCATGTGTGATATGAGAGGAGTTTTCTCTAGTTCTTGTCTTTCCTTTTTATGGAGCGGTGTCCTCTGTAGGAATCACCATTATTGCTGGGCTCCAATTGGTAAATTATCTGTACAAATATAGGTCTGTATCTATTTATGTGTAGACTTCAGTGTGATCCCAAATATCAGCTGTGTTAATCAGCTTCCAAAGCATGACAGCTGACCTGCTAGCAATACCAAGAAGGAATATCTGAAACTTTTCTTAGCAGTCAGCACTTGTGGCAACATCTGTGCTCTTGCTGAAGGAGCACTGGGGATGATGGCTTCAGTCCTGTTGGCTTTGATTCTGTGACATCTGATGTAGAACTGAAGTAACCAAAGCTCAAATGCACAAAAGAACCTTTAACTGTGGCCTAAATTGGTTAATATTTGTCATAAGGCAAACACACAATGATGTGTTTTAAATTTAAGAAAAGACAGGTGTAAAGTAATAATAGGAATAGCAAAGAAGCTATACAGATTGTGCATGTTTTCTCTCTAGGGTTTCAGTGCTTGATGACTTGGGCTAGAGCTTAAATTTATGTATACAAATTTAACAGAGAGTGATGACTCTTTCCTGTCAGCTTCCTGCTAAATACGTTCAAGTCCACAAGACATGTAAAGCAGTATCGGAATGTTTTCTCACAGGTCATCAGAGAAAGATACAAGAGTAGTAAATGCCAACATGATATTCTTCAGTTGGTTAGGTAAGATCTGGTCTCCATGGGAGTCCTGTGTAAACGTCGAAATATGCAAAATCTACAAATTTGTCTCCAGCTTTCATTTCCAAAACGACGACGCACGTCGGGGTCACCAAATATGGTTTTCAAATCCCCCTGGCGCAGAAGCTTGCTGAGAGAAACCAAGCAGACCAAGTATGGCGGAGAAGGGCAGTTTATTTACAGAAAAGGGTTTTTATACTCTAACATACTCCAACAACTACTGGTCAGTGAAAAGTCCACCTCCTAAACCCATTGGTCACAACTAAATGACACCCGATGCCAAACACAGAGATTAGAAAAGTAAAAGAATGCAACTTATCTATGTTCTCCGTGAGAAAGAACAGAAAGATTCTAGAATAGTGCAACCACAACCACGTGCATCAGCAACGCCAATTTTACTGCTACAGGTAGAGAAAAATGCAAGAATGTTTAATACAGACTGATATAATGTTGCTGTTTGTTGATAACAAAGGGTCATGCTGGTTCTCAGTACCAAGAGTACAGACATGCAAATAAAACTTGAACTTCCGTACATTTTTACGTGGAGATATATAAGGGAGCATTAATGGATCCTTTTGCTATTTCAGGCATAAAATCAAAGTGTATAGTATCTAATGAGCCAGGGATTAATACTTGAAATGAACTAAAATCCATATGAACAACATCTCTTCTGTTTCGGCTGTCTTTGCCAAACAGCTGTCTCTCCCTCTTGAATACAAGCCTCCCCAAGCCTTTCTCCTCTTATGGTTGGGACAGACTCCCATTTAATTTAATTTAGCCACAAGAGGACAGGGAAAATCAAGTGAAATGCTGTATCCACTGAAGACAATAATAAACTCCTACTGACTTTTGGGAAAAAGGATTCCCCTGGGATACATGTATGTATATACCGCCCTGAGAAGAACTCTGTTACATTCTTAAGAAAAGATCTTTTTGAAATTGAAGAAGAGATGGAGCAGGAAATTGTGTGTTCAGTGTGTCATTGTCTGGAGGTGTCTTTACACATAGAAATGATGTATTTGGTAGTGAAACACTGTTGAGGGGTTGAGGGGTAGCTAAGGTAGATGATATCCTTTATATGTTAGTGCATTATATCCATTGTCAGAAAACAAATTGTACACTGTTTTCCCATTTTAAAGTTGTACTTTAATGAAGAGAAAAGAAGTAACAGAACACTAATGGAATAACATTCTGCTTGTAGCTGAGAGGGAAATACTAAGAGAGCAGATAATTGTTTTAGAATAGTGCTCCTTCAGAAAGGAGGAATCAATAATCACTGATGTGGAAAAGGAAGACCAATTGAAAGGAAAAATAAAAAGTTGGAAAGGAAGATGTTGGAGAGACCTGACTGTGATTTAGAAAGGATTTAGTCTGCGGTTATGTAATCTTTTCCATCTTTTGAACATAATGATATACTTCACTGGTTGTTTTGTTTTGACTTTCAGAGATAATGTTCACTTTATTGTTACTGTGATGCAATGAACTCCTTTGTTCTTGGGGAGAAAAAAATAAAAACAAAATGTAATTAAATATTTAGGGTTTTTAACATGAATAATATTTATCATTGTTTCTCCTCATGTAAAGAAACTGTCTACTCCCACTCCCGTAATCTCAGGGATGTACATTGGATGAGCACTGTTTGTTGGAAATTATATATGAGAAACACATGACCTCCATGCGCTGGGTGCATATGAAAGAGGGTAACAACCCCAGAGGAGTCCAATGTCTTCTATCACTTTGTCCAGGTAGCCAGCAGGGAGCCAGGGATGAACCACAGCATCCACCTCTGCTGCTTCTCCACAATGAGCTGCTCTGCAGCTCGTGTTGTAAAGAAGCACAAGTGAGCAGAGTAAGTGCAGGTCTTGTGCAGAACACAGTCTGAATATTTAACATGAGGCATGTTAAAAAAGTAAGACAACTTCTTTATTTATTTTTAATGTGTTTATTTCAGAAATAGAAGTCAGATGGTAGCCAGTCAAACCACAAAGGATTTCCCAGAATGATCGTGACTGCGGGTTGGGATTTTTTAAAAAATTTTATTTAGCAGTGAAAACTATGGCATTTTAATGCCTAGAAAACATGTGGGTGACCCAGGAATGATTTTTTTTTTCCCCTGGGCATCAGATGAGAAAAAACTGTATTTGGCATGTTGATTTATACAAAAATGGCCATTGTTTATTGCTGCTTGTGGGGCTGGGAATATTAGAACAAGTTCTATGCAGATGGACTCACCAAGCAACAGGGTCATTTGGGCAGGTGATAAATTGTCCAGAGTAATTTCAAAATTGTGCTTGAGGGAATACTGCCTGGTAGAGAATTGAGTAAGTGCTACTCCACATTCAGCAGTCTTTCAGAAAACTCCCTGCAGCCTGTTTTCATTGCTTATAGAGGATCTCTACAGGGCAAGAGCTGTGTAGACAGATAGTTTTCATAGCTCTGTAATACCATGACTTCTGCTCTTTTTCCTTCCTAGAGTGATGCTACACACATGCATGCCCCACAGGCACACAACAGTTATGCAGCTGGAAAAGTATTTGGAGATAAAACATTATCTGTCTTGTGGGATTGGGTTGCTTGGAAACTCCTCGTATTTTATTTTCACCACCTCATTAGAAATAAGAGGGGCTGATAAATAAGGGGGTCTGCTACCATCCCCGCAAAATACTTCATGACACCCTGAATCTCTTTATGAAGGGCGCAGCTTGATCGTGGCATGTGGGCAAACCTAGTCAACTGGAAAAAAAGAGAAAAACCAAATGTCCTGGCTCTGTTACAGCATAAAACAATGTCAGAAGAGGGCAGCCCTGCTGGCAGCACGCCGGTTCTCCTCCTGGCACTCTCCACTTCTGTTGCCTGGGGATGTTGCCTGCTTCAGTGCTGCTTTTTCCATCCTTGTCAACCACATGTGCTGAGGTGCCGTCACCCATTGCTCTGATGGCACCGCCTGAACCATACACAGTCTGAGCCATTTCCATGCATCAGGAGTTGGTTTTTACATGTGTTGGTTCTCCTCCCTCCTGCCACCTCTGTGTTCTCTGTCATTCTCTTCCCGGGCTATTAGCTGTACCATGGCCTTTGGGAACACTTGAAGCACCCAGTGCTTAGCTGGTGCTGCCAAACACAATGATAAAAATACCTCTCTATCCCACTGCCACTCTGCAATTGCGTAAATGCTGTTCTTGCTATTCAGTCTCCGTCACAGCTTGGTCACAGAGATGTAATCTGCAGGACTGGGAGCCCACAGGATAAATGGCTCCAGGATTTAGCCTTCTGGAAACAAAGGGTTTCTGTAATTTAGGATTAAGTTAGTAAAAGGAAGATGATTGAAATATCATTGAAAACTTGCAAACCCATCCATTTTTATTGTAGGCCTTAAAATAATGCTTTTCTTTCTCTGTCCCAGTTCCTGGAGTTGAGTGATTTTGCAAATATCTCAGACTTATTAGTATTTTCTTTTTTTTTTTAATAGCTATTTTTAGCCATTAGTTTCTGAGGGAAGTTTGATAGGCATGCAGATAAGAACAACCCAAAGGATATTTTTAAATTAATCACAGGTTTTACAGGGTCACTTAAATCACAATAATATTGGCTCAGATTTGGCAATATTGCTACGATGTGGTAGTTGAAAAACTGACCTTTTCATGGCAGCCATTGGGTGCAGTCATTCTAAAAATTCTATTTTTTCTGAGCTGGAGAATCTTCTATAGATATTTTTTGATACAATATTCATGTTATCCATTGGAGTGTATAAAAGAGAAAAGAAGATAAGGCAGAGGGACAGGGTATAGAAAAAGTAGAATGTGGAATAGGTGAACTGAAGTTGTACTGCAGGGATGCTCTGGGGAACAAGAATAGGAGAAAGCGCAGAAATCAGGGGATGTTCTCATCTGCTTACATTCTTTTCCTCCAGATGTTTGGTAACATAAGACTCTGCCTTTAAAAATACAAAGTGAGCCAAATCTCAGCACTGATTTGGAATTGCTTATAATTGACAAAGTAAGGAAACTTTTTCTTTAAAGTAATTATGTGATACTTCTTTAGCAATCTTTCTTTTCTTTTAAGTATAAGCAACAGAGAGAAACCAGAAGAGGAAAACAAACATCAGGAGACTAGAGCTGTAAAATATAAGGACTAGAAAGAAACAGACTGATGGAGAAGGAAAGAAGTTGATTGCAGCCTCTGTTGTAGAGGAATGCACTGAAACAGCAGTGAGAAAGTCCTTGTAACAGCAATTTAAAGGGAACCAAAGAGAAAACTATCAAATATCCCAAAGGAAATGTTGTGAAGTTTTCCTTTTGTTTAAGAAAGAATTAATTGCTTTAATTGTTGGTATGCATGTAACAGGTTGGGACTGGAGGTGGGAGTCAGAGAATTAAAGGCTGCATGAAGTGCTCTTGAGTGCAGACAAAATTCTGTCATTTTTGCTTTTGTAAATAATAGCCTGTAAGAAAGCAGCCTAAATTACTGCTTCAGCCATGTGGTCTGGGCAGGGTGTTTCCCCCAGAAAAGCTCACTGTGGGTTGCTAAGCCTGTAAGGTTTGAAGAGCACAGGGTGGAGCATCTAGTTCTGTGGAGCAACATGAAGCTGATTTTTCTGATATCCATACGGGTCCACTGGGAAAGGCTGCAGGCAATCCCACAGATAATCTCGGGCCGTAGATCAGTGCAAGATCTCAAGGAATGAGTGCCGTGTAGGGTATTCCTGCTACCAAGTGCAGTCTGGACTTAAATACTGCTCTGAAGGGGATCTGGTAATAAATAACATTGAGTTAGCAGAACTGCTGATTCATTAAATCAAAATACTTGAGAGGGCAGAGGTTTCCTGGGAGAAACAAAGGTGTATATTTTCTACTACAGCATGAATGGCCAACTGAAAGCATACACTGAAGTAGCAGTAATTGTGCAAAAGATGTTTATTTGTGTCATGTTCAACAGCAGATCACTCAAGACTCAGCAGTCACATAAGATCTGACTGGAATGATGAAATGTTCAGATCAAATCTCTGAAGAGAGACCCCAGGTGATCACCTCGGGTGACACCAGTCTAGCAAGAGCTTTGGTAGAGAAACAGCTTTTGGAAAGTGCAGTCTAGTGCACCAGTCCTGTTCCATTATTCCTGTTAGTCATTGTGTTTAGTATGGTTAACTAGTTAAAAAAAGTTACTAAATATAAATTTTTCTTTGAGACACTGTATAATAGTAAACACAGTGAGAGGTACTTACACATTAGAGTTCTGTGCACTAGCAGTTTTCTTTTTGAAAATACCTTAGCACAGTAAAATAACAATGTTAAAATTATTAATTATGTAATATTAATACATATTATTTTAAAAAAGGGAAGTCTAGACACAATGGCCCCTTATCAAACCTTCGTTGATTAAACTAATAGCATTAAATAAAATCTAAGTTGATTTTCTATTGAATGCTGAAAAATTTTAGCCATCAGACAAAAATGTCAATTTAAATAGTTTGAAAATAGATAAAAATCAAAGACCCCAAATAAGACCCTGAAAGAACACTTGTTTCTTCTTACTATGTTTCCTCTTTTCTAATAATATCTGTATGTCTACTTTGTCTTTTGGGGTTTTGTTCAGTCTCTAACTTTTTCATAATCTCACAGGCTATCTGTAGAGAATTGTTGAGTATTCAGGACTGTGAGCAAATTATGTTTTTGTGCATGCAAGCATGCCCTCACTTTTTCTAATAATGATAGCCATGTATTTAAAAGTTGTTGAACACAGAAAAATAGAATAATTCAGCATATGAATAATTCAGTTCAAGGTAGTTTTACATACGAAACCAAATAAACATAGTATTTTTGAAGAGAGACTATTGTATGCAAATTTTCAGAGCAATTTCTTTAAAATGTTGATTTTTTTAAAATTTTTTTTTCTTTTTTGGCTCTATGTTGCTTTTTAGCAGGCAGCTGAATTCTTAAATTCTGCTGGTAATTTTTGAGGCAAATTATTAAGATTATGATTCTGCTGTGTTCTTTATACAGGCTTCTTTTTTTTTTTTTTTTTTTTTTTTAATTTAACTTTTTAAAACTCTAAAAGATATCCTCTGTGTGATTCTGAGTGGCAGTAAGATTTTAACTGTAGACTTCATTTGCACTTCCCACAAAAAAGGTTTTCTATAATTTTGTTCAATTGGCCATATAATTTTTAAAACATTTGTCAATATTGTGAAGCATTGACTTAGACTGCAAATCATTGATTTCTAACTGGAAGAATAATTTACTCACATATATGCTTTTTACATGTTATTTCTTAGATTTTTATGTCTCCATGTTATTAAGATATATGAGTGACTTAATTGTATCTGCTATTACAAGATTTTCATAGGAACAAATAGGTTTCATGTGTTTAAGGCTTTAAGCATTTAAATGATTAACAGTTCCAAATTTCACACAATATCGTGCACTAATCAGCTACCTTGAATTGTATTGATATGTTGGGGTTTCTTTTTGTAACTACTGACCTGTGAACTCTTCAATTAAATTACTATAAAAAGCAAAATTCAGATTCCAATAAGGTATGGAACTTTACATATTTTATTCGCATTTTATATCTAATCTTAACCCAAATCTATAAACATTAAAACAATTGTGCCCCATAAAACAACATTTCTTGGGCTTTTTAAAAAGAAGGTATTTCATGCTATTAAAAGAATGCATTTAGAACCAGTTTCATCTCGAAACTTTTATTCCACAGGAAATTTAACATAATTACTTTAACTTTCAATTCCTTGCCCATTATTTCCATGTTTGGAAGATTAACCTCAACAGCTTCAGAAAGACATCAACTCAAATTCCCCAGAAGAAATATTCTTCATTATTTCTATTGTTTTCAATGAGATCATTACACTCACATATTATAATCAGGACAATTGATTTGAAGCTCAGCTATGAGGCAGTGTGACTTGGGGAGAAGGCATCGTGTAAAAAGAGCTGTGGTTAATGAAGCATCCACTTAAATCTCAAAATGATGCTTTTAGGGGGAAGGAGAAAACAGAAGAGAAAACTAACTTTTCCTTTTCTACACACACTTTCCTTTGCTTCCTAAACCTGCTTCTGGCTGAGACAAGTGAAGCTACTTGAAATATTTGCACCCTGTTATGACACACGGATCCAGTGAAAAAACTGTTTTACAACAACAGTGGTTTCAGATACAATTTTTATAAATGTGAAAACTTTCAAGTTTCTGTGTACATCCAATCCTCTGGTACTTCATCTACTATCAAAAATAGATCTGTTTTCATTTTGTATTTGCATAATTGGGAAGTTTAAAATACTACTACCTTTAAAAACTTAAAAGAAGGTCAGGAAAATACTGAGCTTGAAAGAAATTGTTTACGTGTCCCATTTGTACAATGATGATTGTAAAAATATGTTGAATATGCCATTGCTTTCTATGTATTTATAATGCACAGAAAGCATTTTAGCTATTTTTTGTTTATTCATTTTGATTGAATTATGCCATTTGATCCAGGAGGCTGGGGACTGGATCATGTGCCACCCATTTCAATGGAAGATACAGTCAGGGTTCCTCTCTTTTAAATCTCTGTCTCTGAGGAAAAGACCTGGTGTGCTGAAGGCAGAGTATAAGTGCCTCCAAAGTTTTGCCTTAAAACTGGAAATAAAAATGGGTTCAGGGCTTGAGAGACTTGAATGGTCAAAAATGTTGTAGAATATTTTTATCAGACATGCAGTTTTGTGAAGACTTTGGTACTTCCTCCATTGTCTTGGATTTAGATATATTTTATGCTAAATTACTTTATAAATGTAAGTCTGGTATTTATTTCTTATTTCAAATTCACTAAGGATGAAAATGGCTTGTGTAAATGTGTTAAAACTGGGAAACATAGGCTTCAGAATCTGATATTCATTTCCAAAAATACAGTCAGGTATCTGAATTTATGCCCTTGTATTGAAAAGTAGTAGGCAGTGATACTTTTTAGGATTCACATTGCTTGTTCAGCTGTCTTTTTAGCACTGTGGGAATCTCTGCCTTGGCCTTCTGTGGGCAGATGAGTGATGGGGAATAACTTACTTCTCTTCTCTTGTTGCTGCCAAAGTACATATTCACATTAGTAAAAGAAACAGTTCCTCTTGCTCAACTAGTAAGAAAAATCTTACATAATATTTTGGGCCACTTAGAGACTGGCTGTGTCTCCAAGATGCCTTCTTTTTAAGATATAAATAATTATGAAAGATAAAATGTCCCTTTTAGCTCACCTCCCTACTCAGAGGTCTCCAGCTTGAGTTCAGTGATGCTGTCAGTGGAGATATTTGACCCATCAGGAAGCTTGAACTGAAGTTCAGGTGACGCTGATGCCTGAAATAACGCTGAAATGGGAATGGACCTATATTTCAAGCTGCCAAAATTCTCAGTCTCTGTGTTCATGTACAGTTCCAAGCATTATTTGCCAGATGGTCACACTCAGTTTGGTACTATGACTTACGGAGAAGAGTTTCAGCTGAACTTTGTCACAGAGGCAGGTTGTTAGTATTGCCTGTTTGTGTCTTTCTGGCAGCTGTGAACTGTTTTTGTTTGTTTTTACTTCGTTTCAGTTAAGATAAAAGCTTAGTCTGCTAAGGTGCTTTGGGTCATCAATGTAAGTGATGAATGAGACCTCCACCTCTGTTATAAAAAGTGAGAATTAGCACTAGTTATTTTATTTCAGAATCCTGAATCCTTTGTCATTTGCTTGCTTTTTCATTGTAGAGATAAAGTGGCTGCTCCTCTCTATTTAGATGTCAAGACAGGTCCCACAAATTTATCACAAGAGGATAACAAAACCACACATTCTGGCAGTGAAGTCATGCCCTCTGTGTGAGAGCTAGTATTTAGTATGGCATTGGCCAATTTACAGTAGAAAATAAATATTGCAGAATTTATATATGGTAAATAAATATTGCTTCCTGTTTATATGTGACCTTTTCGAGTCTTGCCTAAATATTCCTTCAGCAACATAGTTATATTAATGCTTTCAGATTTAACCTGTCAAATTCCTATTTTGTTGTGCTGTTCTTTTTGATGAGCAGATGCTGGCTTCTCTTCGTACATTTCCTTGAATTGGAATAAATGGGGCTTCTGTTATAAAACCTAATGTCAGATTGACTCCATCTAGAAAGTAACAAATTTTAAAGGTCACGTAAAATAGGCCATTCACAGCTTTTTTTTTCTGAATATGTTTGATTAAAAATAGTTTGCTCTGTTTATTAAATCACTGGTGTTTTCCCTTCAGGGCCAACTAAAGCACAAGCAGATCTTTGCATTTGTCATCAGCTTAAGGTCACAAATACAATTGGATTAGATAATCCTACATACCTTTCCCCACTATAGAATTATCAAAGATGAATTATTTATCATAAAATTAAGCACACATATCAGGAGTCAGTTGAGTGAAAAATGTTACCCTGAGGGCACAGCCACGCATTTCAATCAATGCACGTTTACATCTACTAGTGCAGATGCATTTCCAGGGTAGAGTGCAGTAACCTGCAACTCTCAAAAAGACTGGCTTTAGTAGCAGCTCAGTCAGACCCGTGTCATCCCAAGTGATATCTGTGAAGAATATCTTTTGAAGTCCATTCGTTGAATATGAAATGGATAAACAAAAAAGTCATGATTGCCTTTAGTTGCTCCAAGAAGATTGAGAGATGGATGCTCAAAAAAATGCATTGTGCTCTCCTTTTTATGTTATTTTATTTCCAGGGGATCTTTGTTGCAACTACTATCTTAAAAGTAAACATTCAGCTCAGGAAGGAAAATTCAGATCCTGTGGTTTATAATCTCTGTTTAGATGGTTCTCTGAGGGATAAATCTAATAATTTTGGGCTGACCTAGAGACTGAATCAAAAAAAACCCTTGTCCCTTTTATAACTGTTATTTTGCCCTGCAGTCTAGCCTGTAGTTTCACTATTGCTCTAAGTACAGCTTTCAGCATGCTTTCCAGAGCGGCACTTGTGCAGCTCTCCCTGTTTCCCCACTGTGGATATTTAGCATTCCAGACTCCTCACTCAGCTCACTGCGAGTGCCATTTCATATTGCCCAAGGCATGGCGCAGATCATAGTTTGAAGACTAAACCCAAGATAGCTTTGTGATGCTAAGCACCTTTAGTACTTCTGAGAGGTGGAAGAAGTGTCTGCATGAACTCAATGACATGAGATTTGAATAAATTTTCTAGGAAATCCTACTTATTTTATTATTTAACCAGAATTCAATTCTGATAATTTATATAAATTACTTTTTATAAATTAATTTTTATGTAAGTGGAACCTAAAAATCAAAGGCAGTGGAATCACCATCCCTGGAAGTGTTCAAGAAACAACTGGATGTGGCACTTAGTGCCATGGACCAAGGCACTGTGGCAAGGTGGTGTTCGGTCAAAGGTTAGATTTGCTGATTTTGGAGATCCTCTCCATATTTTCTGTGGTTCTATGACTGTATAACTCTGAACTGAACTAAAAATCACAGCTGAACAAATATTACATCCCAATTTTCAGAAGGCTGAAGAGGTAACCTGTGCATTCCACGATAGCAGTTCAACAGATTTTGTGCTCACTTAGTTAAACTGTATGTGTGCTATTAATTTAACATGACAGCCCTCAAATACAATTAAGCATGTGAGCTGGTAAGTCTGGAACAGTTTTTCAGTCTTAGGCTCAGAAATCAAGGGCAGGACCAATTTGATGTATACACTCCATTATAAATGTGAGGAAGGGATACTCTCCTTCCTGCTTCTTATGTGGGAAGAAAAAGGGTCATTAATAAAGTGTGAATGAAAACTGAGATAAAACATGTGAAGTCTGACTTTTTCAGCAATTTCTTATTCTCTGTGAGCAATACCGTGCCAAAGAATTAGAATCTGTGGTTCCATTTCAGTTATTCATGCAAAAATATAAGGTTTCCATGCTGTTGATAAAAGCTTGTAAAATTAATATAGGAAGAAATTATGTGTTCTTAGAAGGAAGTTTACAGGCTAAATTTTTATGGAACATTTTATAACTATGTGGGGAACTCTGAAAAATGGCAGTACCATAGCCAACCACAGACAGACAAACATGATAATAAAAACTATAATGTGCAATTGAAGTGAAACTGAGAAGTAATGAAAAAAGAAACATATTTATGAAATCTTTCCTATTATATGAAACAAAACTGTGGGACAAATTAATTCTCAGGAGAATTTTAATTTTTTCTCAGGTGCAGTAATCTTAAATAATTCTAGTAATTTTGTAGAAACACATTTTCCAAAACTTACAACTCTTTCTGGTTAAAATGAATATTTACGTATGGAATTAGTAATCTAAATAAAGTGGCCAGATTTTCAAATACATTTTGCAGTCTTTATTCCTGCTTATTTGCATGGCATTTTTGCATGGTAAGTGTTTAATGATAACCAAGCATTTATATTTAACTACATGAGTGAAGGGCTTAGGAGCTTGACTTTAGTTGCGTGCAAGTGTTTGAATTATTTTTGTTATGAATAGTATCTTGTTAAGAAATTCATTGCAACAGAGAGATTTTCACACACATCTGTACTGCAAAATCAAGGTAAATTGATTTGTGGTCTTATATTTCTCTCTATCCCACTGGAGGACGAGCTGATGGAAAAGCCACCATTTGCTCAAATGAATGGAATTAGTTTCCTGTCCTCCAGTTCATCTCTAAGAAAACTACACTGCATGTATCTCCTAGGAGTTTTAATGAAGTTTAGCTCATTAATACAGGAATTGTATTTTGTGATTACCAAATCAGCTGTGAAAATATGACTTTTTTTTTACTGCTCCTGTTTCAGTGTATCACAATCAATTCCTGAATGGAAGAACATTAAACATGCAATATATGACTTCAGTCCACAGGGCATTTTGGCTATTAGTTTAAAAAAATCAACACATCCCACGCCTCCCACCCCTCCAAGTGTAAATATGTCAATACAATACTATGAGCAAATGATATTGTTTACCTTGTACAACATATGCTTGCAGTTTTTTGGGTTTTTTTAACCAAACACACATTTCCATAGGTTCCTTTTAGAAAAAATAAATCAAGTATTATTTTTTGGAGAGCGAATATGCAGAGAATTTTTAAAGGTATTCCCAATATTTGCTTAAGATTTTTCTTTTGAAGTTATCTTCTTTAACACAGAGGCATCACAGTCTGTTAGAATAGACTACATAAATATTAGACTATGTTAGCAAAAGATGAGCGATAAAAGAATGCTATGTTTGAAATGCTGATAAAATGTTACCCTCTTACACAATCTAGATAATATCCTGGATATGTTCAGGTATTTTTAACACTGAACACCAAGCTTCAGAGAAGCTACTTCTGCAGCAGTTTCAGAAATGATGGAAGTTTGCAGTGTTGAACTCAGACTGTTGCAGTCACTTCCTTTGATGGATTTAGTTTCATACAAAAGTTTCAACGTTTTGGCATCCTTGCAGTATGTGACCATTTCTGCAGAGGCACTCTGTTAATGCAGAGGCTTTGAAGAAAACAGTGACAAGACAGAATTTTCCTTGAAGAGCCCAAACCCGAGAGCAGAGTGCCTAAACCCAAGGTTGGAGGGGTGGGATGAGGACTCAGGAGCCTTGGGTATATGTGAGTGTTGGGTTTTGGACTCTGGAGAGTTTTGACTCTGGGGTCTCTTGCAGTAAAGCCTAATGAGAATCTTGGGGGAAAACTTCTGACACTTTTTGTGTGATCAGGAATTATCTGTTCTTTGCGGTTTTAGTATAGGGACCATGTGGACAAAGTACAACCTAAATTAGTGCTAGTGTTCCAAACCAGTAGTAATCCTTGCTATTTTTTCCAGTTCTTCAAAATAAAATAATTTCAGTGCACACATTCGCTATTTTGGTTCATAACAGCTACTGAAACTGAAGCTATTGAAATAGCTGTAACATAAATACATTTCTTAGTAAGAAAAATGTGTAACAGTGACACTTTCTCTTTATTTCCATTTATAGTATCTTCTAAATATCAGTGTTATCTTCTCGGTTTTGCCATCAGCTAGATTTGGATAAGATTTGTATTACAAGCATCTATTTCCAATGACCATTGAACTAGAATTTGGAATACATTCTCTTTAAATCCCTTAGAATGAAAAAATGTTTCATACATAGACTTAGTGTCTGAGGTATGTTTCTAATATGCAGGTTTTGCATTTTGGGACTCAAAACATACACTGCTGTTTTCAAACAATGACCAATTCCCACTAACAGGAAAGTTAAAGACACCACAATGTGCTCTCCATATTTGTTCTGGCCACATATAAAAATTCATTTGCAAAGTGGGTACTTAATCTCTGCTTTTAGTTTAGATAAGTAAAAAGTTAGGACACAAATATTCCCTCTTTCATGTGTGAATTCTTTTATTTACAAATGCAAAATGTCATGGGCAATATGCCCATATACCTCTAGCAATCTGATATTTTCAGTCCTAAATCCTCTGATTTCTGTGTCTAGCCAGACTACTAAATAGTTTTTTATACTTAAAAGTCCATGAAAGTTCACTGGACAGTTTTCAGCTTCTAAATATAACTCTTGCATAGTGATTACTATGTACATTAAAATGTTATAAATTTATCTTTCATTGATTGAATTGTGTAAAAAGTACAGAGTAAGTCTATTTATAGATTGGAAGTACCTTAAAACCAATATAGCAGAGAAGTGCTAAATGATTTTTTTTTAACTGTTTGGCAGCTGACTGCTGCTCTTCATGCAAATTCTGTCCAACAGATTTGCCCATGACAAACCTGAAAATGTCTCTGTTGGTTTTGAGAATTATAAGATGCTTTTTAGATGCAAACTGTTTTTGTCTTAAGAATGGAGGAATACAGGGAAATCCAGTTTACTGTATTAGTTTGATATGAACTTACCTAGTACAGATGTAGTAGCCACAGAATTATCAATGTTTTAAGAAAATGCTAATGATTTAGAGCTATAAACTACATTTTTGTCATTTTTGTTTGGTGAACTGATATGTGTAAATTGGATTAATAGTACAGAAGTAGAAACCAAAAAATGTAACACCACTTGTATTGTTTCTTCACTCAGATTTTTGTGCTTTTGAGAAGGTAATAAATGCAAAAGGGAATCTTCTGAAGGGGTCATTAAATCTCCCACAACTTTTGAGTATTTAAATACCAAGTTCATACCAAGTAATGGTATCACTAGCTTTACCAAGTATTTTTTAATTTGTGAGTCTTGCTTCAATTGAAAGGAGTTGGAGCCTTTAAGAAAACACTTTAGTGGGTGACTTCTATCCAATATATGCCTTTTTCAGCAGCTTACATAACACTGGCAGGCAGCCAAGGGTCAGGTGTGTCAGTATGGTTTTCTGCTGAAATTAATGTGCTCAAATTAATGATCCTTGCTTAGAAACCTCAGCTTTTTTAGAAGTTCAGGATGACACTTCTTTTCCTTTATCCTGCCTGATGAGAATTAAATGAGTTTTATTTCTGACTTGCAACATGTACATCACCTGTAATTTTTTTCTGCAGATTTTCCACATGACATACGATCTGGCCAGTGCAGTGGTGAGAATCTTTAATCTGATTGGAATGATGCTCCTGCTGTGCCACTGGGATGGTTGTCTACAGTTTTTAGTACCGTTACTCCAGGATTTCCCACCAGATTGCTGGGTGTCCCTAAACGGTATGGTTGTAAGTATTGTTCATTTTTCATTGTGCTTTCTAAACATTATTTTTCTAAACAGTTAGCTTTAGAATTTAGGGTAGAAACACATGGCTAGTGATATGCTCCCCTGCAGTTTATTCAGTGTTACTCTCGTATTTTGTTGGCTCACTTGCTGATGAACTAAAGTTTGTTTTGTAGTCCTCATGGTCAATAAAATGATAATGACTCCTTGTCAGTAAATGAGCCAGAAAATACTTTCAGTTTTAAGTCATTCTAATATATTAACACTTATTCCCTAAAAAAACCAAAAGAAATATGGAAACACTCCGTCTGCCCATGCTTTCAGTTTAGGCCATAGTTTCAGAATGCTCTTGAAGGTATATTATTGGAGTTAGTTTAGTCTCATGGTATCCTCAATTTGTAAACTTCTGAGTCATGTAATGATCCATTGTTCCCAACACACAGATCAAGATTCTTCTAAGTAAAATAAGATAAATAGATTCAGTTGTATGATAGTTTTCTGTGGGGGAACAGAATGTTCAAGGACAGAATGTGACTGTGCTTTATTTATATGGATGGGTAATGACTTTCCACATAAAGTGGAAAATGGCTGTGAAAAATACATTTTTTTTTTTAAATCAAATCAGATAATGTGGCAGTATATAGGACATTTTTATAGGATATACACTGAAATTGTTGGAATGGGCCTATTGCCAAAAGAAAAAGCCCCAAGCAAGTCTCTCACTGTTAATCTGAAAACATGTGTCTCTCCAGTTTTTGTAATCTTGGGATCCATAAACCAACTTTTACTGTAGATAGGCATCTTGCTCAGTCTCACATATTCCTGTTGTAGAACCATAATAGCATTTGTTCCTTTAGGAACATGATACTGCACATTAATGTGGGAGCTCCTTGACTGTCAGTCACACAGACAAGTACTTGCAGTCATCAGGCAGCATCTTTAATGATAAGCAGCATGTTTGCTGACACCTCATTGTGCCGCTTTTCTAAAAAAAATACTGACATATCTTCAAAAATGGGATTGCTACAATAAAAGTAGGTCACCGCAGTGCTGACTGGCACATCTTTCTATTCTGCTGTATTCTGTGTTCTGCTTTCTAACATCTTCCATTCACATTTACAAAGCATAAATTTCCTACCAGCTTTTTAAAGATCTGGAAGAAAATCATGCTAGCGAGTGAAAGGAAGCTTTGGATTACACTTAATTGAAGTATTTAACTTTTAGAAAACACCAAACTATTAAATTCTCTCTGCTCCTTAAGAGCTACATTCAGTCTTAAGAAAGCTGTACACGCTATGAACATGCTCAGACCCTTCTTTCTGCCTACTCACATTCAGTTGCTTTTTTTGGGTTTTCTTTTGTTATTTTTTGTTTGTTTGTTTGTTTGTATGGAGGTTTTTTTTGTTTGTTTTGGGGTTGGTTTTTTTTTGTTTTTTTAGGGGAAGGGGTTGTGCTGTGGGTTTTTTTTGTGGAAACAGTACTTTCTCTCTACTGTCCACATAATCTTGGAAAGATCCTTTCTGAAAGTTGCACCTTTAAAAATGTTTTTTGTCAGCAACTGAATTGTTTATGTTGAATGACCATTGGGGAGAAATTTGAATATAATATTCACAGGATAGGCAGTCTTTTAGGCCAGGGGCAAGAGAAAGAGTGATGGTTTGCCAGCCTGGAATATTTACAACCACTGTTAGGGAAAACATCTACACCTTTCTTCTGACCATGTCATGGTGTTACGAGACATTTCCTGGTTGCATTCCAGGCTCTGGGAATGAATTCTTTAGCACTGAAAACAGACAGGGAAGCTGTCATGGAATATCAGTCCTCTAAAATGACAGAGGAAACAAGGGATGTTGCTGATAATAATGATAATGATTATGATGTTGTTTATTTTTCTGGTGTATTCAGAGTCTAACTGACAGCTGACTTTGGAGTTTGAAAGGGTTTCATGCTCCTCATACTGCAAGAGCTTTGGAAAGAAAGAGAACCTTCCTTCCCCAGTATACTGTAGCACATAACAATTTCATCTACTCTGAATTTTAACTTTTGTTTCTGAAATGACCGTTGCTGGTATTGGGGTTTAGATGCAAAGTAAAATTTTAAACTTATTCTTTACAATCTTTGGCTTGAAGACTTATTCAAGCCAATGTGTGTTCAGCCAGAAAAAGTAATTTTCCAAAATGTAAGCCAGTGGTGAGTCAAACATTTGCAGATTATCTGATGATAAAGGAAGTAAGGAAGTCAGAAGGATGACACACTGTCTCCTCAATTGACACAGCCCAGCCCACTCTTCCACTCCATAGTTCCCTTCTGTCTTGCACATTAGTTGCTTCAGGCTGCAAAGTGCAAGAACTTTTAAAAACCTTCTCTTGAAAGCTGTTTCTTCCATTTGAAGTGATACACGAAAGTATCCATATTCCACAGGCATGCTCTTGGTTTTAATTTATAAATACTGTAGTGGAAAACAACATAGATTAAAATTAGCGTCACAGAGGAATAGGAAAATGAGCCCAAGTTGCCATTTGCTTACTACCTCTCTGAACAATGTGACTGAATGCAATTGAAACAAAACAAATTAGTTGGATTTTTGTCTTTGAAAGGTTAATAGAAATGTCGTAGTAGAACACGAAGGAGAGTATAAAATGGAAACCCCTCTCTGTAAAAGGGAATAAGATCACCACTGGTTAATACTGAACCAACTTACAGCCTAAGTAGTTCAACAAAATTGTTCAGATCCCATTGGTATACACTCTTCTGTAATAATAATTATGAACCCATATTTTATCTGTACTCTCGTCTTGACCTTCTTGGCCAGTTCCTAGCATTGGCCCTCGTTGTGCTATGAAATGACTGCCAGAACTGACATCTTACAGAATATCAATGCATCGGTCGTTACAAATAAGAACACTGGTAAATACAATATAAAAGTAATGAGCAGCTGTTTTCCCCCCTCACTTTAAGTCACATTCCATCCCATCCATTACAGACAAAATAGGAGTCAATTACTTCCAGGAGGGAATATGCTTTGATGTTGTTCTGAGTTTTTTTAACACTCGGATTTTTCGTTCCTAAAGAAGGTCTTTTCTGAAGAAGTTTCACAGACTTTCCTAATGATGCTGCCTAATTTCTCCTTGGCTCAGAAAGCCTATTATCTGCAGCTCCTTGTGTGATTTATCCTCAGCTTTCTGATCTGCATTGCTTTAGACTAGTGTACTTCCATAATGACTCATAGACTAAACATTTTTATCATGCCTCAGAGTTTGAGCCAGTCGTTCCTTAGAAAATTAGGAGTAAAACTTGCAGTTGAAAGTAGGTACACCCAAAACCAGAAGAACACAGTGGTCCTCTGCTATGGCCAGTCTGTGCAAACCAGGATTTTGCATTCAGTTTCAGGTGCAGTAATTGCAAAACGAGTGTGTGAGTCGCAGCTGAAGAGCTCATGGAGTCAGGTCTTATATGGGAAGTGCAGATGAGAGATGACACTTTTGCCACTGATGCCGTCTGGCCATCTAAATATCACAGCCTGCAATAAAGCATCCCTGGCAGCAGATCATTACCAGCAGTATCTGAAGATTCCCAACCTATACTTTCCTACCTGTATTTGCAATAATCACTTGCATGGTTAGGAAAACCTATGGCCCCTTAAGCAAGCTATTTTCCTGGCCTTTACAGGTTCTTTACTTGTAATGTTCCCTTTGTGAGATAAAAGTGTAGCAGAGAGCTATAGAATTTAACTTGAATGGCAAGTTTTGTAAAAGCCAAAAGGGATTGTAAAGCTTTTGGAAAGGCCTTACCTTTCTGGCATTTCCCCTGGCAGTCAGCCGATGTTTGCTCAGTGAGAACCCTTCAGGTACTCTGATTTATTTTGTTTTGTCTTTTCCTTTCTGTCCTTGCAGTTGGATTATTTGCAGCTCTCAGGGTGTTTTAGGTTTGGATTTGGTAACCTGGGATTTTACATTGTATTGACGCCTATTTGTGCCACGTAATTTTCTCAGGGGCAAAGGAAATCAGACCTTCATCTCTGATGGTATCAGCATTGCTAGTAAAAGAATTTGGGAATTTCAGCTATAGAATCTGGAAGTCTCTTTATAAAATGAATTACTTAAATGAATATTTGATAGGGAAATTCAGAAAGGCAGGAGATTGTGAGGATTTATAGTGCTCTAAGAACTGTGCTAACATATATACAATATATAAAAAAGCTATTTAGTATACCACCCAAAACTATAATTTTAATTTTCAACATTTCTTACTAATGAACACTATTTTCCATTACACAATCATGTTTTAGGGGTTTTTTCGTAGTAAGATCTCTGCTTTACTTGGTGGAGCTCAAGGATTTCTTATAGTCATTTGATGTGTTATTCTGCATTGGGTTTTGTCCTTTTTGTTAATGCATCAGCTTAGCATGTTCTTCCCTATAGCTGGCAATTAGGGAAGCTCATTTTCTCATGAGATTTTTCTGCATTTGATTATTATGTGGTAGTCATCATTTAGAGGTTCACAAATGTTTCTGAGTACCTTTTTATTATTATAAAATATTATAGAGCCACATTTAAAACATTAGAGTCCTCTGATTTCATTTGCAATGCTGAGCAATAAACGCTTATGCAAATCAAATCCCACAGTCTTATGTGGGGTTCTTAAAAGGTATGGACCATATGGGAATCATCTGATTACTAGAGGCACTGAGGATCTGATGAGGTATACTACTATTCTAATATATTTTATGCTCATATATTTATATTTATATTTTTGTATGCCTATTTAGTTAGAGCAATGCTTCTTGGAACAGATAAAAGTGTGAAATTACGAATCAGAGATGGACTGGGATCAAAATTAGTGGAATTGCCCGAGTCAGATGCTCTGTTTACAATACAGTTTGGAAATAGAGTAATACTGATAACAACAATATGTAACTGACATTCTTAGGACTAAGGCACACATATTTTTAAAATCTACAGAGAATAATTATATTGCTTCTATTGTGTGCAGCTGTTCAGAATTCAGTTGCTGGTCTCTCCTGCCCTCAGCACTGACCTAGTCACTGAGGTCAGTCTATTTCCTCCTGCATTAAGATGATGAAATAATGACCTGTTTCACTGGTTTGGCATGAAGTGATAGGCCTGAAAATATATCATCTCAGGAAAATACATTAATTTGTGTGATTTGACAGTAAAATAAACTGCAGAGGAAAATTTTGTGGATGTGCAATACTAAATGACAAGGTAGGTTTAATGCAGACTGAGGATGCGCATCAACTGTGATACCAAAATTTTATGCCAACCCAGTGGGGACTAGAAAAATAGGGAATCTGAGGACACTGTTGATTTAATTCAGTGTGTCATGATCAATGAAGAGGAAAACAAATCAAGTTCTCATTTTTACAACAATTGCTGAGGCTTTAGGAAGCCCACATAGGTTTTGGTTTATGCTTTTTTTCTGTTCTCTGACAGGTTAGCAGGTCACCTGCTTTTGCAGGCCTAGAATGGGAAGTAGTAATAATTTTTCTTTTTAACCTCCTTACTTCCTTCCAACCTCCTTGGTGTAATAGTCTGTATTTTTTGATGTGTCATATACATTTGGTCTGTGTCAAAAACCCTTTTTTGACAGTAGATTTGTGATGTGCTTAGATAAAAAGTTATTAGTTTTCCTGTGCCTCACAGTTATTGAGAAGATTTCTGTTTTTCCCTACATATTATTTCTGCCATTAATGTCTTCTCGGATGATAAATGTTACTTTATTGTCTTAATGCCATGAGCTAATTCAGATGTAGAACCTTTAGAACTGAAAAGTAAAGGTGGAAAATCAATTACAGGGAGGTTTAAAACTTTCTAAAAGTTTAACAATAGGGAAAGTTATACTTGAATATTTGGATTATAACTACCTTAAAGGGGAAAACAGTCTTTCAAAGAAGATTTTCCCAGTTGCGATCACACAACTCCACCAACTTTGAAAATTGTTTAGGATTGCGAACTCTACTGCTGTCATAAGCCCTGCCACCTTACCTTAGCCTCACTAAAATGCTTAAAACTCAGTGTTGTAGTATTGATGTAATTATTTAATGCTGCTGGTGATAATTATTTCAGCAGATATTGGCTCTTAATGCAACAGAGGAAGGCTCTAAATTAGGACATGTGTTTGTGAGTGTTGATTGTAGCACTGTGTTACTGATGTGATAATCGGTGCTGAAGAGGATGACTTCTGTAATGAATTAGTTGGCTGCCTTGCATGCTTCTGTTTCTTTCAGATAGAAGGCTGGTCTTCCTTATATGGGGTGATAATAATGAAACAATTATTTAGAGAGAGCATAGAAAAGCAAATTGATACACTTAAAAGATACTAACTTATTTTCATGCTTTTTCTTTGTTTTCTAAAGAGCTGGTAGAAATATGTCAAGGAGCAGATGCAAGGAAGAGCTTGCTTGTTTGTCATCAAAATTTAGTTTCCGTGTTTCTCCCTTAAGAATCAACACAACTCATAAATGCTTATGTTGCAGCATATTGTGAACGGATTTCTGGGAACTGTAAACTACAAAATATTTTATGTAATCCTTACACTGGAAAGAACACAAGAAATTGAACATAATATGGTAAAATCTAGTATTGTGTTTGATAGACAGTTGAGGGAAAAATAACAGACTTCATAATGCATGCCCGAAGCAATTTCTTTAGTAAAAAATGTGAACTAAAGTAAAAACATAAATTGGACCTGTCATATTTTAGGACCTTGTATCCCACATTTGCCCTAGAGTAACTATTTAGGAGGTGTAATAAGCACCTCATGGCCAAATGTGGATCCTCTGTTGCAGAAGAGACTGTTCCCTTTGTTCTGGGGGGAGCTGGATCAGTCTACTTTGCTCTGTATCTGTAAATTTAAAATGTTTTTCTGCATGTAGTGGTACTCTGGATTGAACTGGAATATAAATGTGAAACAATTATTCTGAAGTAGCACTCCATGGGCGGCCTTTTCTCTTGTGATTGGAGTATCCAAAAACTGAACTCTTGGAATATTTATGCCAGACCAGGTTTCCCAGAATAAACCCAGTGTAGATATATCCAGATGAATACCATTCATATACAGCTGTTCTTCAGCAAATCTTCCTCTTTTTTGTTGCAAACCTTAATTAAAATGCACAGTCTAATTCTTGATCCGTATGATTTAAGACTGCACAAAAATGTGGTTTGCACAAGCTGCATATTTTTGTCAAGGGGTCATTATCACAATCAGATTTTCTCAAGAGCACTGATTTTACTGCTTTTAACTGATGGGTTTTGCCATATCAAATTTGAATTTTCTACACACGGCTATTCAACATCTGACTCATTCTAATATTTAAAGTACATCTGGAGAGAAGTCTCTATTGGGATGCAATTAGACATAAAAAATGGCCATCTGAAATCGCACATTTAGAATGCTTACATTTCACACTAGAAAAAATCAAAGCAAAATACGTTTTTCTGGTTCATGTAATTCTAAACCAAGTCTCTTTGATACATGAGAAAGTTGAGATATAGGTCTGTGTCTACCAGACCTATATCAGTAGTCTGTAGTATCTGTATTCCAAATTCCCAAAATTCCAGAGGGAGAAAAGAGGGTTTTATAACATTTTTTTAAAATCTGTATATTTATGAACTTCTCTCTCCATGGAAATTTTAGTATTTCATATTTTCACTCTAATTTGAATTTGAATGAAGCTAAAAGCTTCCTTGTAAAACTGGAAGTCTCAATTTGCATTTGCTTTTGGTTACCAAAACATAAGAAAAGCAGGAAATAGATGGCATTATTTTTCTTTCATTTGTTTTAACCTACTGATTTTTCTTCATGTCTGAAATGGTTTTGCCCATGCTATTTATACATATAAGCCTGGGATGTACACAACTCATTTGGGTGTAGGCTGCATGGATTTTGCCTGTTTTAAAAATGTAGGATAATATTCTTTAAGACTGCCCTCATCCATCTGCTTTCCTGCTCTTCCTACTTTTTGCACATAGACTCATTTGAGCAGACTCAACTTCAACTAATTCAAACAGAGATATAAAACTTGCAGATAATTAAATCTAATACAAATGATAGAAAAGATTTTGTATAGGAAAATTTTTATATTCTCTGAAATATGCAGCATCTTATTTAACGTTGTACTAATGAGTAAATTTTGAATATCTTTTAGATTTGTGTACAGATGTCTGAATATTAATTGTAAGAGCAAGCAGTGAATACTTTTGGTATCAATAGCTTTAATTATTGAATGCCCTTTAAATATATTTTGCTTTCTTTCTGCTCTCTGGATTTTTATATTTGTTTCATTTATGCTTTAGGAAATATTACTGATAACATAAGGAAAATAACAAAGCCCTATGGTGACGCTTTCTCTGGCCCATATGCCATGTTTAATAATTTGAAGTGGGTTTATTTCCCCATGTGAGGAAAAAAGCAATATTATCATTTTAAAAAAATAGTATTTCTCTAAAAAGCCTACTATAAATAATATACTAATCTGTCTAATTTAGCCGCAAAAATAAGACCATTTCCCACAAAATTAAAAAAAAATTATTAATATTGTCTTGGTTTTTTCTGTCTGTTTTGAATGGCTGGGGTTTATTGCAAAATGTTCATGACAGTCTCCTGGGAAGTGGATTGCAGTGTGAAGTCTTGTTTAATAACAAAATATTACCTGTATTTTGGGGTACTTTTAACATGAGAGAGTCGCTTTGAAACAATCTGTTTGAAAGCCGGCAGCTGGCATTTGAATGAGATAAGAAAATAATGCCTATATTCTTCACAAATGACTCATGTTCTCTTTCTAGTCCATCTCATTCATCATTTTAGTCAATGTGTTTGATCTTTTATGTCTGAAAGACGATGAAGTTAGCTTGCAGTTGAGGGTAGCCTAGCACTTTGACAATAGTCCATATAATCATAAAAGGATTATCTATATTGGTATAGATAGGGAGGGAACTAGCATGACTGGTTATGAACAGCTGTCTACTTAGCAGTGATATTTTCAGGTGGAGTGTACTTCGGCTGCTAGTTCAGTTCTGCAGAGAGTAATTGGGTGCTGGTCAGGAATAAAGGCAGTGCACCACTCGTTTGTCACTCTCTGCAGTAATATGTAATATCCCTGTGCTTATCTCTAACAGCAAGAGACTTAAAATGTATCTCTTAGATACAACTAGAAAAGTTATGGCAAACCTAAACTCAGCTAAATATTGCTAGAACAACATTGGCAGAAGAATATTTGAGGGCGTTTCCTGTTTATTTTTGTAGCTTTCCCCAGGTGCTCAGAAATCAAGTTTACCATCCATAATAAAAACCTCTGCTGGGAGCAAAATATAACTGAGATTTGTGTGATAAGAAAATGAAAGAGCTCACCCTGGAAATGTACACTCAAGAGCAGTGGGTAGGCATGTTACATTTCCAGTAGGTAAGGACAGATTTGGCCTTGGAAATTTTTGGACCTAAGCAGATGTCTCTATATGAGCTCTCATAACCCACGCCGTTCACCTGAATGTTGCCTGTCCTGTACCCCCATCTCTCTATATGAAACACAGATGCAATACAGAATTTTTTAATGTGCTTTTACCTTCTTGTTCCTTTTGTAACTCCGATTGCCATGGCTTTACTCTTGCACCAAGGCTCTCCTGCTGCTACAAACACTTTTGTGCATATAAAACTTTAAGACAAATGAATTAATTAATGAGTTGTGTGAATACACAAAGTTGAGGCTCCCTTAGGTTTTTGCAGTCCGTACCTTGACAAAGATGTTTATGGAAAGGATAAGATATAAATGCTGAGAGGAAGTGCATCTGGGAATGCCACATGCTCTCAGACTTAATGGTGTATTGCTCCAGTAAATGTGTTTTGCAGATCAATGAAATATACTAAATCTGAGCCATTTTTGTTGAATTTTTGTGAACGAAACCCTCCCACATGCACGGAGTGATAGGGGGAGGAGAATGAAGGAATGTGACAGTTTAAACAGAAATAGAACATCTGCAGCAGAAGTTTGGCTTTTTCTAAGCATGAGCCAGTGCACTCAACCATTGCAACAAGATTTGAGGGAACATAAAGTTGGCATGTGTACAGATAAATAAAAGATGAAGGGTTTCTAGGGTCTAACAAAGCTTCTTGTTTTTTGTTCTTTTGCTTTTAAGATCTTTCAGACTTGGTGTAAGAAAGTGCTCACTCCTTGCTCGTACAGAAAATACATGGACTTCTGCCCAGAGACTATGTAGAAAATATTCTTAAAAATTTTCTCATTAATAATGTTAAAGACAGAAAAATACCATTTAAATTATTTACTTACGGTGGTGACACTGCATGCAAAATCTGAATTAAAAAATAAATACTCATGGTATCTATTAAAAACACATCCAAGTACAATATAATGTGTGTTTCTAATCAATAATGACTCTCAATTTTATTTTAAAATATAGTTAAAAAAACATGGCATTTTGCTGTTTTGACGAATGAAAGCTGCCTTGATGTATATCCTCTGATGACCTTCCTCCCACTGAGTGATCTTGTTCCTTTTCACAGTTTTGACTGTAAATGTTGGATTTGAAAAATATGTTAGTATTTTTTTTTTAACACAAATTGTGGGATTTTTAATGTAATCTTCAGAAGGAAGAAATAGCCATGAGATCTGAAATTAGATTCAGAGTTTGGATTCAATAAAATTTTATACCTAGTTTAAATGAAATGAGAACTTCTCTTGGTAAATTTTTGTTGAGAATAATTAAACTGCTTTTATTTGTAGCTCAGCTTAAACTTGTCTGACCTTTGTGCTTGGAGGATGCAAATCATGCTTGCAACAAAAACAAATGATTGGTTTTTGTCACTGTTTGACCTGTCATGTATGTGCTGAGTGCTGTGGTGGGCTAGAATTATTAAAATATTCAAACATTACCATGTTACTGGAATCAAGACAAGCTTAACTGAGCTTGTCTGAAGTGTGTGGTTCTCTTACTTTCTTTTGAGAAACCAACTAAGAAACAAACAAACAAAAACAAACAAACAAGCAAAAAGCTATTCTTCTGATTCTACTTAACGTTAAATAGATATGCTATGGGTATCAGATTTTTTAAATCAATCTTGAAATATAGTAGATGCCCAGTTATTATGCAGCTTCTATCTGAGAAAAGTTTCCTACCATTTGCATGTTAGATACTGCAATTTTTGGGTAAATATATGCTATATTCCTTAGAATCTGAGTCCTTTAAGATGTTTCCAGTTTCACATCCTTCCCAACCTTTTCCAAGCAAAGTAAATCTCACACTTTCAATAAATGGATATACAGATATGTGCCCTGAATCCAAGAACTCTTTCTCTCACTGTGTGCTCTCTGCTGTATAACTTCATCCATATAAGTCAATAATTGTGATGTTTGCGTTCTAAGCATTCCTCTGTCCTCATTATGAATCTTTTTTTGTCTCTCACCTGCTCCTATCTGTGGTTTATGATACCATCTCACTGTAGTGTGCTTACATTGAAGCCAGTGTGCTTTAATGAACAGAATTCACCAAGTCAAATCTGCAGCACCTCTTACAGAACCCCACTGACTTTTGTCAGACTTGCAAGGGCAAACTCATGTCCTGATCTGACTGCAAAGTTCAATTGCAAGAGAAAACACATGGATCATAAAATAAAACCAGAGCTTGAGAGAAGAGACTGTTCTAGGGAATTTTATTTTCTCCACTGGGTTTGAGCTAGGAAGAAATGGGGTGTCAAGTCTATCCATGAAAACAGAGGTATGCCCAGTAGGGAAGCTCAAGAAGATAATGGATGCAGCTTTAGCTGAATAGGATCCTGGGCAGCTTATGGAAAGAGAAATTCTCCCCTGGAGGTGATAAAGAACACCTGCATTAACATTCTACTCTGAATCACCATCTGCAGAAGTCTGATTTTTACTGACTGTGTAGGGAGCCTAGGGAGACCTGCCAACTCACTTAGCTATCAAAGTGAAGTACCTGAAGTCAGCTGAAGTGAAATTTTGGGATGCCTTCTTCTCTTACTGCCAGTTCTCACAAACAAAACCCGAGACAAATGGGGCCACTGGTCATTGCAGACATCCATGTGTAAACAATAAAAAAAATTCAACGCATTTTACTCTTCCTGTTCATTTTCCATTGCTCAGGATTGTGCTGTTCCTGCTGTGCCTCTCTCCCTCAAGCATCAGTGCTAGACATCCCATGTCTGGCCTCTCCCCAGGGTTTGTCCCCTGGCCTGGGCTGTCTGCCTCAGCCTTACCCATTTCTGTCAGAGTATTTTCATCCTCTGTATCTAGGCTGAGGAACCTGGGCTCCTGTGAGCTGCTCGCCAGGTGGATGTTTTAGTTGCTCCACAGGATAATTTTGCAGGTCTTCCTGTAATCAAAGCTTGCAGTTTAACTCTTAATTGCAGCAAGAGACTTTCTTACTTCTAATGCGGTAGCTATGAAAGTATCCCATAAGCTTTCCAAGCACTTCTGAATAGATAAATGGCATTACCATTGCACTGAGGATGAAACAGTTGTTTCATAAATACATACTATGGAACTGTGAGAAGGCAAGTTGGCTAAAGAAAAGCTAAATCTTCCCCTAGACCAGATTTTTTAAAGCCCCATTCAACCTGGCCTTGATCACTTCATTGGGTGGGGCATCCACAACTTCTATAGGCAATCTGTTCCAGTGTCTCACCACCCACACAGCAAAGAATTTCTTTATATATCTAATATCTAATCTAAAACTACTCTCAGTTTAATCCCATTTCCTGTTGTCTTATCACTACACGCCCTTAAAAAGTTGCTCTCCCTTTTTTTCACAAGCCCTCCCTTAGTACTGGTAGGCTGCTGCAAAGTCTTCTCAGAGCTTCTCCAGGCTGAACAATCCCAGCTCCCTCTGCCTGTTTTTATAGGAGAGGTGCTTCATCCCTTTGATCATCATTGTGTCCCTCTTCTGGACTTGCCTAAACAGGTGAAGGTTGGATAGAGAAACAAGAGTCACATAAAGACACTCAATGTGTCCCAGTCAATGGCCAAGCTGCTGAGAGGTCATTCAGGTGGGAACAGCAGAGTGGCCATGCAGAGCCTGCTTGCAATCTCCTGCTCCCTTTCCAGGGGTGGCAAGGAGCCGATGCCCAGGAAAGATCAAACCACAGCGAGCATGGGGTGATGTTTCCCTCAGTTTTCAGAAATCTGCAGCCGAGGGACTGAGCCAGGTGTTTCACAATTATCACTATGGGTTTCTTCGAGTAGTCTGCCCAACAATTTTTGACTGCATGTTCCTGTTTGTCCAGAAGCACAGGGACAGTGTCACAAGACCATGACTGTCACACACTGTCAGTTTCCTGCTGACCTTGATGGCTGTCCTTGACGCTGCACTCCACACTGGGGTGACTGTACCTGAGAAAGCCCAGAGTGACTGAGTGGGTATGGCCTGTGGCTGTCCAGGGGTGTCCCTGTCTTTACAGCTGAAATTGGGACCTGAGTGTCCGTACCTCTTAGGTGGATGCTACAGGGTCACTCAAGTGCCCTGCTAACTCCCTCAAGGATGTTAAAAGAGGAGCATGTTCCCTTTCCTTCCCCTCAGGGTACAAAGTTCATACCCCAAAGGTCAGGATATTATTTTATGATTTAGATTAACCTCCCTGTGCTAGAGGAGGGAAATGAATTTTTTGTGAGTGTCTAAGTCTGTCTTTTTCTGTTTTAAATGCCTAGACATCATTTTGTAGGTGGCGTTTAGGCTGCTAAATCATTTTTCTTTATATTATCTTACCTTGAAAGTCTTGCAGACTCTAGTAAGCACCTGCAGTTTTAAGGCATCTGAGTTTAAGAAAAGGTCATCAGCAAAACTCAGATGTGTTCTGAGAAAAAGAAAAGCCTCTGACCTAGATTCAGCCTACTTGCTTTGACACTGAGGTTTGTTCTTTTCATAGAGCCAAAATAGGTTTTCAGCTGCAGAACTACTTTGCTTCCTGCTGTCACTGCCTAATAAAATAATGCACAGCTTTTTGTATGACATAGTATTTGATGAAGGATTGTGATTTACCAAAAATGCAGAGCAGCCTCTTGAGAGCTCAGATATTTAGTAAGGTATTTTCCTGAAGAACTGTGAAGTAACCAGATGCAGCCTCGAGTCTCAAAGGCATCAGGTTAGGAAATTTATTGAAAAACTGACAAGAAAAGTACCAGCTAAGTGAAAAAAAAAAAAAAAAGCTTAAAATCAGCACTGATCCTCTGCCTTAAAAAATACATTACTTAAATAAAACATGGTAAAAATTATATCCTTAGACTAAGCAAAAAAATACTTAAATTGGCCTGTATGGTACCAAGCATCACTTCACTAGAGAAAAACTCCTGTTTTTTAAAGCACTGAATTCAGTAACTCACAAATCCCAATCCCACCCTTATGCTGATTCTCTGTGTCAAAGTAGCATGGGTTCACCTTGATTCATTTTTAAGCAGATTAAAACATATTCAGACTCTTTATGAGTGGATTATATTAGACCATTTTAATCTACTCCAATCCACTATTTTTTTTTTTTTTTGCCCCTAAGGACACATTCTTAAAAATATTTACAAAGAAATTGTATTTAACTAGAGTATGCCTGTATATAGAACAAGGATGAAAGCATGTCTTGGAAAATGTTTGAATGTTTTGAAATATTCTTAGTGAGAAAGCATTGGGATACTATTATTTTGTGCATAGCTGTCTATGTATTTTTCAAATTATGTATCAAGTTTGCCCAGATATTTCCTAATGATAGCTTTTTCTGCCACTTGTGAGGTTTGTTGTTTCCTGCCTTTTTTTTAATGTAGCTTCAAAATCACTTTGATTCAAAGGGAATGGTGACAGCACTCAGAAAGCTCAGTGTCCACTTCCAAAACCGTGTAATTTCCATTTGTCATTTTATTTGGGATTGGGTGCTTCACATAATTTGCTGTCTAGTCTGAGTTGTTCACATAGTAGAGAGGTAGAGTTCCTTCTGCCAAGTTCCCTTTTCCTAAATTGGTTGTAAGTACTGTCTATGATGGTAGATTCTTCCCAGCAGTTTTCAGCAAAGCAGTGCACTGTGGAGCCACGAGTCAGGTTTATGTCACTTCACTCCTTCGGCTGTTTCCCAGAACTGCTCTATATTAAGCCCACATTATCATCTGCCTATTCCTGACTATCAGATAGCTACTGTTAAAAATGCAAAGCTTTTCTTAGTGATTGCATTGTAAAAGCATTTCATAAATGGTTTGATTCAATACTTGAGTCTTGTTAAGTAAACTGTTTTACGTTATATCCAGTTCCTTTCACCAAATTAAACGAGCAGAACAAAGAGATATGTTGTCCTTAACACGCTCTCAGTTTTTACCTCTCCTGAACAGTGCTATTCCGTGAACAAAGTTGCTCATCAAAAATGCTTTCTTGCAGGATTTATGTATTCTCTTATTAGATATGCCATTGTATTGTTTCTTTTTTCCCATCATTTCCTGTAAGAAAAGTGTTTCTTTTTAGGAAGAAACCTGTAGATATGCTTGTAATCCCTTATTGTGACCACACAATACTTATTGTGATTACAGCGTATTTTCCCATTGTCAGACAATGTATATCTGTTGCAGTCAGCCCCTGGCAAACAAAGGCACTTAAGTATATTTTGAGATTAAAAATCAGAGTGGTTTCAACATTATCAGAATTTGACTGCATTGTGAGAAAGAAAAACAAAACCAACTGTCTGGATGAGATTTTTAATTTATTTAATAAATTTCAATAAAGAAGATCCTGAAGAACTTTGTTCACCACAGATTGGAATGGTAACATTTGGAGCTTCAGTGGTACATATTCATAAAAAATATTTTTAAAAATATATTTTGTAATAATGAAGTTGATTTCAAATCAGGGGAAAAGAAATGCTCTCCAGAAGCAGTAATTTTTGCTAAAGATGATACCTTCTAATCAGTCTGAAAACAGTTGTATAAAAAATAAGTCATTATTGGTTAGCAAAGTCTAGAGCTCCCTGACGGCCCTATTGTAGCAGTTCACGTCTTGTGAGAGTTCCTCAAGGAGCTGAAACACAAATCCTTTAAAAAGGCTGTCTACTTCCCTGCACTCTGATTTTGCTTTACCTGAAGATGGAAAATAATTGAAGTAACAGATACAATTTTTGTCACTGACTGATTTACGTGGGGGCTGTACTGATACTGATAGATTAAATACGGCCAGATCTCTTTTCTCTCCTGGAAGTCAGCTTCTTCCACAGCTGGATTTCTTAGTTACCAAAGGGGCCTCAGGTAAACCTGTGCTAACTCTTAGGCTGTTTCAGGAGCTGTTCTGGAGGATATTAAACAGCTTGAGCCAAACCCACAGTTTTCTGAAAAAGTATTTTGTATGGACAGTCAAATTCCATAATAGGGGAATGTTTTCTGGCACTGTTGAATTTTCATGTTGGAAAAATATAGTTCGTACTTTTAATATTTTTACTCTCAACTTTAAAAAAGCTTTCTAACATCTTTGTAAGCTCAAATTCCCTTAAAATTCTTATTAAAATAATCCTTTGTAATGGAATGTTATTTCTTCAGTCATCTGGGTTCAGTTAAGGGAGCACAGTGGCCAGATAAAAGGATGAGTCATAGGGAGCTGATTCACAGGCAAAAGAACAGAAAAAGTATTTTTCACCTAAGGTTTAATTTATTATTTTGTAGCTTTATATTTACAGCTTTAGAAACTCACAACTATATCTCTTAACTATGCTAAAAAAATGAAGAGCAGTACTGAGCAGTGTATAGGGAAGCCTCCTCTAAGAGATTCTGAGTATATCTTCTCATGTGAACCATTCTTTTTAATGCAATGAGCCTATATGACCATAATAACTCAAATATATGTGAAAGAGCAGGCTGTGTGCATAAACCAAATATGTGCCCTTCTGCTCCTGCTTATGGATTGTCACACAGTGAAAATTATTCATCCTTAGCTCAGAAAGGTGACCAAAAGTAGATACTCTGGGTAATTGCTTTTAATGGGAGAGTGCATTAGCAGATAAATATTTTGGTTTTTTCTCCATCAGGAAAAATAATCAAAATAAAAGGAAAGACAGGCTATGCTACATTGTTTTTGTTTGATGGCTAGTGCCAAAGACATAGCACCAAAAAATGAACAAGCTGTAATGATGGCAAAGTCATGTAACTACTCTGAACAGAGTAAATATATAATATTTAGTCATTGCTCCTCCAGTCAAACTTCTTTTCCTCTGGAATGCAATGCCAAACAATTTCTAATTCTTTTCCTGCTAGTACTGCTCTTGAAAGTATATGCTGACTCACTTACACCATCTGTTATCTGTGCACGTATTAGCAGAGAGAAATGTTCAGAAGTTTCTGAAGACATCTGCTTATTTCACTGAGCTTACCGATTCAGGGTTTTTCTGTTTTAAATCATACGTACTTGCACACTTCCTAAAATAGACTCTTCCTCCTTGCACTTCTTAAAAATTTTAGAACACTGGGATTTTCTTCCAAGTCTGATCCCACCTTGCCTTGTTTACTAGTTTTAGAAAGCCAGGTATTCATAATAGAAATAGCTGTGATAAGAACTAGAGGTTTTACATGGTAGTGCATTCACCATTGCATGAGCTTTGGAACAGTAAATATTGGACACCTTTCCCATTGCCCAACTTGGTTATTCATTGTGAATTCAAACAACGAAAAATCCTGAGATGATACTTAGCTCCAATTTCCTGTCTGAGGTACTGTGTGATACCGGAGGCAGAAAATTATTCTGCTTCCTGATGGAAAAGTATGTAAAATACAAATCTATATCAAAATATATGTACATGGATTACTGAGGAAATGATAGATTCAATATAGAGGCCCAGTTCTAGTGTGATATTTTGTGCATGTAAGTAGTTGGCACAGGGAAGGAAACACATGGCCTTTTTTCTACCTGTGTCAGACATACCTGATAAAAATTGCACTAACATGCATATATAGGCTTTTCTTAACATGCCTTTTTGATTAGTTAAGTTACAAATAACTCTTCAGTTTAAGAAGTGTTTAAGAAACTGATGAAAATAATGACTTGTAAATAAGTAAATAATCATTACTCATGGCTATGTAATACATAAATACAATTTAATTAAATTCCTGATGGAAAAGATTAATTTTTTTTAGAGTGAATTTGACCGGCAGTAGCTCATGACCTCCAGATTTTAGGCGGATGTTTCCTCATGGCCTGCCACCATGCAGGCAAGGATGCTTTGTGGTTTCTTCAGCCTTTGAAGCCTCATCCCTTACTTTACACTCATTTTGTGCAATGGCTTCCTGTGACAATGCTAAAACCAGAGGGCTTATAGACTGTCTAGTCTAGACTGACTCCATCGTCACAAATAAATTGAAAGTGCTCAACTTTTTGATAGGCACTGCAGTTGGACTGGTTTAGGAGCTACCTACTATGTCCTTGGCAAAAATCTCGTCTGGGTTTCAACACAGGACAAGCTCAGAAGAAGCTGAGATGCTCAGAAGGAAGAGCTCTTCACCTACAGCAGCTCCAAAGTACAAGTGCTGCTGCTTGTGAGAGTTCTGTGGAGCCAGTGTGAGACCCAGGGCATTTCTAAAGTGAAACTGTGTGAACCAACTTCTAGAGCTTGGAAATGCTTTCTGGTACTTTATAATTTACTAGGATAGAGTCTATTTATATCCTGTCAAGATCTTCCTTCCTTTGGGTATCACTTACTTTCAGAAAAACTATAAGACAATGGTGAGTGTGAAAGGATGGAGGTGTGAGGGATAAGGCAAGCTCTTTCAGGGAGGGAGAGGCTTTGTCCCCACTTCTACTACAGAATGAGGAAAGGGAGAATGAGGATGAGTTGAAAATCCTCGTAGGAAACATTTCACCTAATTATTGAGGCCATTTTTGCTCCATGATTGTAAAGCATGCCCTTGCAAACTGACAGAACCATTTCTGTGACACCTGCAGTAAATTGTGACATGCGAGAAAAAAGGGACTGGGGCAAAAATGAGGAAACCATTACTGTCTGCGCAATAGTCTCCTTGGTAGGAGATTTCTAAATCAGTTTATATCTCAGTGCAAGGATATGGCTGAGGGAAGATAAGCTGTGCCTGAGGGAATGACTACAATATGGGAGTGGAATTGATTTGTTTTATGACAACAAAATTTCCTGATGCTAACCTCCATAGATTACAGTAAAATAGAAATCCTTTCTTAATCCCCTGAGAAAAATAATTTGCCTTTTGTTGTTGTTCCTTAGAAGGTGCTGTGTGGCCCTTCTGTGATTTATTTGTTTTGAGGTTAAAAGTTAATATTACAAAAAGATATTTGTAGCAGTCTTATGTGAAATTATGGGACAAACCATAACATCCTTTGGTGAAGGAAAAGGGTTGGACACAGATTTTTAAGAATCAGAAGTGCCCCAAAATTAATACATTCTTCAGGATAACTGTGAAGTTAATGTATATAGTTACAGAACTAATTGCAAATGATCAGTGACCATTCCTTTCACAAATGTGAGGATTTCCTAATGTCATCAAGCTAGATTATATAATCAATCCTTGGATAAACAGCTTTGGTATTTCTCACAATTACAGTCTTTAATAGTTTTTCCAAATTAATGTCATTTAATCTAAAACTTTTTAAACCGATTACTGCTAATCTGGAAACAGTGATCAACCCATTGTCAACTAAGAAATTAAATGCCCTTTTTTATTAATTGGTAGGCGATTTTTTCAGCTTGTAGAGGATTTGTTGTTGTTGTTGTTGAGTTTTTTTAATCTATACGTTAAAAACAGAATATGGCCATTTGGGGAAATATTTAATGTGTATTTATATAAATTTTAATACTGTACTAAGATTGTATTAAAGAAAAGACGACTATAAAACAAGGATTTTCTATTTCATAGAATGGACTTTTATTAACTCAGGGATATTATCTGAGAATATATTATGTAAAAATTTCATGATGCAGGTGCAAAATGACTTCTTATTAAAAAAAATATCACTGTAGGCTAGTAACAGAGAACAGCAAAGAGCAGCATGTGGGAACAAGGTTGTGGAAAATTCCAACCTCTCACAATGAAACAAAGTTAGTGTTACTCCTGCCAAACCCTTAGGTTATACAGCACTAATAGGAAAATAATTAAATAATTATTATTTCATTTAGTAACATTGGTTGCAACATACATGATGTATAGGATTTGACATTAGAATCAATGTTCTTTTTAAGTGGTTTATATATGGAATAAATCATTGAACACGAGTAACTAACTGTACTGAAATCTGTACCCTCCACAATGGTATTTGTTGACCAGTATTTAAAAAACATCCCCATACAAACTAAAAAGGCAAATTTTTGCTCCTGATTTTACAAGAACCCACCATGATTAAAGAAAAGAAACAAAAACACATTGCAAGTATTTTAGGCAACAAAATCCTCAGACAAATCCAAGCTGAATTCGGATGCTTTTCTTTCTTTTTTTTTTTTTTTTCTGTTTTGCTAAAGCCTTTTTACCTGTCTGAGGACCAGCTGCTCAGGAAAATCCATTCACAAATTTCTGTGCCTGTGACATGGTCTACAACAAGCTACACAGTAAAAGCCGATGCTGCTTGTATTAAAAAAAGTGGCCATTTGAGATGGCCTTGACCTCCACTCTGGATTCAGGTGCAGATGTGACTCTCTGAGGTGTTGGATCACACTTTGGCACATGTATATATATAAAGGCATATATGTAGTTAATCATATGTTCGTTTACTTTGTTGGACGTTTTTAGTTATTTTGCTTCTGTCATTACAACTCACTTATTCCCACTTTTTCCCTTATGGTACTACTTCTTTAGTAGTATTTAATTTATTTTTCACTCACCCTCTTACCCTGTTAATAGGAAACATCCTTTGTGGTTTGTTTCTTGTTGCTGCTCCTCACTTCCATTTTCTTATTCTTTCTTAAAACAATGATATTTTACTTAAAACTGTGATTCACAGACTAGAAAGTATCTCAGTCAAGAAATAAAATCCATCAGTATTTAGATTAATTCAGAGACTTTGATGCAAAAATATAATTTTGTAGAAAGTACTTTAACTGAGATTTGTCACACCAAGGATATGATAGAAAATATTCATAGACAGGATCAAGATTTGCTTTTGTTTTTGTTTATTAATTACAATAGTTATAGTTACAAACAGTTAAAAAATTTAGGAGCAACATCCACTTTATGGAGCACTGTAAGAACTGAAGATTTGATCTCACAGCCTCTTGAATACTGAAGCCATTGAATACTGTGCCTTTAATAGCACTACTTGTAGCCTTGAAAAAAGATATATTTCATCTACCATGCAGTTCATTATTTTTCCCAATATAATCTCTATAAAGCACAACTGCTAAATAATTTTATATGGGTCTCTAACAATTTCCTTATTAATTATTTCTACACAAATGAACTTGATGCCAGCTGGAAGAAAAGGTCTTCAAAATAAACGGTACCTTAATTTTATTGAGGTGCTTTCCTGAGAAATGGGGAACTTGCATTAGAATACCTGCAGTAACCCTGATGGCAATGAGCTTCCGTGCTCAAACTCGTTAGTTGAATCCTGGAGATTTTTCAGGAATGATTCTTCAATTCTTTCATTTTTTGATGCCCAAAACTTACTTCCTTATCAGTCACTGAAACCTCCCAGCTATCTAAGATAATTTTTCTTTTTTGTTTTAAGTGTAGACACTCAAAACCTATTCCTTAGCTGTATTTATGACACCAAATTTAAACTTGTGAAAAAGCAACAGCCCACAAATCTGAAAAGATTTTACTTGCAACATGAAACAAGTGTAAGTACGCAGAAACCACTAATTTCTACATTATTATATTAGTGAATAAGTATTAACTATGTCATCTGCAATACAACAACTGGCAGCTTATTTTCTGTTACCAGTTATTTAGGCTAATAGGGGGTCTAGAAAAAGCATTTTAATAGATGTAAAGCACAAGGATAGTTAGTAACCTTGGCATTTAAATGGCAAGAGAGCAAGCTTGCAGCTCTTTGGGAAATTAGAGCATTTGAATATAGCTTGTGTTGGTAGAAGAGAGACACAAATATTAATGTCATACATAAATTTTATACACAAATGCTACTGCCGATTTGGAGATTTATGATAACAAGTTTATTATTTTTGGTCCTGTATATTAGACACTAAACTGTATAACTGACTAATCTTTCTCATGTCATTCCAGTTTTTCCTTCACTTCTACAGTTTTTTAATTTGTTCTCAGTTCTTTTTGTGGTTAATATTGTGTTTTCTCATGTGCACTGCATGCCTGCAAGCACAGTTTGTCTCCTGTTCTTGCTTCATCCTTTTGTCTAGGAAAATAGAAAAATCTGACAAGGAGTCCCAGGGCTTTTTGGAATGTGTTAAGGTGTCTGCTTTTTGCTGGGAACAGCCCCTTTGACTGTCTTTATGTAAAGCTAAAGGGAGGATGCTGCCAACATCTTTGCATTTTTAAAAGCTTGTGAGCAAGAAGTCGTGTCCTTGTAATCTACCAGAGAGACTGCAAGGGGTAGCTACACATCAGAATTGCAGGACCTAGGCATCACCTTTTTTTTTTTTGGCTTTCACAGACTGTGACTATGAACATAGGTTTGCTCTGATGCAGAATAAGCAGACTTCTTTTCAATTCAGATTATTCCAGTATAAATACAATATTACAAAAAACCCCAAAATCAGAATAAGCAGATTTTACAACAAATAATAAGGTTTTTTCTGTCCTTGAAAAGTGAAAGTTAGTAAAGTAAATATGGTTGTGTGTTAAAATTGACAATTCCAAAAACAAAGGAACAGGGCCATAGGAGTATGTTCATGCACATTAAAACAAAAGACCACCTTATTGTGCTTGATAAGGGAGTACTCAGCTTTTTCTAATCCATCTGCCATGGGCTGTAAAATAAAATTGACCTTTAGTCTCCTTGTAATTACGCTAGCACCCACATTTAAGAATACAATCATGTATTAAAAATAGTCAATTTTATTTCATCTCACAGTGATAAGTATTATCTGTCAGACTCTGTGACACTTTATCTAACAATTAATTTAGAAGGAATATCTCTTCTCAAGCATAGAGGATACATTACCAGACTACCCTTTCAGAGCCAGCAATCTATGGTCCCACTAAACAGGTACAAATGCAATTTTCTCTCCAGCTGCTCTCAGGCTCAGTCACTTGTCTCTTTTCTTGCAGAACGATTCCTGGGGAAAGCAGTACTCCTATGCACTCTTCAAAGCCATGAGCCACATGCTCTGCATTGGTTACGGCGCCCGTGCCCCTGTCAGCATGTCCGACCTCTGGATAACGATGCTGAGCATGATTGTGGGGGCCACTTGCTATGCCATGTTTGTTGGCCATGCCACTGCCCTCATCCAGTCTCTGGATTCCTCGCGACGGCAATATCAAGAAAAGGTAACTCATTTTCTCATGGCCCCTTAAGTTCTGAAATGGATTAATGGGAAGTTTCTACTGTGGAAAAGGAAATATGACTTTACATTAAATACTCTGTCATTGTCTTAGTCCTGTGGCAGACGTCATTGAACCCAAAGGAGTTCAGAACAGTCCATGAGTTCAATACATTTCTGCATGAACCTACTTTGCTTAGAGAGCAGCCAGTTCTTGATGTTCAACTTCCTTTAAACGCTTCTGTGAAAACTCTGTCCCTTGCTTCAGGCTTGCTTTTTATCCTTTTGCTACATTCTGTAGGTACTTGGTCCAGGTAGCTTGAACAAGGGCCTTGAGCTTGGTATTTCTGGCATTTCTGTACAATTTCCTGTCATTCCTTTGGAGTGCAGGTTAGGGATCGCCCTTTAACATGTCAAAAGAGTGGCCTTTAAATGGGAACCCCACCGAATCAATTAGTTTTGTTTGCAGTTTCCTCAGACAAGTGCTCAGAAGAGGTCTTCCATTTGCTTAGTAACAGTATGGTTGACGTGCAAATCCAGGACCTGTAAGGTCCTCTCCAAGGTCAAAAAGGATTTTGGCCAAAGGGTAGAAAAGTAGAGAAAGCTTAGTGGAAGAGAGTTCTTTCTGAACAGAAAATAAAACATTGTTTTATTTCATTTAAGATTGGGATTAAAAAGATATGAATGCGAATAGGGTGGGAACTTTCTGGAGTAAGTACTAATTAAAATTGCCAGTTGTGTAATAAAAATCAGAGACAAGTGTCGATGAAGGTATGAAACTGGAAAATACGTCCAGGAATGATGGCATAAGAAGGAAAGGATCAGAATGAACCACAGCAAGGGACAAAAGAATGTGCAGAGTTATTGAGGTGCTTAAAAGATGACAAAATTTGTTATTATAGTAAATGGAGAACTGGAGAAACCATGCCAGGGGAGAGGTCAGCTGAGCAAAGTAGTGAAATCAGAGTTCACATCAGCAAATAAGAAACACAGCCTGAGCAATAGTATTTGGCATATGTCCATAACAAGGTTCAGAAAAGCAAACTGGGCAGAAATCACAGTATGATGTAACACAAACCTGAGGGAGAAACCTGGCAGAGACTAAACAGCATAGAGGGTGACCCTGGCATCTGCTGAGGAAGAAAAGGAATGACCTGAATTTGCTAGGCAAGAAAAAGGGGGGAAAAAAAAAGAAGGAAAAAAAAAGAAAAAAAAGTATGATAGATTGGTACAATTTTTTTGCAAGGAAGCAAAGAGGGAGGAAATGAGAGTGTGTGGGTGAAAAAGGGTTTACATTCAGTTTTGTTAAGCTCACATTGCAACAAGATCATGGTTTCCATATATGAGAGACAGGAAGAGGTAAGAGATGAGCTGTAAGTTCAGTGACAGAAAAATTAGCTTGTGGCTGACAAAACAGCTGTTCGAAACAGAAGTTTGTAAGCAAGAAATTTCACACACTGTAGTGTCATGAAACATAAGTGAGAATGAGAAGTTTAGAAAGAGAGGCTAGATGAGCATTAAAACCAAAATCTGAATTCTGTCAGTGACCATGTGAAACCCCCTTATCATCTCAGTATAATGTCAGAGGGCTCATCCTGGTAGGTTATATAACCCAGCTGGCTCATTGGGTCTGTTCTGTGAACAGAAAGGAATTTTTTCCAAATGGGACATTTCTAGGAAGCTGTGGGACAGAAACATCATAACTGTGGACATGAAGAATGACTGCAGTTTCATCAGAGGTTAGGGTCAACATATATACACACATATACACATATTTAAGAAGTCAGAAGAAATGTCACTATTCACCTGGAATCTCATCTTAATCATTATCCTCTGACCTTGCTGGTTGCAGCACAATATCACAATGTTTTGAGCATCAGAAATGTAGTACAAGTGTAAAGATATCCATATATTTTAAACTGTGCTGAGTAAAGCCAGTCTCATTTGCACTTTTGGTGTAAATTAAAACCCAGCAGCAGTCAAGCAGTATTGCATTTCTCATCTTTTCACATAACAGCAAACAAAATTTTTGTTTGTTTGTTCTCTGATTTTATGCACACAATTTATTAAACAATAGCATAGAAATATTCGACATTTTTCAACTCCTGCAATTGTCAACACATTAATTTTTCTTTTTGTTTTTACTTCTTGTTTCCTGACTTCAGTGGTAAAAAATAGCATAGCATTGACAATCAGAAATTTAAGAAATGAGCCAGAAATTGCATATTTCTGTGCTTTAGAAAAATGTTTCTTATTTCCTGTAAGCTATTTGTCTGCTGTCTGTTAAGGGCTAGAGATTATGGATGTCTTCAAAAAAGAATATTTTTCTACTGATTTCTGAGACCTTGGACATATATGTATTATCAGCTATAACAACTATAAAGACATGTTTGTGTATTTTTAACCATTGTTTTATCATAGTTTAATCATATTTTGAAGTAAATCTTTGATTATTGCATAATAATTATAAGCCATTACTATAAATTCCTAGTGAGTATTCTATACTTTCCTTTACTCTGCAAACTAGATACATGGGTATTTCAAAGACCAGTTTATGGTACCCATTTTGTCATTATATTTTCTAAAATATTGGCAGATAAAAATTGTTTGTATTTCATTAATCTGAGACTTGAGAAAAAGGTAGATCAAATGTCTAGCTACAGATTTCAGAGCTTTAATATAATCCATTATCCATTTTTGCATAGTGCATTGCTTTTTTCTTTCTTCTTCTGAAATTAAAAAAATCGGGAGAGTGAGACCTTTTTTTTGGGCTTCAACCTCTTTTTTTTAGACTTACATATATCTAGGGTTGTGTATTTATTAGCTCCATTATTTTCCTTGTAACAATTATGGAAAATAATGAAATTAACATTAATTGCTAGGCAACCCAGAATGGTAGCGGAGGTTAAGAAAGAGGTTATTATTTGATTCTTCTCTAAATAACATCAGAAATTTATCTGTGGAAGGCAACTAAAAAAAGGAAAATTCTGGTCCTTCTCACTTTGAAAGCAGCCAGAAAATAAATATTGCTGAAATCTTTCTCATTCATATCCCTCCAAAGCTAAAGGCATGCAAAACTAGAACAAACATAGTTCAAAATGGAAGAACTACACAGGGGAAGACAGGAAAGAGATTTCATTAAGCCAAATAAGTCAAACACCATCTAAGAATTTGACCTGTGCCAAGCATTGCATGCTGAGAGGAATCAAAATATGGTAAGGAGGCAAATATTGCTCCACATATTTGCTGTTATAGGCCAAAGACAAAATGTATCAGAGAAAATTAAGAGAGATTATAAGCCGTCAAACATAGGAGTTGGACAGTAAACCTTTACAGGGAGCAGCAGTGTAAAAAAGAATGCATTGATACATTCTGGTCACTCTGAGTTCAGGCTTTTTTCTGCTGAAGAAGTGGAACTGTTCTCACAGAAAAAAATACCTCTCAGATTTAATACATACATCAGATCCTGGTATCAATTAGTGAAGGGCTAATACCTGACAAAGGAGAAAGAAGTCCAAGCCAGGTATACTCAATCCATATACTCTTCTCAGTAATAAAGTTTGACAGACCATCTACCTTACAAAAGGACTGAATAAATCAACAAATCAATGTCATCTTAGCACTCCCCTTCCTGACTTTGGTGTAAGTCAAAGAGGAATGCAGTAGTAACTAAAAGCAATATTCTAAGTGACAACACCTTTGACATTTTCTAATGTCTAGGAAGTCAGCAAATCTCAAAGATTTTTACCCTTGCAAAGGCAATATTTATTTGAAAGAATTGAAAATGCATATGCCAAGCTTGTTAACAATCTAGTGTGAAACAAAGAAGGCAAAATGAACAGTAACTTGATAAGGAGGTGAAGATCATTAGTTAAATATTTCTTCCTTTAGACGTTGGCAGTTCCTAATAGGAAGATGTTCGCCTAGTGCTGTGAATGTCACTGAATTTTCATGATTGAAGACAGGTTAATATTTTCTCTGTTGCAGTCTGTCATGGGAATAAAATACCCAGGAACAACAAGCTAATAGAGGCAAGATTTGTAGCAGCATATAAATTGTCTCATAGCATAAAGATTGTTAAATTGGTTTGATAAAGTATCGAGTATTAGCTGGGGGTGGGGGGGGATTATTTTATTTATTGATCCATTTTCATTATGTTATCATTTTGTATATTTCATTTTTTCGCTAATAGAACTCAAACCACACAAGGTCTTGAAAACAGGGAAAAGAATCAGAGCAGTTTTATCAATTCCAAGTAGTGTAAGAGCCATAAAAATTATTCAGTTCAACCATATACATATATAGGAAATTGAAAAAAATTAAAACTGTCTCCAGTGTCCCAGAGGACATCTCCTTCTAACCCCATATTTTGCTTTGGGGCAGCTGTGGATGGAGCATGCTCCTAGTTCCCTTCCCCTCCAGGAGGCTCTGGTAGGCACTCAGTCACCCTGTGCAGTGACATACCTGAAGTCCTCCCTTCCAAAACTACCAAGAACCTCTCCAGGCTTCTTTCCCTGAGCAGTTGTCTTAGGGTGCAGTGGAGAGGCTCTGCCGTAAATAAAGACTCACTGCACAGTGTTGCTTCTGCGTATTAAAGAGGAATGGGAGACAGCAGCACTTCCGTGTTTTCTTAAGTTTCAAACACTTGGTTTTTAAACTGAAAGTGGAAGAGGTCAGATACCAAATTCTTGGCATGTTCATTAATACTACTTTGGTTCTTAGGAAATGTTTCTGGAAAATTTTAAATATTTGTAACTACGGCATCTGTAAGTTTCAGGGATTCATTTCCATTGGAGTCTAGGAAGTGGCAGTTCTTGTTATGATGGAAATTCATAGGAAGGGAAGAGTTCTGGGACGCTCTAGATCACATCAGAATTGGACTAGGCTATACCACACTGTGGTATGTATATACTGTTAAACTAAATATAAATATCCATACACATGTAAGTATTCATTTGTCAGTTTGCCCGTGCTGGAGTCAAGAGTCAGATAAAATGGAGTGAAACAGATAAAGAAGTGTGCATTGCCTACATGTTATATGCCATTCATAAAAATCTTTGAAAATTTAGTTTTATGGCCTTTTTCGTTTCTTAAATAGAACAGATGTTCAAAATAGAAATTGCAGAACCTGAATTTTAGACACACATATGAACTTGCAGCGGTGAAGTTTGAGAATGTTATTCCTGAAACTGCTGTGATCTGAGCAGCAAAGTACTCATCAAGTACTAACTTCTAAGTTCAGTAGCTTTTCATGGTTTACACATGGTTTTTAAAAATGGAAGTCTTGCTTTTCTGGTGCTGGTAGTAGTTTTTAGAAAGTCTGACAACACTGTAACACAAAAATGTTCTGTGACTCTTTACCTAACAATAGCCTGTTTTTATTTATAAAGCATAATTTTAGCAATAGGTCACATCATGTTCAGACTGCTGGAGAAGGTGAGCCACTTGGAAGATAAATCTTGCTTTTTCTATACAGCAGTGATACAGTACACTTGCCACCCCAAAGGAATTACTTATTTTGGAAAATGAGGAGTGGTTTACTTTATCCTGGAGTTTTACCTACTTGGGGGAAAAAAAAGAAACAAATAAGAAAATAAAGCAAAACCTTTTTGCTGACTATCAGCCTGTAGTTTTGCAGGCTTTTAGAAAATTCTTATCAGCTTGCACAGGTGTATATCCTACTTTGCTTTGCCACAGTTCAGTATTTTAAATAGTAATCAATTTTTGAAGTGTTTTATGAGCTATCAAGTACAAGAGTTGCTAACAGTTTTGTACAATGTCAGAATTCAGGACTATGTATTGATTGTACCAAAAGTCATATAATCATCACAGTATTGTGAATGAGAAAATTCATTATTCCCTGAATATTTAGGCACGACTGAGAGTCATTATGTATCACAGTATTTGTGGGTTGTTTCTGGTAGTTATAATTCTTGGGATTGTGACCTTTTTTGGAAGTCCAGGGTGCCTTTTAGTTAGAAAAAGTTTTGTAAATCTTGACTTCTGGATTATTTCGGGATCATCTTTTGCTGCTTTGGCATACATTAGGTCACAGACTGCTAAATGGATAGATGTAATGTTCCTAGCTTCTGTGAGTCTTATTGGTCCTTGCAGAAAGCACTGAGATGTATTAGAATAAAGCAAGCTATTAAAAGATACTTGGTATCACTGAATAGCAAAACATTCTGAAGGGGAAAAAACAGCTGCATGTCACAAAAAAAAAAAAAATTCAGATATTTCATTTCACAGGACGCATACTGTTATTTGAAAGAACATGCACATACAAGAACTTGTAGATACATTAATTCTTTTACTTATATGCACCTTTTAACTTGATGCATAATTAAGGCCATCATGAAATCAACCCACTGACATATAAATGAATATGTAAATACAGCCGTGAGAACCAGTGTGGGCTGTGCAGACAGAAGATTATTCATTAAACATGAAAATATTTGGTGTGTTACTTTGAGGCCTTCACTGCCATCACTTGATTTCTCTTTCTCGTCTTTATCAGTTTGTGTTTATAATTATTACCTGGATTTTTGCTGCACATACGTGTGATACTGACATTAGTCTTCCCATTTTTTGAAATGGGAAAGAATAATAGATAGTATTTCAAAAAGTAAGGACAAAAATTATTTTCCCTCTCCCAATCAAAAATCAGAAGTTACTCACCTTTAATGATGCAACAGTAAAAAAATAAAACTGTTTGTTTCTTTACACGTTGAACTGAATATTATTTTTAGTTTGAGGGTAATGGAGAGTTTACTTTGGAGAGAAATGTAAATCAGTCAGAATGTTCTCACTAGACTGCTCTCCTCTTTTGTCCTGATCTTTCATTATTGTGTTTCAGCTTCTCATTACGGCAAATCTTGCTGGGGTAATCGGGCTGGTTATTTTTGCCTTTCATCTCTCGAAAGGTGATTGGTTCCTCACGGTAGCAGGTACTGTGCAAGCCAAGGGCTCTCCACCCGGCTGCATCATACCTGTGCCAAACTGTAATAGACTCCCACTGCTTCTAAAATGACAGATGGGACTGTCTTTGATTTATTGCTGTGTTGTGGGTAATTTAGCTATAAAGTGTTCTGCTGTCTTGCATTATGGATTAGGTTTCTAACAGTTTTCCATACGAAACTGCAGAGCAAGCTCATTACAATTTCAACCATGTTCATGATGACTATATAAAATTAGCTGTGAAGGCATGAAGTTATTCCAGAGTCAGATTTTACACACAATCTGCTTTCTTTCCACGGTAATTACCAAATTACCATAGGTTCCTACATTAAATAGATTTTTAAAAAATTAAAAAAAAAAAAAAAAAAAAAAAGGAGAGAGAAAGAAACAAAAAACAAGGAACTAAGTTCTGGGTTTCAAACTTTCTGTTCAAATACAGCACAAATTACAAGTTTATCAAGAGAAAAGTCTCTGACTCACACCAGATAGGTATAACGGGTAGAAATTATCCCAGTTGCACTAGAATTATTGTGCTTATGTCCTGTAGATGGGTAGAAGGAAATAGCAGTCAATACTATCTAATATAATATTAGGACTGAGAAAATAATCCTTACTGTGAAAGACTGGAGTTTTTTCCTTTACCTTGTTAGGGAAGAAGGGAAGAAAGAAGGATTGATTATTTTTATATTGATTTTTAAATCATAGTTCTTTCCAACCTGACCCTGTTTCTCAATATGCAAGTAATTAAAGCAAAACCATAACAATTAAAGTAAAAATATAATAATTTGTTTAACTAAGACATGCAATATTTATGAATGCTTTGGAGTGCAGAGGATAGCAGAATGACCTAAGCATTTTCTCTTCAAATAAATGTTTTAAAAACCCCTTCACATTCTTTTGTGTGCAAAATTAACAGTTTAGTCCAAGTGGTTACTAACCTTGAAAAAATATTGCAACAGTAACCTGTGTTAGAAAAGAGACGCAGTAATAAATATAGAAGTAGAATGCTTTTATCTCCATTTGTTTTCATAAAATACACTAAACCTACCTTCTATGTCTTCTGCACCTGAAAACAAAAAAATAACCAAACCTTCAGAAAACATTTTTCTAAACACTAGTTACTAAAGCATAAGAAAAGGATATTTTTTAATAAAAATTCACACTGATAGAGTTTCACAGTTTGGAGTTAGGAAAATGTCATTTTCAGATAAGTATCTATACAATCTCCTTCTAGACAAAATATTGTTTGTCAGATGCCTTGTATTATGGGCAGCACTGGATGCCTGCATAGATTCAGACAGAGCTTCACTTCAGAATTTGATGTAAATGTAAAAGTAATTTATAAAGTTTTGAGGAAAACACTGAGCATTTTTTAAATGAGAAGTGAAGTCTTTGGGTATTTCTTATCGGATATACAAAGGAGATGGTAACTAGAATTTAGTGGAGTTAATTCCATTATATAGGATACCTCACTATCCTTTTTCATTTTTCAACACTGTTTTAAGCACAGGTTTTTGTTTCCCCTGATTTTTTAGGAAATATAAGTAAGAGGAGAGGCGTGGCTGGAGAGTCCAGCTCTTTGTTGCTGCTTCATTCCCGCACAGCATTAGGTGTTTTTCAGCCTTCGTTTGGGCATCATCAGGCAGCATCAGACATGGCCTCACCTCAGCCGGGAGTGCCACTGACACCAGAGGCAGCCCAAAAGGCTAACTCAAAGGAAAACTGAGGCAGAGAGCCCCAAAAGATGACTAGTCAGTGTGACAGAGGAAGTGGAAAGGCATCTGTGGCTTTTTCCTATGGTTTGCCTGCGAGGAAAAGAACTGCTTCGAAGTGGCAGGAGCCAAAGAATATGTGAGGAAGGGAGGATGAAGAGGGCAACAACAGGGATTGCACCAGTGGGGAGAGGATGTTGACTTGTTTTAGGGAAAAACTGTGGTAGACAGAGGACATTGTAATGAGGGATGTGTTGATGGTTGAGAAGAACCTCTCAATGAGCAGTACATGACTTATCTGAAAGAAATTAGGAAATCATTTGACATGCAGTCTGAATTTTTGGCAAAGAGATAGAGATGAGCGTTCTGTTTCCACCTGCATATCCCCTCACTTTGAACAACACCTTCAATGCAGGGACAGTGCAAATAAAATAATAGAAGAGAATTGAAGTGAGGGTGATCAATGGATATGATTGCCTGGATTACTGTATTGCATTACCCGGTTCAGCCAGGCAGGAGGTTTTTGGTTGCATGGGCAGAGACAAGATATCATCTGATAATCCCTGCTCCATCAGGTGCACCTGTAAGGCAGGCAACAGTATTTACTCTTCAAGCAGTGTTGCTAGGAAAAAAATATGAAAGGAAGTAAATGGACTAGTATTAAAACAGAAAAAGAGATTTAAAACCCTAATGGACTGTATTGGTACATTGATTTTAAAACAAAGCTATAAAAGTCAGAGTGTAACTCTGACTGGAAAGTGATAGCACAATAAAACCAATAGTATATGTAACTCAGTAAATGAAAAGATATTTTTTTATTGCTGAAAGATTGTGGTTTAGATTTGTTTGCAAAATACTTAAGAAACAGGCTCTTGCTCTGCAAGGGTTCATGACTTATGTAAGATAGTAGAGAACAGTATAACCTTGTAAAATAGTGCCAAACCCAGAAATTATTTGGGACAGACATAAAGCTTAACCCTTCATTGTTTTTACCGCAGCTTTATATTCTTTCATAGTTTCTCAGTCTACCAGAATTCCCCCCAATCCCCATGCCTCTTTCTAAGACAGTCTCTGCATCTGGCAGAAACCATTTATCCTCTTTTGCCTCAAAACCCTCCACAAAACCAATCTGTTTTGTGGGGTTTAGAGAAGATAGGACACTCACGTAAACCTTGCACCATGCCGTGGCAGGGGAAGCAAGCTTTCATTTTCCAAACAATGCTGTATCACTTAATGTCAGGAAAGTTAGAGCCTCCTGGGGAGGGTGCAGTGATGTAATTACATAGAATAATGTGAAAAAGCAGAAAAAAGGGGGAGGGGGGAGTGAATAATGAAAGCACTGTGCTGTGGCATATCCATTAATATCAGGTGTATGCCCCATTGCATGTGGCTTTTAAATTTGCAGTACAGCTCTGAGCAGAGGAGGGATCAATCAGGCAGGCTGAGAAAATGAGCTGTCTCTGTCTGCAGCAGCTGAGGCGATTTCTCAGTGTGTTAGCCTGGATTTCTGTAACCCACCAGGGCTAAATTGCTCAAAACAAAGTTTAATGTTATAACTTACACTATATGCTATTTCTTATATACTCTTCCTGTGTGGCAGAGAGGACTTCTGTTTTAGCTATCAGTTTGTGATGTGAAAAACAGAAGGAGGTTCCAGCTTATACTTGAAGTGGTTGCTGCTTTGGCCTTTAAAATTATTAGGTTACCACCTAATCATTAGATAGTTATTATTTATAGTGAGGTTCTTACGTAACACTGAAGTTTTAGAGGAAACAATATACCGTTTCTCTAGTTCTCAGGAATTAGCATTGTAGGGCCCTTGTGCTACATTTGCTTATGACTACTCAAAATTTCACTGTCTGTATAGCTTCAAAATATATTGATTTATTGGGAAGACATTCTGAATTCTTCCAGCACTTTTTCAGATTCAGTTTAAAAACAAAATACAAATGGAAAAGGCTTTTCTTGCCTCAGCACCTTGTTACCACTGTTTTTCACACAGCCCAGGTGTAGCTTTCTCTATAGGGTGGTGCACTGCTGTTCTCTTAGCAAGGTTTCACTACAGCTTCATGGCCATTGCACAAAACCTTGTGGTCTACACCAAATATCTCTGGAAGACTGAAAAGGGGCCTGGTGATCTTTTACTTATCTAGGGCATGCTTTAAAAATCTTCTAAAAATTTAAAAAAGAAAAGAAGAATAAAACAAAAAAAAGCCCCAAAAGGCCCCTTTCACAAACTTCTTTTTTTTTTCTTGTACAAAACCAAGCATTTCACATTGCCTGCCAGGAAGGACCCTCCTTGGCAGGTGCCTCCCCAGCTTCAGCAGGGTCCTGCCCTGCAGCCTTTCCACAAGACACCGTTGTCAGTGCTGGTAATGGTGTTTAGGGTCCCAGTTCAGAGCAGAAGTGAATTATCAACTGGCCCTGTGAAACAATATCCATGGCAGACTATCATATTCACAGCCAGTGGTACTGGAGTGCAAATTGCTTCTCTTGCCCTGGAAATAAAGGATCCTTTATTCGACTCTAAAACTAAGGTAAATTTTGCTAAAATTTCAGATGCTGAGCAGAGTGCTCCTAAAATACTGAAGATGGGAAGAAATAAATGTGCACTTTACAAATCATACTCCTTTAAGTGAAAGAAAATATGAGGAAGCCTTAGGTCTTTAGAATTGTTTGTAGAATTGTTTAAGGATTGCCTTTTACTCCTTTCATGGTTTTTCCATAGCATCTTATAGGTGTTTTGCCCACTTCTTCAAAGCTCGCTCTATTTCTCCTTCTTGTTCTCAAAGAAGGGGAAAAAAGAAAACAAAGGTATTATTTCACGGAAGTTCCATTATTTTCCTTTAGAAGTTTGAGTTCTGTGACTTACTTTTGAGTGAACCAAGCTATACTGAATAAAACACTTTCCCCGAGTGTTTCTGCAGAAACAATCAGCACAGAAATACAGTATCACTATTTATTTGAGAGTTAAATCTCCACAGTGGTGTGGGAAGCAATCCACTATTACTAAGAACATTTTGCAGCATTTTGGAGAATTAAAAATAAGACGTACTCTTTACATAAGATTTGATGCATTTGGATGATTGCATGGTTGATGCACTGAACTATGTCTTCACAACCAGAACTATTACAGGAATGATTAGTCTATTTGTTTGAAGAAGGCTATAAATTGCCTTAAAATTTGTCGTTTGCAGAATGTTCCATTGGCTTTTCTGTCCCTGATAGAGCCTGAAATTCTCATATATATCTCATTTTTTGCTCTAATTAAAAAATTATCTTTAAGTCATTAAAAATTGAAGGGTTTTTATCCTGCACCTAGTGAATAAGTTCCATAATTTTTAAGTATAAGAGAATACATCCTGTTGCTCACATTCATTCCTCTGGAGCCGTCAGGTTTATAATGATGCTCTTCAGGAGAGTACAAAAGGTTGCTTGGAGTATTACTTTCCTGCTATGCTTGTCATTTATCAGTGAAGCCTTCAGATGCCATAAATTTATTTCTCTAAGGATGTCTCTGAAGTGTATATACTTCAAGACTAGATAAAAGTAGGGTAAGAAAAAAAAAGATTATGGATAGTTTAGAAGAATGATTGAAACACAGCAACTGTGAACATTAAGAGCAGTTTGTCAAGACTGTTGCAGTTCTTGGTGAGGAATGCATGAATATTGTGTGATACTATGTGTTAACCTCAGTCTTTTAAATGAAGCTGGAGACCTGAACAGCCTGACAAAGGGTCTTAGATTATTTAAAAAAATCAATCTAGTCTTCAAGTCTCCTTTGTAAGTGGAAGGGTTCTTTGCATCATGCTACCATATCTAGTTGTATGCTCAAATAAAAAACACAAGGTTTCAAGCTGCATATGTTAAACAATAGTTCATAAAGTAATACCAGTATTAATGAGGTTGCCTGTTCAGAGCAGAGGTTGTCTGGTCTCCTTTAAGCTCCTGTGGGTCTTAAAAAATCTTAGTACTGCATGTGTGTGACACTGATGGAGGTGTTTACATGTGAAATGCCTGCAAGGAGGTGGATGAATTGCAGCCAACAGCCTCATGTAGGCTTTTCTTCCCCAGGAGCAGCATCTGCATGGGATGACTCTTTGTGCTTCCCACCACCTGAGTTCTGTGTGAGTGATTATACTTTCTTGGAAAAGCAAGGTGAAATGTGATCATCTACACCGCTGTTTCTATCCCTGTGAGGAACAAGAGAACTTTCTGTCTCTGTCTTGATACACACGTAGTAGACAATCAGAAAGGGCACTGGGAGATGCCATGCCCAGCCTAGGGGAACCACTTCCTCATCATTAGGACACTGCTGTGACATGAGGGAAGGCCAGTTTAAGGTCTCTGATCAGAGGTCAAGAAAAGCAATACATTCTTTAACTGAGCAACTTTATGTGCTGAAGAATCTCTTTATTTCTTGCTTTAGCTTTGAACAGATCTTCCTTCCCATCCATGATAAACTTATTGCTGTGCAAGTATCTTGACATGGAAGAGAAAAATGGGAAAATGGATGCATTAAAAAAGCAGGTTATTTTTGATGAATTGGCATTTTTCATTAATTAATACAAAAGGAACTGGGAAGCCATAATTAGGTTTTATCAGAGATAAAATTACCAGGATCAGCAGCTGTATTGTGCCAGTGTTTCTGTCTTGTGTATGCTGGTGCTGCTAGTAGCATAGCTGTTGGCACAACACCAAGCAGATGTAACAATTACAGTGCTAATAAAACTTTTTTCTTCTTCTTTTTATTGCAACTATTAAACAATAGATACAAAGTTACATAATTTCAACCTAATTATGCATTTTTCTCTATTACTGTTCTAAACTGCTACTTCAATTTGCTTCTTGAAATAACTGGATTTCCTGTGGGTGAGATGCTCACAACGAAGCATGCCAATTTGGCTAAAGGCATTGTGGGACACACTGAATTTAGAATTATGCAGTGTTTCTGTGTGGCAGGATCAATGGGTTGAGGTGAAGTCCATGCCACAGGAAACCATTGCTTCTGATAAGCAGACTTAGCACATATTTCCAAAAACCTTACACGGAAATGAAAATAGGTGACTGGCACTTGTCACCATGTTCAGAGTCAGCCTCAAGGGTATCTTCAGGGTTCTTTCAGTGCCTAGGTACACATGTCCCTTTCGTGAATCCTGGAGCTGCACAAACTGCTGCTTGTGCCCAGAGCTGTGCTGAAGAAGTGATCTAGCAGAGATGAGCTGATCGCTTTTTCTTCCCCAGGCTGCTTGTGGGGAATAACTCCTTTTGTCTCCTGTTCCTCCCAACTAGGCACTTCTTTCAATGTATGTTCTTTTTTACTGGCACAGTAAATTGGAAAAAAGGGGGGGGAAAGACCCAAAAAAATTCAAATTGTTTTAAAGATAAGGAAAATTGTACAAGATGACAGGATAAGTATTAAACTTAAATTCAAAACTGGCAACTATAAGGAGGCAATTACAGCATATCTGATATTTTTAAATAAGTTGTCATCTTTACAGTATCTTTCTCATAAGAAAGAAAATCATCTTGCCTTAAACTTGATACAGTTTCACCAATAGTAGCATGGAGGAGAGATGCTTTTCTTTTCATGCCTTGGGGCTCCGATTGTTGTTTCATTAAACCAGAGTCCTGTCATTGCCTCCGTGAAGGGAGGAACTGATCCTGGTTTTCATGCTGCTTCATTCCCCTTTTTAAAGCAGTAAAAAGGAAATTTTTGCAAGATAAAGAACAGAATAAGAAAACAAATCCTATTCAGAAATCTCCCTATAACTTAATTAATTTCTCAATTACACTAATTGAAAGGAACAATAATAAGAGATTGTGTATTTTGTGGCAATTGAAAGGAAATGTTTAATTACTGCTTGTAAGTAAAATGACAGTTTAAAGCATTCTTGTAAGCAACAGTACTCTTTGGGGGGTAATTAGTGAAAAATAGATGGTAAACAGATGATAGCTTTTAGGCTAAACAAATCACTTCAGTTCCATCTCATGATAAAGAACTATAAAAATTAACTTACCATTAACACACCATTCAGTAGGAATACTTAAATTTTATTTTGACCTGTGTTTGATTATAAACTGGTTTTTCTTTTTGTGGAAAATATCTTTATGTTAAGTAAAGTAGCAGTAAGTAAAGCAAATTCTAGAAATATCTCTAGAGACCTAATAAATTCAGCTATTCAGTGACTGTGGGATGGGCAGGTGAACTTGTTACTTTGCCACTACCAAAATAAGATAACCAAATCGTTAGCTGGCAGGTGCACTGCTTGGTGTCTTTTCTGAACACAGTCAGATCTCTGGTCATTTAAGAACCATCTGTGCTTACTCATTTTTGAGCTATAATAGCAGATAATCACCCTGTGAGTTAAAGGTACTGCTAACTTCAGGTCTGACCAAATATTCAGTTAGAGAGCATCCTTTGGTGCCTTGGTGGTCAGGTGAAAAGTTCTGCTGGCTCATGAAATAGCCATTGTAGGCCAGAGGACCACAAATAAACGAGATGCATTTCTGGAATGGAAATAGCTTGTTTTTCCAGTGTGGTTGGGGAAACATGCAAGAGAGGGACAGGAACTGGAGTCTTGTCCCCATCTGAAGCATGGAGATATTTCAATGTGAAAAACCTTACTTTCTTTTCCTAATAATACCAGTCAAAGATAGGGTAAAAAGAAATATAAAAGGATGAACTGTACAAACACCAGACTTAGAGTAACCCTTGCAAGGGGCACAGCAATGTTTCCTGATTCCTGGTTGAATTTCCATTGGAGAACAAGAGTCCCTGAGGCCAGGTGCCTGAGAACTTGGGAGGGCTGAAGCCCTCTAGCTCACATGAAGCAGTAGCCTAACAAGATTTCTTTTAATATTAGGACAGAATGCTCGAGTCCACTACTGTAGAGGTGAAAAAACTGTTATATGGAAGACAATGAGCACTCCAAATAGAAAATACATATTAGCAGCTACTGAAGATCATGCTTTTAAATGGCAGGTGAAATGTTGAGCTTAAACACTCCGGTAATATTTATCCAGAATTCTTTCTAGCTTGGGGAGGTGTTCTTGGCCTTTGTCTCCTTTCTGTCCCTCAGTAATCTAAAAACCATTCAGATCCTAACCCAGGGACAGTAGGTCCTTGTGTTTACTGAACATCAGGCCCTTGCAGTGTTAAGGAATCCTCATTAGTGAGGTAGGATTCCCCTGTGGTAGAAGAAACATGATCAACGAGTACGTTCTCCACTTTACTGTGGCTGCTGGTAGCTGCAGCTCCAGGCTGGAACCATCAGCACAGCCAACAGCGAGCAGCAGACCCAGACCATTCCTGTTTGGTTCTCTAGCTGCGACTCAAGACACACAAACAGTTGGTTTGGACTGTGAGGCTGACAATGACTGCAGAGAACAGATAATACCTTTGGAGACCTTACATCATCCAGGTGACAGGCTCATTAAATAACACCATTTTCAGCATGAAAACAGGCATGTAACAATACCCTGCAGGGGCTGCATGCCCGCCCAGGCTCCCACAGTCAAACACTGGCAGGGCTGGAATTATGGCTTGCTCATCTTTTTTGAGCAGGAATACAGGTTTTACCTCATTTACTCCACTGTGTCAGGAGTAACGCTTGTAGCCGGTGACATGGTAAGAAGTCAAAGAGAAAAATACCACGTTCTCAGAATAAATGTGACAAGAAAAATTGAAAATTTGTTAAATAGCCATTAATGAATATAAACTATACAATTCTCATTCCTTTCCAATTCATCTGCAACTTCATGTCTTTTATTATTATTTTAACATAGAACCCACTTATAATGTTAGATTGGAAGTTCCTGCAAAAGGAAAAAAGTGTAGCCTGCTGCCTGTGATTGTCTAATATTATTCAAATTCTTCCTGGGAGAAGCCTCAGGAATTTTTTTTTTCAGACATTATTTTTATTTATACCAATTAGATTATTCATTTAGCAAACTGAAGCAATACCATGTGATATTCAGATATCCAACTGCGCAGCTCAGCTAGCAAGTTGCCACTATTGAATACTGGGTTAAGAGATAATTTTAAAAGCTTGTAAACAATTTAGTATCTAATTTCTCAAATGACTGAGTGAAAAAGCAAATTAATTTATGATTTCATATGAGAGAGAGAGAAAAATACCATACAAAGGGGGATATGTGCCATATAATTACATATTCTTTTGGGGGGAAATAATGCAATTTGTGTGTACCATTTTAATAGCATTGCATAATAGAATAGAATTTAATTGAAACAGCTCATAAAGTGTTTTAGCAAAGTAGCTGCTTTTAAAGTGCACGTTTTAATCAATAGTATCTTTAAATGAAATTTTGCAAATCATATTCCTTTATTCTTAAAAAGTATATTTTGCTGAAAGGTTGTTTTTAAAATGTTTTACTCTTTTTTCATAAGGAGAAAAACTGTTCTCCTTTATAATTTTTTCAGTAGTCATTCATTGCACTTGGAGTTATCCTTCTGTGCAGAAAGAAATTTCAACAAATGAAATATAGATATGATGCTTAAAAATTAATTGCCTGTGAATTTTTTGGTCAGATGAAACTTCAGCTTGTTTTTCTTAAATTTCTTCCTCAATGTAATTTGAGTGAAAAGTCAACATGCAGTTGAATGCCAAATGTAAGCATAGTAGACATTACAGGTATTTCTGTCAACTGTAAACCAGAATATTATTTTTATATGTTTAATGTTTAACCAGAAATTGAAGTTTCCTGAATATTTAATAGTTTGTGTAATTCCCTGATTGTTCGCTTTCCAACTCCACCATGCATTTGAATAATTTTGAGAAAGAGGCAGAAAACCTCTCATGCAGTAAATATGGCAGAGTTTTTCCCCATCTGTGGTTCTCTGCAAATGTGTGATCATTGCTCAGTTCTGTCCCTGTCCATTCAGCTCGTGCCATCGCCAGAGCTCAGTGTTAGTGCTGCTGCAGAGGGAGGCAGATATTTTTAATAACAAGCACACTTTTCACAAAGCAAACCATTAACTTTTATACATGCCAAGAAAACTATTTTTCATTAAAAACAAAACAAACAAACAAACAAAAAAAAAACAAAAACAAAAACAAACTGCAACAGAACCCCCACAAAATGCTGTTTTACATTATAACATTTTACATTTTGTTTTGGGTATCTTCAATGTTACACTGTATTTGGATATACAGTTGTTGCAAAAGCCATCCCTCTTGTTCTGTATCACAGGATCCCTGTTGAACCTTCCCTCTTTTCCTCAAAACTTGTCTGTCTGGTACCTCCTGCAGAGAAACGAGGGGCCTAAAACGCCATGAATACGCAAATTATGTTAAACCGAGTGTTTATATGCTTTGAAACAAATTCCCTGGGCCTCTTCCCCCATCTTACCCCCAGTCCTGCTGAACTACTTCAGAAAGGTTTTCTCCCTTTTTTTTCACTGGAAAACAAATAAAAATCTGTAAGCAGAAAATAAAACCTTGAGCTCAGCAAAATGAAGGACAAGAGGCAAGTCAAAGTTCCTCAGTTTCTTCAGTTTGTTTCAAGGCCTTACACCACAATAGCACAGAGAAAAAGAACTTTGACATTAATATATCTGAGGTGTAAAGCCAGTGAACTTCCACAGAGATTAAAAAATACTGGAAAATTGTTTTTTAATGTTTTAAACTGTGTTGACAGAAACAATCTACCACTAAAAAGCTATGAAAGTATTTGGGCTGTCCCTTTTTATTCAATGCTTGCTTGAAAACTTACTAAGATCAATTGGTTTTTGAAATGCTAGATAGCTGTCAGTCACCTGAAGCATGGGTCTAATCAGTAATAAAAACTTCTAAAGGGGTAAATTTTATAATCACATTTTTTATGAGAATACAATCCTTCATACCTCAGAGCATTATGTAGCTTGGTGCATTTTGTGAGCTGTTATTCATTGATGTGTTGGCACACCACCTTTCCCATACTTCAACTCAGAGAGAGCCTCATTTATTGCCCTTCAATACAGAGCACCCAGCTGGTTTTTTTCCCATCAGAAGTCTCAAATATATGGCAGAAGGGGTTGGAACTAGATGATCTTTAAAGTCCCTTTCAACCCAAACCATTCTGTCAGTCTATAAAATTCCTCACCTGACATTTGATAACTGGAGATTCATTAGTGCCTCCCTGTAACATTCACTTCCTTCTTTTGATAGGCCAATTGATTACATTTCTTTCTTTAAGGTTAAAACTGTAGATGAGCAGTTGTAAGGGCATGGAACCTGAAAGTTCAGTTGGATCCTTTGGACCATTTACATGTTTCACAAAAGAAAAATTCATTTAAATAAATGAATTTTTGAATGAGGTTAATTACCCCTTGGTGTCTCCCTTTGTTTATGAGAGACAGTCAGGATAACTGGTCTGAATTAGGGACTTAGAGGAAACTGGTATCCAACCTTTGTTGTCAGTCACATTTTTCAAGACTACTTAGCAAGGAAAGAGAACAACCTTAATTTTATAATCCTAAAAGATTCTGTTCAATGCCCAGTTTTGGTGACAGTCAAGTTTGCTGCCATTTGATTCACCTGATTTTTTTGAAAGTAGTAGTTGATGAAAATTTACAAATATGAAAATCATTTATGTATTAGGATGTTTAGGATGTTTCTGGGATCTCTTCTGTGTGGATACTTGCGTAGATAATAATGTGTCACATACACAAAACTGATTTTCTTTGGGCTATATAGGTCATTCTCTCACAAGCACATCTGGGGAAGGGCAGCAATTCTCTTTGCTGTCACATGTGCTACTGCCAGCCTACATCACAGTTTGGTTACGGCCCCATTGCAAGGATTTGAGATACCAAGCAGGAGTGAGAAGATGTAGTCTCAAGCTCTGCCAGGGGAGTCTCAGCTTGGACTTTAGGAGGAAATTCTTCACAGAAAACGTGGTTAAACATTGGAATGGGCTGGTGCCCAAGGGTGTGGTGGAGTGACCACCCCTGGAGGTGGTTAAGGATGTGGCACTCAGTGCCATGGTCTGGTTGACATTTTGGTGTTCAGTCATAGGTTGGACTTGATGATCCCAGAGGTCTTTTCCGACCTAATTGATATGGTGATTCCATAGTAGAAAAATACCTAGAGGTGTGATATTGTCAATGGGGTTGTGCTAAAGAATGGTTTGATGTTTAGGATGGTAAAAAGCGTTAGATGCTAATATTATAGAAAGATCAAAATAAAAAGAACTGAGTTTTAAGAGATGATGTAGTAGTAATATGATGAAATTCAGAAATTCAAAATCCCAGGACTCAGGTACTAGTACAAACTGCTGTTATAAACTGGGAGATGAAGAGCACAGCAATTTTAAGTGGCAAGGAGAAAATGAGAAATCTGAGTGCTGAAGCTCCTCATAAAATGACTGCAAACAACATTTTCAATGCATCTTGGTTTTCCAATAGATGGCAAATAAATCAGTATGAGTTACAAATTGGTGATACTTCCTCTAAAATACTATGTACTATTCTAGTAATTGCAGTTGGCTAAAAATGAACTCAGACTAGAACAGATGAAAGAAGGCCAGTTCTGAACAAAAATGCTGTGTTCTGAACAAAAAGCAGAATCGACTACCTGCGTGAGGCTGGGAAGAGACACAATTCCCATCTATAAACACTCCAGAGAGAAATACCAGGAGACAGAATTTTTTGGAGCTGCTAGATAATTTTGTATGAACATTAGCTGACTTAAACTGCATCTGAATATATTTAGACTGAAATTTAAAATAAGATTCAGGACTATATATAAGACCACAGAGCTTCTTGAAACAGTATGTTTGTTACTTGGAAAGGCTTCATCTTGATCCAGTTCCCCCTCTTATCTTTCTATTCCTTCTCAGTTGAATCTTCTGCATATTATAATGCTGAGTAGATTCTTCTTTTACACATGGGAGGCAAGTATTTTCAAACCACTTTAAGAGTACTGATGAATTTGTTGCATCTAAATTGTGGAACAGAACTTGCTTGATTCAGTAGAAGGATTTCACAAATGATCTCTGCTTGCTTTTACATTTGCAATCAGTATATCGGATTTTTTTCTTTCACAGTTCATTGAAGTTTGTATTTATAGAGCTATGGCTTTGACTGGCGATAAATCTCCAATAAATTGCTATTTCTTTTCTTCTCTCTTTTTTTTTTGCCTTGCCTATCTATATATGATTTATTTTAGATTATTTTATACAATACTTTAAAAATACAGTACTTTTCAATGTCCTTTAAGGGTCAGGATTAGATTTGTGGAAAAAGGAAATAGAACTTGAACACAAACACTTTTATAGTTGCTTAAAATTTTTGGGGGGAAACTTTCTTGGACATAAGGCTCTATTGCCAAGGACAAAATTATTATATGAAGTGCAAAAGGCCTATTGTTCAAGCAGGATCTTCAAGTGGTGGTACAGGGTCCTAGGTTCTTTGAAAAACTAGCCAGTTATGGAAGTTGTTGATTCTTGACATTTTGGAAAAACCGGACTTTGGCACTTGTGCCTGAAAAGTATTCAGGTAGTTAGTTTAGGTGAGATCAGTTCCAGTACACAGAAGTTTCATGTTTAGTTATATTCATGTTTTTTAACTGATACTATTAACATCTTTCAAATATTTATATCATTTTTTGTATCAAGGACAGAATGCTGAGCTGTAAAGATTATTAGGACTCCAAGAATTTTTCCAGCGAAAAAGGTCAACTAGTTAGTTACGAAACATTATGAGGAAAGGACCCGGTAGGCTCAGCATATATACTAAAATATCTTGTGAAAGATCAACATTCAGGTTTCTGTTTTACTGGTTTCATTGGGATATTTTCTGTATTCTGATACTATATTAATTTTATAATATTTTCCCTGCACCAGTTGCAAATTGTTATGCACAAGATGTCATTCCTTCTCCTTTGCCTTTTTCCATACCTATTTTTTTAAGGATAACTGTACTTTCCTAACCAAGTCTACCAAAGACCCCTTATAACTGATATCACAGTAGTCACCTTTTGCTATATACAAAGAGCCCATGAATTAAATTACGTCTGAAACTAGATACAATTATTACTGGATGTTGTTTTGCATTAAAATATGTGGAATGTTACTTTGAAACTTTAAAATAGCTCTTACCTATTTCAGCGATTTCGTTTGCTTATTTCGGTAGCATTTATGGGCTTTTCCATTTCAGTGATGAATATAAAACAGATATAAATTACTGAATTATGGCAGTGCAATATATAAATCACATTAATATACGTATTCATTTTAGGACAAACAGTTCAATATTCATTAGAAAAAATAGTTGTTGAGTGGTCAGCAACACAGTATTTCTTCCATTCAATGAGATATTGAAAAGACCAGGAATACATATTTAGAAGAGTTATGACACATCCATTTAGATGTGTACATGTGGAGTCCCTTTCTAAATACTCCTTCCTGGAAAATCAAGTGCTACTTGCAGGAGCAAGAATGGAAAGGCAATTTTAAATTAAAAAGGAGGAGGTTAGCAGAGACTTTTGTATTTGAATGTAGTCTGGTGCTTCTCATGTGCCATACAAAAAGCCAAAAATAAAAGAAAAAGAAATTAGAGTCAGTCTTGGGAGGGACTAACTGTGGCTCTGAAAGTTATTTTACACAAACATAATGAAAACCAGAGGTGCTTTTATGAATGTGGAATTAAGACATCTATTTTCTGAATAAACCAAAGCAGACAAACAAACTAACCAACCAAAGGAAAAAAACCACAAAAATCCCCAAACAAACCAACAAACACAAACAAAAAAACCCATCCCACCAAAACCAAAACAAACGTAGCGAAAATCCCACCCCAAAACTAAACAAAACACCAAGCAAACCAAAATTTTACATCTAGAGAGCAGGTTAAAAGTTTTGAGGTAACACTACAGGTGATCAGAACGTCAGGAAGGGAGTAGTAGAACTGTGAATGATACAGAAAATGAGCCAAAGTGACACACTGAGAAACACTAGACAAAGATTAAAGAGATTGATTAAAGAGATAGTGATAGTATACTACACACTCGCATGCTCAGATATTTAGATATGGAAAGGGACCTTGATATTATTTTAGATGGTTAAATACTTCTGGGAATTGTGGAAGACTTTTAACTTCTTCCTAGATTTTTAAAGCAAAGGTTCCTAATATTCAGCTGTCCCTATTATTCTATATGTAACTAATTTGCAATCATTTTGAGACATGCCAGTGATAAACGCTACATTCCTACTAGTTTTATTTTTTCTTTTTCCCTAAAATTCTCATGTGTAAGCATAAATCCTGGTAAAGAAAAGAGCTTGCTAGTGTGGGAGAAAGCCCCTGTTCAAATAACAGCACTAATGAAAAGCAGCAGTGGAAATTGCTGGCCAAGCAATTTCCTTGTAACTTGAATTTTCTCTCTTTCAAGGTCATTCTGGTACAAAAGTCCTTTGCAGCTTGCTTGCAATGTACATCTCAATGAATGTATTTCTTTTATTAGCAAGGATTATTCGTTATTAGTGTTCCTTAAGCACATTTGTGTGTGAAGAAGATTGTGTAGAGGGGGCAGCCTCTGTCCTAGGGGCCATAGTGATGTCTGATTCTAAACCACAATGTATGGATAAATTTCTTCATAGCAGAGCAGAAGCCAAAGGCAAGCATGCAAATTTCAATCACACATCTAAAGTATGTGGGTGAAGAATTGTTACTGCAGCAGGGCAAAATAGCTATGCAGAGGTTAAACCACTCTTACATATTCATCATACATTGTTAAATATTCCAATGAAAGATTACTTTCCTCTTATTTTTGGAATGCACATTGTGTACATGGCCTCATCTAATCTTCTGCCACTTTGTGGAGCAAAAGCTAATTTCAATTCCAGAAGACAGAACAATCTTCAGCTATGTAAGTTAAAGGATATGTGCTCCAGTTCGCAAGGAGGGCATGTACATTACACATTTGCTTAATTGTTCTACAGAGGTGCCAATCCTAATTAGGACTTCATTGGCTTTTCCATTGAAAACAGTTTAAATTCCCTAATTAAGCATGAAAAAATTAATAAAAAGATAAATTAAAACTGTTTACATACATGAATCACGTTTCTGCCAAGTTTTAACTTGCCTTTCAGCCTGAGATATTCTACTCTGCCTCAACGCTTTATCCTTTTCAGCTGAGACAAGGATGGGGGCTCTGAGGGGCAAAAATCTTATCCTGGTGGTGTTTGTCCATGTGCAGTTTAGACAAGTTGTCCATTATATGGGTCTCAGATTATCATGTAGTTTAATACAATACAACTCTGAGCATGTTGATCCAGGGCTTTATTTTCTGAAAATTATGCTATCCATAAAGGCTTCTGAAATAGGGAAGCAAACACCACCCCCCCCCCGCCCCAAGCTCCAGAATACAGGACAGACGACTAGTAAAAACAAAGAAACCAAATGCACAAGGTAGTCTCTGGGGTCCTGGTATCTTTTTGTTTCCTTGGTTTTTATTTCCTGATGCCATGCCTATTTTTCTAGTTTACCTCTCTCTTCCCTTTATCCCTTCTGAGGAATGTTTTCTATTACGTTATCTCCACAGGTTTTAACTTTATAAGCATACACAGCATTAACATGTTGCATAGTAATACAGCATAGCCAGTTTCTGAAATTTCACACCTTAAGCTCTCCCTGAATGCAGCGCCACAGATTAAACAATGTGTACTGGTTTCCTGTCTACTGTATAAGCTAAGAATTGTGTTGATGTATTTTTGCAGCTCCTGTGAGCCTGGGAATTTAGGGAACATATGAGCAGTATGAGGGTTTGGCTTCCAAAACCTATATATTCATATGGATATTAGCACTGCTGCTAAAGGCAGTTTCTGTAATTTATAGATGTGCTGTCATGTGAGTAATGTTACATTAACTAATAGTTGTTTGAGGGTTCTCTGGCATATGAAAAAATGTTATCTTTATAAAATATGTAAAGCTTAAGTGGACACATGAATGAATTATATTTTGTAGGTGCTTTTAGATAGCAAAACTTTGAGGCTTTTTTCTGAGTCTTCCATTTTTTTTTAATCCTGACAGTACAAACAAGTGGAACAGTACATGTCATTCCACAAGTTACCTGCTGAAATGCGCCAGAAGATCCATGATTACTATGAACATCGCTACCAAGGAAAGATCTTTGATGAAGAAAACATTTTGAATGAGCTCAATGATCCTCTCAGGGAGGTAAGATTACAGTATTTGAAAGTATATGAAAAAGTTTTATATTGTTGCTGTTTGTGTGTTGAAATGCTCTTTCTGATCCTATTCTGTAACATTTCATCTTCTTTAGCATAGTCAGTGAATGACCCATATAATCTAATTTATACTAGGTTGGCACAATGAAATAAGCAGATCTTCACTCCGTTAGGAACCAGTCTGTCAGTGTCACTTCACAAAGGATATTAAAGGGTAAAATCCTGTCAAAGAGTTAACCCCCACCCTTGTTGTTGACTGAAACTCCAGTTTTTCTGCCACTTTTTAAAACAGAGAGTGGCTAGACTAAAATGATCCTGGGTGGAAATCTTTTTCTGCTTTCCCTGCTTGCTAGCCACACATCTATACAGATAAAACCAGTGAAAGTCTCCACAAGGGGAGAGTTAATTTTGTTTTGTTTTGCAAAGTAGTATCATTGGTAAAGGTAGTCTTTACTTGAGATGAGGAAGCTGGAATACTATATATAAAAGCCATTAAAAACATCTAAAAAACTGTCTGTATTCCAGTTTTGGTGGTTATGCTATGCTGTGTGATGTGTGGAAGCAGTTGGAATTTTCTTTGCTTGTGTGGGACGAAGGCAGTGCTCATCTTGCGGCAGCAGAAGTAGCTGCTTAATGGGAATATGAATCAGACTGTCTTCTGCTAGGCTGTGCTCATGCCTGCCCTGCTCAAGGATGTTGGCTGATACCTCTACTGAAAGGAGAGGGGGAAAAAACAGAAGAAGCAAGCTGAAGAACCCAGAGAGAAGAGGGCATAAACAGGGAAAAGAGAACAGAAAGAAGAAAAGGGGACAGTAAGGGCAGAGCAGTCTGGTGTGTGATAAAATCTGTGTAATTTTCAGTCTTACCAAGTAATGTCTTTTAATGTCCCCTGCTTTTGGAGGAATACTGCTGGTTATATGTCCATACATGTGTGTCTATATATGGCATGTATAATGTATATGTAACACCCAACAGAGCACAGGATGATATCTGTATTTTGGAGAGATATGTGAAGGTTGGCCAAGTTTGTTTTTTTTTTAAGTTTTGAAGCATGAGTAGAGCATAGGTCTGCGGTGGATGGTTTGTACTACTGAATTCTGCACTTGGTTGGGAAGGGAAGACATGTCATACAATCTACTGCCAAAATCAATCAAGTTCCATATTTAAAATAGTCATAAGAAACAAAGCCTTGCCAAGTCACAGCTTATCCACATTTCTGTTATGGAAGTTCAATAGTAGCCTCCCTCCTACAAACTGCCAAATGGGAATGGTGAGTGCTGCCCAGAATTGCTGGGTCTCTGCTAGAGGCTTCAGTTCAAAATCAGGCCATACCATGATTGTTCTAACAATTTAATTGTCCATGACTGAATTCCAGATCCTGGGCCTACATAATTCCATAACATAGGTGTACTCTGAGTCCTTTCTTTATATTGTGAGTTTGGTTTTGGAGTGCAGGTAGAGGGCCCTGACTTCTCCGTTGCCACTGCCTGTTTGCACTGTGGCTCCCCGTGGCAGCTTTTGAAATGGCAAGAGGAGAAGGCACTATAAAAATCCACCATGTGGGACAGGAGAATTGTGGGAATTATCCCTAGACTGCAGTGACAGTCTGGATCTTGGCCAGTGTGGAGCTTGTGAACAGAAGGAGCTTGTGAACACTTTTGCTAAGTGAACAGAAGAATGTACAGATGCATCAGTCGCTGATATCAGAAAGTTTCTTCTGTTTTTACTTCTAAGGAAAGCATTTCTCCAAAAGTGAAGCCTAATACATTTCCATTCAAAAATACTATTTTACTAACAGCAATTTGCAGTTGTGGCACTCTAATTACCCACGTTTTCCACTTTTCCTGCCTCCCTCTGTGTTTCATCCCCTCCACTCTCCCTCCCCTAGCCCTGTCCCCTTCCCCCCCTTTTTTCTTATAGCTTAGAAGCAGCAAGGCAAATTTGGTCAACTATAAAAAACAAAAAGCACTTCTGGGGAGAGATCAAGCATGGAAAATTTCAAAAATTAATGAGCCCCTAAAAACATGAAAGAAGAACAAAATTTCATGGAAGGAGTGGCTTCTGATTTTGCTATGGTTATTCTGTACTTAGCAGGTCTTCTTTGTTCTCTCTATTATATAAGAAAAAATTAGCTATAATCAGGTTGCACACTTCCCTGCTGACAATAGTGTTCCAGAGAAAGGTCAAAAAAAAAAGAGAAAAAATAAGAACTGGACACTAGCAATGCCCGAACAGGTTTCTCAATAAATCTGTTCAAATTTTCATGGCAGCTTATGCACTGTATCCTGAAAACACCAGTTAGGTATTTTGCTTAGTTAATAGTTTCAAATTCTGTTTTATCTACCTCTTCAGTATGTGCAGTCTAGTAGTGCAGGTAGTGGCTTTTTGATGTAAATAATGGATAATAAATTAGAGCCTTTTAAAGGTGAAACACAGTTGTTCATATATTGGATAGGATTTACCATCTTACATGCCAATAATTGCACAAAGCTATAATAGGTAATAGCACAGATACCCTAGCTGCATCACTGAAGAATAAATATTTAATACATTTCTTAAGTTTTTAATTAGTCCTACATTTGGTTATACATGGAATTTAGCATAGGGTAAACATTCAGAGTCTCCACAGGACATACTTAGCTTGATCAAAGTAGCTTCTGACAAAGATATTAATCTGAAACCATTATTTCCTCACTTGGAGTAAGCAGAACAAAAGAAACCATACAAACTTCTGCATAATTACATCATAATGAAATGTTATAAAAAAAATTGCAGGGTTTTCACTACCCCTTATTCTCAGCTATTCAAATTTACTGTATGGGCTGAAATTTTCCACAGCTATGCTCTCTTTAGGAGTGATGACCTTCTTTTTGGTCCATGTTTTAAAATTTTGGAGATTTTTTAAGCAGGAAAGTAATTATGCATGATATAAATATGATCATTCAACCATTAAAAATAGCTAAAGTACATAGAATTAGCAGTAAAAATCTGGTGTAAAAATAATTCTTACATGATAAATGCTAGTAATAAAGCTGTATACGCTTACAGAATCATAGACTCACAGAATATGCTGAGTTGGAAGGGACCCATAAGGATCACTGAGTCCAGGTCCTGGCCCTGCACAGGACACCCCAGGAGTCACATCATGTCCCTGAGAGCATTGTCCAAACACTTCTTGAGCTCTGTCAGGCTTGGTGCTGTGACCACTGCCCTGGGTTTGCCTGTTCAGTGCCCAACCTCCCTCTGCTGAAGAACTTTTTTCTGATATTCAGCCTTTTCCTCACCCTCCCCTGACACTTCAGGCCATTCCCTCAGGTCCTGTCACTGTCACCACAGAAGAAATCAGTGCCTGCCTCTCCTCTTCCCCTCATGAGGAAGCTGTAACTGCAATGAGGTCTCCCCTCAGTCTCCTCCAGGCTGAACAGACCAAGTGACCTCAGTCACTCCTCACAAGGCTTTCCCTCAAGCCCCTTCACCATCCTTGTGACCTGCCCTCTTAGAGTTTAATGTCTTTATTATATTGTGGCACCCAAAACTGCTCACAGGACTCAAGGTGAGGTCACATCAGTGCAGAGCAGAGCAGGACAATCACTGCCTTTGATAGCAGAGGCGAAGACTTTCTTTGTAAAAGAGGATGGATGTTCATTTTAATGAGCTTCTGAACATTATGTATGGAACATTCGTAGTAGATTGGATGATTAAAATAATGAAAATCTGGGAGAAGATTTGATGCATGTGTGTGAGTGCCTAGTGTTGTTGGGTAATAGAAATATAGTCATGTTTATTGTGGGGAATTAACTAAGACTTCATAAAAAAAAGAGAAAAAGGAGTCCTGAACATTTTTTAATTGTACAAGGCTCTGTCTAAATGCTTCAAATTTGAGTAAAGCAACTAGTGGCTGACCTGTATCCTTCAAGGATAATCTGGTATTAACAAAGAGATTGTGTTTGATGACTGGGAACTGGAGAAGACATTTAGGAGACTGAAAAACTCTATATTCTCCCCTGTTTAGTTAATTGCACAATTTGGGTATATTAGTCCATTGGTAATGTAGTTAATTGGATACTCTTAGCTCTATACACAAGCTGAATTAACCACAAATTGCAACATGTTATGTGCTACTACTTGCTCATCAAGACACATGCTATCTGACAAAAGTAAAGGATAAGGGTTTCTTTTCATTAAACTCGGAAACTTCCCTTGAACTGAAAAGCATATTCCCTTTCTCACAGTTAGACTTATCTGATAATAAGTGTCCAGTCTTCTCAAGAATAAGATAATCAAGAGACTCCTGGCAGTTACAATTCTGGCTGAGATGAAAGATTTTAAATTTCTTCTTAGAGGCCATGCAGGGTTGGATTCATCAAACCTATCTGTAGCTCCATACAAGTTCTGCAACAAGTGAAAGATAATCATCAGGCTCTCTCTGCACGTACCACCCACACACACATGCTCTCACGGTAAAGAAAACCTAGCTGACTAGCTTAGAGAAAAGGCTGCATCTTCAAACAACAGCTGACATGTGAAATAAATTCTCTCTTTAATAGCATTTGCAATTAACTCTCTCCCTCATTTCTCCTCTCTGTTTCTGAGGTACTAGAAATTGGTAACAATTAGCATGTTTCCCTTATATAAATATCATCTCTAGTTCTTCAGCAGACAGAGATACTAAACTTCACATTTTTTAGCTTGTAATTCTAAATGACAAGGTTAGAATTGAACATCATTTGGCCTCAGAAGGCTTAATCCCAAAAGTGGTCTTTATAACTACCATGACATGAAATGGAGATGATACAGACAACAAGTTAAAAAAAAACCACAACAAAACCCACACACACCTAAGAGAAACATATTCCAAAAGGACACCAGAATTATAAAAGTTTAAATATATGTACATTGCTAGCTCCATCTTGTAAATGAGTGTAAGTCAAAGAGACTCAGCTCTGGCATTTGTCTGAGCCACCAGCCTGGGCAGCAGTGGCTGTAGGTGGATGCCCATGGAACAACAAGAACAGGGCAAGAATGGTGTGTCGCTTAATGACTCTCCTAGAGTCACAATATTTTCAGGCCAAGGGGTGCTCTGAGACTGATGTGATTTGACTACTGTGTAATCCTTTTAATACACATCTCTTCTAGTTACTTATTTGTATTCTTTAATCTACATATTCTCTGCAACCACACCATCCTTTGTCGAGGAGCACAGACCTGACCCCTCCTGCATGAGAAACCACCACCTTCTTTTGGCATTGAACATGGCTCCAAATGTTTTTTGGTTTTGATGGTCATTAATTCTTGTAGCAAAAGTGACAGTACAGTCAATGTCTACTGACTCTTTGCATGCCAGTTATGATTTTATGGACTTACATGACAACATCCTTATACTGTGGTTTTTTAATCATAAAGAGACATAATCAATTTGATTATTTCTTGCATGGAAGCTAGATAATTCTTCTTGCCATTTTCAATATTTTTCCTGGTTCTACCACAGCCTTTCAGAGCAGAGAGCACCACATCAGTAGCTAGCTGATGCTACACTGATGCTATAATAATGGAAATAATTCCTAATATTAATTTGCTTTTTAATCACTGCCAACCATTGAGTTTACTTTTTTTTTTTTAAATTGCAATGGTGAAAACCAACTTTAAGAAGTAGCAGATACATTATTTTATGTGTTTATTTAGGTATATCACTTAATATTGCTCTCCACCAGTAATTTCCAACCAGACCATAAGGAGCTTCTTGTAGTTTCTTTTTAACAAGCTTCTTCACCTTTACATGGTGCTGTTTCTGGAAGTGAGCAGGCCTGTGTGAAGTCCTTGACCTTTGTTGTTCCCATAGGGATAGTGAATGCAGGTACATTGTGGTACTTATTACAGCCTAATGAGTCAGGCGTAAGGTTCCGAGAAACATCTTGCGCAGTACTTAAGTGTTGCATCAAGAGTGGCATTTTGTGACAGTCCTTGTAAGGAAAGTACTCTCACAGCAAAATAATGGAAAGCTTCCATTACTGGATTTATAATTTATATTGAATCTAAGTGAAAACTGGACCCAAACCAGATGGTTTGGTACATGTAGGCAAATAAGGCGTTTTTGTAGACAAATTGTTTTGTGTTTTTAAAGTCAATTTTAAAGTTATCAAATTGGTAACCTTGAGTTTTTTCCCTAGTTGTTGACCTTCTCCTTTTCCTCATTAAAACTACCTCCTTTTTTAATATCTTTCTTTTTATTTAGTATTTATCTTTAGAAATCATGAAGCAATATATTCTTATTTAGGCTGTACTATAATCCTGTGGACAGAAGACAAAGCATCTCCTGAGTAATAGTATAAGGCCAAAATGTGGTGTGATTTAACTACAGAATGCTTTGAACCTTTTTAATAGTGTAGTCATTATGATTTTGGGCTATGAACTTTCAAATATTAAAATAGTGGTAGAAAATCAAATTATTTTATTAAAAAATAGTAAGGTATCAGGGTAGTATTTAAATTTGGAGATTTTGGTTCTATAACAACTTCTGTCCATAGATTTATCTCATAAAAGACAGAAAGGTAATTAGTTGATTGCTATCTACTGTACTTTTCTGCATTTTAATATGCAGTGATCCTTAGCATGAAGCTAAAAGAGAGGAACTAAAAAAAAATGCATCAGTATTATAGATGTAGTCACACTGGAAGTCATTTAAATATCTCCTTATCTTTAACTAGTGAATTAATGGGTTTGTTTGTTTGTTTGTTTTTCTCAGAGGCACATATAAAGTATAACTGTAGTTCATATTCTGGAGCACTGAATCATGAGTGAATTATGGACCATGTCAATCTTGCAGAATAAATGCTGATATACCACAGCATTATTTATCTGACAAATGCTGAAAAAGAAAATTGGTGTTTTTCAAATACCTCTGTAAATTATGCCTAAATTGCAGCCCAAGTATACAAGCCTGAAACAAAAGTTCTAAGAAGGAACTATAATGACGTTTTTAAAATTGAAAATGGTAGCAAATGGCCACTTTAATGTGGAAATGGGCAGGCAATCACCAGGTGATTGGGTTATTGTGTTTTAAGGTGATTTCCCCCAGCAGGTGTGACATGGTAACAAACAGTGTGCACACTGAAGGCTGTTTCCCAGGGACCTAAGACAATGTGGTTTGATTTGCGGAGCTCTGGGGAGTGTGTTTGCCCTTTGATGTGTGCACATTCACAGCGTACATGCTGCGGCTGAATTGTCAGCCACTTCCATTGCTGTTCCACGTGTTCAGGAAACTTTGATCACAGTCCTTTCTGTGTTTGACATGCTTTATTAGCAAATCCATCCTGAGCTGAGACATGCTTTGACAAGTCCCAGATCTAACTGCTTCCAATAATACAGATAATAACACACCACCACTTCTCAGTAGTTATGATTTTGAATAGTCGTGTTACTGCACCTACGAGATTCCTTTGTTGTAATTGTTTAATAAATATTTCAGACATGACAGTTCTTTCATGAGCTCTTCAAATACACTAATCCAAATCAAATGCCCAATTCTTAGTGAAGTAGCTGTCTTTCATATAAAGAAGGGTAAGTTGTTTGACAAAAGTTTCGAACTATTTCGATGCAAACAGAATACTGTGAGAGAGGTCAAATCCTGTTACAGAAAAGTAAATCCAGTCTGTGCCTGCTCCTGCCTGAACTGCTATTCAGGCATCTGAAGAGCAGAATCAGAAAGGTTTTTGTGGGCACCAGGTCCAGTGCAACGAGAGAACAGCAGTTGTCCTGCAGAGGCAAAATTCACCCATGGCCTTATTATGCCCAAGATCGTGCTTCCAAGTGTCTGTCATCTCTCAGCTTTTAACAGACCAAAGAATTGCTCAGGTAATTGATACCCAGGTGGTGCTTGGGGCAGCAGATGGAAAGAGTCAAGCACTTTTTTAAAATCTCCATGCAGTTTCTGCTGAAAGCCAAGAGAGGTAGCAGAATATTGGTGCCTACCACAAGGTGTTAATTTCTATCAGATCTGAATGTGCTATTGTAATTAGAGAAAGATGATTTTTAGGAGATTAAAAATAGTAATGGTAACATAGCTCAGATAACTTCTGAGTTAGTTCTTCTTACGTAAACACATTCTTTTAATGCCATGCTTGCTTTGGCTTGACATGTGTCCTTTTTGGTAGGATGTGGAAATTTTTGGTTTATTTACCTAAAACCAAGTGATCTTTTGCCCTAACCCCTGAATTGTGACTATGAATCCATTACAGTAAAACAGCAGAATTTAACATGTTTCCCTCTGAACCCTTTAGAGAATAACTGATGATAAATGAAAAACAAGTAAATTGAAATTCTTGATGCAGATCTGGAAATTACATTGTGTCTCTTAAATCAAGATTAGGAGATGCATAATCTGTCACTCTGGTACATACCAGTGTTCTCTATTTTCCGCTCTTGGACTTCTAATAAAAAGTAATGCCACTTCCATAATGAAAGCATGGCAAGGGGAAGGGGGAAAGCAGAGGGCAGGATGCAGCCAGGACTCCAGTAGAAAACATATTTTGGACAAGACAGGGATGCACAGTATAGACACGTCCATATCCTTTTCCTGTGAATCTCACCAATGGAAGTGGGTCAGAGTGAACACATTTTCCTTGAGATTTCACTGTGGAATTTAAATTCAAAAAACAGGTGTCATGCTTTCGACACTGGCCAGATACCAGGCACCCATGACAGCCACTCTCTCACTCTCCCCTGCCACAGCTGGGCAGAGGAGAGGGAAAAAATTAAACAAAGGGGTCATGAGTCAAGATAATGACTGGGAGAAAACACTCCAAGGGCAAATCAGGCTCAAATTAGAGTAACAAAGTGAATTACTGACAGAATCAGAGGAGGATAATGAGAAATAAAACAAGCCCTTAAAACACTTTTTATTGTGTTCCACTGACAGGGAACAGGGTGTGGGGGTTTTGGTCAGTTCATCACTGAGATCTTCTTCCACTGCTCAGGGAGAGAAGTCCCTCCCCTGCTGCACCTCGAGGGTGCCTCCCATGGGAGACAGTTCTCTGTGAACTTCTCCAGCATGGGTTCGATCTCACAAGCAGCAGTCCTCCCAAAACTGCTGCAGCGTGAGTCCTCTGAGTCCTCCCACAGGCAGACAGTCCTCCCAAAACTGCTGCAGAGTGGGTCACTCATCCACGGGGTGCAGACCTCCAAGGACAGGCTGCTCCAGCCTGGAAGCAGTGCCTCTCTCTCCCCACCAGGTCTCCCAGTGGCTCACAGCCTCCTCCAGGCATCCACCTGCTCTGGCATGGGGCACCTACCTCCATGGTCTGCAGGTAGATCTTTGCACCCCCCGTGGACTCCATGGGCTGCACCACAGCCTGCAGAGGAAATTCAGCTCTGGCACCTCCCCCTCCTTGGTGTCCATGACCTTGGTTTCTCCATGTTGTTTTCCCTCACTTGTTCTCACCTCCTCCTCATCTCTGGCCAGGAAAAAGCTGCATGTGCCTTTGTTTTGATTTCTTCTTAGATGTGTTATAACAGAGGTGTCACCACCATCTCTAATTGGCCCAGGTTTGGCCAGCAGCATGTCCATCATCTTCAGAGCCATCAGGAATTGGCACTGCTGGAAATGGTGGAAGCTTCCAGCAGCTTCTCACAGGAGCCATCTTTAGGGTCCCCCACTACCAAAAACCAGGCCAAGCAAAACCAACACAGCTAAAGGCTTTTGAAGTCTGTTTGTTTGGAACCAGTAAAAATGCTGTGGGGGGCGTGTAATACAAAAGTTTCTGTGTTGAGGGGGCACCCTTGAAATGTGCCACTGTCCATGAAAGTCACGACAAATAAATATTAGAATTGTGACTCACCACCATCAAGAGGAGATAAATATGCCATGAACTGTGTGATGCAGAAGCGAATGCATGTGCCTATTTTTATGCACTCAGTTGCACATCATGGTAGTAACAGCATACAGAAGGGTACTCAGCACTTCCCATGCATAAATCTGGAGATGCTTTTGAAAGTATGTGATGTCAAAGGCAGAGACAAGGAGAGCAAAAAGCAACGGAGCACAAAATCTCTTCTGAATGCACATTTATGAACTTAATTTCCAGTTGGTACACCAATGATTTAGGAAGGTGAATCTAGTTAAAGCTGTGGTAGATAATCCAAGTTAAATTCTGCAAGGCAATGCTAAATCGTTGTTTTACTTTCATCCTAGTGCTACTTGAACCAAAAAAATGGTACAATATTTTGAAGTCTGCACAAAACTCTGTCTAACCTGTAGTTTTGTATTGTTGCTGTTATCTAGAAAACGTGATAAGCAAATACTTAAAATCTTCTCTCCAGAAATTGTCTTGCAGGCAAGTCAAAGTTGAAATCCTGAAATTTTTTTTAGTACGTGAAAAATCAAGAGTCTCCTCTGCAGTTGCAAAATAATCTTTTGGAAATGCAATCTCTTCTGATGAAGAATTTTTATATAAGGGATTAAATGGAAATGGAAATTGAATTAAAAATTTTGAAATTATGATAAATGGCCAGATAATGAAATATAGCATAGATATGAATGCACAAGGTGTTGAATTACACTTGTTTCATTTAAAGATTAGTGTCTAACACTGAAAGAACTTAGTGTGTGATACTTCTCATGATTAATGAGAGTCTCAGAGATGAGTGAAACTAAAAGCTGTGCAAAATGTGGAGCCTGACCTGTGAGTACAGGTACAGACTTCCTGGTAGCTCCTGGACTGAGTTCAAGGCAATATTTTTATCTGTCCCCACTGCCTCTTTCACAACACCTTCACACAGTCCTGGCTCAGTGGTAAAACTGGATCCTAAGCCAGCCTTGGTAGTAGTAGAGCATTGATGGGCTGAAAAGGATTTCAATCTCCCAACTTGTTCTGTGGAGTCTATGTTAATTTTCTTCTCAATAAATCCACTTCTCTTTTCCCTCACTTGAGAGAAGCAAGAAAACTCTGTGGTTGGTTGAAAGGATATTAATGAGGTGCCCTAAAACATGAACAAACTTATGACCCGATCATTGCATGTTTGTGCACTCACTGTAGGACATTTGAAACAATGGATGATGCCTTACTAGAAGACTAAAATACCTTGTGGATAAAATTAGTAGCTGGTGCATACATCAATTTAAAGAAAAGCCACATTCTTTGTAATTAGCAGTTTTCGTTTTAGACTGTATAAGCATCATTAGATAACTGTGCAACTGAAAACTATTATTTTTGTAATCTCATGAATATCCCTTACCTGTATTAAAAAATTAAGTTTTCTTCATAGTGAGGATTTTTTCTTTTACTAAATTGAAAATCAGGAAGCAACTATGTATCCATGTCTATTAAAAAGCAAGAAAAGAGCAGAATTATTGAGAAACATTTGAAAAATTTGCATTATGCTTTGGGAGTTGTAATAGATTTTTTGGGAAATACAGCTAATATGGACATTCACAGTCCCCGAAACAAAAATCCAGAAACTCAATGTACCAATCATTGCTACATGTTGAATAAACACTTGTGCATTTATGAAAATATGAGTTTTCATAATCATCCATGTTTCACCAAGAGTAGAAAGTCTCCCACCCTGCTGGGTTGGAAATGAAATAGTTAATGCCTTTTAACACCTGGCAGAAAACAGATTCACTACTTACAGGAAGAGAAATGCTGTCAGCATTGTGTGCAGACAGCTTAATGTATGTAACAGACCTTGAAGGGAATTAAGAGTCAAAGACATCTGTAGAGAAGCAGAAATGGAAGTGTATGTAGCTTGCTTTGTCATTCTCTAACACCAGATACGTTCTTCATAATATTGATACTTGCAGCAATGGGACAAACTTAGAATGTGAGAAAGAGGTTAATAACCTTCCTGAGCCATTATTTAAAGTTCATGGCTGGCCTATTTTTAGGCCACCATGTGAGAAGATGTTCGCTGAAAATAGATACAGATCATGTGTCCTTGCAGAATATAGAACATCAGGACATTTCATTTCCAAAGTACATAATTGGGACTCAGAGCAGAATCTTCTTTCCTCTCACCTCTTTGCTTGGAGATTATAACTTGGGTTATACAAGCACATGCTCTTACGTGAATTGTATTAACCTCTAGATAGATAACCAAATCTAATTTGAAATATAGTTCTAATGGGACACATCAATTAGTTACACTTTGATTTTCTTTTTCATTTAGTGTACAAATATGTACATTTGTAGGCATACAGGTATGTCTGTGTACACATATAAATACATGTATGGGAGAGCACATATATACATGTGTGTATATATATGTATATATATGTATACACACACAAATATATATATACATGCATATATATACACACACAGACATAAACACACATATATACATATATTCTGGCACATGCAAACACATGTCCAAGATTTCTATGTGAGAAGAATACTGTGTAATACTCTTGATATCTTTGCATAGTACTAAGTGCATATATTGCATTAGGTACTCTGACACGGTCTCACTTCTTTCTACTGTTCCCATATATCTCAGAACATATTTTCTATGCCACCAGACTATATTTGTAATATATTACCTTAAAATGAACTGTAGTTACAAGGGGTTTAGGGGTCCTCCTATGATATAAAATCAATATACATAAATTTATGCATTAAGGTAGAGATTAGGATATAGTCTAAAGATCATTTGAAGAACTTTCTGAATAAATTATAGGAATATATTTCTTATGGAAATAAACCTCAGCCTACATTTAATTCACTAAGTGAGCAATTAAATTTTATATATATACATATATAAAATTAAATGCTATTAATAGTTAAATAAATTTTAAACTTCAGGCAAGCAGATGAACTGGAATTGTTTTGAAAAAGAATATTAAACTGATGTAAAGACCTGCATCCCGTGGCTGGCTGATCTCATGCACAGATACTAATGGCAGTTCCTGAGTGCCCCGCTGTCATCAGGCCCATTTGCTTTTAGTGTATGTCCAGTCCAGGAGGGGAAGCAGAAGCACAAGTATTTAAGGCCTCAGTGATGGCATTCAGAGAGCAAACAGAGCAACAGCAGTTGAGAAGAAAGCTGTACATATCTCCCCTGGTTTCTTTTTTATTATTTACATAGCTGCTTCTTCTCCATGTTATCTAGAACAAGACTTTTCAGGATGTACAAATGCTGAGGATGTCCTGTGCATCCTTGATCTGTTAAGTATTGACTGTGATTTGGCTCCTAGTTGTAAAGTGACTCTTTGTTACACTGATGCCATGCCATTATTTAGTGTGTCTACCTACTGGATATTTAAAGTCTGATGCATTACTTTTACTCTAGCTGTTATTTCTAATACACATTGACTAGTCTAATCCTGCCAGATTGCCTTCTCTTTGCTCCACATGATCTGCCATAGAGGCTGTTTTTGCTGTCACCATTTGCACTCCTCAGAATTTTTTCCACTCTTTACAACTCCCTTGCCATTTATTCATGGCTTTCCCCTGCAGCTATCAATATTAGCCAAAGCGGTACTCTCAAGCAAATTCTGTCTTGAGGGCTGTCTGGCTGACACTCTACAAAATTATACCCAGAAACTTCACCTTCATTTTTTTGATCTGCTGATAACTTTTCTGGAGCCAGCTTTCTGAGTCTCACCCTTACAACTGAGCATCATCCTCATGTTTCACTGTAAAACAGGGCTCTAAAACCAGCACTTTCAGTATTTTTCTACTTCTGTATGCTTGGGCTCTGGTGCAGTGGTCTGAATGTGGGTCATGGGCTCCTTACACCTATATTGTAAGTGCTACTCACAACATGAGATCACTGAGCCCTTGCACCTGATCCCACTCCAGCACCCTTTTCAGTAGTTTCCTTCAGAAGGCAAATTCAAATGGTATTACAATTAGCTTGTCCCAGTTCACATTGCAAAGCAGTGACGAAGGCCGAGTCAGAATTAGAAAGGGATTGTGCATCCTCCTTATCTTTCTTTTTATATCCTTCTGTTATATATAGATGTGTACATCTATAGCTGGCATTTTAAATATTCTAGCACATACACACACAGGCATTCAGGGTCCTGTCACACATTTGCCTGAGAAATCTAAACTCTCATTCGTTATAACAGCTCTTTTTCACCACTTTAAAATGTGGAATATACATTGTGTAACAATGTCTAAATTTCGTGTGTTAGGTAAAGTCAAGAGTTTGATGTTTCTCCCATACAATATAAACTAGGCCTTCGTTGAATAGTTGCAAATCAAATTAGATGCAAACTGAAATAAATGCATTTAAAAACACTAAACGTAATTTCAGTGTGGATATTTCAAGCTCAGCTAACTGGGATTTATCCAGTATAATCAGTAAGATTTAATTTAAGCCACTTAATAAATTTATAGTGAGAGCCTTTGAACCAATGGGCTTTTAATTCATAATAAGAAGAGTAAGTGTTAACCTAGCAATTAACAAGATAACGGTATTTCTCATCCAGAGCTACTCAAGAGCTGTAAAATAACTCAGTGAATAAATCACCACTGATTTTTAAATAACTGTTTTCCTGGTTGTTGTTGCTACTGTGTCCACTAAACCTTACACATAGGGTGTACATAAAGCACATTCTCTTGAGAACTTTGTTCTTGCTCAGTTTGTGTCATTTGGGTTGCAGTACATGGGAGACAGAAGAAGGGAGGAGAGGACAAAGAGGAAGAGGTGAAATGGCAGATGGAAATCCTTGCCTGTTTCAGAGCAAACAATAAACTCTCCATGGAAGCATTCACAGCTTCAGTTTCTGATTTTGATCAAACAAGTGCAAACCAGAAATAATAGAAGAATTTGTATTGAAACCATAGCTTTCCATTTCTTCTAAGGCATGTTTATATTTTCCCACCACCTAGTTCTTTGTTTCATACTTTGTTTTAGCCCCCAGTCATCCCTGATAGCTTCAAACACATATTTCTTCCTCCCTGCTTTAATCCACGAGTTATTCTCTTCATAGCCTTCCCTTTTTCAAGTGAGAGAAACTCTTCAGGCTGTCCTGCATTCTGACTGACAAGTTTTACACAATAAAGCACCCCAATCAATATATTTTACATAATAATTCACACAAGTGTAACCCAGGCTGCCTTTGTAAAACTCCACTGTCTTCTCCTGTTCTTTCTCTCATGCACAATTACTATCCCTTGCTGTCAGGTGAATCAAGCACTGTCCTGAGAACAGCAGCACTCTTTCCAGCACTATTCTAAAACAAACCCTTTTCTTGTGGCAATCAGGTGAAATCTCACTGACTGGGTGAATATAAGAGGTAGTCTTCATTGAGCAAAGCTGTAAGTAGCAATTTAATTTTTTGGGAGGATGTAGAATTAAAAAATAATAGCTGCCATACAGATCACATACAAGGTCAACCACATTGACCTTGGTCACATATCGATTGGTGATGGCAAGTGTTACCACTGAGTGTCAGTACAAATGCACAGAAGTGAAAATGGTTTCCAGAACCAGCAGATCACCAGCTGGAGGAGGTGACTGGAGGCTCCAAACACAGTGGGAAAGCAGTGCTGCAGTAGATACGAACCTGTGGGCAAGAAAAATAGACAAAGGTTTGTGATTATTAGCAAAACTTTCTCCCGTGTTTTATTCACTGAAAGTGATGTTTAAAAAACATGAAGTGAGCTTCATTCATTGCACAGCAAAAGTAATGTCTAACTTATGCCACTCTTCCGTGTGCTAACAGAAAATATGGATATCATATGGATACCAACAGGACATGGGTGCCAATAGGATTTTTTCGACTTCACATCTCTTAGGATTCATTTTTTGCTACAGTTTTAAAATGCATGTGTTTGATTCTATTCTCACTGGCATAATGGGCAACTTCTGTATTTAAAATGCCTACTTAACAAAGATTTCAGCCTTAATTGCCCCCTGCCCAAGATACTATTTTTAAAATACTGTATAGGATTAGCAAATACAACCCTCCAGCGTACACACAAAAGGAAGGAAGATATTTTGTTACCTAGGGGCAGAAAACTAAAATAGTGATTGTTAAATACTTTTGCAAATTGCACTTTATTTATTCCGTTAATAAGAGAGAACTGTCTCTACCGCAATTGCTGTTATAGTACAGCACTAATTCCATACTACCTTCTGTAATAAACTATGTATTGTTTTCACTAAAAGCATACATAGAGGAGATTTGTTTGGCAGAACAGTTCAAAGGATAAAACCTTCAAGAAGTAGAGATCGGTCAGCTGGCCCAAACTTTAAGTACTTATCTGAATTATCAGGACTTCTCAGGGTTTTGAAATTAAACTGGCTATCTCTCTTTTAAAGACTGCCTTAAAACATTGGCTGTATTGCTGCTCCTATTTTACAGCCACTCCTCCTTTTCCCAGCTGGAAACCAAACTTGAGTAGCATAGAATATTTCAGAACATTGTAGAAAAAAACTGAATTCTGTTTTAAAATAGTTGAAGAATGGATAAACAGTCAGATGAGTGAAAGAGTGGATAGATAGCAGCTTTTTTCTTTCTTTTTCTCTTTTTTAATCTTCTAAATATAATGGGCAATCCAAAGAGGAGCTTGAGATGCACAGAACTGCTTTCTTTTAAGCTCCATTAAATCAATTAACAAGCTAGGGAAAAGATGGATATCATTCATCAGAATGACTTTATTGGAGGTTTGGTTGAACCATATTGCCTCAAAAGGATTATTCTGTCTGCATTTGAATTTAATGCAATAATAATACTGAAGCATAAAAAATGCATATAAGGAATTGAATAGAAAATTCTAATCAAGAAGGGAATGACAGAAAAGTATGCAGAAGGCCAACATTTAATCAACGAAGCCAAGAAAACATAATTGGTCAAATCTTTTTTCGTTCTCATTGCAAATGCATAAAAAAGATCGCTTTCTCTTAGGAGACAGCAATACCAGCTACCATATGCTCTGTTTAGGGTTGACTTGTCTTAATCTGAGTTGAACAGAGCTAGACAGAAAAAAAAAAAACCTGCTTTGACTCAGTCCTGTCAGTCCTGGTAGAATCAGAATTTCATTCATTGTTTGGCCGCAAAGCGGTATTCTTTCCTTCATTTTGCCTAAGCTGATCACAGCTGACTGGAAAATTTTCTGGATATGGATAAGCTGTATCCAGGTATACTAGGGGTCTTGGGAACTGGAGGACTTTGAAAATGTAAATAGATAGGCTGCTCACTGGTTTTCAAGGCAACTGAGATCCCATGGACTCTCTTTGCTTTAGAGATCAGAGGTTTTTTTTCAGGTTTTGTTCTTTGTCGGTAGGTCAGATACATAGGCTACCTCAGACCAGAGCATTCTTGGGCTTTAAAATATATAAACAAAGGGGCTAGACAGAGAGTTTTTCTAAAACAGACACAAACAATACAACAGAATGACAAAATATCAAGTCCTCAAGAAAAAAGAACAGTGTTTCTTGACACAGCTCTAGACATAATATCAAAGATTTACCATATTTGTAAGTAAAATTTAAGCAGAGTCTCTATGTTGAAACTGATCCATGTAATTGAAAAATGGAAAATAATGGCAATCCCATTCAAAGAGAAAAAATGTACATAGTTGTTTTTACTTACATGAAAGACCTCTGAGCAAAATTTATTTTTAAGTCATACACTCTGCAGAGGTGATTAAACAGAATGTGTCAAAGCAATTTGAACAATTTCAGGTGCACCAGAAATGAAGAATATTGCATCCCATTGCCACATGTAGATTTTCTGGCATTTAACAAGTTGTTAGATAATGATGTAGTCATTCCCTCAGTGGGGTACTAATCCTAGTCCTCCTGACTGCCTGCTGTCATAAAACCTGTGAGAACTTAGCATCAGTGAGATGCCTCCTTTCTGCCAAACTTGGTTATAATTGACCAATGGGTTAAAAAATTACAGGAAATCATGAACACATACAGAAAATAGCTCCTTAAAACTGGGTTTAAATATATCTAACCTGCTTAAACAGCCCCAAATCCCTAAATGTAATGCTCTTTCCTATAGTTCTCTCTTAATGATGGTTCAGTAATTTTTCATTTGCAAGTTATTTCTAAGAGAAAAAATAGTTTCCTTAGTAAGGTGATTTCTTCCTTTCAATGATCAGGAAATTAAGACTGATTTAGTTTTGCATCCATTGAAAGCAAAGTGTAAAGGAAAAACATTCAGAAAAAAAAAGTGCATTGTTACGGTTATACACTAGATTTTTGCAATAATATGTAGAAATGACCTAACAAAGCTAAGCTATTTTTCTGTGCAGTCATAGATGGACTTTGGTGGACTACACATAAGAAGAACATAGTTTGTAGATGGAAGTAGTACATTTTATTAGCTCAACTGGATTACTGAGAAAAAGTAAAGGACTTTTCAGGCATACAGATCTTTCAAGAACTTTTTTATAGCAACAGCATTTTCCAGTCAGTCTAATGAAGTGCACTACATCCAGCTAAAAATCTTCTGGAAAAGAGGTCCTAAAAAACTTTCAGAGATGCCATCAGAAAACCCCAGTCACAGCTGGTACAGCCTTGTGACTGCTTCTGGAACATCTTGAGATGCTTCAGAGCAGCCATCAAGAAATATTGAACCCACACAAAATGATAATATCTGATGCTTTAACATCAGTTTGAAAAAATATCCAGGAAGGTCAGGATGAATAATAAACCCAATATACTATAAAGGAGCAGAAGCCAGTGTAATTACTGAACCAATCTCTTATATAAAGCAGACCATTGCACCTCTGACTTAATTCTTGTGTAAGAGATCAGCGACTGGAATAGATCAATGCTTGCTCCACGTAGGTCTGAATCATTCTTGCTCTTTAACCGTTTCAGCTATATAATGCACTCCTAATTCCCTTCCTCAGGCTTCATTTGGTATTTTCTTCCCTGATTCTTTCCTCAGGCTTTATTTGGTATTTTCTTCAAGTAGAGGTGAGACAAAATCTCATTTAATTAAGGTATCATATTGGGCAGCATAGTCTGATTCCACTGTAACTCCAAAGAATTAAAAGAAAAATATGAGTGAAAGATTTTTCTATGTACAAAATGTCAACTCTTAATTTGTCAGTTTGTTCTTTTGCTACCTCTCTTTTAAAACACAAAACTTTTTCTCTTAGTACTTTCTGAGTTACATAAAACACTTTCATAATCTTTACTGTTTCTTTCTCCCCAGGATGATATTTAAAGTAATACACAAGAACCTGAAATTGCAGAACTGCCTGTGATTAAGACTCAGAGTAATGTATTTTACTTGCTCTGAATGATCTCATATTTAAATAAAAGAACACTTTAAAGAAAAACAAAGCACTTAAAAATGACACATTTCTTTCTCCCTCAGTAATTTTCCACCTTCTAACATCTTAAATAAGGGAAGTTTGTACTTTAGCACAAACTTTCACAGAAAACTAATCAACAAAATGAATGCATTACTAGGAATAACAGCTGAAATTACCACAGCAGGGTGGTTTTGTAGCTATGTTGGTACCTTCATTAGGCAGCTCAGGCTGAGCAGGATAATGTGTGTGTATACATGGGTATATCCAGATACAGATTATATAATGCAAGAGAAGAGTAGTCAGAAGATTCAGGCATAAAAAGACATGAGATTCCAAGGGTGAAAATCCTCTGTCAAGGGTGTGTTTTGTTCGGATTCCCAAGATGAGATGCATTCCTTTCTGGGTGGGCTGGACTGGCTCTGCACAAAGGAGTCATCCAGGTCTGAATTCTCCCTCCTTTCCTATCATACTGTTAAAATTACATTACAGATAACTTTTTTTTTTCCCTATTTTCCTTTTGTTTACTTCATCTGCCCTACTTCTCAGCTTTAACTCCAGACACCTATTCACCTATTCTCCAGGTTTTGTATTTCTGTGCTCTCACTTTTCAACAATTTTTTTTTTTTTTAATTCTTTTCTAGGTCTTTGTGTTCCTTCTTTTTGTTTTTCTCCCATTGTCTCTTTCGTAGTACTACTCCACCTGAGTCTCTTTTACTCTTTCTTCCTAATCGTGACTGGAGTTGAACTTTCTGCTCTTCCAGCCTTTTCTCTGCTTCCCCACCAGCTTCTATATAATTTCCACTCAATTTTTGCTTTCTTTAGTAATTTCCTTTCTCTGCCTCCTGGGCATGCAAGACAAGCTATTCACTTTCAGGAGAAAAACAAGCAGCAAGCCTACTGAAAAGTCCCTAAGCAAGACAAGTAATAGTTATTGCCAGCATCAGTGGAGACAGCAGCAAGGCAGTCCCACAGGGAGCTGAGGATGCAGTCTGGAGCTCCTCCTGGGATGTCACCATACTGCTGGCAGTGGGAGAAGCACATAACTTTCCTTTGGGAGGGAGGTGGTGGCTGGAGCCTTACTGAGAAATGTAGAGTTTACACAAGAAGGAAAACAAGCTTCTCCTTCCTCATGCTTTAGAAAGACAGACAGTTGGAAATTCATCATGATATTTATGGCCTCATAAAGAATATACTTAGAGGATTATTTTGGGATTACCCCTCTTGACTTACTGACTCAGCAGTATTCACAGATTTGAATGTCACCTATCTGCTAAGTTCACACCTTGCAGTGCTGTTACTTGAGATAATTTTTGGATTCAGGCAAACGGAAGATATCTTTCATCAAATTTACCATGTGTTTTTACAAGGGAGACTAGTTTGTGGGGTGCCTGGTGAGACATTTTGTTCCAATTTACTAAATCCCACTAGACTTATCTGGAAAGGATGTAATTGTTCAGGGAAAGGTGGTTGTTTCTTCGCTCTCTTCACTCTCCATGCACTTGCTTGTTAATTGCTTCAGTAGCCAGTGGGTTCCCTTCAGAGGTGGACTCCCACTTCTTTCCCAGATCCAAATGGACTGATTTGAAGAATCAACTATGGCTTTATTGCTTATGGTGTGAAATTACCTGAACTTCCCCATCATGTCTGCAAGCAGGATATTGCATTGTGGGACTGGGAGAGGAAAGGAATTTGTCTGATCCGTGGATAAGTATATCAGAGCTTCATGCTCAGGGAGTTGTCTGCATGGCATATATGAGATATGTGAGACAGCAGATGCATGGGAAGTTGTAAAAGCCACTTCCAGCAGGAATGCAGTCAAGGGAATAAGAACTAGTAGGTGGAATGTCTCCTTTACATCCATCTTGAAGCCTTGGATTAGTGTAAGAAGTGGTAGGGGTACACCACTGACAATAAAGGCATATTTAGTTTTGCAAAGCAGTTAGTTGACTGCTGGCTGTATTTTTCTTTTATATGCTCTGTTTCCATTTATATACAGATGATTATATTTGCTCTTCCTGTCATATTGGGTTTGCTACCTCAGTAGATGTTGCCTGCCTGAGCCCCTCTCCATGTGTAATACTGATTAGTCTCAGTTTTTCAATACAATGTTAAATCTGTAATGGCAACTGACTGTTAATTTCCTAAGACAATGTAAGGTCTGCAAGAATGAACTTGAAAATATTTCAGAAATTATTCATAGGGTTTTGTTCTGTTGTTTTGTTTTTGGGGTTTTTTTAACTTTCAAGCAAGTATGACATTTACAGCTTTTTTCATATTAATCTCTTCCTGTAGATGTGCTTATAGTGTACTTTGTAAATGTAAACACAGTTTCTAATTTAAGGACCTAGAAAAATAGTAGTGCTTTCTGCATATAGGGGTCTACTTCATAAACACCTCTTTGAAGGGCAAGAAATAAATGTTTCTGTGTTTATAAAATGAATTAGAAACTGAGAAGGAAGTTTTCCTGTGTTCAGCTAGCTAACTGTAATGTATATTTATATTACCACTGGATATGTTCAGAACAGAAAGATGTTACTGGCGTAATATTTGGAAACACAGGGCTTGTATAACTTCATCGCTTAATATAGTTATTGCAACAGCCAATCTTGTTGTCAAGCAGTGTAGTTCCTATTTAATTTCTACCTTTCTGTCATACTGTCCCCTTAAACTCCAATAGGAAAAATAAATAACATGTGAAAAGTCACCAGAAGAAGACAACCTTTAACCTCAGAAATACAAGTCAGACTGCACATTTGTTTCCATCACTTCACTAGAAACAGATGAAAATACATTATAAAGTGAGCACAGAGACACAGAAAAGTGCAATATGAGCATAAAGAAATTCTTTGTGAAGAAAGTAGAAGTCTTTTTTTCAATCTCCATCGTATTGTACATATTTATTGACCATTATTCTGATGTCTCCTTCCCCTTTAGGAAATTGTCAACTTCAACTGTCGGAAGCTGGTGGCTACGATGCCTCTTTTTGCTAATGCAGACCCAAATTTTGTGACTGCCATGCTAAGCAAACTGCGATTTGAGGTGTTCCAACCTGGAGATTATATTATCCGAGAAGGGGCTGTGGGTAAGAAGATGTATTTCATTCAACACGGTGTTGCTGGTGTCATCACCAAATCCAACAAGGAGCTGAAGCTGACAGACGGCTCTTACTTTGGAGGTGAGTAGGAAAAAAATGAATGATAACACTGGAGTGAATGCACGAGAACAAAACAAGTTCAGATAACAGACAAAAAGAGACTTCTAAATAAGTCTGCTACAGAGTCATTTGCCTTGACAATTCAAACTGCAGTGAAGAGTATGCAAAATATTTCTGAATAAAACATTCAGAGTCTGCTTAGCGTTGTGAGGACAGCTATTAAAAATGCAAAATGACCTTCCACAATTTTGAAGTTATTTTGAATTAAGAGCACTGTTATCTAACAGACAATATTAAAATAAAAATATAATCTTTCACATAGTAATTTTATAGCTTTTTAAAGATAAAATTGACAAGATTAATCTTTGAAAAAGAATACAATTTTTTGAGTCAAAAATCTAAAAGTAAAAATCCTAGAGTATTATTTACATGGGATATTTTGTAATTCATTAATACAATACAAGATGCTATCAGTGCTTATTCACTGAATTTTAGCACACATCAACATTTATCCTTCCAGCATCTACTACGAAAAATTCTACTTCCTATCTGACTAGGCAGCTCTCTAACAGATGTATATTAATGAAAAACAGGCATGAATTTTAATCCTAATCAAATTAATCTGGTAATCCTAATGAAAAATAGTTTTTTGCTTAGATGAAGGCATCTTAATATTTGTATTTTGATGAAAGCAATTGCTTTTCTTACATATAATAATTGATTATATTATATAATTGATATTATTATATATAAAATAGTTATTCCTTGTGACTGTAAAATGTCTTTGTGCAATAAAATAGGTGTCTGCTTCCATAAGCAGCAGAAATGCTGGTTTTCAGTAACTGCTTGAACATTTGTGTGTGTACCACTGCTGCCAATGAGAGTTACACTTAGCTGGTCATTGTGTTAATTTTTTGTTGAATTCCAGTAATGGACCCAGAACTGACCTGAACACCTTTCAGGAAATGCTCAATTGAGAGCCTAATCAGTGCCATTTAGTTGGTATACTAAGGGGGAAGCTAAGAAAAGTGAATTGGGCTCAGTGTTTGAATTGGGCTATAGAGTTACTTAACTAATCCCATTTTAGAATAATACGCTAAAGCAACTCCTACTGATCTGGCCAGCAGACCTTGTCACTCCGAAGTAGCCTCTGCAAGGTGATTTGTATCACCAGTATTTGTAGAAGCACTTTGGCAAAGAAGTCTTGTGCTTATCCCACGGGATTAAACTGTAGATGCTGAAGACAGGAGATTAAGGAGAAAGAAAAGGTAAATGCTGAGGATGAAGAAACAGAGCAACCTTGGCCTTGGTCTCCTCTATGCTTAGCAGTGCCCTAGTTTATGAAAATGAGTTTGCGAGAGCCTGCGTGCTGAATCTGGCCATAATACTCCTCTGAACCAGCAGAGGATCAGAGGAGATTGCACATCAAAGTATTTTACATAACTGTCAGCCTGTTGTTGCAGTGCAAACAACTATTTAGCTCATCCTGTTCATCTGCTACCCTTCTTAACAGGAATGCAGACAAAAAAAAATAAGCACTTGCAATATCCAGACACTACAAGAACTTACTACACTGCACACCAAAGCACTTTTCCTCATCCAAACTGCAGCTGGGCTGAGACAGGTGTTGCAAAAATGGGTGGTAATGCATCCAAAGCCTGACAGCTGCTGGGGCAAATGGAAGGTAATAGCTGCTGCTGTAGCATGGAGGGGTGAGGAGGAAGGACAAGTGCATAGGGAGAGAGAACCTGAGAAAGGAAATGCCCTAAGATCCAAAGTGGTGTGGCTCAGTCTGTTGTGGATTTCCAGAAGTGTATTTCCAACTCGGGAGAAGAAAGACCTATCTGGCTGAGAGAAGTTGTGGATGCCTTATCCACAGAAGTGTTCAAGGCCAGGCTGGATTGGGCCCTGAGCAAGCTGATCCAGTGAACAGCATCCCAGTCCACAGCAGGGGGGTTGGAACTAGATGATCTTTAAGGTCCCTTCCAACTCAAACCATTCTGTGATTTCATAATTCTATGAGTGCAGCTGAAAGGAGAGGAAACAAGCTGCAAATCAGATATCTGTGAATTGAAAAGGTTTGGACTGTCAAAGCAGAAAATAAAAAACAGTTCTAACATTCTCATCTCTCTGGAGGACACTCGCTTTCCCTGAAGTGTGTATCGGTATCTGAGTAAAGCTTCTTGACCAAAGCAGACACAAGAAACATTGCAATGATAAAATAACAAACTGGAAGAGCAAGGCTGCATTCAAATCCTAAGACAAAAAACCACGTTTTTGCATAATGGAGACATGAGAAATCTGAGGCTGAGGCTCTTTTTAAGAAGATGCTACTTATAACAGTAGATCTGCATAGCTCCCAGGTCTGACATGATATATCAATATCAACATTTGTGCTGCCAGAAGCAAGTAAAGGGCACACAGGTGACAGGGTGCCATGGCTAAACAGATCCCTTTTCAATTTTTAAATGTCTTATAATTTGAAAGTTCCTTGTCCCAGCTCAGAGATGCTAACTTCTGTCAGGTATGTCCCAGAGCTGAGTTACCTGGGGACCTTGACTCTGCAGAGATTTGTAGGCTCACCTCCAGAACTCAGTGGAGGGTTTCATCAGCATCCTGCCTTTGATTTGGAAAACATTTATCAAACTCTTAATACATAAAACATTTCTGTGCTAACAACATTGTATCAGTAAAAAAACTCATGTAAAAAACTTACCAATAAAAAACAACAACCAATGTTAAGTTGTGGGAGAATTGGAGATCAGTGTGAAAACAAGATTTAAGAACCAAAGTAGAATCACCAATATTTGGGAGTGACTTGAATGGAGACCATTGGGAGAACAAAAGCCTGGGAAACCAAAAGTTGCAGTAAAAAAGAGAAAATATCAAGTCTGAAGGCTCACCCTGAGCATTTAAATTCTCTTGCCTGATCATTGTTTTTAATTAAAAACATGCTTCCCTAAAGATGTGGTCTAATAGGAAGCTAGATAAACCGTACAATTGCTTGGTAATTCTTCTCAAAAAGAACATGCCTGGATAACCACCAGTGGAATAGATGAATCAGACTACAGTTCTGCTGTACATTTGCTGTTGATTTTTGAGGGACTTGAAAAGTAGTGACAGTACAAAGAGCCCTCACATAGATCTGGGCTTGATTACTGTCTGCCTCCTTCCTCATCTGTGCTCACTGGGTTCTCCTTTTGGGAGGGAAGGAGTAAACACAAGACTGCAACTGCAGAGATCTTGTGGTTTGTTCCTTGGTATTTCTGTGGGAAGAGCACTTTGTCTCTTGACCTTAATGTGTAGTTCATAAATGTAATCTTCTTGAACTTTGTGTGCAGGAGCATTATTTAGACCAGAAGTGTGTAGGATGCTAATTTTCATCCCAATAAGAGGGGTTTTTTTTTCAGACTGCTGGTTGAAGGACATTATCATCCCACATATCTACTCCAAGTGCTAGTAGGAATTTGAAAGCAATTTCTGGTACTATTCTTTCTCGTAGGCCATATTCTCCCTACCCTTTTGCTGGCATTTGTAGAAAACAATAACTTTTTACTGCCTTACCTTAGAATCCCTGCCCTCACATGGAATGCTCATGTGTTTTTATAAAAGGGACAGGAATTAGACAAGGAAGAATACATGACGCTAATTTTCACTATACTGCACAGTGATTTCTACATTAGTGAAATGATGTAAGCTGTAGTTACCAGTGAAGAATTATGGTATTTTGATACTCCATAACTGCTTTTATTATGCTCTTGTAAATAGTCTCTCTCCATCTTTCTTGTAAGACTCCGTTATTGTACCAAAGGGTCTCAATTAGGTCACCTTTAAGCCTTCTCTTTTCCAGGCTGAAAAAACCCAATTCTCTCAGCCTTGCCTTATCCCTCTGATCATCTTGGCCTCCTCTGGACTTGTTCCCACAGGTCCATGTCCTTCCCATCTTGGAGACCCCAGAGCTGATGCAGTGCTCCAGGTGGGTCTCACCAGAGCAGAGCAGAGGGGCAGAATCCCCTCCCTCCCCTGCTGCCCACAGGGCTCTGGATGCAGCCCAGGACACGTTTGGCTCTCTGGGCTGGGAGTGCCATGGTCGGGGCATGTCCAGCCTCTCACCCACAGCACCCCCAAGTCCTTCTGGGCAAGGCTGCTCTCGCTCCGTTTGAGATCTGGCTGTTGATCAGACCCAGGGCAGCACCAGCACTTGGTCTTGTTAAACCTCATGTGGTTCACATGGGCCACTCATCGAGCTCGTCCAGGACCCTCTGGAAAGCATCCCATCCTTCAGAAGTGTCAATCCCACTGCTCAGTTTGGATTCATCAGCAAATTTGCTGAGACAGCACTTGATTCCTTCATTTGTTTCATTAATGAAGACACTACACAAAACTGGTCCCCATATGGACCCCTAAGGGACACCACTTGTCCCTGATGTCCACCAGGACTCTGAGCCATTGCCCACCACCTTCTGGATGTGATCATGCAACCAATTCTTTATCCAAGGAATTATGATCGTCTCCTTCTGGCTGCCTCTGTAGGGAGAGGAACATGTGAATGAGGGTCAGGAGAGAATGGTGTGGATTATGTTAACACGTAGAGCAAAAGCATAGGGAACAATGTGGGCAGCAAGAGAGATGTCAACAGAGAGGTCTCTGCAGGTAGGAGTCAGGTTATGAGAGGTGCAAATAAACAGGAGACAGAGGAGCTGACAGTGCAGGGAAACATCACAGGCATGAGATTGATGGGAGAGGGAGGAAAACACAAGCAGCAAGCACACATCTGAACAGAAGAACAGCCTCTAGAAGCTGGAAAAGAGAGGGAAGGTGCTTACACCTATCCCTTTTGAATAGCGAGTAGGAAGACCTGACTGCACACGTGTTTGCAATTAAGCTGAGTTGAAAGCTTGAGATCAACACACTTGAACTCAGCCTTCCTGGAATGGAGAATAAAAATCAGGAGGCAGGTGAAAAATGTACACAATTGTATTTTGAGTATGTCGTGATTACAAAGTTTAATTTTTTTGTCATCTTGTCCATTGTCCTCAGTATCTACAGTTTACAATACTGAAAATACAAAATTACGTACACAGCAGTGGATAATGGCAGCTCCCCCACTCTTGTTTTCTCAGTCTCAGTGCATATTTATCTTTCTCTTTAATATCTTGGTAATTCAAACTCATTTATGATGTAATCCCAGTAATAAATGGTAGGGAGGAAACTGCCAGGTTTCAATCCTATTGAACCTTTTCTTCCCAGTACCAAGTGATTGGATTAGAAATTACGCTTCTTGTGACAGGAGGAATTACTGAACAGATTGTGTAGTAATTCTTCACTATACATATAAAATTTGTAAAATGCAAAGATTTTGACATCTTTAGAGATGAAGCACAAGAATGTGAGTCTTTTGCTTATAGAAAAGATTAGTTCATCACTTACTGGAACTTTACAGATCAGAAATATTAACGTATCTAATGGGCCTAATACTAATCCAATTTACCTTATACCAATACATATTGATAGAAACTGATTTAATACCACTGCTGTGTGACAATTCTGACTTTTGCTGTGGTAAATCGTTTCAGAATCACTCTGTAATAATATTATATAAGTTGGTAATTCAAAATCTCTGATAATTAATCACATCAAACACACAGAAGTGTAATAAACTAAAGAGAAATTTGCTTTAATAAAATAAATTCTTTCCCGTGATCTCCTTCCACTTACTCAGTTTGCTCCAGGTGTGGCTCTTAGGGCTACTTGAGTCATCACAGTAAGATCTGCAGCTTCTCCTTTCCTTCTGGAAAGGCCTTTTTCTCCCTGATGCCGTGTGAGCCTCCACTTCTCTGCATACCCCTCACCCTGGACTGAGTCAGATGGTGTTCCCATGCCTTCCACTACAGGCAGCAGGCTCCTGCTTGGCAAACCAAGGGGAAAAGCAGCTTTCTGCCATTTGATAGCTTGCCTGAGATTGTTACTCTTGCAAACATAAGAGTTTTAATCTGTCCCAAAGCTAGTGCAGAGGACTTTGATGAGCAGGAGTGGTTTCATGAGGTCCTGTGCCCCTCCAGTGGCCAGCCCTGGGGAGTCAGAGGAGACATTCAGGGCAGGCAGTCCTGATTCCAATAAGGACGTGCTGAGCTGCCTCGGTGCTGAACTGGTGTCTGAGAGTGGGGCTGGCATGCCTACAGAGAGAAGAAGAAAGGAATAAACCCCACACTACCCAACCAGTAAGGCTCAGCACAGCTTACTCAAAGGAGGATTTCTGGAAACACGTTCAGGACTCTGCTGTTACTTCATTTGCTTTCTCACTGGTGGACAGAGGCCTGATTGTTCACTGTGGTCTCATCCTGCTCTTTTCTGTAGTCACTGGCAAAATTCCTCTCAATCACAAAGGACTCAAGATAAGACTGGTCTCCCTGCTATCTTTTCCTTTCTCCATCTGTTTTCCCACCTGTGTTTACACAGCCTTTCCTTCATGCAGCAGCCCAGACATATGTTCCAGGAAATTTAACCCCTTTTTTTCTGTTTTTAACAGATAATGTGTTAGAGCTGAAGGAATGCCTATATTGCCAGGGAAATCCAAACTGAATTAGTAGGAAGCACCGATACATTTTTATTAATTAGGTCTGGGGGCCCCCATGGAGGTTTTTTTTTTTAGTTGAAGGAGTTTTCTAATTCCAGTAGATAAATTTGCAGTAATTCATGCTGCCCAATTTTTGATGTATCCATTGCAGATACCACTCCCGGTTGTTTTTTTCCCCCAGTGAAAATCCCAATGGTATCATGCCACTCGGAGCCAGTAGATAAATCAGTTTTTAGACTAACTAAAATTCATACTGCTAAATATTTTTTTCCTATCAGCTTCCAGGTGTGTTGAAGATGAAGAAATGAATGTGATTTTTAAAAGACTTTATGATGTGTATATGTGAGAGTTACTATGTATGAATATGAAACTGTATAGGCCTATCTCTTGCACTGTAATAAGAGACAAATACATGTTTTACTTTACTTACTTAAAGGCAGATATCACTATCTGTGCTTCATGTCATCATTCATCTAGCAAATTTATCCAGAAACCAGATTCTCATTGCCATCTTCCCAGACAATGTCCCAGAGACATGTTATAGCATCTTTTCTTTTTTGGTTTATTTTTTGTAACATGTAGTTCATGGAATACTTTCAATTTTAAATGTTTTATTTTGCTTAAATTATTTAATGCAGTTTTAACATTTACCCTTCTGCACTTGAAATTCTAATAAACTCTATCTTGCATTTGCTTCAGCTTGGAGAAGGCCAATTAGACAGAACTTCTTTGACCTACCTATTATTTATGGAGCTTTTCCCCCTTTCGGAACAGTAACTGTCACTATATTTTAGACCAGTGCAGTGGAAAATAATACCATGGGAAATGTTGAGTCACTTCAGATTATATTTTGCCACTTATTTTTTTCTGGTTACACTCTAGGTGCTTCCTTTTGATAGAATACTTTAAAAGATTTGCAGTATAATATTAATTATAAATAGAAAAAAATATGTTGAAATGCTTTACATATGGACAATATGATGATATATAATTTTACATTTTGAAAAAATACTGCATATGGCTACTCCTTATTCAAGGTAGTGGTGGATTAAGTCTTTCAATATTCATGTTATAATCCAAATAGTTAATTACAAATAGCCCCCCTGAGGTGTGATTATTCATATTCTTAATGGCAAGGACATAATTAAATGCTTTAAGGGAGCAGGATCTCCAGATCTCCATGCCAACTAGTTTGTAAAACATTTTTCAGGTGAACAGTATAGAACATTTTTCTAAAAATACTGTCTGCAAGAGGGCCTAAAAATTAAATGTCTTTCTGGCACAGACTAATTTGCCACTTTTGAGGCTACAATTCCTCATAATATTGCATATTGAAAATAATATTCAGTCAGAAGGACTTCTTGTTATTCAAACTCAATATTCTTTCTAAAAATCCAAGAGAATTTGTAGGAAGATAGAATGAAAATAACTTACTTTTTTATGCTAAAAGGTAGAAGTTTATTTGGGTTTAGATGTTTTATTAGTTAGCAAATGTAAATATAAATTTAACAGTATTCATAACAGTAACACAAGTAATAAGTGTTGCAATCTAAAATCATAAATTATAATTCTACAAATTCATGAACAGTATACAATTTAAATTTAAACTTCATAGATACAATTACTAGACAAAAGTAAAATACCACATTGCAAGCATGCCATGGAATCTAAAGTGGTCAGCACAGATAAACCAGAAGATTTTGCAAGTACCTTCAACTTCACACAGTAGAATTTTAACTAAATATTTGAGTTTAGATTAAATATTTAATATAAATATTTAATTCAGAACTGACAGTCTCTGATTTTTTTTAAATAATTTAATGAAAACAAAAAAGAACTACAATTTTTTATACCCCACTTTAACTCAAGTTGAATAGTTTAATTTGTAACTGTTACTGTTTGCCAAACTCAGGGTTACAAAAGCATACCACTGAATACATAAGGAACTAAGTGGTTTTTTTCAATATGGAATAAGCATCCATCTGAAAAAATGCAGGAGTAGAGGAATTACATAAAATCACTTTTGGCCTTTGACACAGCAAGTATGAAAACTAAATCTTTACTTAGGCATATTATCTTAGAATCTAAACTTTTTATTTTTAAGGCAAATGAAATTATTATCTGTAAAGTTGTGAGCTTTTACAAGATAATAAATAGACTATATTAGTCTTTCTTTGTAGAAAGAATACTTCATTAAAGCAGGAGAAAAATATATGGATGCTCTGTTATAAATAGCATTAAAGATAAAATATGCACTTGCATTTCTATTTTATAAAATTATCCTAAGCTTCTGTTCTGTCTAACAGAGCTTTCTCAGAAGAATTTGATTAAACAATGGAGATAGGCAAGGATGTAAGAAATGTTCGTAAGACTGGATGTGGCACTCAGTGCCAGGGTCTGGCTGACAGGGTGGCGTTCAGTTAAAGGTCAGACTTGATGATCTCAGAGGTCTTTTCCAACCTCAGTGATTCTGTTACTGGCTTTTGTTTGCTCTAGTCATGAAAAGTTGGACACAGCTATTTTCAGTATGTGCACATGGAAAAAAGCAAAGAGAGGTCAGGATGGAAAATAAAATGTCTCTGGTCAGATAACTTGCCACTTTTTATAAAGACAAGAAACTGGTTCCTCCTAGGTGAGCGGCACAAAAGACAAAATTGGAGCTAGGTAAAGAAAGAATGATACTCTCAGGGCTGTTGGCAAGCCCTAAATAAATATGAAATGTTTCTTTAAGTATTTGTCTACAAATTCTGTCAAGGTTTGGGTCAATGAAATGTAAGCAGTTCCTTCCAAATGAATAATTTTTCCCCAAGTGAATTTTTGCTGTCTCCTTTGCTATTGTTTGTTGAATTAAATAAAATGTGATAAATTAAACAATGAACATGCGGAGAGCTCAGGTATCAGTCTTCAAAGACAGAAATTTCAAATTACTACAAACAGGCAATAAAAATGTCAGCTAAACTAACCTATGGGGGTTTTGTTTGTTTGGGGTTTTTTTGTTGTTTTTTTGGTTGCGTTTTTTAATGGAGGACTAATGAGGGCAACAGCTATCACAAACTGCAAATAGACATCTTTAAATTAGGTTCAGGTAAATAGTTAACAAAGTGACAAAATACTGAAGATGGGATATTACAGAAGTTGTTTTTAATTCTTATCAGCTATTTTCAGTCCCTCTTCAAAATAGTAACTACTCAGTCATGCATCCAGGCTGTTTTATGCTCTCCAGCTGATGAACCCAGATATCTGAAAGCAACTCTACAGACAATTATTGCTGTCATTCCTTAAATGAAGAGGTCATGCAGGGAATATCTGTTAACACAAACTGAATTGTCTGCAATTCCACATTTAGTGTAAACATTGTGGCAAAAGCTGCAGGTTTTGCATATCTTTATTTTGGACAGTCCAGATTACAAACCTGGCTGTAGAAGGCAGGAATTATCTCCATTCTCCTTCGTCCTTAAATTCTCTCCCTTGCTGTAGAAATGTTTCCCTTAAGCAGTGACTATATTTTAGGGTTTCTTAAATGTAGGACTGAATTTTTTGGTACGAAGATTACTGAAACTCATTTAATTGGCTCAAACTACATTCTGAGTAATTTTAAGATCTGGTGGTAGTAATTTTAGTAACTGTAACAAAAAGCAGCATATCTCTGGGTTTACCATTCTGTGCACTGGTGATAGTATACTGAAAGATAAAAAGAAGACATTAAAAATTAGAGAAAATATAAATAAATGTATTTAATGTTTTCCAGAGCTTATATGTGAAATAATCAGATGATGAATGGACAAGTATACACTCTCAGATAAACTGTACTGCCTCTCAAATTAAAAAAGGAATTTTTCTAGGCTGTATGAAGTGGAAACCGGAAATTATTGCTAGGACAGTCAGTTAAAATATACCTATCCAGCAAAGACTAACAGATCAACATTACACATAAGAAATCATCATACATAAGAAACATCAACTTTATCAACATCATACATAAGAAAGATACCAACCTCATACATGGTGCGAGTGATTAATCTCTTCCACATCTGCAGCAGTTATTTCTCAAAGAAAAAGGTGTTTAGGAATCACATAGCAACAGGGGAGGGGAAAAATTATCACCTACAGTGGCATATCAATATAGTCCATAAGAACAATGATGCTGGTTTCAGCTGGAATCAAAACTTGATCCTTACAAAAGGCCTATTGATCCTAATTCTTTAAAATTTATCCTGTGGGCTATGTAACTCACCTTAACTCATTCAGATTTTCCTGAAGTCAGCTTTCCTTATTGCTGTCTTTCGAGTATGTAGAATTTCCTATCCAGAATGTTCTGTCACATTAATTCAATAGTAAAATACAACCTATTCATTCCCCGTTTTACGAGATCCAGATATGGGCAAGCTTCTTTAGAAATTCATGGTGTTCCAAAAATTGAACCTGATTCAGCTCTTGCTGAAATCCTGCCACAGAATCATAGAATCACTTAGATTGAAAAGACCTTTAGGATCATTGAGTCCAGCTGTTAACCCAGCACTAACCATGTCCCATGTATGTGTGCAACTGATATACTGGTGATCAGTTTTGATTATTATAACTTTCAGAACAGGCTTAGCTTTAGACTTTTATCATTGTACTTTTTAGTCAGTGTCTTCACAGCAGAAAGTACATTATATTTGAGCCCATTTCCATATTCTTTTGAGATGTGTATTGTTCTGTGGGAAAGATCTGATCCTAGCAGATCATGAATTATGATTTTCACAGATTAATTAATTACATTTGCATTAAATATGGACTGTGAGAACAAATGAATGTTTTTAGCATCATTCAGTGCTTTCAAACAGTCACTTTTCATTAAGACAGTGACTGACATTTGTTTCTTAATGTTCTAGGGAACCGTTGTCCAGAGAGATTAAATAATTAAAGTAAAATACACATTCAGAATTGAATTACAGGTTCATTGTAGCTCAATACATAATTATTAATTGGAACTGAAGACATTCTTTTGTTTGGAAAGATAGTAGTGTTTGACACACTGAAAGTGTCAGCATGAAGGCAATGCAACCATGCCAAATGCAGATGGGAGTATTAGTGAGTAATATGCTGCCGACACTTTATTTTTATGCTAATAGAGAACCTTGCTTGTCCAAACTGTTTAAAAATAGTCTGTGCTTTTTGTGTTTCACTACACACTCCTATGCTATTATTGTATTTCATACTCTATTTAAATCAATTGAACATCAAGGAGAGCATAATTGTTGAGGGCACCTGGTGTACTTAATGCGAGTAAGACTCATTTTAAATATGTCACTGATATTTTCATTACTTTGTTCTTTTCATGGAAAACAAATAGTTTGGTTTATTTAAATGAACATAAGTGTTTGATGGGAACACATTTCAATATTCTGTGTTCTCCCTCTCTAGTCCAGGTAAGGAAGGTTTCATGTCCTATGTTTCATTATGCTTGAGGGCCTGCTCCAAACAAATAGGGGACAGATTAACACATACAATTAACAAACACATTAGTCTTGTGGACAGACTAAAAATGATGCTATTGATATAACAAGGCAATATAGATGATGTGTCAGTGACTATAATACAGTTCTAATCAGTCAGGAAACACTGCTGGAAATGCAGTATGTGGGTGTTCATCACACAGTACTTCTGTTAGAAAACTGTAGTTCATCTTTTGAAAGAGACCATTCAACTGGAGTTAAGAACACAAAGCTTTCCTTGCTTCCTGAGAAGGCAGGCTCCACAGCAGCACTCCGTGATCAGTTTCTGGGCACTGGGACTTTGTCATATCTTTCCTGACCCATTCTTTATTATATTATCTAGTAGGATGATGGATATCAAAAGCCTTCCAGACATATATTCTTCAACCAGAAGTTGTGGGTTGACAGAGTCTGCAGGCCATAGTTTGCAGTGATTTTTTTCCATTCACCTTACTAGACAAGAATAATAGAAGATGAAAGAAGAAGTAATTATATTTGTTGCAGTAACATCCATGAATTCCATGGTCCCTGTGATGAAATCTAACATTGTCTTTTATGGTTTATTCCCATTCCTTCCTGTTTAAGCAATCTACAATACTGTGGTCAAGACTATTAATGATGAAAACAGTATTTTCTCTGATTTTTCTGCACTCTTCAGAATGATAGGGACTTAAGAGATGCTTGTTATGTTTGGGGGTTTGATGCTTTTAAAACTCAAGTATTTGTTGAGAGTAGCAGAAGACACCTCCTTATGTGTCTTGTATTGTTTGCAGCAATTTTAATTGAAAAGAGCTGAAAATCAAGAGGTGATCATTAGTCACACAGACTTCCCAGACAGTTATCTCTAAATTCAACCATGTATTGTAAAACTTTACTCTTTGTGAGATCCAAAGAATATCTTAGAAAATGGAAAAGATACTAACTACATTTAACTGCTCCCTTTGGGCAAAATGTCCTTCTCACTCTTGTAACTAAAATGCAATGGGTTCAATCTAAGGAGAAGAGGTCAGGCTAAGCTGGGAGTGAGAAAAGGAAAGGACTGACTTCTGTTATACCTGGCTGGCTCCATACAGTAAGCTGTTATTCTTTCATGGGCATCAAGTTTTGTGAGGGACTTTAGGTCAAGGCTCTTACTAGAATTTTCTATAAATTCTCCACTCTACTCTCCCAGTAGTCTCTTTAAATTCTTCCCAAAGCTGTTGGGTTTTAAGTACATTCTGTGCTTCTGCTGGTCCAATGTTAATTTACTTTGATTTATCCACTGTAATTTAAGCATCTTATCCCCTAAGCCTTCAGGGTTAGGTGGCATGTGGAAATTCCTCAACAAGAACTGAGACACAAAAAACCATCAAGGTTCTTCATATTCTAGGTTAATAAAAGATAAATTTCTTAGAGACATGCAGGAAAAAAAAAAGAAAACAAACAAAAAAAAAAAAAAAAAAAAAAAAAAAAACAACAAAACAAGCCAAAACAAAAACAAACAATAAAGAACTATGTTGGTACTTTGTAGAATTGAAATCTGCCAAATTAATATTTAGTTTTCCACACTTGAAAATGATAGTTTGATTGAAATTGAGCATGTGATGGACAAAAAAGCAAGGTAGGAGACAGTTTCCTACTTTTGTATTTAAAGGTGAAGCATGAACTCGCAGCTTATGACTGCTGGAACTGAGTAAGGAAACTATCTCTCACCCTGCCTCAGCTCAAGAATGCTTGATACTCCTAAGTGTGTTCTTGCTCCCCAGTTTGAAAATGGGATCAACTCAAACACTATCTTTTGCAAATGGCTTTCTAATTTTCTGTATTTTAATCTAAATACATAAATAAATACTCGATCCCGTATGTTTTGTTGTTACAAACTTCAGACATTGACTTTGGCCTTTAGGCAGTCAGCCTGTTAGTGTGGGTTTCAGAATTAGTAGTCAAAAGTTTGGGGCTGTTTCTTGGGACTCTGCACATAGGTTCAGTTTCCACCATGTATTGCATTAGTTTAGTAAATCTGAAGAACAATTAAAGGGATTGGTCCTCTATGGCAGCTGTACATTTAAAAGAAAATCAACAGAATCACTTGGGTTAATTCAGCACTTGGGTTAATAAAAGCCATCATGCTGTGTTTGACAGCTGATGGATAATTTCTTAGAACTTGAAGCACTATTTTTAAAAGGCTTGATAAAATCAGAGTTCAGACTAAGAAAACCTATAGGCAGGACTCTTAAAGGACATGAATTATTTTTTCAGAGTAGCAAAAATAGAATCATATACCTTCAGAATTGTCCCTGCAACCTTATGTAAGCAGCAATAGAAAAATTGCTGCTGAGTACTAAATTATTACTTGTTAGCACTGAGTCAATTTCTAACTTTAAAGTTTCACATGGTTTGGTAACTTCTTTGTTTTCAATGTGTGCTGAATTTTTCTCTCCCCAGAGATTTGCCTTTTGACCAAGGGCCGTCGCACTGCCAGTGTACGAGCAGACACGTACTGTCGCCTGTACTCCCTCTCAGTGGACAATTTCAACGAGGTCCTGGAAGAGTACCCCATGATGAGAAGGGCCTTTGAAACAGTGGCAATTGATAGACTCGACAGGATAGGTATTTATTTTCCTTTTTTGCATGATTCATTCTTAAATGCCTTCTGCATTTTCTTTCCCTTGAGCTGAATGACAAAATACCCCTCTTATTTAAAAGTTTTTTTCTGTTATACTGCAATAACTGTTTTCTTGATCTATAAATAACACATGTGTGCAGACAAGAAATTTTGCAATCTCGCTTTTAAATAATAAAAACCACTGAGTTGTAGAAAGCTCTTGTACTCCTCTGAGGATTATTTTTCATACTTTAATTATCATTAGTATTATTTATTAATCCTGTAGATTTCTTTTGCTGCCTTCAGCACTTGATAGGATTTATGCTGTGTCATGAGCAGTAGATGACATTTTCCTAAATAAATTGCTTACAGATGACATCTATAATGCTGGGAAGAGCTGAAGCCTCTCAGCACTCACAAACCCCTTGTTTGTTGAAGTGAATTAATCCTTTGCAGCAGGGCACTCATTTTCCTCACAACATGGGCACTGCTAGCCTTGATGGCTGCACACTGGCATTGCTCAGATCTGCCTGCAATCAGAAAAGCAGGCCAACAATACGCAAGTGAAAGGCAGAAGGGTATGGCAGGTTATCAAAACACAAGGTCTGAACTTGATGTTCCAATATTTTGGACCTCTCTAATAGGACATACTAGGAAAAACACATAGTTTTTGGTGAGGAGAATTGCACTTTGATCATCATTATGGACATTGGCTTTAAAACACAGCTATGCAGAAAAAAACGTCACTTATCCCCTTTGGTGAGGTTTCCTCAACTTAGCAAGAAAACTTCAGTATGAGGATTTATCCACATACCTCTTCCTCAATACAGTTATGCTTGCAGTTTCTTCAAAATTAAATCAGAAAGAACTGAAGGGAAGCGTGCGTACTATTTGTTTGAAGTTGAAGTTGTGATTTGGATAAAAGCACATTTTCTTTCATATAACAAAAGAACTGAAATACAGGTATACAGGTTTCTAATTTCAGTATGGCTGGTTTTTATTTTGCAGACTGTGAGCACTCAATGCATTAAACTCCTGCAATTTGTCTCTCAAGACTTTCTGGAAATGTAGTCCAACTCTAAGTAATACCTGCTTGAAAAATATTAGCAGTAAAACTCAGTCTGTTCTTGGAGTAGCAATCCCATCTGCAGTGTTTTATTTAAAAAAAAAAAAAAAAAAAGAGCAATTGAGTGCCATTGTGTTCCTGTGCATCTGATGACTCAGACAGAATCGTGTCTACATCTTACAGACACTGTGAGCCATCAAGCAGACATCAGGTGACAGTGTACAGCAGTCTTTACTGTGCAAGCAGGTGTCACATTATCCACGAGCTCATATTAGTTCACAAACACTTAAAAGGATGATTTCCTTGCTAAATGGTGGTCACTGGTTACTGGTGTCCAGTAACTAGTTCCCAGAAATGTGCTTTTTCTAGGTCCCACAGAAATGTGCTCCCAGATGTACTTTCAAAATATGTAACTCTTTAGTAGAAATTCAGTTTTGCATCGAGAACAGAGCACGATGACTTTTTCTGATAGGAAATTAAGGTGCTTACATGTAATTGCAGTAATAACAGTAAAGTGCAAGTGAGGAGGCAGAGGAAGGCCAGGTGCCAGAGCACGGCGGTGCTCCGAGGGCTGCGGGGCACGGCCGTGGGGAGCTGCGGCAGAGCCCGGCGGGGCACAGCCATCCTGCCGCGGGCTGGCCCCGAGCGGTGCCCCGAGCAGTGTCCCGAGCAGCGCCCCGCTCAGCCCCCGGTGCCTCCTGAGGCTCCTACAACACACAGCCCTCCGCGATGGGTGCTGAAACCTAAAGCCAGATCAGAGCTCTGCCCCTGCGCCTCAGGCTCTCTAACTCTTCTGCCTCTCTGTGCTGCAGGGAAAAAGAACTCGATCCTGCTGCAGAAGTTCCAGAAGGACCTGAACACCGGCGTTTTCAACAACCAGGAGAACGAGATCTTGAAGCAGATCGTGAAGCACGACAGGGAGATGGTGCAGACCATCGCCCCGGTGAGCCTGCAGCAGATGCCAGCCCTCAACTCCAGCAGCTCGGCCTCGTCGTCGCGCGGCAGGACGCAGTCCCCTCCCGTGTACACCACCAGCAGCCTCTCGCACACCAACCTGCACTCGCCCTCGCCCAGCACGCAGCCGCCACAGCAGGCTGTCATCCTGTCGCCCTGCTCCTACACCACGGCCGTCTGCAGCCCGCCGGTACAGAGCCCGCTGGCCGGCCGAACTTTCCAGTACGCCTCGCCCACCGCCTCGCAGCTGTCCCTCATGCAGCAGCAGCAGCAACAGCAGCAGCAGCAGCCGCAGGCCGCGCAGCAGCCGCCGGGAGCCGCGCAGAAGAACGAGGTGCACAAGAGCACCCAGGCCCTCCACAACACCAACCTGACGCGGGAGGTGCGGCCGCTGTCCGCCTCGCAGCCCTCCCTGCCCCACGAGATCTCCACCCTGATCGCCAGGCCGCACCCCACCGTCGGGGAGTCCCTGGCCTCTCTCCCGCAGCCCGCCCCGGGCCCCGGCGTGCCCCCGGCCGGCAGGGCCACCGTGCCGCAGCGGGTCTCGCTGTTCCGGCAGATGTCCTCGGGAGCCATCCCGCCCAACCGCGGGACCGCGCCGCCCGCAGCGCCGCTGCAAAGGGATTCTTCCACAGTCTTAAGCACAGAGCCCGAGGGAGACAAACCGCGGTTCGCCTCAAACTTATGATCCCTGGCGACTGTGAGCAACAGACTTGCAACAAGCCGAGCACCATCCCCCGGACTGTTTTAGCCTGTTTCCTAACGTGCCCCAGCAGTCTACTATGAGAAAAATAATTTAGACAGCTTTGCCCTATGTAACGAATGTAAAAGTTTTTTTTTATATATATATATATATCTCCAAATATATATATATAAAAGCAATTCAATTAAAAAAAACTTGTTTGAGTTCATGTCTTCCTTTTTCACAACCATTACAGAAAATTAAATTTAGCTCTAATATTAGTTATTTTTAACGTGTTGACTTTCAAATCAGCCTAACAGATTTCTCTGTTTATGAGATTGGCTGTTTTCATGGGGAAATTGTCAACACTACGACAAACTTCAAACAAGTATATTAAAAAAAAAGAAAAAAAAAGAAAAAAAAAAAGAAATATCAGTTTAACTAACACATAGCACTGACCGAGTGATATTCTGAAACCTTTGTTATTCATTTATTGCATATACGTTGTTAATTTCTCGTGAACAATTCAGTTGTTATTTCACATTGCATTTCATATGTTAGCACCATCCATTGGAATTTAGATTGGAAAAGAATTATACTGCAGTCTAAAGGGTGACACTAGCACTCCTCTGGATAGGTTGTAACCTCATGGCATGTCAACCCTTCTGTTGTTTAAGAGAATTGGGTGGACTTTGATCTTCACACTGCTAAAGACTTTTCAAAGACTAAATATTGCCATTGTAAATAACTTTCTAAACCCAAGCAAAAATAGCTTCTGTGTGGTGTACCATGGCAAGGTCTTTGTTTAGGAATTTAGGTTCCGCTTTTCACTTCAAAATTTACAGTTTTAAAATTTGTTAAAGCTAAGTGCAACACAACTGTTAAATTGTAATGCAATGGCTTAAAACCTACAGTGTTACTTTTACATGCAATGTTTTATGCAAAATTGTACGCTTGATCCTGCAAACCGCTTGTACTTCACCAATACCATCACTTTTCTTCTTGCCCTCAATAGCATCTGAGAATATTCCATGCATGCTTTGGAAAAAAAAGACAATAAAAATAGGTTTGGTCAGTAGGAAAAGGCTTTACGATATCTTAGAAAATAATAACCATTCATTAATTGTGTCTACCTTAAAATTCCTATAATGCTGACTTTGAATCTCTGGTTTAAGTCTAGAAGTGAGGTTTTTCATTTAAAGGATTATTTGTAAACCACAGCTTGATTTAGACTTTCAGGTGCTTTCTGTGTCTTCACTGTAGTTTTGTAGTTGACTGTGGTGTTAATTTACAAAAATAAATATAATATAGCATCAAGTCTGTCTGGAAATGCACGATTTGCTCTGTGTATATTGTAATTAAATGGTTAGTATATCCTAAGGCATGTAGTGTCAAACATAGCCCATAGGTATGAGGTTTATTATTTTTTATGTCTTCAAAACAGGAAGGAAATGGTGACAGAAAGCAGGGTTAAAGCATACTGTTTTGTGAACATTTTGTTTTGTTTGCTCAAACCTTCATATTATCTTATCCACAAAAAAAAGAAAAAAAAAATTCGTAATCATTTGTGCCTGATTTGTCACATTAAATAGAGATTGAAACTAAATGTGTCATAATTTAACTCACTGAAAAATCAGCATTATGGATATGATACAAGCATATATTCTGTTCCTTGAAACCCAGCTGACTCTGTTAAGGAAGTGAATGCAAAGGAGTTCTTCTCTTCCCATCAATGCTGAGTTTAACGATGCATGGAAAAATTAAATAACATCACAAACTACGTAATGCAGTGAATCCAGATGTACTTGAGAGCCAAGTAAATACTCTAAAGCTAACAGAGCTTGAACCCATGCTGCCTGTTATACCTTTTACTAAAGTGGTACATCAAATAAAATTTTTAAAAAATCTTCCATTTTTTTTGCTGACTCACATTCACCAGTAAAGGTCGATGTAATTAACCCACTGACATGCTGCTGCCATTAATTTAAGTGACCTGGAGTGGAAATGGGGAAATGATTGTTTAAAAAAGTGTCTCAAACATTATGGATACGCTGCAAGACCATTTATTTATGAGTACAATACCCCTTATATTATTTTAATGCTAACAAATTCTGTCAGTTAATTAAGATCATATACTGATCTTGAAAACTGTTTAAGGTTTACATTTAATAGGAGAAATGGGGTTAGTAGCAAAATATTTTTATATATATTTTTATTTTATTTTAAGCACTATGAAGAAATATTAATTCACATGGTCTTTCAGTGAAACCATAAATAATTTTTAATGACTTTGTAATAGAGTGGACAATATCTAGGATTTGTATGTTAATTTAAAAAAAATGGTACAGGGTATAAAATTATATACGTATATATATATATGTATGTATGAATGTATATATACTTAGATTAAGAAACAAATGACTCACATTCCTGTAATATAAAGGTCCATTGCTAGTTTCAGAAGTGACCTATTTTCTCTGTACATAAGTAAGCCCATAAGTATGAAATCTCACATCTGTACAAGATGAAATGTATTCATGAAAAAGGTTGGATCTTACTGCTGCTGGGAAGACTATAGATCTGGTTCTTACAATAATTGTATGATCAGGGATGAGTTAGATTTTTTCTTTTGTCTTTGCTCAAAGCCATAAATAAACAAATATAAAAGATTATTAATAAATTGAAGAAAATATATAAAAAAATAAAACCATGATTTTTTTTTTCTTCCAATATCTCTGTAACTGAGAAAGTTTTGCTTTACCGTAAAAGAAGAATGGTTTGCTTATTTCTTTTCTTTATTCTGAGTCCAGAAGTGATAGGACTAAGTATGGGGAGGTGGAGGAAAAGATGCCTGAGTAATTGTGTGCACTCCTGAAAGAAGAGGGCTTAGAAATTCAAGGAAACTACCTGATTTACTCAAGCAATTTCTAAGCCATATTTCCTCTGCAGGTTAGAGAAATTCATTTCCCCAAAAAACCCTCATTTATGCTATTGCCATTTGCTGGAATACATTATGAGTACAAATATTTGAAAATTAAATTGGTTTTTATATACTAAATATCCTGGGGGAAAGTCACAAATACTTGTTAGAGTAATTTAAGGAAAGTGCATTTTATCATATTTTCACTTGATCTTATTGTGTGTGCCAATCCCAGATGATGTACCTCTGAACTTGTGTATAACAGTTGAAATTTCAAAGAAACATTGATGTGGAAGTAATGTTCATTAATTACGTTTTAGGTCATTGTAAATTAAAAAGCACAGTCCGTTCAAATCAATAGCACATTGTGTGTTTTACATTAACTTCAGTAGGATCAATAGAATCCTAGATTGATAAACTAATTTTAAGCAAGCATGAGTAGCTGTATTTTAAATTTGCACTGTAAACTGTATTGTGAATTCATTTCACTAGTATTTCTTCTTTTTTTTTTTTTTTTTTTTTTTTTTTCTTTGCATTACTAAGATATAGCTCTGTTCCAATGGTAGGAAATGACATTATTTTCAAAAATAGCAGCATTGCACTAGAAGAATTTTGTTAAGCACTAAAATTCAGTTCTCCTGTCTACATTTGACCATTGCACAGAGTATACGTTGATGTCTGGTCCAGTCTTATTTCATACATGTTTGTGTGCAGAACCAACAAAATAAGGGGTTGTTTTTAAGTGGTATATCACTACACACAGTATTGATGTGTATCTACACACCAATCTGTATATTTTTAAAGTCTCTCCAGTTCTAATCTCTACATCTACCTCAGCCTACTCCTTACCTTATGTTGACTAGAACTAAAGTAAATTTTATTTTAAAGGCAAACTTTAATGTCTTGATGCATGTCGTTAAGCTTAGTATTTCTCTTTACAAAATTTGAGTTCTCACACTGACTCCAGTATTTCTATACATGTGCTTTCTTTTCTGCTGTGTCATTGTCAAGTAAAGAAAAAAGTTTTATTTTTAAAATAAGATGTTAAATTTTCAAGTGCTGAATTTTCAACTGAAATTCAACTGCTCTGGGAATACTCAGTGACAATAATTTTTGCTGTTCAAAAGTCCTCTGTTTACACTAAGAAATTGCTACAATATTGAACAAAAATGGTTTGTTTACAAATCTCAGGTCTGAGCTACAAGCATTATCTGAACACTGTAAGAATTGGGTGTGCAAATTTATTTCTTTAGTGATTTGGTCTTTCCTTTTTTTTTTTTTTACTAATTATTATGGAGACTATAAAAGCATTAATATTGCCCTAGACTGTGTCATAGGAGAAATGCATGCTGTGAATCTTGAATTTACAGATTTTTCACCAAAAATTGGTACCCAATGCTTGCATACTCAGCACTGTGAATCACCTTCTTGATCATGTTAACGTCACAAAATCTGAGATGTTCTGTGGGTGGTGAATTGAGTATGACCACTATTCATGCTTACTTTTTTCTCAGAAATATGTGCAGTCTGTTTCCTGTTTTGTCACTGCAGTGTAGAGGTTTTAAGTAGAGATCTGGTTTTGTAGTAAGAAAAGTTTCTGTGTTTCAGAGGGCAGTAACTGCCGATCTCAGTTTTCCTGTGGGCAGTTTGGCATTGTGGGGTTCTAGACTAGGCTCTTCTTGAATTGGATTTTTTATTTCTCTGTAAAGTCAACATTAATAATGGATTTGCTGTGTTTGCTACACAAGATAAGCAGTCTGTATTCTTGAGGAGAGGCCTGCACTATTTTATAGCATTTAATTTTTTCTAAGTGCTGGAGGATTTACATCCAATTACATACTCATTCCTCTAGTTCCATCGAGAGGCAGTGTGAACAGTTACTGGTGCCAGGTCATTGTGCACTGCACAATGGAAATCTAGGTAAAGAGAGAAGATGGACAGCAGTATTAGAGGTGGTCTTACCAAGAACCAGAAGTATTCCTAAATATGATTCAGACTGATCAATTCACATCTGAGTCTTCTGTGATAAAGTAGATTATATTTCAATTGCAAACTTTGCTTTTTTTAAAATCTGCTAGTCAATACCCATTGTCTGTAATTTGTCTTCATCTTCTGCTAAGTCATCTTGGCAACAGAAATGTTGTAGACTATTTGTAGACAATGTATCTCAACTGTATTTCAGTTTAGCTGATTCTTGCATGTTTAATATCAAAAAACATTAAGAAATGTTAAACCAACAAACAAACACAAAAAAACAACCAAACATGATAAAGGAAACGCATTGTGTGCATTTAACCAACTGGTGTTAGGCTAATGCCCTCCTCCAGGACCTTTGATATTATACCACAGATAACGGTTCCCTCGGCAGAAATGGTGAATGCCATGGAAGGATCCTAGAGAATGATTTTGACATCTCCTTTTCTCCAGTACCAAGAAGTTGTTCATCAGATCCACCAGACAAATAAGATTACAGATGGTATAGTTCAAGGCTGTTGCTTTAGTTCATGTCTGTTTTGCAAGACAAAAAGATGTTGACACAATTGAGAACTCCTAGTGAAAACCTTGACTGAATTAATGCATATAGAGAAATTATAAAGCATATGCTAATCTTAACACATAACATAAGAAAACAACCTTTTAGACCATGAAAAAAATTAATTTGTTCACTATTGCACACATGATTTAAGGTGGTATGTGACCCTAAACATTGTGTAATCTATCTGTGTTTTAGATCAAAGATAACCTCTGAGCCAGAAAGTGAGAAACTGCGTCTTTAGGCTTTTAATCTCCCATTTTGTTTGTACACATTTAAATGTCCCAGAATAACAAATCCAAATGCAACACAAAAAAAGGACATTACAAATCCCTAATGTTTTGATCCTCTATAAATAAGCATTCCAACTGGGTTCCTGTTTTCTCAGAGCTGAATTAATCAGAATGAAAGTATCTCACATATGCCATCACTTAGATTTGGAGCTTGAGAAGATGAATACTGTATAGCTGTTATTTTCTTGCTCAGGTCTGTGACAGTCAAGTGTTCTGTGAGAGGAGTCATGTTTTTAACTGGTCTTTTGTCATTGTTTTAACAACTTGCTCAGAAAAAGAGAGTTGGCATTGTTAATAAGTGGCAAAACCTGACATATCTGGGGTAAACTTCCATAGTGTAGGCAGTGTTATTACAGCAGACAACACTGAGCACAGAGCACCATATGTCGTGGTCCTGGTTACACTGGCTATTTCAAGTCCATGATTGTTAATGAGGTCATGTACTGTTTATTGCTGCGCTCTGGTCACTTTTTGCTCTCTTATCCTGTCCCTAATACTGTTGTGCAAGACAGACCTACAAATATGTGGAACATACAGAAATTGTTCTGTCTTCTAGAGCAGTTTTTTCATCATTTCAGCTGTGATAGGTGATAAAATTCTTTGCATCAAGTGGAATGATTGTTCTCTAGGGTTTTTTTTTTCCTTTTTTTCTCATGTGCTTGGAGAAGCTTCTCAGTAGTAATGTGAAATACTGATGTCATGCCCAAGCACAGTGAAAAGAGCAAAAGCGACAATAACAATGAGTAGATGAAAGGCAAAGAGAATTGCCAGAGGCAGAAAAAAATTACTTCCTTGAAATAAGGCATTTGTGTTGAGATTCCCTGAAGGACATGAAAGGGATAGGGGAGGAAAGATGACAACATGTCATGTCCTATTTAAGGCTGCCAAGCGGCTCTGTCATGAGGGTAGCGATAAAGCAGGAGGAGCAGGAGAAATCAATCTCTCTTGTTTCTGTCAGAAGTACAGGACTTCTTTTAGGTAATTTGTTTTGTTTATTTTGAGAACTGAACTTTGATAGACCCACTTTGCTGGTTGCTTCTGTTGATATCAGAGATGGGTTTGCTAGAAGAGCAATGTAAGAGAGATTGTCAAGAATATCACAAAACTGGTGGGTATTCTGGGCATTTTATGTCACAGATATCATGAATCCTTGTAGCACATTTTCTACACAGAAAAATGCTGTAGTAATTTTCTTCTTGTTACAATAGCATTGCACTTTATGTCTAACAGTTATTTTTATAATTACTGGAAAATGTGAAGAATATTTGTCAGCATTGCTAATTAAACTTCAAAATAGGCTGAAGCAGGTTTAGTGTGAATCAGTCCAAATAACTGAGGTGAAAACCACAAAAAATAATACTTATCAGGGCTCAGTGGAAGCTGGGACACAGCATAAGTAGTGTATGAGATTTCCAATGAAGTTTGTTGCAGAGATTTATTCTAACTTACATCCCACACATCTGCATAACTTCTTGTTTTGTTTTGTTTTGTTTTGTTTTGTTTTGTTTTGTTTTGTTTTGTTTTGTTTTGTTTTGGGGTTGTTGTGTTTGGTTTTTGGTTTTGGGGTTTTTTCTGGTGGGTTTTTTTTTTGTTTTGTTTTGTTTTTGTTGTTCTTTTTTGGTTTGGTTTGGTTTGGTTTGGTTTGGTTTGGTTTGGTTTGGTTTGGTTTGGTTTGGTTTTGGTTTTTTTGTTTGTTTTTGCACATCTTGTAAGTGATTTGTTGGCTTCTGGGAGTGAAGCCAGAAGCTAGAACATCACTGTACTAGTGGCAAAAGTCAACAAATCATGACATTACCCCATAAAACTGTGATAAAACTGTCTTTGGCAGCCAGAGACTATAATCAGAAAAGGCTTCTTTTTTGCTTCATGGTATGTCCTGCAAATATTAAAGAGAGTCTGGAATTACTTTGAAATCCATCAAGAATAAAATAACCAGAATATGATTGAATTCTATCTATTTATATGTCAAGTTTTAAACTATAGTTGGGGAAAAGCAAGCTCATAATAGATAATAACATCAAGTCTAGGATAAATAAATATGCTGTCCAGTGACTGCACCTACCACCCTACAACAAATGAGTTTTGGGAGGAAAAGAAATGTTACTCATTTAGCCATTAAGATCTAAGAACACTCATACAAACTGCATTTTGTGATGGAGCATCTTATAGCACAGGCCTTGTATAAATTAGTTGAAATTTTATTTGAACTAACACCTTGAACATATGCCCTTACAGCAAAATGATGGAAAGTTATTCAGAAATGTGTAAATAAGTAAATAAATAAATAAATAAAATTGTATCAAATAGAACAAAACTGAAACAGTTACCTATGTATATCTAAATATCATGCTTGGGCTTTTACACAGATAGCAGTACAGCCCAGCCTTCTATACTTTGAATCCAAAGACTGCACATTGGATATTGGATAAGTTGTTTACGGCCATCTGTAGTCATCAGCTATTGCATGCAATACCATCAGTGACTGGTGGGAAAGTTTTTCAGCCAGCAGGAGAATGTCATACTCAAAACTATTCCTTTTAAACTTTAGGTGCTTGACCAGTTGTAAAAATACTAAATATAATACTTCAGACATTTTATTTTAGATTTTTATTTTCAGGAAGTAGAACCCTCACTTAGATCATCTATAAAGTTTATAATATATGGTATGATTAAGGTTCCATCAGTAGAGATACGTTTTGATTATTACCTTAATTTCTTGTATTTCATGTTGATACTAGAGAACAGTGTTGGGGTACACCAAAAATCCCTAACCCAATAGAACTGATTAAAATAATTTCTTTAAAGGCTGGAGTAAAGAAATCTCACACTACAAAGCGCTATGAACAGCTTTTTCAGCTCTGTTCCCCAGGTCTCATGGCAGTATGAGCCTTTCAGATGTGGTCCATCTGTTCTGCTCAGGATTATTAATTTAGCAGTTCATTCATTAGCTTTTTTTCTAGTCTGTCCTAGTCCAATTTGAATTTTTACTTTTTTCAGGGCAGACACAGGCCATTTACAGCAATTCCCTGCCTTTTAAGGCAGTTTAAGTGATGTGTACAACCATTTCCATGGGTTGTGGGATGGGTGCACAGTCCAGCAGACAGTAACTAGCAGCATCCCTCTGCCATCACTGCTCAGGCCAGTATGGTTTAATGTCTTAGTAACTCTGGTAGTGGGACAAAGCACACCTTCAGAAATTTGCCAACACCCCACAATTGACAGGGAACAGGGTGGGGAAGCAATTAATATGACAGAGGACAAGGACATTCAATGGGCTGACATCACATGAAGGTCAACAGAAGCAAGTTCCAAGTCTTGCAAGTGATATGGAATAATCCTGTTCAACATCACAGTCTGAGGGATGGCTGTGTAGAAAACAATTTTGCAGAAGAGCTGAGGACAGGGTCCTGTGGATGACAAGACAATCTTGAGCCAAGGTTGTCCTCTGGCAGCAAAGGCAGCACTTGACATGCTCAGCTGTATTAGCAAGGCAGCGGCCAGCAGGCTGAGGGTAGTGTTCTTTTCGCTCAGTGCAGCAATTGTAGGACTAAATCAGGAGCATTGTGTCCAGTTTGGGGCTCCCCAATGCAAGAAAATTGTTGAACAACAGAGCAAGTCTAGCAAAAGATATGCAAGATATCCAAGGGGATGGACAAGAAGAGAGAGGCTGAACAAGCTCAGCTTGTTTAGCCTAAAGATGAAGTGGGTGGGCCATGGGAAGGCCTTACTCCTGTCTGTGAATACCTGATCAGAGGATACAGATGTGGTGCAGCCAGACTCTTCTTCCTGATGCAAGGAGCATGTTGAGAGGTGAAGAATGTAAGTTGGAACATACAAAGTTCCAAATAGATACAAAGGAAAAATGTTTTTACTGTTAGGGCACACTAATACTGGAAAACAGGCTGTTGCATCACTGTCCTTGGACATATACCAGACTAAGCTGAGCACTGCCCTGAGGAACCTGATCTAATTAGACCTGTTTAGGGCAGGGTGTTGTACTGGATAGACACCAGAGATCACTTCCAACTTAAATACTTCTGTGATTTTGTGATGGTAATGTCACCATCTGTGCCCACCACTCCTGCCCTCTTGGCACCAGCCGGTTTGTCTGAACAGGCTTGCATCCAGTGCTCTTACGTCACCAAGTCAAAGCCACTGCTGCTTTGTTGTAAATATGGACACCTTTTCTGGCTTGGACATTGTAGAGCAGCACTTGTGCAAGATGCTTTAGGAGAAGTGAAATTCCATGAAATCATTTTTCGAGTTAAAAGCCAGAGATAAAGAGCAGAACACAGAGGAGTGGGGGAAAAGCAGTGAAATGTCTCAGGTAATACAGTGCCCTTCCTGCTGGAAAATTCTTAAGTAAAACTGCCAATTTTTTCCTCAGGCAGTGTTATTTCTGCATGCACTCAAGCCTCTTCTGCTCACTCAGCTGACAAGTATCTTTACTATCTCTCACACTTAACACTATGGTGCCAGCAGGCTGGGCTGCATTCCCTTCTGTCTCCTGCTATAAACCAGAACAAAAACTGTCAGCAAACTTGTAGTTATACAGCCAAAACTCATTTGTAGCAGCAGTGCAACAAGTAACACTAAAGCTGATAGAAGCATCTTGCTTATGCTTCTGTGTGGGTTATTGCCCAGTATCCTCATCTGTAGTATAGAAACCAGGATATACCTGTTTCGTATGTATAGTCGCTGCACACAAGCTGAACATGGCCTTGCACATTTGCTCTGTTTTGAAGGAAATTAAATATTTTATTCAAATACAAATCAAACTGATTTTGCAGTAATTTTTATGGACCAATAATACTGAAAAAATAAATTAAAAGTAGGAAGGAGAACTAGTACATGTAAATGCTGGTATGTGAGGAGACAGATGTTTGTGTGCTTCTTCCAGACATGCCTGGACTGTGTGACAGCCATTGCTGTCATTCAAGAAGTGATTTCAATTACGCTGCAAAAAGATAGCTATCAACTTTGTTTCGTTTTTGAGGTTAAAAGGTGCTTTCCAGTTGAAATCTGAGCAGTAGAGGGGCCTCTCTGGCTTTGTTAGCTGAGTAACTTTATAAAGGTTTCTACAAACTGCTTTAAGTTACTGAGATTGTTTTATTATTTCAGATGACAGACTCAAGGCATTTTGAAACATTTCCTTCCTGTTCTCAGACCTTGCATCCAGAAGCAAGCTAAGAAGAGCCACACAGAGGAGTTCAATGCAGTTGAAGACTGCTCTTAATAGTGTCTTTTTTTTTTGGTATTTTAAGTGTTAGCATGAAGCAGTTGTGTACTGCATATTGCTGCAAGCTAATTGTTATTATTTATCTCAAAGTTGGTGGTAGGCTCTCTATGTATGTTAAATGAAGTTTTAGTCATTTTCAGGTACATTCAAGCCTTTGTGCTCAGTTAGCTACTGAGCAGATAACCATGGTAACCACATTACCATTTTAACTGCTCATCAGTTAATCTAAGCAGCAAGGTGAGGTGCTCCACTACCATTCAGAGTCAGTGCTGAATCATTATGCTGTAAGTTAAGGTTTCTGCAAGTAGTCCGAATTACAAGAAACTTCAATTTTCCTTTTGGCTTGCCTGCCGTACTCAGAGATATGTATTCAAATTAATCATCTTCCCAAGGATGATGCATAAGCCAAAAGGAACACAGTAGAATATTCTTATCCCAAGAGAAGCCTTCTGGCCATGTTTCTGGAAGAGAAAAAAACAAGTTGTGCTTTGAACAAATGTGATTTACAGCATTTGCGACACATAAGATGCAGAGCCTTAAACAGCTGAGTTTTTACAGTCACTTTTGCAAGAATGATATTTGTTCCCAGTTTGTTCCATATTGCATTGTGTAGAACCTGTATTTACCATACAGAATAAAAAATTGAGAAGTGCTGCATTACACTCTGTGGCTCCACATAGACATTCCTTATTTTGTAGAATACACAGTGGTCAGCTTCCTTTATTCCTTCCAATGAGAACTTTAAGGAAGTCTGAAAGTTAAAACGGCAATATATGCATCTGTCACTGCCACTCTCTTATTTAAAATTTCTTTTTGCATTGTTGCTTGGCCTGTCATCCTTGCATTAATTTCTGACTCCATTATAAAAATGTCCTCTTTTATTAATTACTTTATTTTTTGTAAATCCGTGCTTTTTATTATCAACTTATCTTAACAGTTAATGGTGATTTACTTTACGTAATGCTAGCCTTACATCTAGAAGATGTAAAGATAATTTGTAAGCCCTTGTAATTAATTAAAGTGTAAAATCAATCTGGCAATTTTGTTTATTGCCATCAGGTTTACTGATGCTACTTAGCCTTAAACACATTGCCAAAGGACTGATGCTGAGACAGAAACATCTTAATAGCTCTGCTGGCCCATGTGCAGGTGATCAGTGTCTATACCCTAATTCCAGAAGAATATCCAATTGTATTAACTGATGATGTACAGGAAACAATTTTTCCTGTGATGTGAGAGCTGTCTTGCAGCTTTTGCTTCTCTAGTTGCTACCATGTGCAATGGGATGAAAGAAAGTGCTATGGAACATACCGAGGTAGGGACTGAGGCTTGACTGAAATGTAAATGTGGTTTCCCAGATAAGTGTTCTAAATGGGAAAGGTACAGTTTCAATCTATACAGTCTGCAAAATGCTCATGCAATGAATGAAATGAGCAACTCTGCTAACAGTAGAGTTTTGCTGATCAGTGGTTTTGTCTAGGAGGGATCCTGCAGCTCAGGGACTCCATGTATCTTTGTTGCAGCTGTGTCAGCAGAACACTGGAGTGCAAGCTCAAGAAACAAGTGTTATAGGCAACTTTAGTGACTTCATTTGAATTCACAGAGTCAACTATTTGAACAAACTGAGCTAATCTGTGATCTGAAGATGTGCTTAGTCTGTTTCCAAAACAAGTCAAGCTTTATTTTTCTTGGGTCTGGAAATCTTTTTTTTACTAATCATATACTGCTTTGCAAAGAAAGGAAAATAATTATATAAACCCATCTTACAGTGTTTGTGATAGTGGCTGTGTCCATTTGAGGTGAAACAGAAGTCAAGCCACGTTAATTACGTATCAGGCACAGTTCCTATTGGTGACAGAATAGTTCTGTTTTGAAAAGGCAGCGTCAGCAAAGACCTGTTAGTGCAATGGAAACTGAGAAGTTGGGTGTGATTGGCTCAGAAAAGATTGCTGTCCCTTCGCTTAATTGCACTCTCTGTGAATTACAGATGGATTATATCTTCAAAGTTTTCTCTGGCTTCATTAAAGTCTTGTTAGAGAAGCAAGTATGGGCATGGGTTTTAGTGATATGACAGACAGCATTTAGATTTGGGGTTTCTGAAACTGAAAAGATCTGAGCTTAAATGAGATAGTTAAACTTATTTTCTGTTCTTAGTATATTTTTTTTCCTCTTTGAAATAGTAACATAAGAAAAAAGTTGATTAAAATCTCTGTATGAATAAAACACATCTTCTGATAAAATTTCCAATTTGCCTTACCTAAGAAAACTTGAGGAACTGGCACAAATTTTCTTTTATTCATATTAGAGCCACTCCTTTTTCACAACACAGGTAACTGCTGCTTTAGGGAGTTTACGATAATGCCAAAACCATGCACTGTGATTTCTGCCAAACATTTCCTTACATTGAGAAAATATTTTACTGGTTAATTATTGTAAAATTAATCAGGATTCTTTTCAGCAACGTAGAATCAGCTCTCTTGAAATAATTTTTTCTTAAAATGTGCAGTAAAGTATAACACATATTTTACACAGCCCTAGAAACTAAGAGTCCTGTTGAGATACATTTTTGTAAACACTAAGAAGGAGTTAAAAGTTGGCCTCCTTACCCACAAGATTTATTTTCTCCTAAAGCTCTTTACTTCACAGGGAATTTTATCCTTAACTCATCCTATTGAAAGAACATTGTATAACATCACATACCTGATGGTTAAAAAAACCAACTCCATCTAACATTCATAACATGTTTGTTTCTATATGCTTTGTATTTTGCTAATGTGCTCTTTTGTCTTACAGGTAACACTTCTCCTGGCTAGTCAACATACTTTCCTGGCTAGTTAACATAACAAAGATGTTAGCAATTTCTGAACAGTTGCTGGAATAATCTGGGAGATGAGGAAATGTCATTATCCTGAATTTACAGACAAGGAACAGAGAAACAGGACTAGAAATCATTGCCAGAGTCAAGAGTCAAATGATCTTTGTTTTTAAGAGGGCAGAAATTTCACTCTGTCTCAGTCAATAAATGCAGCTTGTACTGTCAATCTCTACACGTTAGAACCTGTATCGCACATCTCCTCTGAACTCAGACTGCTCTTCAAAGCAGAGGAAGTCCAAGTCATGTAGGTCCTGAATATTGTCCTGTCTGTTGCAGTAGTCATATATGAAGCCCCAGAGATGCTAAATAAGAATAAAGTTGGGGTCTTTTACAAAAAAGGAATTTCTTTGAGTAGCAAAGTAACAGCTTTGTAAGCCACTTGAATTTGAAACTGCCAGGCTCCAACATAAATCACTACAAGGAAAATTAACTCATTGCCTGTGCAACCAATTTCCAGTGCCTGTTATAACATGTCTGCTTAAATGCAGAAAGAATTGTCTTCATGGATGTGGCTGTCCACACCTATTAAACTGAGGTTCAGGTAACTGGACAGGTTATATAAAAAACTCAGAGTTCGACATCAGTTGGGTACAACTCATGCCCTGTATTTCATGGTATGTGAATTGACAGATACAGGTAACCAGGGAGACCACCAAACCACAGCTGAAATGCAGAGTGGATTTATATCATTACCTTGCTGACAGCACCAGGCAGCAGAGACACGAACACAGGCTCTGGTAGGCTCAGCTCATCCTAGTGGGCAGAGACACATGGGGACACAGGCTCTGTCAGGCTCAGGTCATCCTCATGGACAGTGAGGGGCCCCACTATATGAAAGGGCTTTGCCACATGCACTTTATGGAAAGGCTGTGTTTTCATGTTCTCTCTATCCCAGCAGGAGGCTCAGGCATGTCTGTGAGAGTGTCTCTCCATCTCAGAGCAGGCAGAGGATGAATGCTAGGCATAGTAAATGGAGTTTACCCACACTTATATTCCTACTATTCCCAGCTGCGAGGGGACTTTGAGTGAAATTATTCACTCCTCACCGAATCTTCTAGTTTTAACCTTTTCATCCCAACACGTTGTGTAATGCTTAATACCATGGTGAAAGCAATATCTTTTAATGTTCTCCCAGAATATGAGGGCCTGCTTGAAAGAGTAAAACAAGCCTCCTCAGGCACACTCAAAATTTAGACACTGGATTCCAGGCAAAGTCAGCTTAAAAGGCAAAATAAAGGGAACTAGGAGATAATATTTTCTTTTCTTTGGCATTAGCTTGGCTGCTTGAAGACCAATCCATTTTCAGAGATTCCTTGTTAACCAGATAATTTATCAGCCTTTAAATTAAGATCTCGCAACATGAAAAGAAAGCATATGAGCAAAGCACAGAGAAAAGTCTCCTTGCCTTTCAGCTGCTTGTGTCACTTCACACCAGTGCTCTGTTGTGTCACTTGTCAGCTGTGTGCGTCTGCCATGGTGTTAGGCTACCTACTGGGAGCACAGACGAAAGACTCCCTCATAGGTTTAAACCAATATATCAAAAATATCAGCAGCATCCTGGTATATGTTGCTTCACTTCCATGTCTTGGTTTAACAGTTCCTATGTTAGACCACATTCTGCAAGGCTTTTTGGCAAAGAGTAAGGTAAAAAGTGGTAGTTCACCAAGAGAGTAAATAGTTGCTCAGAAAGTAGTTCAGTAATTACCTAAAAAACCCTGCAATAACCAACAAGCTTTTATTCTGAATCAAAACATTTTCCTATCTTGAATCTTGCTAGGCAATTAGTGCCAACTAAATATGCCTTGATTTTATATCTAAATGGATCCCTTTTTGATTCAAACAATCTAGGAGAATGTGAAGCACATAGTTAATGGAAGTTCTTATAAAATTTTTATGCAAACAGCAATGCCCAGTGGTGTTTGTTATAGTAATCTTATTATGGTACAGTGTTGCCAATCCTCACTAATTTACTGTGACTCTTCTGCTATTTTATAGTTTTCATAGCAACCCTAAAACTAGAATAATGAACATATCAGCATGTCAGTTTCACTAGAAGAAAAATAAAGTAGATCTAATGAAGCTGAAAATATGTTCAGGATGTAAGGTAAGCAAGAAAAGGTGCAAAGTTTCACTAGTATTTATTTAGCTCTAATGCATGATTTTTGAAAGCTTAAGTTTGTCACTGTCAGTCTTTGAATGCAGCAAAAGGAAAGCCTGACAGACTGACACCTCCTCATTCCCTGGTGGCACTGCAACCAATGCAAGCATGGGTGGAGTGCCAAAAGGCGTTTTGTTTTTCGCTTTGACACCTGATTTCTTTGCTGGGGGCAGCAGCCTATTGCTGACATGGTGCATCCTAAGAATTATTGCAGTGGGCTATTTTGCAGTACTCCAGAGTGCTAATACCATTTGATGAATTACCCCCTGGTCATGACGTACAAAAGGAAGGTCAAACTTTTATACTCTCTTGGGCTCAATATTCAACCAATTGCTAATTTTGCACTAATTTTATTAATTGTGAATTGTTACAGTGAGAGAAAAGTCAACATTATTGATGGATGAAACTAATTCCTTAATTGCTTACTGTAACAAATCTGCAACTGATAGGGATGTAAGTATCCTATTTTAAATTGAAATAATTTTAGTGAATTTCACATTTGTCAAAAGTAAAAATGGCTTTTAAAGGTATTCAGTACATTAATTTGATTTGTGTTTGCTTTTCAATGAGGTAAATTTGATCTTTATTACCACTGGGGATTTTTATAGAAATCTAGTTTTCAGAGCTGTTATACACACATTTGTATACATTATGGAACAATTAGACTTTGTAAACCATGACTTATTATTTTCACATTATTTCCTTGATTTTTTAAAGAAAAAAATAATATACTTGCAAGGCAATATTAAGTACTTATTGATGGCTGTGTTCTCAGCTTTTTGTGCAAGGTAGGCCAGGCCTCTGAATGCTGCACTTTGTTGTAATATATGGATCTCATCAGGTGTTTACTGAACTGACAGTAATTCACTAATTCAGAGAATTCTAAACCAAGTCTGAAAAAACAAGATGTGTTTCTTTACAACAGAGAAAGAAGAAGGACTTACATTACTCGCATTTTATGAGCTCTGAGAGGAGACTAAAATTATGCATTGAGACTTATACACACATATGTGTGCACATATATCTATATCTGTATCTATATCTTCATATATTTATACACTTGTATATTTATTTATATATTTATATTTCTATACAGTTTTATATTTATATTTATATTTATATTTATATTTATATTTATATTTATATTTATATTTATATTTATATTTATATTTATATTTATATTTATATTTATATTTATATTTATATTTATATTTATATTTATATTTATATTTATATTTAGCTGCCACTTGTCAATTTCTCTAAACTCTTATCCTGCTTCCTCTCAGAAAGTAGTAGGAATAACTACTTTATTCCTAGAGACAAATGAGGTAAAGATGTTAAGGAAAAAGAGTTTTGTTCCCTTATATGTTTCAGACTAATTTTGTTACTGCATCTTCTTGGAGATAGAGCAAATTCTGTTCCTGCTGTCTGTGTTTCTGGCAGTGCCTCCATTAGTATTTTGTTTCAGAGTAGTTGTGGTTTTCAAGCAATTTCCCTCATCATTCCCCAGGTTGGTTCTGGTTGCAGAAGTTACCTTTGTGTGGGGAAAGGGAGAGGTGGTCTCTTTTGCCTTTTCAGTCTTTTTTCCTAGAGTGTGTTATGCTTGGTCATACCAGGGTGAGTACTCCTGTTCATGGATGTGGTAGTACACACCTACCAAACTGAGGTTCAGGTAACTGGACAAGTTACATAAGAAAACCCGGAGTTGGATATCAGTTGGGTACGACTCCTTTTCTAATTGTGGGGCTGAGATTACATCCTTTTACACTCACCTGGGATAATACTTTAATGAGTACTTTATCAGGAGCAGACATACTAAATCTATCTTCCCTTTCGTATTCTGCTCTCGTAATGCAATTATGAAAGAAAATACATCTCTGTCCATACCTCACTTACAATAAATTGAAATTTTTCATCAACTTTTAATTTCAAAATGTCCAGGTAGCAGCCATTTTCTGACTCAGAGCATCGTTTTTTAGTTACATGCTGTGAAACCCTTTTACCTCTGGATTACTTCTCTGTGTTTACATTCTCCCTGTGATCTCTTGAGACTTACAAATGCTTTTCTGCTCATCCATTTCTGAGGAGCTGAAGGGGAGTGCTGTGAGAGCCACCTTCAGTTTGAGCAGATGACAAGGTGGAGGCAGACATGAGAGATGCTGTTCCTGCAGAGACAGAGTAGGCTATGGCCATTTGAAAAACAGCTGGCCTCATTGCAAGTAACTGCCCTAATACTGGAGCACAGGCTGCTGCAGCATTCAAACCCTTGTGAGGCCTTTCTCTAAAGCATAATAGATTTTTCTTGATGGATTTTAAAAGCACTGTGTAGTAAATAACTTATAGGATTACATTGACAAGCTGAGAGACTGCAAAGCGCCCCACTGTTCTTGAAAGATAGACTAGCACGTCATGGAGCCAGGTCCTGTCACTGGTCACCAGAGAAAGGACATCAGTGCCTGCTCCTCTACTTTACCCCATGAGGAAGCTGCAGAGCGCAATGAGGTCTCCCCTCAGTCTCCTCTTCTCCAGGCTGAGCAGACCAAGTGACCTCAGCTGCTCCTCACACAGCTTCCCCCTTAAGACCCTTCACCATCTTTGTGACCCCCATTTGAATGCTCCTTAGTAGTTTAATGTCCTTTTTATATTGTGGCACCTAACTGGGTTGAGAACTGTCTGTCAGAGCTCAGAGAGTGGGCGCAGCTGAAGGCCTGTAGTCCGCGGTGTTCCCAGGGGTCAGTACTGTGTCCAGTCTTGGTCAGCTTATTGACCAATGGATGAAGGGACAAGTTTGCTGGTGACACAGGACTGGGAGGAGTGGCTGTGTGAGACTGGGACAGGCTGGAGAACCTCATGGAGTTCAATAGAGGCAAATGCAGGGTCCTGCACCTGGGGAGCAATAACCCCATACACTGGTACAGGCTGGGGCCTGACCTAATGGAAAGCAGTTCTGCAGAAAAGAACCTGGGGGTCCTGCTGTGCCCTTGTGGCCAAAAAGGCCAGTGGTATCTTGGAATGCATTACAAAGGGCGTGACCAGCCCGTAAAGGGAAGTGACCCTGCTTTACCCTGGTGAGGTCATGTCTGGAGTAGTGTCCAGCTTTGGGGTCCCCAGTTCAAGAAAGACAGGGAACAGAGACAATCAAGAGAAGGGCTAGGAAGATGACTGGAACACTGACACACCTCTCCTATGATGAAGATGGCCCTTTCAAACCCCTTCCCTTTGACCAGAAGGACTGATGAAAAAAAGTGTGCTCCAGAGCCCTTTACTGTCACTCTGTAATCCTTCTTGATACTCTTCAGACTGCCCCTGGCTGTGTCACTGGCATCCATGTGAAATCACAGCAGTGGGTAATAGTAGTCTGTACAAGGCTTAGGAGTCTCCTGGTGGCATCCCTGACATGATCCCCCAATAAACAGCGCACCTCTCTAGAGAATGGGTCAGGTCAGCACACGGGTTCCTCTGTTCCCCAGAGATGATAGTCCCCCACTGCTGTCACCTGTCACCTTTTGCAGTCTGTGCTGGGTGTTAGTTCACACCACTTTACTGGTGGTTATGCAGCAAGCAGAGCAGGCTGCCTCACCCAGCCCCAGCAGCTCTCCTGATGTGATGGCCCTTCAGTCTGCAGGGCAGTGAGGTGGTTCTGCAAGGCACCTCCTGCAGTGGCCAAAGTCCCTTCCTTGTGTTGAAAGCTTCAGTTCTTCTGAATAATTGACCTCCTCCCTTCTCTGTGTGCTGGTGGGGGAGCTTTGGGCTGTCTGGCTGTGGACTGGGCATACTGCAGACAGCATTCAAAGCCAGCTGTCTAATTCCTTCTAATTCTCCCTGATGTTACACCAGTGTTCCTTCCAGAGGTCATTATATGCTGCTCTCTCTAATATTTGAAGACACTTAGTGACTATGCTTGGCAGAAGGCTTCTAAAATTAATTTACATTAATTTCAGACATTTTTAAGTTAAAAATGGTTAATCCATGTTTTTTTCCTCAGAAATACCTACATTTTAGGAAATACTTTGTGTCAAAACCACACTGTTTCTCTTGTCTGTTAACTTGCCTCAGGCAGTGCCATACTCTTCGTTTTGCCAGCAGCATTCAGCTCTCAGGTGGGAGCTGTTCCTGAGGGCAGTTTTGAAAGGCAGAACACCTTTCCCACAAGTGCATCTGCACCTTTCCCAAATCTGCAGTAAATGCATCAGAAAGATGTGTGTTGCCTTCGCAGACACAAAGTAGCCTGTTTAGGGATCAAGTCTGTGCTTGGGGGCTGTCATACACAGCAGTGCAAGCTCAAGGTGTAGGACCATCAACATGGCTACATGGGGCCAGTGCCCCAACCTGCAGTGTCAGCTACTCCCTGCTAATTTAATCTCACCCTTTGATGAAGTCTAAGGAGTGTTGTCTTGGTTTGAAAGACAGGTGTCTGCTAAGGAAGGTGGGAACCTTCCTTAAAATAGAGAACGTGAACCCCCTTCCCTCCGAATTATTATAACTTTGGAATCAAGGGCTTTCAGGCAAAGATATGGGAAAAGGAATAACAGTATCTATAACGAGGCAGACAATCAATAACAATAGTAACAACAAACAAAACCAAAAACCCAGTGGCAGATGTCCCTGGGCTGCCAGGCACTGTCCCTTTGGTGCAGTTACAATCACAGCCAGCAGGGGTGCTGTTGGCTCCTGGCCGGGCAGGGCAGGTGTGATGGCTCCCATGCAGCTGCAGGGGTTGCTGTGGCACGAGGTCAGGTCTGTGTCACGAGGGTAATGGCGGATGGGCTGGGCAGGGATGGTGTGAGCAGGACGGGCTGGGCAGGGATGGCATGAGCAGGACAGGGCTGGGCAGGGATGGCGTGCAGCAGGACGAGCTGGGCAGGGATGGCGTGAGCAGGACGGGCTGGGCAGGGATGGCGTGAGCAGGACGGGCTGGGCAGGGATGGCGTGAGCAGAACGGGCTGGGCAGGGAGCTCAGGGCAGGGAGATGGAACGGCAGGGTGGGCTCACCTGGGCTAGCCAGCAGAAAAGGTGGCAGGAACTCCGCAGTTGTGGCAGGCGGGGCACAGGGCAGTGGCAGCTGGGCCCCCCTTCACAGCAACTGCAGCACAGCTGAGAAATGTGCCCTCCAGGAGGGGAAAAGGGGGTTGGAATTCCATGCCCCTTTCCCATATGGAAGCTCACCCACCAGGTAGAGAAAGCAGTGCAGAGCCGGGCTTTTTCCGCAGCTGCAGCCGAAAAGAGGCAGCAGGTTTTTTTCACTGCTCTCTCCTCCAAATCTGGCGAGCGAGTGAGTGCCCAATGACCAGTTCTCTCCTCCTTTCACCCTGCCCTGGCCAACATCTTTTGTCTCTTTTGTAAGAGTAAATGGTCCTTAAATACTGGGCTGTTGGTTACCTAGCAACAGAATGGGGAAAATTCCACCCCCCTCCCAACCTGCAACAAGTGTCCTCTGTGGAAAATGAGGACTATGTGTCCCCACAGAGCAGGAGTGTGCTAAAAGGCATCACTGGGGCAGTGCCATTTCACATCTGGTGTCCACTCATGACACCATGTTTGTGTGCCTATTTTCCATATTGGTGCTTGCACTGCACAGGCAACAGCCTAGCTTGTCCTGCTTGTTTCTATCATCTGGTCCATTTCTGTCTGTTCACATGGCCATTCATTTTAACCAAAGAAGCACTTCCTAATATTTTAGTTACATGCAGTTTCACATGACAATACTCTCTGCCAACGTAAACCAGGTCTTTGCTATCAACCTGCCTCAGGAGCTTTGGGAGTCCCAGGAAAGGATATAAAAACGAATTGGGGACAGGCATTTCAGTGTCTCTGTTTTGTAATTAATCTCTAAATGCATATATGGTGCTGCTATAATGGAATTAATATTGATTTAAATTTATTCTTTATCACTGTCATATTAATAAGTAGTTTGGGAACTGTAAACCTGCTGCTTTCTTAGCAGCATTTCCTAAAAATCTTGTGGTATAAATTTCATTGAAAATCTATCCAGGAACACTCTTAAAATCTGAGTCTTATTGTAAAAAGGGTTGTGTGATCTTATTCTACCATGGTGAATTTATGTATTTAAGTTAGAACAATAAAGAATATATCTCTATGCTGGGATATTAAGTAAGACTTCTGTGATTTTGGCACATACTGGTTCTATAATATAATACATGTGTCTCAATTTTTTTGCATTAGAAGTTCATTTTTCACTGCAGTAACAATGACTGATATCACTGGTTTTTGACATCGATATGCTTTATGAGAAAAGTAATATAAGTATTGCTTTAATGGATGAAAGCTGATTATAGGTCAAGAAATTATTCAAAGTCCTGGCAATAAGTAGTCCTATGGAATCCAGTTAGAAATTTTGTGGGCAAAAATGAATTGTTAATGAATACTGTAAAATAAAATGTGGCTGCTTTAAAATTGTCAAAATCATAAATAAACAAAATAGAATGGCCTTCTTTAGTAGTGAGAGTGCAAAACTATAGCAGACAGCTGACAGGGGACTGCTTTCAGGGCCCTGCTGGAGGAAGGCAGTGAAAAGATAGTGAGTTACTAGCATTCCTAGTGGCTGAGATGCTTCCCTTGGGCTTGGTCCATAGTCAAAGGGAAATTTCCACTGATTTCAATAGACTGCACATCCGGTCCCCTTTTAACAAGCTATTGGGTTTTTTAATTCACCATATGTCTCTTAATAACCAGATCACTACTCATAAAGCTCAGAAATTATATTAGGAATTCAACCGTGAAATTAGATGCAACCAGCTAAGTCAGAAGTAGAACAACAATTAACAGAATATTGGTAAATGTAAATCTCGGAGAATCTTGTAATACCTTTATACACTGCCAAGAGCACAGGATCTTCATTTCTTTTTATTAAATGCCTCTTGTGGTAAACAATTAAACAGCACCAGCAATTCCTTTACTCCAGCTGTCATTCTGATGACAAGAATGCTTGGGCACTGACATCTAATTTCAGTGCCATCCAACTGTAAATAAATTGTGAAGCCTTTGTGCATGTGTGGTAATATATAGTTGTCTCTATGTGGGCACATATGGACATTGTTTGAGTCTTGCCCCTAAGATAGTATAATTTCAGCCAGACAAAGAAGAGTGTGGGGAAAAAAATAGCTTGTGAGAAATATGAAATTATTTTTCCGGGTTTCTTTTTGGGGCAGTAATAACACCTAAAGTTCTGAGTGTCAGAGTAAGAATAAAAAAACCTGATTCCCAGCATCAAGGTGGGGGTTTTTTGCCTTTTCCCGCCCCCATTTCACTCACACTTCCTTGAACAGGGAAGACAGATTGAAAAGCTTTGTCAAATACAGATGCGAAACTACAGGTACAAGTAAAAATTTTCTGTATTAATTTCAAATATTCATTCAAAGTTGCCAATTAATTTTGCATGAGGAATTGTTGAAGCTTCCATTGCCTTTGTTCCCTACTCAGTCATTAACATTCTGTATGTCAGTTAAAATTACAGGGTTTGTAACAAATATTTTATTTCTATCACATGTGATTGTTACACAGCTGCAACTTCGTAGGCTTCTCTGATCTCCATGTAGTTGCCTCCTTAAAAGATTCTGGTTTGTTGGAAATGACCTTCCCCCTGAAGTCTAGAAATAAAATTTAGAATCCCAAATAAATAGAAGTCTAGGAAGAAAGGTTATTTAGAACGGTTATTTACAGGAGGTGAGGCAGTCAAATTCAGGGTCTATGTTCCTATTAGAGATATTTTGAGCACATTTTTTTAATATGCTTTATGCTTATATACGCTTGGAAACCATGCCTTGGATAGGCTGAGAAAATGGGATATTCATTGGCATTCATTTCATTAGCAATGTAAATCACTTTAAATGGCATATTTTGGCAGTGTCTCTTGAAACATAGTGCTCATTAGCTGAGAAAAAGCAGGCACTCTAGGACACACTGCACACTATCAAATTTTCAGGCTGTCCTTCACAGTATTCACCTTGACGGAGCTCCCTGATATAACATATGTGACAAGTTAGGTGCCGACAAAAAGGCTGGTGACTAAGCAGGGGAAGGCCTGACTCAGAAGCAAAATTTCAAGGAGAAGTGAGAGCCAAGAGAGCCAAAGCTGTCCTTGGAGGAAGTGATGCTAAGCCACATACCTCTTTCTAGGCCAGACAGAAGCATTTTCCCCCACTGGGGATTCAGAGCTGAGAACCTCATCTGGTGCCTAAACAAAGCCAGGCCTTCATTTCTGACTGTGAGCTAGGGATTTTTGCCAGATAAATGAATGAATAATCATCTGCGATTTAAAGGACTGAACCTCGAATACCCACTTTAACTGGGCAGTGATGTGACACAGATGTCCTGAGCATCTCTGTCACCAGGATATTACATAGGGAGATTTTTCTTAGGAAGTGCTCTGGTGTGTTTTTCTCACAGCCTGCTGGATGAGGCATTTTCCAAGTAGGTGGAATTAAGCACAGTCTGGATTAAAATTTCAGTGCAAAGGAAGCTTGGAACCTTCTCCCATCCCAGGTGTGCAACCACATTGCAGCCCTTACAGGGCTTTAGACTGAATAACATACACAGCCCAGAAGTTTAGTTACAAATCATATTAGGTATGGGTTTTTCCATCACCAGGAATTCCTTTCTTCATATATAGGTGAAGGAGAAAAGTCTGCTACATACCTGTTTAATAGCTGATGGGCTTATGTTTTAATAGCAGAGCTGCTGGAAATACCATCAAATTCTGTGTGTAGGAGCTGCTCCCCTCCTATCATCCCCTAGGGGACCTAACTGCATCTTCTTCAGTCACGGCTCAGAAGTCAAAATTAATTTTATATTCTTTTTCTTCTGCTTAAATCATTGCCAGCTGATTGCATTTTATCCCTGTGCTTATTTTGTATGGTCTCTGATCAACCATTGCCATCTATTTGTGCTGCAGCATCTCTTCATGGGTGCCAGTCTCTTCAGTACTGAGTTAGTATTTTAGTTTTCCATTTTGCATGTCCTGTTTTCTGTGGCAAGAATACATTTTAGTATAGCGATGCTGGAAATACTAAATTCAAAATGGCAATTGTGAAAAAACAGACATTTTTTATTCAGATTCTTCAGTTAAACCTGTTAATAGAAAATAGTTACTTCATCAGGCATTCAGGAGTTACCCTCCTTGGCTGTGTAAGACAATACTCTCTGATCAAGACCTTCCCTAAATTTTACTATCACTTACCTGAGCCAACAACTGCTGGTCACGTTTTATTCACAACAATTTACAGACCTCAATGACGAATAAGGTATATCCTCACTTCTTGTTGTGTTGTTGGTTTTTTCTTTCATTTTTCATCTTTTTACTACTAGCCCTTGATAACTTCATAATCATTTATGATTTGCTGAACTTCACCCCTTTTTTTTTTTTCTGGTGAAATGCTGTGTTCTGTGTGAACAGACTTTCCATAGAAAGTTTTAATACCTCTAAATATGCTGGGGTAAGGTTTGATTGCTGTGTGTTATCATATTATTTACATTTGAGACCCCTGAAACCATAAAACCCAACATCTTTAAGATGTATCTATTTCAGATTCTTCGGGTACAGAAAAACCTCATGTTTCTCTTCAGTTGCTATTTTGCCGAGTGCCTCTTGGTGAAAGTGTTTCCTTCAATAGCCCTCATTTATCTCGTTGTGAAAATAGAGCAAACTGAAGAAGAAGAAAGAAGATGCCTTTCATTTCTGTCCATGACAGGTCTGGTTGTTTCTTTTCACTGTGTGACTCTCAAGTGTATGGCTATCTCATGAGTTTGCAGTGCTCAGTTCATCGGCTTCCACTTCCCAGAGTTTCTGGGGACCATAACCAAGGGTGGTGTGTCAGTAATGATGCTCTGACTTCTTTAGGGGCAAGTTCTTTTGAAAATGAAATAGTGATCTGACAGGCTCAGTGTTTCTTCCTATGTTATGCATGTGAGCACTAGCTATTTATTTTCCAGGAGCATTTTCAAAGTTTTGAGGAAAAATTAAGACCTATATGGTGCTTTATGGTGTTGATTCTTAAAAAATGTGTTTTAATTCCCATCTATTTTCTGCAGCCTTACTTTTTGTCTTATCATTCCTGCATAAACATATATCAGCCTTCCTTTCTCAAATATCTTAAGCTGTTTTTCTTCAAGTTTTTTCCATCGTGATAAAGCAATTTGTTCAGTAAAGAACGTATTGTGATATATAAACACAATGCCCTTACTGATAGTATTTATTACTCATTTTATTCAGTTCTTCCTGATGTTTTATGAAAACATCTATTCTTCAAAAATTTTAATTTTATAGAAATTTCAGTTCATTGTGCACCTACAGAAAATTGGCATTTGTACTTTTATATATGTATATATAAGTCTTTACAAGTTTTTCTTGAAGTCTCTGTTTCCTCATCTTACTTATATAATATTCCATCATTATATCAGAGGAAAAAAAAGCATAACAGAGTTAGATGGCAAGTATTTGCTAGAAAACAAAAATAGCTAACAAAGCCACCTTTTCAATTTTTTATGATAAAGTTCCTTTTGAATTTTCTTGATTTTTCCTTGTTACTCTTACCAGAATTTTTCGTGATATGCTGCCAGTAGAACTGATGTAATCAAGACCATCCAACATAGCTTTAACTTTCTTACAGTTGGTGTCCGTTCTCAGTTCACATTAAATTAAAGGACCACTGTAGGTCCTAACACATTTTTAAAGCTGACTGAGGAAGTAATGTCCATGTGGGAAGTCAAAGAGCCACACTTATGTATTTTTTTTCCTCAGATGTAGTCTTAGGAGTATAACTGTTTGGTTTCCATAATGTTGAATTGAGTGAGAGTTGTGTACCTTATGCAAGATGGCATCCAAATAATTATAATTGAGATACTTGTACTGGGAATGTTAAAAAAGGTCATCATCCATATTTTCTTATACAGTAACATCATGTCATGAAACGGTTTACAGTTAATGACAACAAGATAATTGGAATAGTGAAAGGAGGACTAGCAAATGTTACTCCCACCCTAGAAAGGGCAAGAAGAAGAATAATGGGAACTTCAGGCCCTTCAGTCTTGCCTTGATAGCTAGAGATGGTGATGGAGCAGCTAATCCTGGAAACAACTGCCAGGCACATGTAGGACAACAACATTATCAGGAGTAATTAACAAGGAAACATAAAGGGGACATCATGCTTGACCAACCCAATAACCTACAATGAAATTACTGACTTGGGGAGAGCAATGGCTATTGCCTACCTGGATTCCCAGAGTACCAGCACAGGGTGAACACATACATTTTCACAATGGTTCATAACATTAAACTCTTAACAGTGGCCTCAACGTTTATAAAACCAAGTTACAGTTCTTTAGAGTCAGAAGACAAGTAAGAATGCGATTTGGATGGTTTTTTCCAGAGGAAAAAGACACCTAACTTTTCAGTTCCATCGCTGAACATGTGATGGCTTATATACAGTCCTAAAAATCCCCACAGGCTTAGCAGTTTTCAGAAAAATTCCAAGTCAAGAAAATACTACTAACCTTATTTCAAACTATTCACCAGAATTTTAATTGCTAAGTAAATATGTTATCTCAGTAAAAGTTGCATCTCTGTCTGACCCAGCAAGAGGTTCAAGATAAAATTTGACCTGAAGTGGGGTCTAAGTGAAGTTAAAATATAATTTCAGTGTCAGAAGTAAAATGCCTAAAAACTATCTGAAAAGTTCTTTCCTTATCTGAATTAATGAAGAATTATGGTAATAATATTGTGCAGTATTATGTACAGTTAACTTACTGTTCTTCTACAGGAAGTGAAAAAAGACCAGAAAACGAGAAAACTGTTCTTCCACGATCTTTATTTGAGTCTTTGCCATTAATAATATTTTTCTTCTCAGGAGTGTTTTTTACTGAATATAAACTGTGTGGTTCACAGGCTCTGCACTTTTCTTGTTTGTATTCTTTACATACAACATATATAGGACAATGCAATCTATCACTCTGACAGAAATTAGTGAAGATACATTTTATTCAATGTATGAAATAGTTTTTCTTTTGCTCATGTACAAACTCCTTGTCTGTCAGCTAAACTACAATAAAATCATGTACAAAGCAGTCATCATACTAGAAAGGTTGCTTTCATTCTTAGGAGTGTCCTGCCTTTTGAAATTCCTCTTTAGGAATATACATAATAAACCAAAAGCTCCTGTCCTAGTACAATATAAAAATATAATTTGCTTTTGATTATTTGATGGTTTTAGGGGTACAAATAATATTTTATTTATGTCTATTTACCTAGTGTTAAATGCAGTTAAAAGATTCCAAAACTCACAAGCATTCAAGAAATGTGGTTTTATACTTTATTTCTACAATATTTAATTTCTATCACATTTCTTATGTGTCTGTTTGTTTCTTTATTCAATGTGGAGCTAAACTGTGGGCAGGGGGAGGCAGCCTGGTGAGCCCCTCCTTTTGGGAATGTGTTTACAACTGTTCAGCACTGGTGGATGTCATTTGGTGACAGTGTTGTTATAAGTACTAATGACCTCTCCCCCCTGTTTTTATTACGTCTCTCTCTGCCAAGAGCTTCGAGAAGCTTTAGGAATTTATCATATAAGAGAATTAGGATGAACCGGAGCCAAGCATATGTCAGGGGGAGAGGAGAGGAGGGAAAGGGAAAGTTACTACAAGGGTCGATATAACCAGTAAAGATTTCTTCAAATTGTTGTCATTATTACGGAGATGAGATTTTTTTAATAATGAGGGACTTTGCCAAAGAATGATGTCTAAATACCCTAAATACCTATAATAAAACCTATTCTTGTGTCTTTATGGTTTGGTATTGCAAAGTACTTTCTTAAAAGTCATACAAACTATCTGTGGTGAAGACATTAACAGCTCAACTGATCTTCAGCTTCTCTAAAGATGTCCGTGTAATTTTGATTTAGCCACACTTAGGTTTTGTGCTTAAAGTAGACCACAAAAATAATAATTTAATAACTAGTGGTTCTTATCCAGAAGCACTCAGAAACAGGAACAATTTCAGTGTGAGAGCTTAAAGAGATTCAGGCTAAACCCACATTTTTTTACATATCAGATGATCTGGCTCAAGAAAGATGAGCTAAAATAGTAACAGTATTGAGGACTAGGTCTGGCTTGGTAATTACTTCTATCTTCCTCTAAGAATTTACAAGTCATGTATCCTCCCCATCCCCTACAGTGATGGACATTAATAAAAAAGCTGCAGAGACATGTGGCAGCTTTCACAATACAATCCAGCCCGCAAATCTGCCACCCAAATAGTCTTTTCCTGAGCATCTGGTTCATCCGTAGGATTAACAGAATAGTAAAATTTATTTGAACAAGTGACTCCCTGGAATTTTACTAGAACAACTCCGATATTGAACCTTTGCATTTTGCATCCCTGCAGCCTGTGAAGTATTGAAATTGTTTCTACATTTACCAAATGTAGAAAAAACCAAAACCAAAACAAAACCAGAGAAAATAAAAGAAAAAAAAAGGCTATAGGGTAGTTAACAATTTTTAATCCAAATTCTGCATGCACCTGCCTTTGATACTGTACTAAGAGTCAGCAGAACAAAACCTGCAACGCTGCAAATATATTTTAGCATGTAGAACGACACATCTGGGACAGCACACACCACTGTAAAGTATCAAATGCTGTGAGACTCCCAAAAAGCAGTACTTGCAAAACTAGAAATAGAAATAGGCTAAGATCATTAAGCAGCAAAATTCTCCTAAAATAGTTACACAGGTAGGGAAACATTACTTTTTTGCTCACTGGGCACTTATTCCTTAGTTTATTATATTTTTTCAAGTACATTCATTAAGCTTTCACTAAGGTTTCTGAGAATTGGTTGGTTTCTGTTTTGTCTCTGAATTGGCAATTGCTCTTATTACAAGAAAAACATCAAAATATAGTACGTTTTTCCCCCTAGTTTCTAAAATTAAATCATTCTCAATCATTCTTAAATCATTCTTACTGTGTGCTTTGACCTTGTAATTATGACCCTTTCTGGTCACACATACGACCCAGAGGGAATGCTTGGTTATTAGGTGGTGAAACATGGCATTGAAAAACATCAACCTTCTTACTAGAGGTTGTACTATGTATTTAATCCATGCATAATCCAGCTAGCATTAGCACTATTTCTAATTAATTGAAATTAAATGCACAGATGTAAGGAAAGATTCATGCTGCTTAAACACATGGTAACACAGATATGTTCATGGACTGAGAAAAGCATACAGATTACTGATTACCTTCAGTTTTAGAAGGTCATGATGCACTGGGCCCTCCCACTCTGTGATTGTCCAAACTAAGCAGGAGTGAAAATGGGTGTGTTTTAACTTCCCCAAAGTGCCATGCAGGGAACACCAGTCCCCTGGCAGGTGCAGCATTCTGCTGTGAAGTAAATCCCCCACAGAGAAAAGACATGATCAGATATACAGTCCTTCCAGAAATATTTTCAGTAAGCTACTAATAGCATGCCATATACAAGCAAAGTCACCTAGCACTCAAATCTCACAAATAAAAAATTCCTGGCTTAAAATAAGACCCTGTATTACTATGAGGTTTACAAAAATAAATAATTTCTCTCTCCATAATCTGTGATCAGTTCTGTAGATTCTCATGAAGGATTAGTCAGTTGTGTTTCAAAGTGCTTGGGATATTCAGTATGTGGTGGGTATTGCAACACCATCCTGCTCCACCTGGTCTGAGACTTGCTAGCCTATCTGCTTGTGCAAGATACTTGAGCTGTAGATGGATTACTACATTCACTTAGTTAACTTCCCCACTGAAAATTTTACAAAAGAAAACAAGAAATCCCTTTCAGTGGATATCAGCTTGTCCTTGTTCTTGTGAAGAGGCAAAAGGACTCAAGTGGGCATATTGAATTGAATGAACCATGTCAGTCCCACTGATTTGGATTACCATAGGACATGTAGCATCTTATCCCAGGTTATGCCCAGACCAAGAAATAGTTTATCTCACACATTTCACAAAACTACATTTTTCAGAAGGATTTTACATTGAGTTTATTTAACACAACTATTCAGCCTTTGTAACAGGCTATACTCAGAGAGATTCTTCTCTTAGTTGTTTGAAAGTCTCTGCTTCAGTGTCTTGTTCCTGATTCCGTTCTCTGCTACTTGGCTAAGACTTCATTGCCACAGTTTCACCATGATTCTGTGATTGAGGCAAACTTACAATCAAGTTTATAAAGCAATAATGGCTCTGCAACCAAGCACCAATGGAAGAACACAGTAACTCCAGACAGCTAAAGCAATGGAGGAAACTCTCTTCTTACATTTCATTTGTCTTTATTGACAAATTCTAAGCTGTGTTACTTAGAGCAAACAAAGGTTTTGAACCCTTAAAAATTTATTCTATATAGTACAGAGCTGCAGATGTCTTGATCTGGTCTCCTGCTCCAAGTCAAGATCAGCTATTCCTAAAGCAGTCCTCACAGAGGTTTATTTTAATGAGGTCTTAAAAATAAAGTCTGGAGAAAGGCTTTCCCCAGCCTCTGTCTGCCAAGAGGTCATTTTCCAATGCCACCTAACTCCGCCTGCTCTTTTGTAATTTCCAACCTAAACTTCCCTTTGTGCAATTGTCCTATTGACACTTAAACAGTTTTCCTATTCCCAGAAAATACCCATAGGTCCCTTAGTTTCATTTTTACTGTGGTTTGATAATCTCTTTCCCTTCCAAATTACTCCAGCATTTTCTATCTTGTCTTACAGTTCACCTATATAATCTTTTACTCTTCTTTTTGAGAATTATGATCCCTGTGCAGGCAGTGTATAGTCAGTGAAAATAGATCCTTTTGTATTAATATCTGATGTCCACATCAATATTTACTCCTAATATATCTGAAGGACCAAATATTGCTTTTCTCTTTGCCCTTGAACAAACATTTTCCTATAGCTAACATTTTCTAAAGGGTATGCTCTGTGGTGAGTTTCACATCATTCACAAGAGATGCAAAATATATGATACAAGAGATTTAGTACATATTCACAACTCAAAAGACCTTCTTATCTCCAATGCAAGTCAATGCACAGATGAGACAGTTTTCTGCTCATATTGGGAGAGCTGGAGGAACTGAAAAATACCGCTAATGTATTGATTTTACAGTGCAGTTATACAATAGGCAACCTATTACCCAGTTCAGAGAAATTTGGATATCTCCTAATCCGTTGGTTGTTTTTCAGATTTTTATAAAAGTTCAAGATTCTTTTTTTCATCTGACTCTCGGTGTAAGACTCCCATGTGAATGTCAGTGAGTTGGCCCTGGGAAACCCTGATAAAAAAACCCCAAAAAACCACCAAGTAAAAGAAGCCTTCTATATTTCCCCCAAAATCTTTAGTGCAATCAAGATTATAATATATTGAGCTATCTTATTGATTCTGTATGTATAGGTGCATGGAAATATTATTAAGTAAACAGTGGTGAGAGTTTTTAATCAGCTGTTCCACCTTGCTGGGCTGTGTTCAGTCTCTTCTCCTCATCTCCTCCCACTCAATAAATGAGAATTAGGGTACCTGGCATTTGGTGAGGCTCCATGTGCATGTGTACCTACCAGGTGCTGCATGGATTTAGTGCTGTAGCTTTGCCAGTAATTTGTAATTTTGTATTGCAGTTGCATTCAGCAATTGATCCATCATCCTTTCGAGCAAACGGATGTACTTCCTTGAGTCCTGGCCTTGACCTTGAGTGAACTGCAATTATACATCTTCTTGTGATTCTCTCAAGCCAGCCTGGATGATATTCAGGCAGTTTCAAAACTATATGCATGTTTTCCTTTAGAGCATTAAATGTAATCTCTGATTAAACTGTTTAGTTATCTATCATAATAAATTGGTGTGTATAAGACTGCTTTGGAAGCCTTTCTATCACTGGAGGATTTTAAGGACAAGTTAGAGAAACATCTGTCAGGACTGGTTAGGTATAGTTGATGTAACCTGAAGGTAAAATAGGTGACCTTCTCAGTCCATTTTTTCGTCTTTTTTTCTGTGATTTTATAATTGGTCACTGAAAATACAGTTGGAAAGTCAGCGACTTTATTTTTCAGGATGAATTCTTCTTCCTAAACTAAACTCAAATGCCATTGTTCATTTGTTTGTTTTTTTCTATATAGGTAATTTGGAGTGTCAGGACATTTTTTTTTCAGCAATTTTCAACAGAAAACTTCACCTGCAATTTTTTTGGCACAGGCAACATTTTCCAAGGTGTCTTCCAGCCCTCATGAAGTATGGTCAAAGCCAGTTTGTGCCTATTATTTCTTTGCAAAACATTGGGGGGAAAAAAAAAAAAAAAGAAAGAAGAGCATTTCTTTTTCTTCTACCTTACTTTGCTAAATCTTTTCAATATTAAAAATTAAAATAAATTTAGAAGAAAAAGGGCAATTAAAGCAAACTGTAGTCTAGCTCAGAACTGGCTTAATACTAAAGCAGAAGGCAAATAACCTGAAGTAAAAATTACTGCTATCTTCAATACACTAAAGAGAGTTCATTTTTATGTATGCAAACTTGAGTTGCTGTGTGCACACCAGCTTAAGGGTTATCTGAGATCAAAGTAATGTGTAATTTAAGGAGACTTCACTGTCTTTTCCTCAAACCTAGGTCTTTATAAAATAACACAGAACAAGGAAGAAGACTATCCTTTGGTAAGGATTTCAGAACTGGAAAAATGTGCATTAAGTATTGGACTTCAATACTGTGAAGGACATTTTAAATTAAGGGAAGCCTATTGCTTGTTTTATTCATACCATGACAATATTCAGGACCGTTCAGTAAGTTTCTTCCTAGAGAAGATACAAGTGCTCTGGTCTGTCCAACTGATACCTTAAAAATGTCTTGAGCTAGCTTTTACAAAGCAATTCTTTATATATGGGCCAGGCATCTTGTTATTACAAACAAATTAACTTAATGTGACTATAGCTGAGGATTCTAAAGAATGTTTTTCTCCTCTTGATGAATCCCTGACTTGTTGGACTACAATTTTCCCTTTAACTGAACACTGTGAAACCAGCAATTGTTTTCACTCTCTTGAAGTCAGAATTTTCTAGTGTATTTATAGTAGAAAAAAATGTCACTTTTGAAAGAGAGAGGACTGTGTCTTCCTGCTGAAAAGACTTATAACAAAAAATTTTAAAACAAACCTCTGTCTGCTCTCTGTTCCTTTTCCCTTGATGTTAGCCCAGTGGCTTTCCATGGCTTCTCTGCCTGAAACCACACAGTTCTCCCTGGGTCACTAAGGACACGTAAAACATGGAGTGCTTGTGCTTTGTTTGGGGTTTTGGGTTTTTTTTCTCCCTCTTTTCTCATAGGATTGGAGGTTCATGAACTCCTGCAGCTCAGGCTGGCTCAGAGTGGGCTCAGCTCTTCCCAGCACCAAACCACTTCCCCCTGGTTTCTGCTCTTCTCCCAGCATGCAGCCCTCGGGAGCAGCTGAATAGGCAGCCTTTTCTTTTCCCCCCTAGACTTCTTCACTTATATTTCTACTAATCTATGTCCTCATATTTCAGAACGGAAGGTGAGAAAGTTGCTGCTCCTTAAAGAACAATCCAGGTTCTACTTAAAGATTAATCAGGAAGTATTTGCAGTGTCTGCTTTCCAGTTCAACACACCTCTAGTTTAAGGTGAAATGTAAATTCATTTTGTAAAAGTATTTTTAAAGGATCATTTTTTTGTGATGAGAGGAATTATTATTTCCTGTTACATTATTATGATAAAGTATAGGAAATGTTACAGGTTTCATACTGAAGAGTACATCAAGTGTCAAGTATGGAGTTAAAAATCAGAAGACAATCTCAACACTGGCCGTTTTTGTGTGTCATATTCTTACCAGATCAAGTGGTCGTTCACTCCACTGTTATCCAAAGAAATATCTCTAGCAATGTGATAGAATTTCGTACAATTTTATCATAATTTATGTAATCTAATTCATGCCAATCAAAAATATAACTCCTGATGGCCTTGGTAGACTTTAATCTAACAGAACTAAGAAGTCTCTCTTAAGTAAGAAAAATAAGCATCTCCAGAGTCTTGCTAAGATGCCTAAAATAGATAGCATGACTCACTGCTTGGACGTGAATGTTTTTCTCTCTTGATGAGGGAGGGAGCGTAAAACAATTGCATAGGTCTAGACATCTTTAGATGTTGAGAACAATCCTATTCTGGATGTTCCCTCCAAACAAATATACAGTGCAAGGATTAACGCATTTCCTCTCTAGCTTGCCTTGATTCGTTTTATATATGAGGCTTTCCCAAATTGAAGGAGACAGCAAAACAAGCCAGGCCACCAAATAAAACCACCTTTTAACAAAATGTGAGATAATCCCAGAGGCTATAATGTGGTGCAACAGGATACAGTAGGAGACATGAAGTTCATGGCCTCAAGTTTTGGGCAGGAAAAACTAGCAGTCAGTAAAAATATTCTGGGATCCTGGGACCACATCTTAATAAGCTGTCAGTTTTGGTTGCTGGAATTTTTTATCATTTATAGGTCAAGCACTCAGAGTTCAGCCCAGTGTGCTTGCTATTGATCTTGGAAAAATCTGGCCAATTAGCCAGAATCTTTGTGGAAGCATATTTTAATACATTTTCAACATTAGTATCCTTGCCCCTGGGCAGGCAAGCAGATATGAGAACCACCAGAGGCAAGGGTAGATCAAGGTCAGCATTTATAACTTCTTTAATGAATTCTGGACCTTATACCCAAAAATCTTTAACCAAGAGGCAATCATAAATTAAGGGAGTTAAAATTGACCATAACTTTTGTCCAACAAAAAGGCTCTTTATAACTTGATTCATCTTAAGGGAAGACAGAAATTGTTACGTAACAGCAGACTAAGATGTTAAAAGGAAATTTTCATGAACCAATTTTCCTATAGTCTAGCAATCTGATAACTTTGATTCCAGTCATCAGTCTAAAACTCCCCTTATAAACAGGCATAATTTATAGGCCACTGAGCTGTTATGTGAATAGAGAACTTTGACAAAACTGTATGAGTCAAGTGTTGCTTTTATTTTTTACTTGGGGAAAAAAAATGGAAAAAAAGCCAAACAAACTTTTCGGATGTATTCTTATTGATATTGAGAGAGTACCAAAAGAATATTTGAAGAGAGTTTCTGACTAAGGGAACACATTATTACAGGATTTGAGGCAGAACATTCAGAAAGATCCAGAATTTGTCTTTGACAAAGTAATTAAATCTGGCAAGCAAGGGAATTTGCTTCATCTGGTCTGATGTTTATAGGGACAGATAGTGGCTCTGCAGTTTGGACATGAGAGAGAATGTAAAATGAGAAGGAAAAGAGACCTGGGGGAGAAAGCTGTGTACTGTTCAACTCAGAATCAACAAAATCAGTACCAGGAGTTGTTCATGCTGTAGCATAAAATGCAAGATAAAATGATGCCCAGAAGCACTACAATATACAATGATTTATCTACCACTGTACTTGCTAAAACCATTTATTCAAATGGAAAACTAGACTTTGGTCCTTGGGCACTGACATAAATAAATTTCATGTCTTTGAAAGGAGGTCAATATTAGCTAAGTAAGCAATATCAGCTAAGTAAGAAACATTTGTCTTTGTAGCTAAGAGAGGTTTAACCAAGAAAGAAAACCTGCCAAGGAATTTAATTCTTGCTTGTTTTCAGATGCAATTACACGATTTACAGATTGGATACAAACCTGAGTAAGATTTGTTTTATTTTTTAATGCATTTTCTGGAGCCTCTGGCAAATACAAAGTGATACAAAGCCAAAGGATTGCATGTGTAGTGATGAAAAGATCACGTTTGCTTTCAGTGTTTTCTCTGGCTGCTGGGTAGGGCAGGCAGAGAGCAAGAGATCCCCTGAGCCACTGCTCAGACATTCAGTCACAGGCCAGGAAGAGTTCCCAGCAAGACACAGAGCAGTTGCATTGTCAAGTGCCAGCCAAGATAGGAAGGAGAAATCTCAAGGGTTCCACAGGGAGCTGTACAGATTTTTCTGAACTACTCATAGCTCTGAAGGAAGGGAACTTTCTCTGCAACAAATCCTGTCATTTTTGTCTATTTAACCCTGGTTGGTTTGTTTATTCTGTTTTAGGAGGTGGGTATTCTAGAGGGACTTGTGAAAAATCTCCAGATTTATTGATTCAAAAGCCTTGGAAAGTTTGGGGATGTATTCTCTTAGAGAAAATTATGCAGGCAGCTTTGTCTGCACAGAGTCCCAGGACAGCATGCCAATCAGTTTAAAAAAGAAACAACAAAACCTGCCTTTCCAATACTATGGCGAAAGCTGATTGTGATTACCCAAACTGCTATTGAGAATGAGCCATTGCATCAATATGTAACCCTGTATCCCAACTTTCCCTTTTTTATAATAAGATTTGCCCACGCCACTGCCACCTCATAGGAGTTCCATTGAGTACTTACTGATACAAAAGAAAACGGAGAAATCTCATTTATTAGCTAAATCTGACACAGCTTTCCAAAGAGATTGTGACGGGCAAAAATGTCACAGTCCCTGGTGATAACAAAAGCAAAAGTCTTTCTTTCCATATAGACGAGAGAGACAAACAGAAAAGGGGACAACATCTAGTCTCTTTGCAGTGATAACAGGAGAACAGAGAGAGGCCTGAGTTGTCTGTTCTGAGAGCCAAGGTATAAGCCAGAAGCAGCTCCAGCCCCTCGAAATAGCTGAGCCTCAGGAAATGCCGTCACCAGAGTTGGTGGCCCAAGTGCTTCTGGACAGCAGATGTGCTGCCTGCCTTGCAGTGCCTTTCTGTGAGACAACATGGGCACTTACCAAATACTCCCACTTCTTGTACTCAAGAAGTTATTAATGGGTACCCAATCTTGAATTCTGTACTTCACTAGTTCTGTTTTTCCTGAACTGGGAAAACCTGATAAAGGGAATAGCATGTTTGGGAAATTATGGTATGAGCTATTTGACACTGAACAGCACAGAATAAACGTCCCTAGTTTTTAAGAACGTCTAAAAGACATTCTGATATTTGTATATATCAGCACTATCTTATATCTTTCATATCACCTCTCTAAGTGACATTGTGGAGATGTAAGCGCCGTTCAGAGCTGTTGATGTAAATTCCCGAAGAGCTTGCTGAAACAACTTGTGTCAGCACAGATGCACTTGTGAGATAATTAGACAGGACGCAGTCGTCTGCAGACTGAACAGAGCCTGGTCAAGGGTTCAAGCTCTGGCCTCCAGTTATCCATTTTGCTTCACAGTCTGGATGAGCTGAACAGGTCAGAGACTGTTCTCATTAATCAGTGCAGGTGAGGGTGTTCTGTCTGGCAGAAGGTGTACCGAGACACACAGTGTTAGGCTGGTCACATAACCTGATGAGTTTATCTATCTTGTATCTACTATCCCCACGAGTGCACAACCACGAGATCCTGCCAAAATTTTGATTTACCATACTGAAAGTCTCTGTAGCTCTCCAGATGGATGTTGGTGCCGGCTGCCCCCTGGTTGCAATTCTTGCCATCCAGGATCTTCCTTCTTCCCACAGACCCATAGCAACTAATGAATTTGGACTCATCCCATGCTCTTTTATCCACATGTATTGACCCCATAAATCTCCCTGTCTCATCAGATTTATGCTATCGTATTTGTTACCGTAATGAGTCAATGATGACCACTCTTAGATTGCATATGTTAACTGCCAGATAAAATATTTAAGCAATTTTCTTAATGAGCTTCTTGTTTTGAGGCCAGGGTTGCAATGGGAGTGCAGGCTTCACCAAAACATACTCTAAAGCTACAATATTACACAATGGTGATAAAGCATTTATGGAATTATTTTAAATTATGATGATGATCGTCTACTTTGTTCAACACATTTATTAGAATTGCTGTTCAACCATTAACTAGCTGGATCTCTTGGACAGAAAGATAAAGATTCATTTAAACATTAAAATGTTGGAATGAAGCCATAATGACTGAGGAGGAAGCAAAATCCTATACCTTCTCAAACCATGGTAATGAGAAACACCTGAACCTACATGGTTATTAAGACATAGAATAGATAATTCTTTTTCAGCTGTGTTTTTATTTCTTGTGCATCAATGAAGATACTTAATATTTCTCTTTATTCATGAAGTTCAGGGACAATCATTTGGAAATAGTCATTTTTCCCTTGGATTGTTCACTAAATTTTAAGTCATTAGAATGTAATGTAGATTTATATTTTCCCTCCAATTTCCTGTTCAGTACCATCTACTAGGTAGCAGAGGATATAATTATTACTAGAGAGTGCTTGAATGACTTCTGGTAATTGGAATTTCAGTAAACCTTGACATGTCATCTAGCAATATTAGAGCAATATCTGAGTCATTGCTCTCTTGACAATCAGCTGACTTTTTTCAGATGACGAAGTCTCTAGATGAGTTTGTGTGGTTTTTTTCATGTAGTGGCAAGAATATCTTATTTGAAATGCTTGAGGTGCTTGCTATTTCATGGTCCTATGACTGTTAATGCATACAGAAACCCCATAAACCCTGTGGGATGCTTCAAAACATTGGGCTATTTCCACCTCACCTATCTTTTCTGGAGTGTCTGCAAGTGTAAGTTACAGTGTAAAAGAAACCTTTATACAAACACAGCTACCAAGACAATAGAATTTTTCGAGGTTGCTATTAGAACGAGCACAACTCCATCCATATGTGACCTAAGGGATCCTCAGAGTGGGTGTTATGTGGTTCTCTGCTAGCATGGCCTGGTCTCAGCTCCGTTACAGTCTTTTATGACTCATGCCTTGCCATGGGTGGTGGTAGCTCAGGCTCCCTTCCCTGGCTTTTTCCCATGGTCCTGACATCACGCCTCCAGCCACTCTTCCACTTGACTGGTGAGATATCCAGGCCCATGGGGAAACTAAAACTAGAACAATCCTGTAATTCCCTTACCCTGGGATCATTATTTCATCTATCAAGGTTAAAATTGGCACCACTATTTTAACTCAATTTGAGTGCCGTCATCTCACCTTCATTTGTGACCTACAAAAGAGGAAAGAAAAAGTCTTTGTGCCATTCATTCATAGCTAAAATAAATTCAAATTAGTATTCCCAGCAATTATAATTCCCTTTTAGCTTTATCAAAAATATAATGCCAATTAGAAAAAGATATTTGAAAAGGGAAAGCTTTCAATATTTATTTTAGTCTCCACATTGTGCTGCTATGGTCAGAGAGTGCATTTCTGTACTTTTTCCTTCCAGTCACTGAAGTCAACCATCCAATGGGCAGGAGCTAAGAAACTCCCCAGTGGTAAGTGTTTCAGCCATACAGAAGTCACATGAATCCTAAAGAGACCTCAAGTTTGATGTATTGTCCATTTTCTGATCATATTGTTTATATTCTGCGGTCTTGTGTGTATCCTATATATCTGCAGTATGTCAAAATGTATCGAAGCTAATAATGAGTAAGTTCTAATACCAAATATACCTTTTCTATATTATAGAAATATGGGAGATAGAGATAGATATAGACGATATAGATATATATAGATTAAGTGATATAGATATAGAGATATAGATGATGTAGTCATAGAGATAGATAGATTAGATAGATAGATAGATAGATAGATAGATAGATATAGGCACACACCAGTCCAGTGGTATATACAGATATATAGAGATATAAATATATATATATAGATATTGATATATCTATATATCTATATCTTTATCTATATATCTATATATATATATATATAGGATATCTGTAACAAACACAGTAAGGAGGGATAATTTCCTTTGTAATATTTCCTGCCAATGGAAGTATTTTGCTAAAATTCCTGCAATCTCAGGGTGACTACATATGGGGTAGCTATTTGTTTTTTACAATTAAGCCGTTTATGTTTAAAGGAAATTGGTTAATCGCTCCTAAATTCTATTTTAGCATTATTCTGAAGCTTATTTCAGCTGGTTAGCGTACAGGACTATCTTGGTCAGCAAAATATGTAGGCCTATTATAGCTTACAAACAAAGTCAGTTCCACTTTGGAAACATTTTTTGTTTTGTTTTTTTGGTTGTTTTTTTTTCTTATTTTATTGCATAGGTGCCAAATGATTGCTTAACACTGCACTTGCAGCATGACAGAGAAAATCTTAAGATCTCATCTCTGTCTTCTAAGGAATTTGTTTTCCTCTTCCCCTCTGGTCAGTCCATTGGTCTCCTAGTACAGCTTGAACAGCAAAACTGGAAAATACTACTAGCGTTGGTGATAGAGAACCAGCTATAATTAATAGAATTTAGCAGTGTTTGTGTGATTTTTGCTCAGAAGATTACCTTGTGTACTTCAGCACTTACCTGAAGTGTCCAGCCTGTGCGGGGTACTGCTAAATAAGTGCCAGCAAGGCAGCTCCCATTCCTTGGTCCTAAACCTCTACATTTGCCTCAGTGGAAGTGGCAAAAAAACCCCCAATACTGCTCTAAATTAATGTTAACTTAGCTCTGATCCCATAGGAGCCTTTAGGGTGGACCCACAGCACAGTAGCTCCTGGCTGGCAGGAGTCTGTGAGGGAAAAGGCACGTTGGCAGTGACCTCCTGGGATTTGGGGGATCCCTATCAGCACATTTCTGGCTGCCCCAGGCTGCATGGTAGTGTGTAAGGAACACTTATGCAAGGTAACTTGCTTGATTTAAAATCATGACTGCTCTCTGTTGTATTCTTCCTAAATTTTTAGTCCTCTAGTCATGTAATATCTCTTTTGGATGTAGGAGGTGAGCTGTGTCCCAGCATTATTTGGCTTTTTCTTTGTGGAAAGGTCAAAGGGAATTTTTATTCTTCATTGTAAGCATCCTTGGCTTGAAGAACAATGGGAGCAGTGAGACCTGACTGAGGTGCAAATATGCTATGGAACAAAAACCTTATTTGTTAAGGAAACAAATAATTGCATAGGAAAGTTCCATAAAACAAAGAAATACTATTGTAAATTCTTTGTGATGTTTTAATCTAAGAAGTTGAATGATGAAAGCAATTTAAAAGTAAAAGAACATTTTGGCAGTGAGCTTGAAAACAAATTTGAAAAATTAATATTATATATGAATTAAATAAAACTACACTGTAAAGGTTCTAGCCGCAGATTAGGGGAGAAAAAAGAAAAAAAACCAAAAGAAAAAAGAGATGCCTGCATGCTTAAGGGAAAAACAATCCTTGTGCTTTAGGTATACATCATAACAGGATACTGCATGAGTAGTTAAGTTTTCCTGAAGATACATGATTTTGTTTGTTTGTTTGGTTGGTTTGGTTTTGGGTTTGGGTTTTTTTTTTTTCATTTGTTTGTTTGGGTTTTTTTGTTGATAGGTTTCACTATTTAGTTTTACTCTGTTGGAAATATTCCCTTGGATAACACGGCACTTCAGGAAGCTGAATGGTAATCTTAGTACCTAAGTTTGCTCTTAATTATATGGAATAATATTTGAAGGTTTTGTGACTCTGATGTCAGAAAAATCACAATAAGTCTTTTCTGAAAGAAATCAGTGGTGTTTTGTGTATCTAAGAACAGCTGTACCTTAGCCCCCTCTTCCTAGCTTCCAACCAGCATGACCATGCTAAGAGTACAGCACGTTCCCCAAAATATCTTTATTAGCTTTTCCTACTTCAATAATTTTGCTTCAGATAATGTAATGAGACAAGTATAGCGAAATATGGGAGTCTTCCATCCTCCAGAGCCTGCTTTGGGATGGGTACTGGCAGAAGCATATTTTGATACAGGAGACAAGCTGTGAGAAGGCGCTTGTTCCTGATGCAATGGGAATGTGAATGATCCTCCAACGATGCTCCAGAGGTTTTTAGGATGGCTGGGGATAGCCACCCTTGTGCCGTGCTCTTTGTGAGCCGCCAAACAAAGCAGCGCAAGGGCAGTCTCGCAGGGTGACTTAGTTGTGAAACAGGAACTCCCTGCTTGGGTCCACCAATTTGCCCATCCTCATTACAAAGACTTTAATGAAAGACAGATTGTGCTCTTGTTCATAATAAGGATTTAAGTCATTATGTCCGTGGAACCACAAGTCCTTATGTCTTTGGATCAAGTCTTCAACCAGCTGATTAAAGCCAGATGCTGCAAATGTGTGAGAATTTAAGCACTGGGCCCCAGTAAATATGGTGAGCTATTCTCAGAAGGAAAAATACTTGTTTCCAGAGCTGTTTTTCAAGCCACATCCTTTCCTTAAGGCACTGAAATACAAACTATTAAGACCAAGCTGTTGCCAAGACAGCCCTTAAATTTCCTACGTCACATAACATGCCCAACCGGAAATGAACCAGGCCCTGGAGAGGGCTGGGACTACCCATTCATTCAGAAACTTAAGTTATCAAAAATCAAATTGAGAGGGAAAATTAAAGGGAATATCTGCCTCTCTCAGCCAGGACATTATTCCTGCTGCATGAGCTTTCTCAGCCTGAACTTTCACTGGGCTTTCAGGCACAATTAACAGGATGATATGGTGGATATATGGGCAGGCAAAGAATATGCATGTGTTTATCTCTTGCTGGAATTTATGCCTGTAACATAACATATTTTGATCGCATACTCCTAATTTATGTCTCATATGAGAGTGTGATTCAATGTTTAATAATACACAAGCCAAATGATGAATGTTTGCTTTGGATCTGGATAAGCTCTTCAGTCCAGTTCACAACATAATAGCACAAATGCAAATATAAGTATCACCGAGAGGTGGAAAAGAGCCCAGAGAAACAGTGGGAGGGTGCACTGGTTAAAACCTGTACTGCTACCAAGGAGCTGTTCAAGAAATGGGCTTTAGAATGTTCACAAGGGGAATTTCTGATCTGTGCTTACTCTTCATTTTCCAGTGCTCACTGATAGAAATATAGAGTATAACTCTATACAGGAATCCAACATGACAAGTGAGGTAGCACAGGCATTTAGTTTCCACAGTAACATTCATAGCTAAGTTTTGTCTGAATTCAAAGTGAAAATTAAGGCAAAACTAATAGAAATGCCTAGGCACATTCCCAAGTATCTGATATATGTCACTGCATGGCTCTTCTCATACCAGAAAAATGGTAATTCTAATTATCTTTTTTGTCACTATGGGTCATCACCTCATTGCTAAGTTTCATTTGACAACTTATATTTAAATTAAATCCTGATGTATTGAAGTTACATTGTGTGGGCAAATACCTGCTGTTAAAGCAGTGATAGAGTAGCAAGAGAAGACAAGTTTTCTAGTCTTTAAAAATTCTTTATGCCATAAATAGAAGTAATAAGGTACAACCCAAAGAGAATGAGAAAACTTTTGTTTAGAATTTAATTTAGTTATATTAATTTACTTTTTCAGAGTTTAAGCAGAACTTTGCTGTGAGCATGTAGGTGTGTCCTAGCAAGAACTGCAAGTGAGAGCATGCCCTTATGGCCACGGACAATGGATAACTGTGTCGGCCAGGGATGCACAGAAAACCCTATCCATGGCACCCTTAAAACTATAGTATTTGACTGTACAGATGTAAACTGCCCTACATATGCAAAGATGTTGTGTGGATATGTGTTGTAGGACCCCAGAAGGATCGGAAAACCTCAGAGACCTATGTTATAAACACTTAAACCTACTTATAGCATTTTAATCCTAATTAAGTAAGAGGCAGATGAAGTCACAGAGCAAGCAAATTTAAAACATTTAATAAAAATACTCCATTGATATAAAGCATTTCATATTATAAATGTCTCTTCTGGATCATTCTGTCTCTAGAAAACTTTCTGAATTTGATTGTAGCTGATCATACTTTGTAAGCAATGAAGGAAGAATCCTTCATCAGGCAGCTGAAAACATAGCTTCATTGGTCACAATGGAAAAACTGTATCAGCTAAATATTAATTTCCGCAGGCACATGCACAATGAGGCATTAAGATCTTTTTATCAGGTGAAGAGTTTACAAACTATGATGTTTTCAAGCCAAGCCATTTTAGTACACTGCAGTAGCTGTACTAATTAACATCCATAATAATGTTGAACAAGCCCAGTTTTTTAGAACAGGTTTCAGGCAAAGTCCCCTTTAGGTTGCCTCTGTTCCCTAACCTGGCTCAGGAGCATTCTCCCCTTGCCTGGAACTGCTCTGTGAATATAGACAGGGCACATGAGCATAAACACTGAAGAGTTCACTGTGCCCCAAAGAAATAAGAACCTAAATCTTTAAAGAAGTTATCACTTTTCTAGTACCAAATTCACCTTGTTCTGTTAAACTACTTAGAAGAGAAAGAGAATACATGATGTGATTAATCTGTGAAATAATTCTGACCTTTCCAAAATATGTTACAAAACTGACAGTGCTCTCATATAGGGTAAAGAAATGTAATTTGAGGGGAAAATAAGACTATAAATCTTCTTGCTTTATTTTTCATCCTCTCCCTTGCAACTTTTGAACTAATAACCATCAAGCTTTCACACAGTGTTGACAGCTATTGAAAAGAAAGGTCCTCCTGGATGTGGTATGGTGAATTGCACAAAAGCATATGACAGAAGTAAAAGGATCCTTGCTGAGTGGAAAGGTTCTGAAAGTTAGATCCTGCCTGGTGCCCATTAGCCAAGTTCAATGTCTTCAGCACAGCCATTGTAATTAATGTCAGCCTCTTACTAGCAATTAATGTTACTCTTGATGCTTACAAATACAAGCACAAAGATTAAAAAAGAAAGGTAAAACACCCACTCACACACCCCACTCAGATTCTACTATGGATCTAATGTCATGTTTTTCAATGGCCCTACAGCAAATATTGCATTTAAAAACCTGTGTCAGATCAGCTTTCACTGTCCTACCAAAATGTAGCACTCTTTTCCACAACAGTTTTGTTTTTCATAGGACTGAAGGAACCACTAGCAGATATATATATTTATTTTCAGTGTGATTAATTAAATCAGTATTAATATTTAAGGAATTTCTTTTCTAGTAGGCTGTTGGCATGAGCAGCAAAATGAGTGGAAAACAGATAGCAGTCTATCCTGTTCATACATGAGTTATCATGCAGAATTAACAGGAATACTTTTAAGCCAGGGATCCAGGTAAGACCAAATGTAGTCTGAGAGCACAGAGTGATAGACATTTATCTTTGGGGCAGTGAGGCACCTGGCTTCTCATTTCTGTCTCTATCTCAAGTAGGAGATGATCAAACGCTATGAAACACAACGAAAACCTGAATTTGTCGTGTAATTCCTAATGATAATTTCATACGAGTGGTGAAGAATGACTCCACACTTCACAAACAGTCCTTGTGACCCAGCCCACATTTCTTAAAGATTTGTGTCAGGCTGTCAGGAAGACTCCCTTGTTTTGCTTTCTCCTTTCTAGTAGTCCATGAGTATTGCCCGAAATAGAGGTGGGTAGGTGTACTTTCTCCATCTAACTAAAGTGAAAGTCTCAGCTAGTCTCCTAGTTTCTTCCTTTTTCTAATGCAAATAAAACTACTTCTGTTAGTCATAAGGCATTGACATTTTCGTAGTCCAAATTTCATATCATTTAAATCTCTGGATAACGCAGGCATATGTAAGACAAGGACATTAAGTGAAATGAAGCTTTGTCTGTCCATCTTACTTAGTTTAACATCAGCCAGGATTCAAAATATTATTTCCAGAAGGCTGAATACATGCCAGCATTACTGAGGTTGCTTGCCCAGGAACAGGCTATATTTAACATAAGAATCTCCATTTGTGCAATGAAAATTAGCTTTGTACCTGTAAAAATAAATTATTATTACTATTACAAACATGTTATCTCCCTGGTGAACATGGAGGAGGAAGTAGTCCCAGAAATCCTGCAGAGATCAAAACAGACACAGGTTTTGGGTCTCACTTTCTTTTTAATAAGAAACTCCTTGCTATGTTGCAAGCAGATCTGAAAAAATACCCTCAGCCAATTGGCTGTATTTCTAAGTACTGCATATTAATCAAATTTTTCCTTTCATTGAGATATAGTGGTTATAAATAATTTTAACTCTTACTAGATTTGTTCCTGTTGGTTGTGGCCTTGTTCTGGCAAACTTGTCAAGTTTAATAGGAGCTTAACATTTAAGCAAAAATTCTGGTTGAAGTTGCTCAATGTTTGGCTCTAAAAAATCTGTGGTCTTGGAGAATCAATTGCCTGTGAACCAACCAAAGGAAAAACAGGGTAAGGCATCAGATAGAAAAGAATTGGAGTTTATATACTGCTTTCTCCTTTAAGGTGGAAATGAAAATGGATTTTATCTTGAATGGCTTTCCTTCAGACTTAAGGAATGTATAAATCTTACGATGTGGATTTAGGAAAAGTGTGTTTCCATTAAGGAATATAACTATGACTTGCTCAAACCTTGAGCAGCACGGAATGAAATCTTTAGCATTACAAGCAGCGTAGAAGGGTCACATCTCCAAAATACTGCCTTTCAGTCAATCGTTTCTATTTTGCAGGAAGGCAGGAATATGCTGCAGTGAAATATTTGCTTGCTTTACCCACAAGCTCTTTAAGAGCTTACCAATCAATATTTAGTATATTTTTTGTCTTCTGCTTTTATTTTTCAGTAAGACACACAGACATTAATATCATCATGCCAGAAGACTGTGATTGTTAGCTTACACAATGTTGTATCCTGAAAGTGTGAGTAATCTGAATATTCATGTTGAGAGACCTTATGCACAACATGTGATTTTTGTAATTTTTTTTTTTTTAAACTAGCAAAAGCTAGGAATTTGAAGTCATTGGAAGCACAAGTAAACATATGAGCAGCAAGAGGTAAACATGCAAGCAGCAAGATGGAGCATTTTCCTCCCTCAACTGCTTCAAAAATGCAGGAATCCTGAGAGCTTTTCTTTGTAACCTCACCTATCTTGTAGATCTGCTTAGTTGGACTTGTCTGGGAATTGTCTTGATGTAAAGATAGAATTTACCTGTAAGCTAGCCCAGCGAATCAAGGACTTGGTCAGTAAATTGTGGGATATGTGCTGCGTGTGCTGCTTCCTGCTAGTCCTTTTCTCTTGAGTCAAGTGATCTGTGGTATAAGCCTGTGTTTCTTTACAGAGCCCTGCTTGTCACTGTCTCACAGCTTCATGCAGCTACAAATCAGGTGCAAATAAATGGCTCTGCAAACATCCCGAAGTGTAAGATGCTGAGAATATGTATGTAAGTTTATTACCTATGTTGAGGAACAATGTCAAAAGCATTTCCTAAAAACTCACCAAAGCCACCAAGCAGACATGAAGGCCATGTTGCTCCAAAACTCTGCAGTCAGGTAGTAAATAGGAATGGCTTTGAAGCATCAGTGCCCAGTGATGCTGGAGCCTTTAGTGACAATACTTGCATGAATGACCACCCAGAAACTTATTGCAAGACGCTGAACTGTGCTGTTGGATACCTAAACTCTCCTCTGTCTTCAAACATGGTCAGGAAAAAGAAGTAACTCTTCAGATCCTGGACTCAGAAACCGTACACCTCTTCCCCCAACACCATGGGTTAAACACCACAGACTCCTGCAATTTCGTGAATAGACCTTGCAATTTGGTAATAAACACACAGAGGCTGCCACTAAAGGGCAACAGAGAACAGTTTTGCAACTGAATGATCACAGCCCCCATCTTTAATCCTGCTCAAGCCTTGATTGTACCTTAAACAACCAGTAAAACTCAAAAGTCAGCACAAAGCATTTGAATTTCTTGATTAAAGGCTGTCAACAACCTTGCTTAACAAGACATGTAGAGTTATAAATATTTGCGTGCATGTTTACATGTATACATATGTGTGTTCTTCCAAACAGCCCATGAATCATTCAGTAACTACAAAAGGCCAGGCGTAATCAGTGGCATACAAAAATGCGATATTTATAAAAATGATTTTTTAAAAACCTCAAATCCTGTCTGAGGGTATGTGGGTTTTGTGAGTTTGCATGGTGATGGGAAGGTAAGGAAACACACTGAAGACCATACAGGAGCTCACATTCTAGATGGAGAATAGCTCTCTTCCTCAGTGTGTATGTGAAAAAAAAGCAATATATGTAAGTGAAAAACAGAGATTATTTTTTTACCTTTTATTTCATGAGCTAGATGATATGAACTAGACCTGCAATTAGATCCCAAGTGAGGTGAGCCCTTGGCTTTGCACAATAGAACAAAATTCCTAAATGTTCTGGTAGTGATGAGCTCAGATTGATCAGAAATTGTCCCAGATTCTTCTATACTTCTCTGAGAGTAAAAATTTTCTTGGCTGGGTTCCACGTGGTTTCAGTTTTTGATAATAACATGCCTTTCCATATTCACCCAAATCTCCAAGGGCAATTTCAGCACGTCTGTAAGATTAAACAAAAAATGTCAACTAACAGCTGTTCCTGTATGAACTCATAAATACAAGAATAATCAATACCCAGGTACACAGACTTATAAATGTCACCGCTCCACACTCACGGCTCTCAGACTCCTAATGGGGGAGCTTGCAAAGATCAAACTTTTTCATGCCACTAACAACTGGGATTATACTGCCTGTGTTGCCAAGAATATTAAACAAACAGGCAATTCCAGTGTTGTTTCATTGATTTGTCAATTTGTTATTTGTTAATGAATTGGTGGTTAAAAAATGGATAAACCACTCTAGATACTTTTCCTTGAAAATATTAATGAAATTTAAGCTGTTCCCTGAAGAAGCACTTTCTGAAGCCTTTATGTGATTAGCAATTAGGGAGTATGCTAAACTGCATTAATAGGAATAAACCTGTAAAATTACTAAATCCACACAGCTTTTTTAGTTGTTTTTTTCTGAAGTAGTGGAAATTCCAAGATTGGAACAATGTTTCATTTACCATGGGGCAACAGGATGATCCTACTGGTCAGTCAAGTGAAATTTGTCACTGACAAAATAAACAAAAAAGCTGGTAGACGATTCATTTAATAAAGGACTAAAGGTGAAGGGTTTTAAAGTGAAGAACATTGATTAATGTCAATTAAGATAATATTTTTTAACAAAGAAACCTAGTTCTCTAAAGAGACAGAAAAACAGGTTAATGAAGGCAACTGTGTAGAAACAATGTACTGCAGGCTTTGTATGTGGCAAGAGGATATCACAACTAAAATTCTGCACATTTAATGGAAAAAAACAGTTAACTTACCTATCTTGGAAAGAAATTATTAATAAAACAGGAATCAAAGTGGAATATTCCAAACAGAATTTGTCAGAGATCAGAAGTCTCTGCTAGAAAATAGTTTTGTCATAATTCAGGAAGAAAAATGGCACTAAATTTTTTTAAATTCTGCCTTGGAAATTCTGTGTTACAAAAGGTTATTACCATCAAGAGGATAAAGTAACCTCTTTAGCCTCACATAACTGTAGGTCTCAAGTAAGCTAAACCTGGTACAAGGAAATTCAAAGAGAAGGTAAGACAGATGTTTTCAAGAGAACAAATGAAAAATATTAAAGCAACCAGTGAAAAAAAGAACAATTTTTCAACAGCAACCAAAAAATGCTCTCAGTAAAGAACAAATAATTATAAATAATTTTTACCTGTCATATACAGAAAGCCAGGCTAACATTTCTAGTGATCCTTTTGGCTTCAGAATCCATAATTCTAGTAATCTGTTTTTGTCTATATACAGAGGCAGCTTTTTCTTTCATTTAGCAAGATAGACTTTTTTATTTTACACCTTTTCCCCTCAGTCTGGAAGTTAAACTTCTAGAAGACTTCCTGGAAGGTATAGGAGACCAGTTTTTACTCATTTGAAAAATGGGGAAGAGTGATGTCTCATTTTGCAGACTCAGAGTCACACAGTGTATAAAAAATTACATAATGGTATTGGTTTAATTCAGAAGATGGGGAATTCATAGTATTTATGACCATGCAATCACCATTCTTTTTCTCACAAAACTGAAAAATTTGCAATGTTTTCTAATCTCAATTCAAATTTGCTGTTGATTACACTTCATATAATATGTACATCTATGTTTCCAGAAAAATTCAAAAGCTGTAACAACAAAAAGGAAAAAAAAATCACATTAATTGGAACAGCTGCTCTTTAGTTCTAGAAAAGGAAAACATGAATAAAGCTTCTACAAAGTGTATTTTACTCTTAGATCATTTGTTCTTTTGTGATCAGTTGCTCTGTACTTCCCTGTGGTAATGAACACCTCCTCTGCCTTTGCTGCTCATAGAAATGGCAAGTAAGTTTCAAGAAAGTTGAGAAATAACTTGTGCATCCCTATTTGACTTTTCTTGCAGAGAGCTTCACTGTGACAGTTTGAGTCTGTAATAATATTTATGTCGGCGTGGAGCAATTCAGGATCAAGGTCCCTGAAAAGCTTATGCATATAACTATTGCAAAGTCAGTACAGCCCTTTGTAAGTCTGCCAAGAAAAGCTACATGCATATATTAGAGTTTCTTCCAATATGCTTTCCCTTACTTCCATCTTTTCATTATCACTATTAATACATAAATTATATAACAATACCAGAATTACATCCTCTATTAAGAGAAGTATTCATATGCACACATCCAGTACATTTTCATTCAGAATTTTTTGCTGAATACCTAAGTTATTGTTATTGTATGTATGCCTTTCATTTACTATGGGTGTTGTTTGGTTTTGTTTTTTTTTTTTTTTAAATATAGATACTAGTGGCAGGAAATAGAAAACAGTGAGGCCAGGGGCTCTCTGGAGTGGAATTAATTTCTTCTTCCCTGTATGTAGTGTTTTCAGACTAGACAGGAACTGAACGGCTCCAGAGCATCATTTTCTCAGTTGGCTGGACACAGAAAGCTGAAAAATTAATATAATGTCTTTGAGTTGCAACCCACTTAGATTGCTGTGAGCCACAAATACAAAATGTTTATGTTATTTATGGTCAACAAACACACTCCCCCACACACCCCCACACCAAAAGCTGCGTATTTTAGCTGGTCTGGCACAACTTATTACTAAGTAATGGACAACCTAGAAAATAGATTACCATTGCTTTATCAGTTCCAATACGGTAAGGCTGTCTTCCTATGGCTAACACATTTTACCCTCAAATTTCTTGGCTTTAGCTATTGAGAAGCATTCTATTGCTAAGAAAAGAATAAAATATGCTAGCCTGAGCCATGGCCTCCCACAGTTGACTCAGGAGACGCTGGACTGCCTCTCTTACTGCCACTGACAAGTTGTATTTTATGGGTTAGCATCCACCAGGAATATATGGAGCACCTGTGGAAAAATCATAGCAGACAGAACAAAGTATTATGTCCACCAGAAAGTGCAGGACTAATTTTGATCAGACCTGAGCATTTAGCTAACACAATCTCTATAAATCATTTCTGTGAAAAGCCTTTCTTGTCTGTCTGTCTCTAGATGGAAGTGCAGCTGTTTTACTGTCTAAAATGTACTTTCTGCTTTTGTCAGGCTGTGATGAATTGCAATGTCCTTTTCTCCAGATGTACTATGATGATCACTGAATGATGCTCTTCCTTTATAAAAGAGGTCTTAAAAAAAATACTACTTAAACTATCAAGGTATTAGCTGCCATTTGAACCTGAAGCATCTGATATATTCATTCCTCTTTTCTCCCAAGGACTTCTGCTATGCATTCTATAAAGGGTACAGGATTGAAATAGGCTAATCATATGGGAAATTTAAATCTGTGACTGAAGACTAGAAAAAAAAGGAACAATAACGTACAAAGATAAAATTAGGAATTTGTGAAATAATATTATTAGAATTAATTTTATTATAAATATCTGCTAACCTGAAAATTAATTTAGATTTTTCAAGAATCAACCCTAAGGTTGGAACTGAAGAGAAATGCTGCTTGCAACTCCTCAGGAATGATGCAAATTTCATGGATAACATAATGTAAAGGGACACAAAACTGGTCTAAGAGTCTGAACTGACTAATCCAGTAGTAATTGCATTTGCAACTAATGTACTCATCATAAGAAACACAAAAGAGTTTTTCCCCTCACATCACCCTTAGTGCTCCACCACTATGCTCATCACACAGACGCTTTGATACATCCACTGTTACTCCAAACCCTTCTACAGGTCACAGATTATTGCTCTAACTTAAAGAGAGATCTTAAAAAGTAAACCCACCTTTTTTAGTTTTTCACTGCTCCAACCTTGTGATGCATCTCAGGGCACTTCAGAAAGAAGCTATTCAGCAGGAATGGACCCTGTGCTGAAGAACAAGAAACATGGAGGAAAGGCTGTGTTTTGAAATCCCATCTCTTTGGCGCTGGGATGCTTAACCAAGAACTATCAGGATGTGCCTCTACATTTTTGGGACCCCCCAGCCTTCAGTTTTATGCTAAAGCTGTAATCTTGAACCATTCTTTTGAAGAACAGAGCAATTATGTTTTCTTTTGAAATCCATCTGAAGGCAGCAGCCTGCCTTCCAACACTATGCCATAATGGATTGAATGATTACCTGCACAGGAAAAGACCTGTGCCAACCAGAAGGTGGCTAAACCCATGGCTCAGATCAGGTGAAAAAGTGTCCTGCAGCTAAGGGACTGGCTTCTCTTAAAATTGTGCTTTTCTGAAGAAACAGGATAAATCAAAACTCACAGGAACAGAGAGAGGGAAAACAAGGCAAACCATATTGTCGCTGCAGCCTGATGGCCAGAAAATTCAGCTAGAGGACATGTGTTGCATTTCTGTAGGATTTTAACATTTAGAGCAGAAAGGTTACAAAGCATATTTCTAAAAGGAAGGAAATCTATATTTCAAAAGTAAAGGGCTTACTTTTACAATGCTAATAATTCTGTATATAATTTTTGGTCTTAAAACTAAGCATTTTGAGATGAGGAGCTGTGTGTTTGTTCAGAAATAAAAATATAATAGTGATATAATAGTGCTATAATGATGTGATATAATGAAGATGCAAAGGAAGAACTTAAGAAGTTATGGGTTTAGGTTCAGACCTTTCATTTTCACTACTTTAGGGCAAGAATCAGTGTCAGGTGGACTATTACTTATATAAGAGCTACCAGTGGAGATTAAATCAAGTATCTGGAGAAAGGAACCTATAAATCTTGTTAGCTCAATTGAAAGTCACTCCTTGCACCTCCGGTGGTTTTAGTTGGTTGCATTTTCTGTGCTTCAGACAAACCGCTGTTCATTAGTTTATATTAGTTAGCTGTTGAGCAGTCCATGTGTTTTCTTGCTACAAGCAGGTGTGATTCAATAGCAGGAAGGAAACTTAAAGTGAAAATATGATGGGGTAGAGGAAAGCTATCTGTTACTTCTGAAATCAAAAACTAACTGGTGTTTTATTTTTGGCCCCTCGTTTTGGGGACAGACAAGCTGGCTTGTAGTAGAAGAGTATGAGCTTGGGTAAGGTTTTTGTTGTATCTTGAAGCTGTATACAGCTGTTGTATCTTGAGCTGAATACAAAAGGCAAAATCCCAGTCTTCCCTCTCCTAATGTTATGTCAAAATGATCACAATAGCAGAACAAACTCACTTTCTTTCTTCTTTCTTTCTTTCTTTCTTTCTTTCTTTCTTTCTTTCTTTCTTTCTTTCTTTCTTTCTTTCTTTCTTTCTTTCTTTCTTTCTTTCTTTCTTTCTTTCTTTCTTTCTTTTCTTTCTCTCTTTCTCTCTTTCTCTCTTTCTTCCTTTCTTCCTTTCTTCCTTTCTTCCTTTCTTCCTTTCTTTCATATATTAGTTGCATGTGTTTTCTTCACATTAGAAAACATAATCCTAAAGGCTAGTTACTTTTGCTTTTAATCTGCCATCAGCCTGAGAGGTGAACTCTTCCTGGGCTTATACCCTTCCTTCTGTGAATATGTAGCACCAGCCTCTGTTTTAATGGGAAGATGATGTTAGTAAAATTCTGTGCAGAAACCTGAAAGTGTAAATACATGTTTAAATGTCCAGTAGTTCAATTTGTCAAAGCAGCTATGGTCTCCTTTTCAAATGAAATGTTGCCTCTGGTTTTCAAATCCAGCCAGTATTGTTTTGCTGCAAATGCATCAAGATTTACAAGATGCAATATATGTAGAAAAACAAGTGTAGATTTAAGTCTAGACCCAATAGGTGACTAGTTGGATCTATTTATATTTCTAAGTGGGTGCATGACTTTGTCAAGTAAGGATGCCCCTTGTCCTTGATATTATTTAATTTAGCCTTAAGCATTTCATCTGAATGAAAAACATTAATTTACAAATGAATTTCAGAGGACTCATGGGATTTGCATATTAAAAAACACCCACAACCCTTTTTTCACTTGCTAACAGGCATGACTACACATTGTAGGATGAGATTAATTAATGTGTCCTTGAATTACCTGGGAAGGCTTAGTAGAAACAAAATCCATTTTTAAGATTGTGAAAACCCAAACTTCATAAAAAATGCACAAAAATTTACACAACCCCCTACAATTTACTGTTTTTAAGACTACAAGCTTCATTTAAAAAACCTACTCCTTTACACAATACTGGTGCTTCATCAGACATCCATTAAGACACAACTTTGCCACCATTTAAAGCAAAACTTGCTTTATATGCCTATTACTGATACCAGTAGAAATAGATTGCATATTGAATTTAAGAGGTAGATAATCCACTTGAAAATGCATTCATAAAATTCAGTTATACAGTAATGATGGTATTCTCCCATCAAGCTTGCTGCTGTCTTCACCCTTGTTTTTACGTATCTTTTTCTTTAGTGTTACGCAGAATGGAAATGATACACACCCTTTCAGTATTGCAAAGAAAAGGCAGAAAGTAGCAGGAGAATGATGCTTTCTGTATCTTAATGCAAACTCTGTTTTCCTAGAAATTGATCTTTTTCACAGTTTTTTACATAAAACAGTTTTTCAACTAATTTGAATGATTAATACTGAATAATTAGTAAGGAATATCTGACTTAGTGCTTTGCTGTCATTCATTTCATCTTCATAGCCTTTGAAAGTTGGATTTCTTTCACCCATCCATGCTGTGGAGACATCACTCATTTTCTGTAACCCATGTTGAACATCTCTAGATAACCTTTCCATAGATTTTGCACCACATTGTGAAATTTATTCCAGTGATGCCATGACTCTCACTTGCATATCCACCTTTTCAGGTTTTTTTACTAAGATAAATGATTCACAGTGTTTAAGACACTAAAAACGTGTTTTAAAATTTGTATCAATAACTTTATGGGGAAGAAATTGCTTCTCCATCTCAAATTCCAGCACAAAAAATGTTCCTGAGAATTTCACTCAAATAGTTCATGACAGCTCTGACAAGAAGATTCGCAGTTATTACCTACATCATAGGAACAATAGAAACACATTCGATCATCTCACTTTTGTTCTATTGTTCACCTGTTCCATAGATCTATTTTATTTGTAGATGACAAGGGGGAAAAAAAACCCACCGAAAACTTGAGTAACTTGAAGTTTCCAAGAGAAAGAGAAAAGGAGAGTGAAATAAAACTGCTGTGTTAGCGGTCCAATGGTCATGGCTCTTTCAGAACATATGTGAGGCAGAATCAAACCTCTCAGTATTGCAAAAAAAAAAGCAAGGGGTAAGGTCAGGTGTTTAACGAGTAGGGTAAAAGGAAGCAGTGCAGGTAGTGAGAGACACTAGGGGAACTATTAAACAGATGGAGTAATAATATGGGTTAATACAATTCTACAACATTTTAGAAAAGATTCTCTGCTGCACTCTGTGATTTTCAGTTTTTGAAACCAGGAAATGAAAGGCTAAGAAGGGATGTATCTATAAATACACCAGGACTGTTATTACTGGGGAGGATAAAGAGCTATTACAGTTAAAAGGCAACACAGGCACAGTTACAAATGGTTATAAACTTGAGCTGAATACATCTAGTCTGAGAATTAGAATAGTTTTTCTAACTGTCAGTGGAGTGGAACCACTTCTTAGTACAAGCACCGGAAACATAAGCCTGAGCTAGATTTTACAAGAAACTCTAGTAAATGTGTTTCTGGGATTATAACCCTGAAAGAGGATTTGACTTGATGATGTGAGGAGTACCCTTTGAATCCTTAATTTTTAATTCCACAAGAAATAATGGAGATACTCTGTGTCACCACAAGAGAAGAACTCTGGATAGGCAAATTCTGTGGAATAGTTACAGGAAAAAATTTTATTCTGTTCTTTTCCAGCTAAATCCTGGAAGATTTTAAATTTATGCCATTCCTATTAATTTAGGTCAATTCTTAAAATTCAAGTCTGCTGGAATCCTGTAATCCTTTCTGAGTGCTAAATTACCATCTCCAGTGCCTGTCGTGCCACGTGCCACCAGTGTGCCCTTGTGGTGGCAGAGGTTATCCGCTTTCCTGTCTGCGTTATAAAAAAGAAGGCATCAGGTAACTTGTAAGGAGATGCAGGGGGAGGAGAGGGAATCTCATTGCAGCCTTCCCCAGACTGGTGGGAAATTATAGCAAAAGCAGAGGCAGACTGCAGAGGCAGGGGCGCAGAGCAACAGAGCAAGCAGCAGCCAAAGGTCGCAGGCAAGGGAAGAAATTCAGTTTCATTATGTAATGGTATAGGTTTCCTACAGAGATTGGAATCTCCATCCATTCAAAACCAAGCTGAACAAGGCCGTGAACAAACATCTCTAATTTTGGAATTCTCTCCACTCTGAGTAGGAGTTAGAGGTTTCTTTCAGACTGCATTTTTTGATTGACACTGAGAATTGTTCACAAATTGATTTCTACTATGATTTTTCCAAGTACGGGTGTACTTCAGATGCCTAACTTAAACCATGTGAGGATATTTCTAGATGCACATTTAAAATGCCACTTTTGCAAAGCTTGTCTTTTGCCCATTAGGTCTGGTAATTTTCTATCTGCTAAGTAAACATCTTCATGCAGATAATTCTGCTAAGAGGCATGCATTAGAAGAACTTTGGCTGAGTTTACTAAGATTACACAAAATAAGCTTCTTGGTGACTTTAAGATTTGTTTATCTGCTTGGTGTTCAGAGTGCTTTTAAAAGTTACAAAAGTGCTCAGTCTCCAAATTACTAGTCGGATGCGAGACAGCTATTAATATACTTGAAAAACTAGTACCCTATTTTAGGTGTCTGTTAATTCATTTCAGTGCTAGATATTACGATATGTGGAAGAAAAACCCCACAAAACTGAATCCACGAGAATCTTAATTTTCAAGAGAAAAGCTAGTTGGTTTCTTTCTAATGAAAGGAGGTTATGACACCAACTACTGCTTTTCTAGGAGTCCCTTCCTAAAAATTCTTCCATTTTCCTTCCACTGTCTCCATGCATTTCACATCACAGCAAATCCATTTTTATTAATTTCTCTTGTGTCTCATAATGATACTTCTAAAACCACATAGTTTTGGGTTTGAAGTTTGAGACTGCGCAAAAGGATAGATATAATAAAATGTGAAAAAGGAGTATGTCCAGATTCTCCAAAATGTTGTCACTACTCGTCCTTACTGAGTTATATGTACAGTAAGTTCTTTAAGTATGTTGCAATAAGTAACTTTTTCCCCCCAGCAAAACCTACAACCTATTGGTGTCAACCACCAACTAGCTTTTGTGGGAGTCAAAATCAGATTTTGACTGTGGTCAGCACCATATATCAGTGATTTCACATTTCCTTTGCATACCCATAGACATACACAAGTTAAGTGGAATTGCTTCATAATGGTCTATCAGTTACTTTTCCTAACTAATCTAAACAGTGCAAACCTGGCAAATTGGTGCATTGTTGGACATTGTGAGATTTCTTTTTTCTTCTACTTAGCTCACAAAATGGAATGTGCTCCCTTCAAAGAAAAATCATTCCACTTTATTCACTGTAAAAGCACATAGTGCACTAGGTCTATTGCCTTTTTAAACCTGATTTCTTTACCATTTCAATAACTCACATAATGGAAAGTGATCCCTTCAAAGAAAAATCATTCCACTTTATTCACTGTAAAATCACATAGTGCACTAGGTCTATTGTCTTTTTAAACCTGGTTTCTTTACAATTTTAATAAAGTTACTAAATTGAAAAATGTAATATATAAACAGAATTTCTTCAAAGTAGCAAAAATACCAGAAACTTATATGTACTTATCTCTCCTTCAGAAGGGAAAGCTGCTGCCTACATAAAATGAGTATTAATCAGCAGAAATTGTTGCAAGCAAGATTCCTTGCCACATACTCAGGGTTAGAACCCATGTCATTTAGCCTGATATTGTCTGAAATTTGACATTGCTGTTACTTTGTAGATAGGAAATTTTGTATATGTTTGAAGAAATGAAATTAAGGAAGGTATTATTAAATTATACTCAATGTTCTGAGAGTATCTCAATGAGATCAAAGAAGATTGAAAGTAGGTTTGGTCTCTTCTGTGTATGACAGGATCAGTAATGGAAACTAAAGAAGTAAATTGATTAAGGTATTGGAAATGGGATTATATAATTTTCTGAACTCAGTAACCTGGTTCTGCTTTCACTGTCCAGGTGTGTATCTCCTGGGCCTTCAATCAGTTTGGAGTGTGCAGAATCAGGATTTCACCATCCTCTTATATGCTTGGCATGGATGTTTAGATGCACTTTAATGCCAAAAGTCATTTCACATTACTTGCAGAATGGCAAAATAAACGACCTGACAATCACAATGATGGAACAAATTCTGCTAAGTTAATCTGAAGCCAAACTATCTAAAGTATGCCTTGTGTTTAAATTTTGGCTTTCCATGTTAAAAGTTAGATAAAAAAGAAATAACATGGTGCTTGTATATTAACTATAAAGTTCATAGTGGTTTCATAGAATCATAAATTATGGAATCATTTAGACTGTAAAAGGCCTTTGAGATCGCTAAGTCTAACCCTTAACCCTGCCAAGTCCACCATTAAACCATGAGTCATATCTACATATCTTTTACATAGCTCCAGGAGTGGTAACACAACCACTTCCCTGGGCTGTCTGTTCCAGTGCTTGACAACCCTTTCTGTGAAGAAATTTTTCCTAATACCCAATTTAAACGTCCCCCCGTGCAACTTGAGGAAACTAGTTACTTGGGAGAAGAGGTCCTGAACAAAGATTTTTATCCCTCTCTTGTGGTTTGACCCTGACTAGGCACCCATGACATCTTCTTGCTCATTCTCCCCTGCCACAGCTGGGCAGAGGAGAGGAAAAAAAGTTAGCACAAGGGGTTCATGAGTGAGATAAGGATCACGAAAAAACACTCCAGGTACAAAACAGGCTCAACTTGGAGTTGCAAAGCGAATTTATCACTAACAGAGGAGGATAACGAGAAGTAAAATAAACCCTTAAAGACACTGTTCTTCCCCCCACCGCTCCCTCCTTCCCACTGAGAGTGCAGGGGGACAGGGTGTGGGGGTTTGGGTCAGTTCATCACCAAGGTCTTCCTTCTGCTACTCAGGGAGAGGAATGCTTCCCCTGCTTCACTGTGGGGTCACTCCCATGGGAGACAGTTCTCTGTGAGCTCCTCTAATGTGGTCCAATCTCACGAGCAGCAGCACACACACACCTGCTGCAACATGAGCTCCTCCCATGGGCAGATGATCCTCCCAAAACTGCTTTGGCATGGGCCCCTCATCCACAGGGTGCCGTCCTCCAAGGACAGGCTGCTCCAGCCTGGAAGCAGGGCCCCCTCTCTCCATGGGACTCCCACTGGATCACAGCCTCCTCCAGGCATCCACCTGCTCTGGCATGGGGCTACCTCCCCATGGGCTGTGGGTGGATCTGTGCATCCCCGTGGACCCCATGGGCTGCAGGGGCACAGCTGCCCCATGGTCATCACCACGGTCTGCAGAGGGTTTTCAGCTCTGGTGCCTGGAGCACCTCCTCCCCCACCCTCTCCACTGACCTCAGTGCCTCCATGTTGTTTTCCCTCATGTATTTTCACCTCCTCCTCCTCCTCTGGATCGAAAAAATTGCATGCACATATTGTTTTGATTTCTTCTTAAATATGTTTCCACAGAGACATAACTAACATCTCTAATTGGCCCAGCCTTGGCCGGTGGCATGTCTATCATCTTCAGAGACATCAGGGATTGGCTTTGCTGGAAAGGGTGGAAGCTTCCAGAAGCTTCTCACAGGAGCCATCTTTGTGAGCGCCCTACTACCAAAAACAGCCAAGCAAACCAACACACCCCTTAAAACAGGTGTACCCCACCTCCTGCCAACAAGCCTGGTGCCATGAAAAATGAATCATGATCAAAAAGTGTCAGTACAATAGGTCTCAGATAAGCTTGACTGTATATATTCCAAAAAGTTACTGTATGGTAAATGTCTCTTCAATTTCCTTAGATCCCATTGATGAAAATTCATCTTGTGGTTTACCAAAATCCAATGCTGAACACAACCTCTAACTGAAAAGTGTCAACGTGCACACCCTAGCTGCGTGTTCCTCTTTTCTAATGTTGGTTCCAAGTGCCTGAACTCCAGGGAGCAGCGGTAGGGCCTCTTACAGCCTGACCCAAACAAATGCTGAGGTACACACATGGGTTACCTGCACGTGAGAGTTACTTAGATTAGCGTTCATGAAGACATTCATTCTGGCAGGGAGATAACAATCTTTCTGCCAGCTGTGACAGAACTGTGTTATCTTGAGAATATATCTTTAGTCCCTCCCCTTGGTCAAATTGATATCTAATTACATCTGAGTAGGTATTTAACCACACAAGGTGTTTTACTGATAAATAAGCTGAGAGAATTCAGCTATTAAGAGTTGTTTAATAGCTGGAAAATATGGAATATAAGAGGTACAGGCCTTAATCACTAATGTAGCAGTAATTTTACTCTTTGCCAGCACATTCGTTGGCACCAGGGCACCTTTGACAAATCTCATTGCCTAATTGCTCCTTAGGTACTTAAATCTCTTAATAAATCTGGCCCACAGGCTCCCATCACAACCAAAAATCCATCAAGAGGTGGGCATGTAATTGTTACTATTGCTTAATCTTGTTTTTGTAATAAGGGTTCCTTCCTAAATTTTACTTTTATTGATATTCTGTGAAATTTGTATAAATCTGCTCTTGTGATATGTTTTCTTGTAGTCACACACTTCAGATATTTCTAGTTAGCTTGATGGACATGAATTTGAGGTTTCAGCAAGATCTTATTTAACACATGAATAAAAGGAGTAGGTTCACTTGAGATTCACTTTCTCTTTCTAGTTGAGTTATTAATAGATTATTGTGCAATAAAGAGAATGAGTTCAGTCTTCACTATTCAACAGTTTTAATAAGGCACGCATTACTCTATGCAAAAAAAAGGAATTAAATGGAAATTATTCTAAAATAAAAGTAATTGAATCATGGAGTTAAAAGAACTAAATTGATAAGCAGCCAAAGGAACATAGTAATAATGCATTTTAAATCAATAAATGAAATTGAAAATAAATGCTACATTCTTGTTGAATGAGAATTTAACTCAGAATTTCACTTTTCTCAGTAAACTGCCAAAGTATTGGAAAATTAATGTACAAATATAAGCTTATATTGAGCAATTAACTGCAGAGGAAATACTGTATGGAACATCTATTTTTTTAAAAAGACCCAAAACCCAACCAAAAACAAGATCAAGAAAATAGCATTGGTACCAACAAAAAATAATAAAAAAAAAAAGTGCATGTTATTGCCTGAATAATCTATGTAAAAATTAATCCACTAGTTCAAGGTGTTTCCCAGTGATGTTAACATCCTCCTGTCTGCATCAAACTGGTCTGGCCAATTCCAAGTCAGTGCCTCTGTCTGCTCCCAATCCTTCCTGAGGAAGGACTCGGCTCTGAACAACATGAGCTCTCCTCCAGGCTGTCACCATCCCCACACCATGTGGGCACAACACTCTCATTCTGATTTGAATTTCTTGGAAGGCTTTATAGCTTCAGAATTTCTGTGGTGCCTCCAGGTTGTTCAGACCCTCCATCTGTGCATCAGACTCATGTCCCCAGCACCAAGGAATTTCTGTCTTCTCCAACAACCAACATACTAAATTTATGATGCCATCACTTGGAAGGCACCCAATTTCACTGATCTTTGTGCTGCAGACTTCTTGTTTTCCAGAATTAATTTTTCTGACTTTAGAACCTAAATACCCAAATTAGGAAGCCTATTACCCATATGGTGAATACCTTTACTAAAAAAGCAGACTGATTTTAGAAAGCTGTAGAGGTTTTCATGTCCTACAAACAACGGCTTAGTGTTTTACAGTACACAAGATTCATTCACCATGAAAATCAAATCTGCCAACACACACACTGAAGTTTTACCTTGGTTAACTGAACCAAGAACAAACTCCTGCTTTTCAAAGATCAGATCCGTGCCCCTGGTGGCTAGTCACAATTCAATGTACTTAGAATGTACCCTAATTTTCCATTTGACTACTCAAGAACATCCAAGTTAACCTGTTCAGATTCTGACAGCTCAGTATGCAGTGTCACATCTAATCATATATCAATTTTTCTAGCCTATTTTATAAGTCAGATTGTGACGTTATTAAGGACAAACAGAAAACACACTGAATATGGTAACCTATGTATTAATTGTTAGTATAAATGAAATCTTAACAATATAATCAACAAAATATTATGAGAGATTTCTTTTTAATGAAATAAATAAAACAGTTACAGATGTTTCAAAATAATAAAATTCAAATTCATTTGAAGAGTGAACATAATTATTTTCTGATGTATATGCTTTTCTTTAATCTTATGCAAGCCCTTTCCTTGCCTCTTAGAGTCCTAATGTTGACAATGTCCATTTGATAGTGGTGTTGTTTTTCAGAGCGCACGTCGTCGTCGGTAAAGCAGACGCAGGGAGGCAAAAGGCTGGTGGGAGTTGTTCTCTCCCCAAGCTCTCCTTTATTGTAGGGTAAAAGGGTTGTCGGTGGTCAGGAAGGGAGAGCAGGGAGAGGGCCGACCCATTCCCCTTCACCCCCGAGGGGTGCCTGGATATCCTTCACCCACAGGGGGGTGCAGGGAGAAAAGAGGCTGACCGTCCCCCCTGCACCCACGAGGGGTACAGCGAAAAGGGCCCCGACTGCAGGGTACAGCCGGTTAAGTATGGAAAGGGATAATCAATAGGGAAAGAGGGAGAGGGAAAGCACAAGCATACAAAACCAATCATTACATAAGAGGGTGGAGTACAATTCAAATTATCCAATCATATATATAATGGACGAGAAGGTTCAGGAAGGAGGGGCAGATCCTGAGCTCTGGCCACGCCTTAGCTCACAGTCCAGGGGCGGACCCAGAAGCTCCTACCCCAAAGCCCGCCCAGGCACTGCTCCTCCTCCCGAGGAGCTAGCACCGGCCTGGGAGGCAGAGGCAGCATAGGGGCGGAGCCGCTTCATAATGGTAATAGAGTATACAGCTGGTCATCACCAGCCTATGTCCTTTGCTATGTGCTGTTGGTATTGATGGTCTCCTCTTCCTCAGTCGATGACCTACCTTGGGCAATTACTAACTTTGATAATATGTTTTCTACAATTTGCTTTCTCTTCATTGGTTTGCAAGTTAATGTTAGTTCCAATATACTATGCATGGTGGTTTTCACATAGCTGTTCATATTCACTCCTTGTCCTGTGCCTCCTAACCCTACCCTGAGCACGGGTGAGATGTGACAGCCAAGAGGTCTCCCGTGCCAGCTTGTGCCCCTGCCTGTGTATCATGTCTTCTGCTCCCACTTCTCAAGGCCTCAGCGATGATGCCATGCCTCTCTTTGTCCACAGTATATCTTTATACCAGCCTCATCAATCTCTTTTTCTGTGGAGAATACATTGTTTTCTATAATTCTGCCCATATAATAACCTGGCTACACCACACGAAGAAAAGTAAAAGAAATTAGGCTTAGCCATTAGATAAGTTGCTGTTATAGCCAAAGCAAGAATGAACAAAATTCCAGGTAGGCCAAGACAAGTTCAGGTGAAACAAGCATTGCAAGCTCAGTGCTGAGGCCTTGCAAATATTGTGTCTGTTGCCAGCAGTGCCACTGCTGCAGTTCCTGTGGAGCTACAGGACAGCTGACAGTCACAGCCGAAAACAGAAACCGTAACTTGTACATGTGTAGATATAAATAATGCCCAGCTACAGAGCAGCATCATGACTGGTTCAACTGACCGAAATAGGCTGCCATTTGTGAAATATTTATTGGAGAAGTATTGCAATTGCAATATTTGTGATGAGTACCAGCAAGATATCACAGCCAATATCAAAGCTAGTTCATATTTAATAGAGACAACTGAACAAACCCTGGCAAAGTTTAAGTCCTTTAAGTTTGTCTATACATTGACACTTAAAAACATGTGTAAGTTTGTTTGAAATCACTAAGTTTCTGTCTCATCATTTTTCTGCAGTGAAGGGAAACCACACTGGTTCAACTTGATATATTTCAGAAATAAGCTAAAGCCATTGCACATGTGTAAGACAATGCTACACACATGACAGTCACTTCATCCTTTTTTTACAAATATTTGGTAAATTGCAATTGGTTTTCTCACATACTTCAGTGACAACCCATAGGCCATTACAACATTCCTGACTTCTATTAAGCTTGGAAGCTTACATGCTAGTGATTCAGCAAAACCTTCATTATTTTCACCTTCATGAGTGAAGTTGTTTTCACCTTAAGTACAAAAATAATGGAATGTACAACTAATCTTGCCCAGCATAACTGTTATAATCTATTGCCTAACAATTAGCTACATTTTCTTAAGATACTGCTTTTGATGAGTTATTCAGCAATCATACATTAGGTATTTAATTGTTATAATAAGAAAAAATGTAGCTTTACAGAGCTAATGTGTAGTAACTTGGGACTATGGGTTCTGGATGGATTTTTTTAGGAATGAGGATCTGATACCATATTGCCATTCATTTTTTGTACATGAAAATACCTTTCCCCCCATTTTCTTCCTAACTGCATATCCATTATGGTAATAAATGACACAATAAGCTTCTTGATGTTGATAGTGGAAATTATATCTATGCAGAGATGAATCAAGTACTCTATAGGTAATCTCTTTACATTCTCAACTGAATATATTTAGATGGGTTAGTTATTCTGAATAGATGCTAAAACTTTCATCAGGGTACTTATTAGCTTTTTATTTTTATTTATAAGGATAGCAACTAACATTAACTTGTAGTGCACTAAAAGTAGAAAATTAAGACATTCCAACAGACCAGTGATTAGATTGGTCTGAACTAGCCATAAGTGCTCAGTTTGGAAAAGAAGCTGATTTAAACTCTATACTGCCATAAATAGCAGCTCTTAAAAAACCATTTATCTTGGCCATTTAAGTAATTCCCTAGGGACTAGGGAGGCACTAATGAATGAAAGATCCATAGGGGAGTACAGTAGAATCTTGTTAGGGTAAACTGCGTAGCCCAGCAGATTTGGACTTATACACTTATCTGCATTTTCTGTAATACCTCTGCCAAAATCACCTTAGACTCCAATGCTGTACAATAATGGGACTTCTATGATATTAATGCAGATAATTCTATTAAAAAAATCAAGAAAGACATTTTCAAGAACATGAGATTTTATTTAAATCAAGAGTCTTCTGCTAAACTTTCTCAGCAATTACAGCTATTTCTACACCAGTGCCTTGGTTGAACTGTTAATTGAAAAGTTGCAGGTTATGAAAACTTTACCAAAGGAAGAAAAAAAAAAAATTGTCAGATGTAATGGCTTCTGCAGGGCACATGGGAATGTGTGACTGCTCATGGGCATGCAGCACTTTCCTCCACTGAAAATTCAACAGCCAAGAGGGCTATTTAAGGGATAGTATTCATGCTGCTTAGTATCAGAGATGTGAATATAAGCACTCTGAAACCCTCTCTCAACAGCATTTGTTCTTCCTGGGTAGTTTAATAAGAGCTGCCTCACCTTTTAGTACCAAAAACCAGTCAGGGTGAATCCCTACAATGTTGCACAATATATTTATGACCTCTACATTCTTCATTGCTGTTCCACAGCTTATCTTCTTTCTCTTTAAATATGGGAGCTCACATTCATTAAGTGATTAAATTTTCCATAGGCTTTCCACAGCATTGAGAAAGGTTGCAGAGTAGCAAGATAATTTTTACAGGTACTTCCTTATTTTGGTTACCCACCCTGCTAGTCCTATCCAGGACTCCATGATCTCAATCAGATGTTATTGTTTCAGCAAACTGTGGTTATCAACAACATAGCAGCAGATGTAGAACACCTTGCATTAGTCTGACAAACTGATATTAGCCAGATCAAATAAGCATAAGCAAATCTGCCTGCCTAAGGTCTTGTGAGAACAATTTATGCTCTAAAGTGCCAGCAGAGAATGCCCCCGTGAGGAGCTGTTGTCATGCAGGCCTGAGCCAAATTTTATCATTTTCCTTCTGCCAGCCATACAAAAATCTGTTCTGAAAGAGAAAGAAGTCGAAAACAGCTGCCTCAAATGTGCATGCTGCAGACAGAATGTTAGGGATACCACAGGATAATGATCACACATGGTCTATTAAATGCTCAAGAAGAACTGAGACAAGCCACATTTTTAATGGCAGTTTAAAAACACTGTACCAATATTTCTTCTGAAGTAACAGCTCAAGTAAAAACACCTGCTAGTTTTGCTTAACAATCTTTAATATAGCAGAAGAGAACCTCCAATGGAGGAAGGAGAGGGATAAGACAGAAAAAAATAGCAGACTTATTTTTCAGTATTATTGAAACAATAACATGAGAAAGAAACCCCTGTGAAATGTTTGTGTTAAGCAGTCAAAACCAAAGAAAAGTACCCTCTTGTCTTATAACTGTTCTTCTTTGTGACTTCTCATTCTAATCACCCATTTAAGTTGTGTTTGTATAAACATATTTAATCATATATATTCGTAGATGGAGAATCTCCACTTACCATTTACTGCTCAGCTGCAAGACAACTTTGCAAAGTACAAGTTATGTAACATCATCAAACATGCTAAAACACCTCGACCATGGTTGGTAGTGACTGCCTGGAAAATGGACTCATCTCCTCACTGGAACTTCACATGATTTCATTCAGGGGAAAGAAACATTCAAATAGTGTTACAGATAATCTCAGCAACACCCTGTAATGTGACAAGTTTTAAAAATCATCTTATGTATATGAAAAGCCAAAGTGAGATCTTCTGTGGAGCTCAAAGAGGGTCCTAAAACATAAAATAAATCTGAAAATCAAGGGACAGAGATTTCATAGCAGACTGTGGGGTGAGGATACCCAGCTAAACCTGATAACTCAGGCTGAATGACAAAGAATTCTCTTCCTCTCTACCATTTCTGTCTGCCAACACGAAGGGGAAAACAATCTACACAAAAGAGTAGTCAGTTCTAGGCATGTTAAACACTATTTTTGTTTTCCAGAATTTAAAGAGAAAAATGGAATTTTTTAAGTTCTGATTTTGTTTAATCTTTAAGTGCATCTCCAGTGTGTGTATTCTCTCTCATGTACATATGCTGATATGTTTTTCCCTTTCCAAACGGGTTTTTCCTTAGATTTTGCAAACATGTAAACTCAGATTTTTAAAAGACACTTAAGCAGCAGGTGTGTGAGCAGTTTTTTGAGTGCAGATGTTGCCTTTAGATGCAGTATTTCTCCTTAGAGACTGAGAGCTTTAATCTACAAAAATAAATCTTATTTACAAGATCTGTCTAGACTGAAAGAAATGCTAAGCACAACAACTTAATCTGAATACTTAAAAAAACCAGTGAAGATGGTTCCATCAGATCAATTCTGGACAAGAAAAAATGTCTTCAGATCCTTCTAATATAAAAAATGTCTCTGGTCCTCCTGAGTAGATAATACAAATTCAGGATGTACCAAGCCCATTGAGCGCCCCAAGGCCAACCTTCTCTCTCTCTTACATTACCTTATAGTTTCTTTTTCTGATCAAATACCTTCTCTCTCTGCTTTCAAATCTTTAATTTTTATTTTTGTTTCTGGCTCTGTGTGCACAGAGGGACTGGAGAGCAGATGCATTCTCTGAGAGATCTAACACTGTAAATGAGAAGTTGTTTTAATGATGCTTAATCTGCATCTTTCAAAAAAAAATAGCTACTCAGCAGAAGCACAGAACTTCACATTGTAGATGATTAAAACGATCTCCAATTTTTTCAGGAGAATTTAAAACTCTTTGATTTTTATCCCTGAAACATAAACTATTGAAGAAAAGTGTTATTCTGTTACGTAAGAGATCAGTCATAGAAAAAATGAAGTTATATAAATAAAATGTACAATAAAAATTGTTTACTCTTGATAAATATTTCTGGTTGTGGTTACCATACAGAGATCTCAAGATAGCAAAATATTATTCAGATTAATTTTAAAAAAATTCAAAGGAGAGACATATTTATTCTCTATCAGGGGGAAAAGAATAAAAATGAAGGGATTAAAATCTTCAATAGAGCAATCTTTTAAATTCCATTTAGTGTGCAACTGAGGCAGAAGGCATTACCTGCCAATATGCAGCTAAATGATCATTTATATAAACTGCATTTTTAACAAAAATAAGAGAATGGAAAACTACCCGTTCAATTTGATTTCACATGGAGCCAGAATTCACTGTAAATCACTGATCCTTAGCATTCAACATTCAATTTCCTTCTATTTAAATGTGTATTTCTAAGAGATTGAGCTTACATGGGCTTCATGTATAATTTAAACTCCCCAGGCAAAGCTATTTTATTACTATAATCACATTAAATGTAAGTGATCTATAGAAAAAAATATTTAAGTGGGATGGAAATGGAAACAAATGGAAATGTGAAGTGAAATGAAAATGCTGCTTGAATATATTTGTGAAGTGAAGTCTGCCAGTGAGAGGCTGGAAAGAAAAGTGGTAGTAGAACTCTGTCTCTATGGAATCTATAAAAAATGCAGGGAACACTGAAAAATCAGTGAATTGAAGATTCATCTCTTGAGTCAAATAATTCAAAAGGCAAGTTAACATCTCTTACATGAGGACTTGAGTTCTTTTTAAAAACCTGATCCACTACTAAGTGACAGGCACTTTAAAAAAATCTGGAACTCAAATGTTTTTTGTGATGAGGTACTCAACCCAGAGGTACACAGACTCAGCCCCAGCAAATTCAAACTACTCAGCCAGCTTTTCAGATTAATTTATTCTGCAGATTTACAGAAGTGGCTAAAAATATTCAGGATTACACTAGCTAAGAATTGATGTCTTACATGTATGCAACATTTCTAATAGGTTTACATTAATATCTGCTTCCTGTCTAAAGAGTATGGATGCAGAAAGAAATCCACAGTAAACAACCCAACAGAATAATCCTGCTATTAGAGAGAAGGACCGTCCTGAATGGCAATTGGTGTAGCTGCTGGCAAGATGATTAGCAGTACCACTAGCACCTTTAATCTAATTGGACTCATGCATGCAAGTTAAATTACCATCAGGATTTATGTCACTTAAGAGAAAAGCTGAACTGAATCAAGCATTTAAACCTTATTTTTGGATCTGGTTCATTATACCACCTGGGATGGGAACGTGCTGTTCTGCTCTGGTCTGCACTGACCCCCATCAGTAGCTGTCTCTGCAGCCCAAAGGTGCTGGGCTGGCACAGGAGCTCTGCACAGGTACCTGGATCTTCACAGCCACCCCTGCTGCTGCTGCTAAATTGAATTAACGTGCTCCTAAGTGCATCCAAAATGCTGACACCTCACCCAGATCATAGTGACTTGTACACTGCATGGTTTCTGAAACCCAGGGAGAAGGGAGTTCTCTTCATTTCTTTCCAAATTTGTTAGGCATTTTTTCACAATTGTGTTTTAGAAAAGTCACATTTTCACTGTGAAACTTCTGTCTCGCAGTCGAACAAGAATCAATAACCAGGAATGGGTTATTGAATTGCTGTAATTTTAATGTTTAAAATGATTAGTAGTTTTGCTCTGTTCTGGATAGAACCCTAACACCCTGACAGAACCAGATCCCAGTGGAAGGCAGGACTATTTTTTCTGTCTTTGATTCACTCTTCGTAAGTAGTTTCATGACTCATGGTTTGTGTCTTTTGAAAAGGCTAATTCAAGCCACTGTAGAAATCTTCTGTGAATTCAACACTGGAATTACATGACATCACTAGGATGTGCCAATAACATTCACACAAGTGAGAAATGAATTGCAGAAAATTAAAATTATGATCCAAACACTCTAGTGATATATCATTTATGAACATTATTACAACCTGACCCTCTGTATACTCTCTGGAAACTCCTCTCAAAGTGGAATCCCACAGAGGTCATCTACAAGGTGATTGATACTGCGACTTGCACCTGCTGGAGAATTACAGCAGAAAATTTAGGAATAAAGTTTAACAAATGATATTTCATGTGTATACTTTAACAGAAAAAAGTTACAAAGCTTTGCAAATATTCTGTGATGCTCTTGTTTGTCATCTAGTCCCATCCTCCTGTGTGGTGGGACGCCTTTCGGCATTTCAGTCTAGATGGAGTCTTTCCAGCCTCTCTGAATGGTCATTCTGAAGCACAATATCCTTTTGAATGGATATTCAGACATCAAATTTGTTTCCTGTCTTTCCTAGGATATTGTATGGAGACACTGTGATTTTGCAGGGACTTCTAAGAGCTGGAGAGTCAGCCAGAGTCAATGCTCCTGCTTTTATCTCAAAGAGGTTCTAAAGATCAATGCCCAGTAATGACAGAAAAGTGTCCTCAGGAGTGTCACAAGGATGGCTGTACCAGAATCAATACATCATTTCTGACAGATAGTTGCCAATTTTTTGGATAGAAGTTTCAAACCTTCTCAAAATTGCTCCCTCCCTAATTTCAGCAACCACTTACAGGGAAATAGTTAAGTCAAAGTACCTTCCATCCTTGATCTTGATGTCCATAGCTCGCTTGGTCTCTGCTGGTAGCTCATACGTTCCAGAGTGCTCCCCTGGGCAAACCCTGATAGCAGCCACAACTCAGGGTGTGGCACATCCTAAGCCACATTCCTCTGCAGGAGCCGCATCATGTTTCCCAGACACATTGAACATTTTAAGGACCATCTTCTGGGATGTTGGTCTCTCCCCACTGGTCTGTTGGTTACAGATGAAACACACCTCTTTCAGTTTGAGCTGCCTCAAAGAGCTCTTCCCCTTACTATTTGCAAATGAAAACATTAAGTTTACAAATGAAGATCTAAAAAATCCAGGTATTTTTTCTCTGTACTTTAAAACAGAATCTTATTTTTTTTGCTAACATCTGCAAAGTCTTTCAGAGAGTTTTTGAATTATTACTACGACATTCACATTTCCTTCCTTCCTTCCTTCCTTCCTTCCTTCCTTCCTTCCTTCCTTCCTTCCTTCCTTCCTTCCTTCCTTCCTTCCTTCCTTCCTTCCTTCCTTCCTTCCTTCCTTCCTTCCTTCCTTCCTTCCTTCCTTTTCTTTCTTTTTTATCTCGTGAAAGGAATCCTCGTAAATCACTGCAAACCTCTATAATTTGCATTTTCACATTGCTATTTTTCAAGCTGTTCAAAAATGTAAGTGCCAAATAAACTCAGCCCTGTGAGCTGTTCTCATGTTTCACTAGTAACATCTTTCTTTTTCTTTCATCACAATCACTTGCTCTCTGAGCTCCAGCCCATCCTTTATCTTTCACACAATTCATGCACTAACCCCTATCTTCTCTCTTTTAAATAATGATTGTCACATCAAATGCTTTACTGAAATCCAGATTACATCGACTTCATTTTCCTTGTTTAACATGGTCTTATTTTATCAAAGAAAGTTATCAGATGTGTCTAGTGTTATCCCTCTGTTGTAAGTACAAGATGGCATTCACAGACTGATCCAGACATACCCTGATCATGTGCATTATCAATTTACATTCCTTTTCCAACTGAAATGGACCCCACCACTTTAAGACCTTTTCACCCCACAAAAGTCACATGTTCTTACAGTGAACCAAATTCACAAAATTTCTTCTAGGGTTTAATTCTATTTTCATTCTTACATCTTATGATCCAAACCACTCTGAAGATCCCATGTAAGGCCAAAGGTGGGACTAATAGCAGTGACATAAAATAACAGTGGTATGTTCTCTGGGGAAACTGCCTTATAAAGAACTTTATCTGTGATTGTCACACCAGATAGATTTTACTTGTAATAGTTTTTGTGGTAGAGGCATTTTTTTGCTAAATCCCCTTCTGTAGAAATATTAGGTTTTACAGTTCCTGCAGGGAAAACTGATGTGTAGTTACTCCAGTAATGTCTTCTCTAGTCCCACTCTTACACAACTCAGCCAGTGCCAGTAGCAAGAGAGAAATGCTCCAAGAAAGAGATAAGTGAAATGTCACCTTTGAAGAGATATAGGATTTGTCATAGAAAATCAGTATATTCATTCTCTACAGTAAATACACGATCCCATTCTCAGATGAGAGAGTACTTCTGATGCTTCAGAATAAGGACAAAAATAAAAATAACAGAACAGCTAATATACCTGACTGCTTAATAAAATTCTTCCCTGACGTTCACAGTGGATATAGTGAAGCACCCATGAAATATTCTTACATCAAGTTCAATGGAGCTGGTGTCTAAGTGCATGGAGGATTAAGATCACACTAAATATAGCTGCTCTGAGAACATTGCATCTATGAACCAACAGTTCATACTGAAGAAGATAAAATCAGCCAGATTCTTGGCTCAGAGTTGAGAGAAAGGGATTTAAACTACTTTTCAAATTTTCATCCATTCATATGCTCAAAATCAGAGACTTGGTCATTGCCCCACAAATGTCCACAGTGAAAAATTACAAAGATTTAAAAAGCTGCAGCTTCATTCAACCATCCATCCTTCTCTAGCTCTCCAGTCTCCATTCACTTTCTTTTCAGGGTTTTCTTCCCTCTTATAACACGCCTGCTTTAATAATTACAGGGACCGATTTTTTCAGCCATCTGCCAGGGTAGATTTGGGTCTTGATGATGCCTTTTCTTTTCTTTTTCTATTACCAGATTGGGAAAGTGGTTTGGATCTGAAAGTAGAGATGAGAAAGAAAAGGAGTTAGGGAAAAACTATGATCTGTAGTACAGTTGTCATGTATATTATGACATTAAAATGATGCTTGAGATGATCATGGAGAAAATTCTAAAATTGTAAATTTGTTTCCACTTCCACCTAGCTGAAAAAAACCCGAAACTTTTTATTTTAGCTGAGCGAAGTGTGGTATTACTAGAAAGGAATAAGTAGGTAACCACGGCACAGAAACTTGGTGACTTGTTGACATTTACACAGGAATTGTGAAAAGTAGACCAAGAAGGTCATCACACCATGTGTGACTTGAGTAACACCTAAGTCTCTTGATGATATGAATGTATCAGAAGCTGTGACTATGTATGCATTTTAGAAGGGCAGAATTTGCCCCATCATGTTGTCTGGAGAAAAGCATGACACATTGTAATGTGCTTTAATTTATTCTCCTGTGTGCAAACTCATTGTGAATGCAGAAACAGACATTGTGGTGATTAGATTTAATAGGATTAGGACTCCCTGATGCCTTGCTTGTACAGTGATTGTTCAAATTCTTGTAGAAGGAGCATTTTAATTTCATTTCTTTGTAAAATTCAAACTTCATTACCTCTTCAGCTCATTTATAATTTAATTCATTACATAATATTTATTTTCTCTTCTAATAATTACACCTCTACTTCACCTTCCTAACTGTGCTGGTTTTGGCTGGGGTAGAGTTAATTTTCTTCTCAGTGGCTGGTACAGGGCTGTCTTTTGGGTTTGTGCTGAACACAGGGTCGATAATACAGAAATGTTTTTATTTTTGCTGAGCACGGATCACACAGAGCCAAGGCTTTTTCTGCTTTTCCTACTGCCACATTGGCAAGGAAGTTAGGGGCTTGTGGGAGGTTAGGAAGAGGCACAGCTGGGACAGGTGACCCCAACTGTCCAAAAGGATATTCCAAACCATATGGCATCATGCTCAGTATATAAAGTGAGGGAAGAAGGAGGAATCAGGGGTACATTTGCAGTGATGGTGTTTGTCTTCCCCAAGTAACCTTTATGGGTGATGGGGCCTGCTCTCCTGGTGATGGCTGAACACTGCCTGCTCACAAGAAGTGGGGAATCAATTCCTTGCTTTGGTTTCCTTGTGTGTGCAGCTTTCTCTTTCCCTATTAAACAGTCCTTATCTCAACCCATGAGTTTTCCAGCTTTTACTGTTCCAACTCTCCCTGATGCCACTGGTGGGGACCAAGGGTTCTGGGGACCTGGGGCTTGGCTGCTCTCTGGGGTTACACCACAACATGAACAAACGATCTCTCTTTCTGTACGGTACTCTCTGTATCAGGCTTGGTACTTTTACTCTTCTGCTGATTTTCTGTTGCAATTTTCTCTTCAGTCCTAGTCACTACGGGACCTGTGTTCCTTGTAACAGGATGCTTCTGTGTATACAGGTAATTGCTTTCTTAACCATTCCCTACAATGCAAAATTCAGTCTCCCCTTTCGTTCAAGCATAACTTCACTGGAGAGAATGAACAGACCTATTTTCGTCTGGGTATCCATCATGCTCAGTTTTTGGCCAGGAAATGATTCTCTTTTTTTAAAGTATATAATGACTTAATTGCTCCAATGACCAAACGGATGTGGCCAGGTCATTGTTACTGGCATGAGCAGGAACATATTTCTGGCAGACTGTTGCAGTCCGTAACCTTTTGTTGTGTTAACTGGAATTGGACAAAATAGGTGTCACCATGCTCATATCACCATCGATTCAAGGTGTTCGGTGATGTTGTTACTGGTATTGCTCAGAAGTAGGGCTGCATTCCTCACTGCTACTCTGTCCCACTCCTAATAGGAACTGTGAGATCTGTTTTTAATAGATGGTTATGTTCTGTAACTGCAGCACAGAGAAGTATTTTTAACAATTGAGCCCCTTCTTCACCTTAATAATTGACCATATAGTTCCTATATATGTGGTTTATAACCAAAGCAAGACAGAAGTTAGGTTAACCATTCTATAAAAAATACACTTACATTAATGTGGTTTATTAAGAAATCAAAGCTAGAGTGATAACACCCTTCTAGAATGGACTGCAAAAAAGATGTAAATTAAGCCACATTCAGATGACAGTTTTTAAAATTCTACTCTGCATATGGGCCAGAGAGTCAAATATAGTGTTCTCTTTAGTAAACTAATACAGTCACAGTGGTCTGTTCTTCTTAAGTATGCCCAAAAAATTGGTTTCTAACATCTTAGTGCAGTGCAATGGCTGAAAAGTTAATTTATTAACATGGTGTTATGGGTTGGGTGCAACTGCAGCTTATCATCCAAAGCTCTAGAGATGAAAACTTCTATTTCAGAAAGATAAAAGCCATTACTTTTTTTCCCTAAAGATCAAGGCAGAGGTTAACAGTCAGGGGTCATACTTGTCACTACAGCTTTGTAGGAACGAAGCCTAAAGCTGTGAGATATGTGGTGATTTCTTTCTGTTCTGTTCTGTTCTGTTCTGTTCTGTTCTGCTGTGTTCTGAATTCTGTTCTGTAGCACCCTTGTTCAAGACCCACAGCCTCTGTAATCTCTCTCTTTTTAACTATCAATAGCCCTCTTTGGCAGGTAAAGTGGCTTCCCCCCAATTTGTGATGCAGGAACAGGATATTTCATTACAGCCTCACCTCCACTTCTTCCAAAAGTATAAACTGACATTTGCAATACTCTGTGGCAGAGGATGAGAATACAACCCCATCTGCAGACAAGAACTTCTCTCTCCTCCCCAGAGCAGGGAGGGCTCTTTGGTAAGATTTGCACCTCTGCCTGTCTCAAAGCATACATGAGTTAAATTAGGCTTAATTGATGTTAGAGTTAAGATTAATGAATTACCAGTTATGTTGGGGTGGTTTTGGTTGGTTGGTTGGTTGTTTTGGTCTGGGTTTTTTGTTTCTTTCTTTCTTTTTTTAAGATTTAGCACTAAAACATGAGGTGCATTTGTCAATGGCAACTCCAAACTTTTATTTCTGTCACACTATTTGTGAATCTACAGTTGTGAAGGTTCCTGTTGAATGTGACCAGGCTTACAGTGCCAAATGAACTATAATCAGAATAAATTCTAACCACACCCAGCCCCTCTGATCTCTGAGGAGCATCTGGAACACAAGGGAATTTGTTTTCTGCCAAGTTTCTATATTCATCATGCAACAAGTTTCATTTTACCCAACTTTAAATATAAGTTGCTAATGATAGGTAAAAGATAAGATATACTGCCACTCTGCTTGGCTTGTAATACCTGATCTTTCACATGGTGAAGGTAACACATTTTCACCATGTCATTTACATACTTTTCTGTATAATCAGCCAGGCATTTATTAAAGTCTTCAAAATAACGATAAGAATGAGAAATGTATGTTGTACATTGCTAATGTATCCTGGGGCCACTTCTATGTGAGTCATCTTAAAAAATATATGGATTTTAGTAATTATTTAGTAAGAAAGTATCATTCCATTTGGAATGGGATGTTTGAAGGTACTTTTTTTACACAGCATACAGCATGGAGTGTAAATAATCAGCTACAGTGTGGAATCACGTTTCTTCTGCTTCTTAATACTCCCAGATGATAAGAGAAAGAGCAATGTAGCTGAGATTGAAATTAATTACTTTAACATAAGTAACTCTTTTTGTAACTCTGGTTTCATGATTCATTATGTAAGTTATAGTAATATTCAGGTACTGTATAATTATCAGTAGTAAAATGACAAAAATGCCTCTAATTGAAGAAAAACAGAAGTGTGAACAAACACAATACTACAAGATGCTTCCATTAAGGCCAAGGAAGTAGAAAAATATATCTTAGATATCAATTTCCTGGACAGCAGTAAATATTAGTAATTGAAAGAGAAAAAAAAAAATTGCCAAATACTAACTGAAATTGCTTCATGGACTTTCTAATCAGACTATAAAACTTTTAACAGTGCTTGACAGACTGCCTCAGTCTTAATTTTTCGCAATCTCGAAACTATCCCTAATCAATTTAGCTACAGCTTTCTAAAGGACTGGCATCATATGAAGTATGCTTATCACCTTTTAAATATCTCAGATCAAGTATTGCTGCTGAATTTCCTGTTAAGAATTATGTAAATCAAAAATCTTATGAAACTATTATAGGAATTTTATAGGCCTATTTTTATAAACTGTACCTTGGTTCTTTGAAGATTATTATTCTATTAAAGATAAAAGTGTTTAAGGATGCATTATAATGCTAGAATGATAAGTAGATATGGGTTATTTGTGATTTCCTATAGGTGAGTATTCTGATTACAACTTTGTATCACTAGCTTCTGTGGCATTAAATGCTCTTGATGGTTTTTATCTATTCCTTCATATTTTTATGCATTTTAATATGCTATTTAGTTCACAGAGTTAAACTTAGTACCTGTGTTAAGCAAAAGCATAATAGATAATTATCTATTTTTTTTCCTTTCATTATCTATTTTTTTTCCTTTCCCTAAATTCAGAGGATGTAATAAAGATTACTTTGGCTTATGCCTACCACTTTGAGATTGGGAGGGGACTTAATCTGTGAATTACTAAACCTGTGGTTTTTTACTAGTGTTACTATTAGTGACAAACTGGGTAATTTTGTGACTACTAACTGTTTCAGTGTTTAGTTTTTGGTCTAAGATTACACAATTAATAGCAAGTGACCACATTAGAAAATAAAATGAAGAATCAACTACCAGTTTACAAGTAATTTTAGCTCAACTAAGGCAAAAGGACTCAGAGAGTGGAAGATTCAGTGGGCCCAGAGTAACATAGGACATTAATACAGGAAAAAAGTGATTTTTAAGAATAGAGGCCATTTGGAAAGAAATTTGCACTGCCCAGTCACTAAATTGGTTGTTCTTTGCTTTGTTAATTCAACTTAGCTTTTTCTGCTTTAACATCTTAACTTTTTAATTGAGGTATTTAGGTTGACCAAAAAATATGCATTAGAATTACATATTTTGCCACAGTTTTTTGGGGAAGACATATAAATCAGTTAGGTTAATAGAACAGTTTATTTCAAAACAGAAAAGGCTAAATCCAATTATATAGCCTCTCCTTCTTTACAGAATTAGCAAAGGACATTTTGCAGGAATTTCTTTGTGAAAACTTTCATTTTCATGTAAGCATACTTAAAATTACCTACTATTGATTTAAAGACCTTGAATGACAGAAAAACCAGCATTCCTGGAGAGACTAATTTAATTATTCACTATCTTCATTGTTAAAATTATTTTTAAAAGTGTCTTTTTTTTATAGATTAATCTAATTTCTGTAACTATTAAGACTTCTGATAAAATACAGGCCTGTCTACCACCAGAAAGTTATTTTCCACATAGGAATGATAAGATCACCTGGTTATTTTCCTGTGGATGTCTAAATTTCTCTATTACATTACTGAAAAACTATTTCTAACATCCTAGATCACTTTTGTTGCTTTTCCTGAAACATAGGAAGCTTGAGTAAACTTTTTGTAATTTGACAATGGCAAATGGACATCAAACCCAACACAAATATATCTGTATATCCATACTTAATATTGCCTTAGTATTTTCACACTGACATACTCTAGAATGCCTTTAACCTTTTATTATGTGTGAAACAGAGAAGTTTTACTTATTATTGGCTAGATTGAGAGCACCTTTTTAACCTATTGAGCAATGTACGAGCTGTCTGATCCTCAATACAGTTTCTGCCTGAGTGATGCACACTCACTTTTTCATAGGGACCCCCAAGTCTAGGTGCAAATTTAATCTTATTCTAAGTTGTTTTGTTTTTATAGCTGTTCAGAAGTTAGGACTTAGCTCAGCTTTTCATCCTGTAGGAAGGCATAAACCAGATGTGTTTATTTTCTTTACTGCTTAATGTGATTGGTACTTTTTCAGCACAAGTGGCTGAGGTCAGCCAAAAAAAGAGATATTACCTTCCCTGCTGTGAAGTACCTTTTATCCAAGTTCAGCAGTAAAAGGTGATGAGTCAAGCTCCATCTTTGCCATTTAAGAACAAGACCTATTTCTCCTAATCTCTTACAGTTTCTCTTTTGGCCCTTCCTTCACAAGTTGATCCAACTTTACAAGAAATAGCTGCTCATTAAGAAACTATGGTGTAAGGAACCTTAATTACATCTATCCTTATTCAAACATATAACATTTATGGACACTTAAATTTGTATTCATACAGAAAGGCATATATTGCCTCCTACAAGAAAAAGAAAGGCTTGTCTAGCTTGACTCTCTGTTTCTGTGGCATTTATTTGTTCTACATACAACAAAAGAGCTTTAACAGCCATTTAGAAGTCAAAGAGCTGCTAGACTGTCTTCTCTCACCAACCCATCTCCATTCCATCCACCACTGTAAAATGCTCTGTAGATGGTTGTACAAGTCTTGGTTTCAGTGGAGGACAGACTTGGATCTGAGGCTGCCAAATGTACAGTGATTGCTTTAGTAATGGTGCTTATTTTTGATTAGTATTTCATAAATTAATGAATACATCTTTAAGTGCCAAAAAGAGACAATAAACAGAGGCACAGAGGAGCTGTGAAATTTCCATCCTTGGAGAAGATCAAAATTCAGGTGGAAAAGGTCCTAAGTAACCTCATCTAATATCAAAGTTGGATATATCTTAAAAATTGGCCCTGATGGAAGATGAGAGAGAAACAGTCTCCAGAGGTGCATTCCAACCTGAATAATCTTATAGGTCTGAAACTGTATTCAGTTCTGCAAAGCATGCCTCAGTCTTGGGAAAAAATGACTTACAATCCACCTGTGTCCTTAAAATTTCATATTGATTAGGGAGCCTTTAGTTGTGCTCAGAATTCATTGGTAGCATGAAACTATTCACAAACATTGCTGCTAAATGCCTGAGGAATATAGGAATCTCAGTCAGGTCATTAAATAACTGTTGGGAGCCTAATTGCTAGAAGCTAAACAACTGTGCATTAACACAGACTTTCTTTGTGGACCTGCTTGTTCAGTAACAAAAGTGAAAAGGCTTTTTCAGCTGTGCAGCTTTTGCATGAAGTGGCCATTCCTGTAAACAGAGTTTAAGTTGTCTAGTCTAAAGGTATGACATTACTTTTGTTTGCTATTGGAATTAATTTTATTACTCTGTTATGGTTTTATTCTCCTTAAATGCTTTTTTTTCCCTATTTCATATAATTTAAAAAACAAAAGAGAAAAACTATTCAGTGAGTTCTCACCAAGAATTTGACAATTTTGAAAAAAGCAGAAACACCATACTTTTATTCACTATTAGTTTCTACAGATTTGGGCTATGCAATTGTTTTGGTTGAAGAAAGGCAATCACTTGCCAGTTGAACAATGTCATTAAAATTGGCAAGGATCCATCATTCTCTCAGGAAACACAACACACTTGTGAAACATGATTGCCTCAAATGAATCTGTCATTTCACACACTTGAGAGCAACATAATTGTTGCCTAATGTGTGATTCTGTTTCAGTTTACATTACCCTATAAAAAGGAAAGAAGTGTTAAAGCATACTATTCTTTACTCAGGTTTGTTGGGGCTTTTTGTGTTAAAACTGGATACATTTCAAAGATCTGTGTGAATTTTAACTGTAACATGTTCAAGAATCCCTTCCCACTTCTGTGAAAACTGACACTTTCCTGTTTAAATAAAAGTGAATTTTCATATGTGTTTTAAGGACTGACAAATCCACACTGCAGTCTGGCTGCAGACTGCCAAACACCCTGATGCATTAATTTGGTGTCTTCTTTCAGAATCTGCATCAAAATGAACATCTGTTTGGAATTCTCCAAACCCCTGGTTTATGTGAATCAGTACCTTAAAATTAGCAGCCCATACTGCTTTATGCCAGTGGAAGATCTCATCCATCAAACAGAGTGAACAGAAGGAAGTCTATTCAGAGGACAATTTAACTAAAAATCCCAGTTTTTAATCCCCTTTTCACCAAATGCACTACTTATAGCTGCGGATAATTAGTTTTGAACCCTGGTGTGGTAGTTTGCACAGATTACACGTAGTTTCTGGCACAGAAGTAGGCCCAAAAAATGTGGATGTACTTAACATTGGGTGCAGGAACCAAGGCAACAGACTTACATTTTCTCTACAGACTGCTGGTGAAGCTTGACATAGTTTGAGTAGGCTCCTCCTTGTTAAGACAGACTTTCCAAGGAGCTCTTAGTTTGAACCAAGGTAATGTGCAGCCACTTTTAACTGTCAAATCAACTCCACAGAGGTATATGTGAAATTGCTTTACCTGCTCTCAAATCACATTGTAGCTGTCAACACTATATATGTTCTCAGTCCTACATAAAGTCTTTGTATAAGATTTTGTATTACCGTTGCTGCTTTGCCACCTTTTGTTATGTCTTAAAGTCTGCAGGCATTTTAGAATATTAGGCTTCATAGAATTCACATGTGCTGAACTTCTTTGAGGGGAGAAAAGAACCTTAGGGTGTAGACTAAAAAGCTCCCAGTATAACTTAGGGAAAGTAAGGGCTCGTAGTTTTCCAAATCTATAACAGTACACAGCTTTCTGTAAAAAATGCATTTTTAGTAAATATTTTATTTTCCTCTTAGAGCAAACTTTTTGGATTTAAAGATTATTTTTTGCTTTATGGGTTTTGATCATGATGTAATCGTTTTTTCTTATTTTCTTTGTGGTCATATAGTCCACTGTCAGGTTAATTTCTGTGTGCTCTTTTCATTCATGTACAGATAACTGGGTAAGATTAAGGAATGTAAAACATAGCATCACTGTGCTTCTAGGCCATTTCATTATTAATCCCATTATTCAGAAGACAAATCTCTTCAGGCTGGATGTTGGTATAGATACAGTTTGATCCTAAGCATATTATATATAAACCTTTTCGCTTTTCTTCCACCAGACTGCTATATCTTTAGGCTTTCTACAGCAGCATCAATATTGGATAACGTTGCCCCAAATAGTTCCTTATATAAATATTGCCTTAAATAAACGCTGTACCCCTGTAGTGCATCGTATCAATTGCTTATGTTAAATCCATGATGAAATTGGTAAACTGATAAGAACAAATCTTCGGCAATTAGTCTGAACTGAAAAAAAAAAGCCCTTTCACCCCTTTCTAACTCATTCTTTCTTCTAGGGCTGAGTGACTTCAGACCCTCTGTTACCAACCCAGGTTTCTCTGGCATGCACCTCCATGCCACATGTGCATGCAGCTACCAGCATAATAAGTAACTTTTACCAGGTCGTGTGGGGAACATAGAGCAGATTTTGGATAGTACTGGTCTAGATTCAAAGATCACATCTAGATTCACATCAAGATTCAGAGCTGGTCCTCATTAATGAATCGTAAAAAACCGATTCAAAAATCTGGAAAAGGCTCTGAAGAAGGCCAAGGGAAGGATCTGTCAGCTGGTTTTGGTTACCTAAGACCTCAGAGGTGCACAGTGGGAATAAGGATCTGCTGACCCAGAGAGCATCAGGACAGGTTCCCTGTCAAGAGGATCCATCCCTGGGCGTGTTCAAAACAGAGCTGAGCCAATTCCTCAGCAACCCAAAGCGACCTCACAGCTGGCTGCACTGGGGAGGCTGCTCTGGCCAATTTCACTGCTTCCTTCCAGCATAAATATCTCATGATTCTGTTCCACAACACTGATGTTCATCGAGTTAGCAAAAGCTTATATTACCTTTCCAAAAAAATACTTGAATACTAAAGTGATGTCTTTTATGTTTCCCCAAGAAACTTCCCAATGCAAGACCTTCATAGTCTTTTGTAAGAAAAATTATAACTCTAGTATACGGTAAATTATCTGCTAATATTAGATTCCTCCTAATTCTCATATTTAACACAGTGACCTCAACTGAGTAGAAAAATTGTTTCTGTTTATAAAAAGATTCAGTTTTCATCAAAATTATTCCTATAAAGACAAACGATTAATAATTTAAAGCATAATATAATTATAATATAAACTTTAATGTAAATCATGTATCCTGAAATAATTTTAACTGATCACAATAAATACTTTTTTTTTTTTTTGCTATCTCACTTTTTCAATATTTTGCTTCTGTAACTAGCAAAAATATCTGTAATCCAATTATGTAAAAAGCTTACTTTTGGGCTTTAATTTTATTTTTAAGAAGGCTGCTAGAACATTCTGAACTTTCAAAACATTTAAGAAGGCATGAAAAGGCTAACAAGAAACTTACCAGAACTGGTGACTCCTTACAAAATATTTTTGTTTTGAACAGTCTTTTTCTGATGAAAATTACTTCCAAAATTTTAAATACTGTCCAACCAGCTACACTCTTTAAAAACCAAGTCACTGCTGTTGGGGCTTAGATGATAAAGGCAGGCTGATAAAAGCTTGCTGAAACAGAAATTCCAGTTCAGCCTTCTATAGGTATCTAGACTACATGAAAGTCACCTCTCTCCCCTCCACTTTCCATCTCCTTCTTTGCCCTTCATTGTGCAGTCACTCACAGCCTAGAAGAGTGAAACAATATTAAAGTTAGCTCCAATATGAAAGTAAGCTCCAATATGAAAGTAAGCTCCAATTTCTGCAGCCTTTTTAATTTTATCTCTGCTGATGGTCTTTAAGACCTAAGGACAACATGAAATGAGATCCTAAGGACAATGCTATTGTTGTTTACTTCTAATGGAATTAATTTTGCATATTTTTTTCATAGTTACAGGCATAGAAATGTCATTTCCAATTATTCTTTGTGAGGGGATGAAATAGAATAGATAAAGACATAAAAATACAATAAAGAAGAGTAAGTAGATAAGAGTGAATAATTCACATTTCACCAATGTCCCTCTTTATGATGGATATCCTCCTTATCAGGTCCATATTTGCTTCTAAGCCTGGCACTATCTGACTTCTATTACTGCAAATTATTTTTGGGAATATTGAATTGTGGTACTAAAATGCTAGACAAATGACTTAAACTTAGAGTATTGCTTTCACCCCAGCTAAAGCCGCTTGCACAATCGTTTTGTCCTCATTTTGCCTCAGTATTCTGTTTGTCAGACTAACGAATGACTGCAGAGCCGTACTTGCCAGCAGCCCTAGGCAGGATCAGCTCTGCCTTGTGCCACAAAGGCAGCAAGGAAAGTAGATCTGATCATGGAAATCTTGCTAAAAAGCAGCTCATAGACTCAAGGGCTGGTTCTCAGAACCAGCAGGTTTTTTCTCTGCAACAGATATTTGCAGGCATAAATGCTTGCAGATACCAAAGCAGCAACAAGGGAGTATCAAGACTGAGCAATATATAGAAGGAGAGACATATCAAAAATACCAGCAGAATGGTTTTGTTGAGCCCCTTACAGCTATAGGTTTGTATCCAAACTAGGGACTCAGATTTGCAACAAAAAAATTTTAAAAAGAAAGACAGGATCTCACCTAAAATGTGATACATTTAGCTTTATGCATCCAAAACAGGTGAGCACCCCCAGTACTTTTGCATATATGTTATAGTTCTGCCAAGGTCAAGGAAAATCACAGCAAGAGAGAGAGAAGTAAATTTCCAAATGCCTGCATGTGGCTGCACCATGCTTGCTGCAATCTTCATTGGTAAAAGAGCTGCTCCAGGGCTGCTAAGGCAGCAGAAACTCCTTGGGATCTCCTTATGCCACAGGACAATCAAATATTTCATTGTAACTGCTGAAATTTGTTGCTGGTGTGCATATAATTTGTGAAATGCTTTGGAATGTAAGAGGTGAAGTGGGCTGTACAAATGAAGTCAAGTTTCAGATGTGTTTTTTTCTCCTTCTTTTACTATATTTTATTGCAAAAAGATCATATTCCTGATCTTCAAGCATAAACACAGGAGGGATGGAAAGGTAGTTGTCAGTGCTTTTAAAAGACATTTTCCTTTATTTAAAAAAATATTTTTAAGCCAGATATAAATTGATTACAAGCTTTAAGACTTAGAAGTAATTCAAGATATACAACAGTCTTTAAAAAAGTGGTGACTGGGGATTGGTCCTATCTTACTCCCTGGTGTCAAGTTATTGGAATATTTCAGAAGGTGGGAGAAGCAGAAAGGACAGGCTATTTAAATGCACTGCGGTTTTCTTCCTCTGCTGTTAAATTCTGAGGATAAATTTATCACGCAGCTACAAAACATGAGTTTTTATCTGAGCTTCCGCTATCCTGAGTCATAGTAACTCAAAAGGACCAGTCAGTGGCACTAATGGAAAAATTATTTAGCAGAATAGACTCCAGTCAGTGAAACTGAAGGAATAATAGAATTACCTTAGTGAACTTCACATTAAATAGTAGAAAGATCATCACCCAAGCATGGAAATCACCATCTTTACACAAGCGTTGAGATTTTTTGGATTTCATGTAAGTCTGATAAGCAAAAAAATGTCAGAATATGGTTGATTATGGCTTTGGTTATAAATTAATGTCTATTTTTATGTCACTATGCATGTTGGGAGGCTGCAAAAAAACCCCAAAACAAACAAAAAACCCCCAAACACAAAAAAAACCCCAGAAAACCCCACAAAAACAAAAAACAAAACAAAACAAAACAAAAAATAAAAAACAAACAAGCAAAAAAACCCCACAAAAAACGAAAAAACCAGAAGGCAGGAACCAACACACACCTATCAATATCCTTGTAACATGATCCTAAGAAAACCAAAGAAAGCAAGAAAAATATAACTTTACTGACAGTCAGTATTCTAAAGATGAGCTGATGTTTTGAGGGAGACCTTGTACAATGCTCAGACACCTGTCTTCTGCTGAATGAGGTTTTCTGTGCTTGAAAAATCCAAAATATATATCTTTCCATTTCATCCTTAAACCCTCCTCCTAAAGAAAGATTTCTTTGTGTCCCTTTGATGGAAACGCATGCTCTGAACCAAACTGCACAGGACAGAAGCTTTGTGACGGGATTGCACAATTCAAAAGCTGAATCTCAATGTAAAATGCTTATTTACAGCCATGTTAGTTTGCAGTAAAACAAATCCTCGCCCTTTTGTGAGACACAGAAGAACTCAGTGACAAATATTTCTAGAAGCAGAAATGCAGACCTAAGCTGTCACCCAGGAGTCAGCCTTAGCTTGAAAACAGTTTCCTGTCATGGTTTATACATAATTCACGTAAGTTTGCACATCATTAGGTACCATCACCTATCCTCCCACCTCGCACTATCCCGAGATAGGGGAACGTTAACAGGGCAAGTACTATGTTCTCACATCAGCTCCAATATGCCTCCTGAATTTCTCAAAATATGTTTCAAGAGCAGGGAAATATCTAAGAGACTTCAAAACTTACTAATTGCAATAAAAACCCTTTAAGCCAGGATATGACCTTTTTCTGTTATATCTATCCCTACCTCAACATGTTAATTCCTGTTTAGTTATAGATTTTTTTCAGAAAATCAGTTGTAGAAATACTCAGTGTCTGTGTGACTATCTTTATTTTGGGGAGAGATTAGGTACTACAGATAAAATAATTTTAAAATATTTCAGTTTCTAGTTCTTACCATCAGTGGGCATGGGAGACCTAAATATCTTTTAAAATCTGACCACTTGTATTGGATTGTTTTTCCTGGTATATAATCTCTGAGCTTTTTGACGAATAAAAGGAAAAAAAAGTTTAAAAAATTATCTTAGCTAAAAACTCATTTATCAGTTGCAAACCAGTTCAAAATTATCTTTTGACTGCTCCTCTACACAATAATTTTTCCTAAAAGCCATATTACACGGGCAGCAGAAAAATGGTGCATTTACTTTCAGGACAATTACTAAGCCTGAGAAATGGAGTACTGCAGTCTTCTTTGACAGGTCACCCACAAAACAGACCAAAAGGTCTTTCCAGTCTTTCTGCTTTCTCACAGAGTTTGGAGCATGATGACACCATCTTTCCTATTAAGACAGCCCTCATTTTTGTATAGCTGTCAACAGGTTTTTGTGTCAGCTGAGAAAAAATTGCTGAATTTCAGAGTTACTGCAAAAAAGTTCCTCTTTTTTGTTGTCCCCAAATAAATGTAAGTCTCAATTTTATTGACAAATTAATATTCTTTGTTTCTTTCTGCTGGTAAGGTGAAGCCACATTTGCTTGACAGTAGTGCACTGGAACATATTTTATCTGTTGAAGAGAATAACAAACCTAACAAAATATTTTATTTTGTTGACAGAAGGAAAACAGACTTTTGAGCTGACTTTGCGCAGCTTGACCAGACAGTCTGGAAGACAGAAATGGTTCTGAGTCTGACACTATCTGCAAGCGTGACCTAAGAGCTTTCACTTGTATTAGAGTATTATTTGCATAGTGCTGACATTTATTTCACCTATCAAATGGTTAAAAATCAAATGTTCCTTTACTTGATGCCAGAGTTTTGTCTGAATTCCCTTCATGCTGTACAGCTCACTAAATCATGATGGATGCAGTTGGGCTTTCTTTTCTCATGTTGCCTTCCGCCAAGGTTCGTCTTTGAGCTTTAATGGTCCATGAGTTTCATGCTTAGTCAATCATCTAAAAAATCGCTGTGAACATAACTAATTCAAATAAGCATTCCATTGACTTTCCCAGCAAAATTATGAAAGACAAGAAAAAAAGAAAAGTGTCACTGGGTACACTTTAATTGCTGCCAAAAAATACAATTTCTGTTACTTTATTTAGAGCACCCAACTCTGCATTGCATATATGAGAGCTAGTGAAAAAAATGCATTATTCTGATCTTAATTACATATGTAGCATGAAATTTCATGGAATATAAATTTAGGAAAATTTATGAGAAAAATCCATGTGTATTATAGCGTCATTGCACATGAAGTACATGCAATCCTAGCCAGTTTCCTGTAAGATTATCTGTCAATCTGATAAGGTTATTTAAGAGCAAGTGCCAAAGATCTGATACGGTATAGTAGATCAGGTTACGTTTCACAGGATCATTAACAAGAAGGCACTGCAATGAGAATCTCATCCACTGAATGTTTACAGCCAAAAAAAATACCGTTCATACACTATACCAAATGAAAAATAAATCACAATAATAATGATAACGATGATGATTATGATAATAATAATAACAACAATAATAATATTAATAACCATAGTAACAACCCTATAACTCTCCAGAATAACAAAGATACGCTCTACCAAGTGTAGCGTTGGTCTCTAAAAGAACAAGTTATTACATCAAGAGTAACTGGAGCAGGGGACCTCCATTTCTGAATGTCCATTACAAAGTGTCAAGTAAGAAGTTCAGTAAACACAGAAATATTTTCAGAACCACATAAGAATTAATCTGTTGCTTAGATCCCATCTATAGCAGTAAAATACTTGTATTGCCATTAATTCTGCAACAAAAAGTGGAGTTCCAGATCAATATTTTTACACCTCCAAAGAGATTATCATTAAACAGGCTTAATCTGTGTCAGGGTTCTTCATATGACTAATTCTCTCTCAAATGAGTCAAACAAATTAAATGAAATACTAATTAAACCACTGAGATGTGTTTCAGAGAGATAATTTCTTTTGTGAGTCCTCTTTCTGGAGGTCTGACCTTTCTTTGCAGGCATGGAGACTTCCCAGCCATCTCTGACAGTGAAAGGTCTGAAAACTTGGACAGGTCTTCCGTCCCACTGAATTTAACAGTACAGTCTGAATTTTATTTAAATGATCATACTTAGATAATCCAATATAACAGAGAAGTGTTGATGTCATCTAAACCTATAATGTGAGAACACAAAATGAAGTTGTTCATAAATATACAACTTGTACCATATAAATAAAAAGAGCAAAACTGGCTGGATTCATCTCACTTGACTCCTGTCACCCAAAATCCATATTAGGTATTAATTCCTGCAGTTTTGCATACCTATTTAACGAGTAAGTGAAGTGCTGCTGAAAATGCTTGTCTCCACTGACTACAAGAACACTTTAATGTTATGAACTTAGATCAGACACCTGACTTTTAACCAACTACCGCAGGTGAGATAACTTTATCTTAAGTTTCTAGAGCAAATTCACTGGATAGGTCTCCTAAATAAACCTAAAATATATCCAAAACATGGAGCTTGCATAGAGGATATTTTCATATGTGTTTGAGATAGCCTGTTGTTTCTCCCTGGGGCTACATACAAAACTTCTAAGAAACCCTTAAATACATAAAAATTTTCTGCAGAATAGACCACATATTTTGCAGTTGAAGTTGAATTTCTCTTATAAATCACAAATCTCTTGCAAATCACAGAGACTTTAAGTTATATAACAGTACAATGAAAACTCCAGATCTCTTCCTTTCAGAGACAGGACTCAAAAACTGATATGAAGTCTTGTCAAATGAAGAAAGATTTTTATTTTCACTGTCACCACCAAAAAACTTTAAAAATATCAAACATGTTCAGAATTGTGGTACTTAAGGGATTTGTCCTTCATTGTTCTGAACTTTGAAAGTCACAAGGAATGACAGGACTCAGTTCAGCATGCCCTGTTCCTAAGGCTCCCTCCACACCTTGTGCCCCTGCCCTGGGAACATTTGCCAGAGCTGTAAATCTAAGAGAGAGGCTGGGGGAAGAGCAGAGAGGTCATAAGCAACATTTTTGAAATCACATTATAATTAAAAGAAATCAATTCAATAAATATAATTTTGTAACCCAAAGCATTTCATTTTAATAGGGGTGAAAAAATAGTTTCTGCAGGAGCTTCAATATTTTTTGGGCTTCTCTCTGAAGTGGAATGAAATATATGTCAAAGTAGCAGCACATCAATTCTTGATGAACACATTTTAGAAATGTGTTCAAAAATGGCCATTCCTCCACAGAAACATAAGTCCCTTCTGAGCATAAAACTGACTATAAAACACGGTGTCTGTAAGAAATGTTCTCTATATAAAATCCAAAGCTACTGAAACTTATTCAATAAATTAATATTATAATAAATTTATAAAAATCAGGAATTGTTTTACTGACATCTGACATCTGACCTCTTTTTCTATGCAGTTTTGACTACATTTAGAGTTATAGTAGTTTCCAAAAGCCAAAAAAAACCCATATGCAAGTTAGACTTTATCTAATGTTATGAATTAGTATTTTGTTTGTCGTTTAACAAATCAAGGATTTGTAAAAGATAGTATGAAAAATGAAATATTTCTTTGACAAATCTTCACAGGGAAAATTAATGGGTGAAGTTATTTCTCTAGAAATTATTGGATTAGTACAATTTCTTTGAGTTATATTGCTTTCCAAAACCTCTGAACAACCCAGTGAGTTTATCAGATGTATTTTTAAAAGGCTCCTTAAAAAATATAGCATTCTAATAACATTTCTATATTCAGTCAAATGAAATTAAATAATTTATCTTTTTAGAGAAAAACTGAATAGGACCATAATAACTTAGGGCGTGAAAAGAGTATTAAAAGCACTTTATTTAATTACCTCAGTATTCCTATCTGCGTCTTCTGACTCAGATTTATGCTGCAGACTTGCAAAGAAATTAAATTTTTAATGATATTAAAAACATGTCATTTTAGGGAAAAATAAAATTTGATGTATTTACTGAAAGAACTTGCTTCTAACAGCAAATGTAACTGCAGGCAAAAAAAACATTAAAAAAAAAAGAAAAAGTAATAATTTTAAATCATCTCAAAACTCTGTAATGATTTTTAACACGCATGAGCATTATTCCATAGCTTGAAGAGCTTTCCAAGTCAAACATCTATTTTGAGGAATTTAAATAGCCTATAAATTCTCTAGCTTATTGTTGCCATTTACATTCCACATTATGCACTATTAGAGCACTATTTGATGCGCCCACACAAATACATAAAGACTGATTTAATAAAGTTGGTTGCTCCTGGGCTGGTGTGCCTTCCCAAGCTATTGGGGAGGTATATATATAAATAAGTATATATTTATTATATCTATAATTGAATAGATACTATCTCTCTCAGTCACAAAAGGCATAGCTCACTTCCTGCAAGGGAATAATTCATGTGAGTGTCAGGGTAAATGGCAGCAAAAGGTGCAGAGTCATTGCCCTCATACCAGGGAGACGAGACATCCAAAAAAATTGCCACATTCATAGGAGCTAGATATTTTTAAAGTTTGCAGGTAAAATAAAATAATGCCATACGTTTGATAAATACTAAATAACTGATGGTGGCCGATTAATCTTTATATAGAGATATATGTTTCACTGATAACTAGGTTATAAAGTTACATTACTTTACTATGATTATTCTCTTCCTGGAAAATGTTCACTGAACCAATGTATGCATCTTAGCCTTTCTCCAAACTCATTATAGGATCACCAATTTTCTTCCATAATTTTAAAGCACCTAAAATTTACCACCAAGACTATCATTACTCTGCTGTGTTTTAGTTTAAACCATGGTCTTCTCAGCTGTAATTTTCTGGGAAGAGTAATTGTCTTATCAGTCACGATGATCATAAATACAGTGAGGTAATGGCAAGTGCCAGGATTGTAAGACATGTACAGTCTGATACAGTACTTTAGTAATAGTTGAATTACATTTTGTAAACTAGTAGCTTAGAGTAGCTGACAGAGTGAAAGCGAAGGAACAAGAAGGTTAATACAGTTGTTTATGCCTTTGCATTTACTTTGTGTTTGTTTAATAAAAGAACCATTTCTGAATATGTGAAGGCTAACTTGCTGACAGAATTCTGGAATGTTAAGCTAGAAGGATCCCTAAAAGATGGAATTTGGTTTGTTCGTTCATACAGAATAAGACCATATCGTAGCATTTACTTGTCTACCAAGTGACTACTTACACAGATAAAGCCTCGCTACTCTACCCAAAGAGTCTGTACAGAAGTTGACTATCAAGTCACAAAGTTTTCCCTAAAACCTGGTCTGAGTCTTCACTGCATCAATAAAATTCTACGATTTCTCTTACAAAGCTGAGACTCTCTTCACATAAACCTCCTCCACCATTTCTTCTTCAGTCTAAACAATCTTGAATCTGTAAGTCTTTGTGTAGGAAATATTTTCTGCAAGCCTAGGAGCTGTGTTGTACTGTACTGCCTTCAAGTGATCCAAGTCTCCCTCAGGGTGAAGTGACTGACTCTATACTCATGTCTTACTCATTTTGCATAGGACAAGGTTATATCATTGCTTATCTCAAACTATTCTCCATTCTGTTTTCCAGGATGATATTTACCTTGTAAGGTGTCAGTGCTGCCTCACATTCAATTTACAACCCAGACACCTCTGAACCCACAGGCAGCTACAGAGCCAATACTATGTCCTACAGCTGCCTGGCTGTCTGTCCCTGCCAAGGCTGGGACTTAATGTTTGCCTGTGTCAAATGAAAATTATGTTTTCCAGACTATTTCTCCAATTTCTCCACATAATGTAATTTCAAATTCTCTTAGCTATTGTAGCACTAGACCATTTCTGGCTCTTTGCACCTTCCAGTAGCATCTGGCCATTTACAAAAGCACTGAATAGCAGCAGGGTTAGAACAACCCTTACAAAATTGCATTGAGTTCCCCTTCCATTTCCATAATGGCATAGAGTTATTTAAAATAACCCTCCAAGTAGGTTCCCAGCCAGACTAAAAGCTGTGATACAGTTTTGGTTTTTTTCCCAGACCATGTTGTCAGGACTACTCCAGTTTATAAGGCCGTGTTTATGGAAGTGTGCCATTAATCAGATCTCTCTTGCTATATATTTTTGACCGCACTTAAGCTCTTGACTCTGCTTAGTGAATAAATAACTCGAAAACAAATTATGGGCAAACAAAAAAGGAGGCAGATGGTATGCTTTCCTTTGTCTTGTACTTGTTTACCACCCACAAGGGCAATGCTCTTGGGTCAGAATGGTCTGTGACAGACAAGAAGAAAAGAGACCAGATGTTAACTATAAATTGTTGTATTTAAATTAATGCCAGTCTGAAATATAACCAGCAATGGGGTCACTACTGCTGTGACACTAAAGTGAAAAGCAGAGACTGTAACAGATGTTTCTGTTTTTTTCAAAAGGATTTTTTATTATTATTTCTCACTAATCTAAAGCTTCAGTGACAGAAGTTTCTATTACTGACCTCAAGACACACAGAGAAAAGGAGTCGCTTCTCAAAATTTTGCAGGTCCTGATCTGAACGTGGGTCAAAAGTAGAGCAGGGCTGCACAGTTACTAGCCACAGTCCAGGGAGCCATATTGGCAACCTAGGGGAATAATCCCAGGGGGCTAATTTTCCACTCTGAGGAGGTTCAGATCGTGCATCGGAATATGGCCATGCTGCTGCCAGCACCCAAGAAACCTTGCTCACAGCTAGGTCAAATATCATGGCACTGTATCACACGGTATAGACAGACTAAAGGGAAAGGGAGCCAAACACTGCATGTCTGTCTGTAAATGAACAAGTTATCTGATGAAACAAAAGCCCCCAAAGTTATAAAGAAAAATAATCCTCTAATTATCCTAGTCATTTTAAGTGTATATTACTTAACTGACAGTGAGACAGCTATACATATTGTGGATGAATAAAGAGCCTACTTTAAAGGAAATCCCCAACCATGTCTCATTCATGACATATCTCCCTTACAGCCAAGATGCTGCAGCTGATTAAAACAGCTTCAGATGTGGCCCACTAAGACCTCTTCCATATGGCCTGTGGCCATGACCATTTGGTGTATCTTATTTCTGTACATCTGCACTACTTCCCCTGCAGTGACAGGACAGGACCTTGTGTAGGGACAGTTGATGCTTGTTTGATGTGAGGTGAACCATGGGCATTGACAGTAGATGTCCATGAGATGAGAACATCTTTTAAAATATGTATAAGCTTAGAAAATGGAGTGGGATTCACAGAAAAAGCAAAGGAAAGATTTTTCAAAGGAAAACAAAAATAAACAAACAAAAACAAAAACAAAAACAAAAACAAAAACAAAAACAAAAACAAAAACAAAAACAAAACAACAACAACAACAACAACAACAAAAGCCTGACAATAAATAAAGTGATCCATTTAAAAGGCTGAGATTACTGTCTTTTAAAACAAACATTTTAACAGCATTACTATTGAGATGACAGGAAAGAAATGTTAAGCATCCACATCCATAAGAATAATTTTCAATAAAGGAGGTGGTTCAAAGGAACAATTGTAAGCATAATTTCAGTTGCTTTTATCAATACTAACATTACAGTGTAGTAAAAAGAGAGTGCACAGGCCACTGGTAGCCTACAAATTTATTTCTTTTACAATGCAAAACCAGTAAATGTAAGGCTACAGGTATTCACATTTACAAGGTCCAAGCTGTCACACTGTTAAATATGTCAATCCTTTTAACCAGAAAACCCTTTCTAGAATAAGGATGTGGCTGTAAAAGTATAAATGCTACGAACAATAATTGTTATGGATGTATTCACTGGCATCTACTCTATTTGTAGTATTTTGTTATAATCTTGAAATGTTAAGGTTTACTGCACTTCTAGCTAGTCAGTTAATTCTACAGTATGGCAAAGCAAACAAAATATAGCAAAATTCATTCATGTCTTTATTTTTGAATTTCATACAGGGATCTACATTTCTTTTTATTTTAGAAAAGTCTATCTAGAAGATACATTTCTGGTTTTCCTGATTTTACTGAATAGCTTAGACACATCAGAAGTCTTTTGGCCCACTCACTCAGACAGCATCAACAAACATAGCATGAAGATAAGATCAAAATAGGCCCTGTGAAATATGGTCCCCGAAGAAACATTACCCGGAAGGATGGAAAAGAGAACAGGCATGTGTCTGCAATCCCTCCTGTGAACAGGGGAAGAGATAACTGTGCTCATGGAAGGCATCTATTACTCCCACACAGGGTCTCCTCAGTTTTGTGACATCAGAAATGACAAGCAGAAGTAAAAATTGCAGTCATTTTGGGTTTATGATTTGCTCTGCTGCCATATATGAGATGGTATTTTTAATAATTGATGATTATTGTTTAATCTTCAGACATTTTATCACTGACCTGAAAATGTTAGCATCATCAAAAGGTTTTCCAACTTATGTTACATGGACTGCCTTTTGCAGATGCACAGAAATAGAGTCAGAACAGCATTGGGTGTTCTCCTGTAGAAACACTTACTGCATTCAAATTTCTCAACAGTCACCAAATTAATTTCTTCCAAATTAAATTCTTCCAACAGGACAAGAGCTCTGGAAACCCCTCTAAATCCATTTACTACTGATAGAGTTATGACAAAATATTTGTCATCCTCAATTCCTTAACAGTACATATTGGCATTTTTGCAACAAGCAAATCAGTATCTCTCTCATGCAACAAATTAAAGCAAAAAGAGACAAAAGAAAACGTGGGGTTTAGAGTGTAGATTATATATTTAAGAGTATGCATTCTAAACCTCCTGCTTAAACTCATCGGACAGATCAAATCCCCAGTCAGTGAGAGATGTACTTATAATGATAACCCGGTTCATGTATTCAGTGAGGTCACCTCCTCCCATCCTTTTTTCTTGATTACCTGCTGGCCTTGCATTTTTAGCTGCAGAGACACATTCCCATCAATACCCGATAAGAAACAGTCAAGTGTCTTGGCAGCAATGGCCAAAATTTGGCAAATGTATTTGTTTTCAAATGGAAAGGTAAATGTCTTACTCCATATATGATGATAGAAGCTTTTGATTAATAAAAAATGTAAATATTAAGATCTTATTCAAAAATATTGGTGTTTCATGAAGTAAAGGGGAGAAAAATGAATGACCAAAACTGGATTAACTATCGCTGTCAAATTTCCTCAAGATGGCCAAGTTACTGCAATCTGAAAAGGACCTTACTCTTCGAAATAACTCCTAAAGCCCAAGGTGATCTCAAAATAATTTAGCAGAGAGAAATTATGAAGTTCACAGCAATGGATTTCCCTCTGTTGGACAAAGTCACATGCATTATGTAGTCTGCACTCTTTTTAACTTCCCCTAATAACATTGTCCTCAGATGTGTGCAGACATTGTGACTTGGCAGTGAGCTATGCAGAATCAGGCGCAGTGCCTGACATTAAAATGTTTAGTGCCTTCTCCAGGCTTCATGAGCATTTATTTGGCACTAGCTGAACTTCATAAAGTAATTTCAGGTTCACATCTCATAGTAGGTGAGTTCATACAATCATTTAATGGTTAGGAAAAAACAGTAGTCAAAATTCAGAGTAGATAAAACATATGCCAGGCACATATTGACTCAGTTTACCTGGCTGGTATTGTGTAAGCTTGAGCTATTCTTTCCATCTTTCTTCTGCATTAATTTCTGTGAAACACAGGAAAAGAATAAGTATTGTATAAATTGTGTTGAAATGACTCAACTATATGTTCCTACAACCTGGGAACATCCCCGCAGGTGCTGTATCTCACTGCCTGCTGATATTGCCATAACAGACATCCAAATAGTGCTAATAAGAGGATCAAGAAGCCTGAAGAAGAAATTTAGTGGGGGGAGAAGGGTCTGAATGTCCTCACTCAGGCAGCAGGAAAATAACTAATAATTCCTGACTCAGGTGTTAACTAGGAAGGGGTGGGGATGTCTAGTGGGGAGTCTGGTTTGTGGCACTGTGATATTCCTGGGCATTTTGCTCTATGGAGGTCAGCCATCACAGCAATAATATCCCAAAATATATTTGGACAGATATTACGGAACACAACAGCTGTCTAGAGGCTCATATACAATTTGTCTAGTTGGTGGAAATGTCACACCTGTGTAAGGTGTTTGTTTCCAGATGCAGTAACTCTATAGTCATCTCTTGTTTAGCAATGCTGCTGGCTAATAGAAGCTGCTGGGCAATCTTTCAACAGCCTAGACTAAACTGATTTTAGTGATGATAGAGCCAGACTCTTCTCTGTGATGTCCAGCTACCAGTCAACAAGGAATGGGCATGAACAGAATTACCAGAAATTCTATTTTAAAAGATTTTAAAAGATTTTTTTTTTTTTATGGTAAGAGGAGTGAAATGCAGGAAATGTTTGCCCAGAGAAGTTGCGAAGAGAAAAAAAAAGCTGGAGGGACCCCTGATACACCTACTCTAGGTGGCCTTGCATGAAGCAGCAAATTGAACCAGTTATTTCCAGAGTTACCTTCCAGCCTCAGCCATCCTGTGATTCCGTGGTGTCCATGACCTGGTTTTGTGCTCTTGCAAATCTTAGGTACTCTTCATTCTCTGGAGATAATAATTTGTACAGAAAATGGCTTTAAACATAATCAATTTGTCTTGTGAAAGACTGTTAATATTTCAGAGACTGGAATATTTTCCAGCGAATCCTCCACAGACAAAAAATTCAGTGTGAAGATTATGCAAAACATAACTTGTGCTAAAGAACAAACTTGTGCGTGGTTATATTAAATTGATGTAACATCAGCTGCTCAGCTAGGACCAGCTGATATGATTTGTTTTGATTTTAATAGGATTTGGGCTACACACATCAGAGCAAATATTTACAAGTAGATGACAATTAGTTCTGCAGATACCATGGAAAGTGGAAATTATGGAAGCAGGTTTTCTCATTTTAGGACCTTATTCAAGAGTGTTTTGAAACACACCTTTGAAAGAAAGATGCACAGAGTCTTAGCAAAGAAATGATTCTTTTTTACTCAAGTCACATGATAGCATCCTCTCCCTGTCCTAGCAGGCATTGCTATCATTATTAGTATTTATAATTATTGATACTTATAATTAATCCACACAGAGTGATTCTTAACTAGTGTTAGAATAATTTCTGCAGAGTGAAAGATACTATGATACCATACATTGTTTCTACTAAAGAAATATAATACACACTTGGCCCCAGACAGTGCTAGACTAAGTGTTCATCAGTTAATTTGTAGAGGGTTAGTTTAGCTGTTAAACAAAGTTAAATTTATGTGGCTTCTAAATATTCTCATGTATGAATAGTTTGTAAATTTTCTACAAGGCAGGTTTTCAATGTGTGCAAAAACATACTTAACACTTTATGAAATAACACAAGTGTGTAAATGCTGGCACATAAAAATAGTAAGTAAATGGTCAACAGCAATGGGAAGATGAGCAAAGTTAAATAACGGTGTAGGGTCTGCTTCATTCTCACTTGAGAAGTGACAAAAACCAAACTAACGTAATAGTCAGTAGATGGTGTTTGCTGGAATGATCTGAAAATTAGGAACTTAAAGTGCAAAAGTATCTCCTGTAGATCAATATAAAAATTACAGCAAATTGATAAAATGCATTAACATGGCACAGAGACAGCCTGCAGGGCAATTTATGTAATCTTTTCCAAATTTTAGCTGTTGTTGATGAACATTCAGTGACTCTGGATGATCAAAGGTTTTGGACTGTCCATTTGAAACTATTTTAATCTTTGATGACTATTGCAAAATCACGTCTGGCCTTTAGTTTCTTGAAAGAAATACAATTTTCTCCTTTTCAATTACTGAGCAAAACGTCTTTTCACATGCATGTGTCATGAAAAATCACCTCAACAGAAATATCAGCAATGTCCAGTTGTTGCATCAGCTTTTGAATTGTGCATGTCGACATAAATGATAAAAATACAAAAATACCCAAAAAAAAGCTACACATATGTACACGCATATATTTGGATATATATATGGAAATACGAAAATCCCAGATTAAATTCAATAGTGGCTTCTGATACAAATAGACTTTTAAGCTGTTTCCAATGTTAGTGAAATTACATACTTAGTACAATTCCCTCTATAATTCTTCTCCTTTTGAGGATTATTACTATTATTATTATCACAAATCCAGAGATATATATTCTTTATACATTATTGCTCTACCCATTTGCCTTCTGATTCTAAGTCACATATTCTACAGTATACTTAGGTCAATAATGTTCTACATCACATTCCATATTATATTTACAGATACTGCTTTTTCAATCTGCTCTGTTAGCTAAGATGTGCGTACTCCATATTTGTGGATTGTGTATTCCAGTAAATATATAATTAAATACAGGATCCTATCAGGAACCAGAATCACTTCTGGAATGTACCACCACACTAACTCAAACTCAACAACATTTTTTAAATGTCACCTTATTGTGCACAGCCTAATTCTTGTATTTACTTTCTTCATTTGAACAATGCACTGGGAAATATTTTCAGCAAGTTTAAACAGTGCTAAGAAATATGTATGTTGTATTATGTACTAAATTATACTAGAAGAGTACATACTATATATTTTGCTTTAAAAATTTTGTAAGTTTTGTTAGTGAAAAGTACAAGGAAAATAAACATGAGTTTGAGTCTGCTGAACAGAATTCGTTATGGTCCCAGAATTTTCTTCATTTGACAGGGTGTTTCTCTATTTTTAGTTCAACACTACATAGCGCAAAAATGTAGTTGAGCAAATACAGGGGCATGTCTAGATTCTTGACTCTCTTCATGGATGGCAGATGCTTCCTCTATTGTCATGCTTAATAGTATTTTGATGCCTTAGGAACAAAATATAATTCATACTACCCTATGTGTACCAGGGATGAGAACTGTAAATACGGTAATACATTAAGAGAAGAGAAAAAAATTGTTTTTAAATAGACACCGTTCTATCAGGCCTTCAGTATCAGTTTATACTTTAAAAAATCTGAAGATAATCTTATTTCTATTATTACTGCCACTTTACTATTAATAGAAGGCCCTCTTATTAATCCATTTTCCTCTAGACTTAGCTTGCTTTTTTAGTCAATACGGGTTGCTACTGGAAGATAAAGAACTAACTGACATATAGTCTCAGTGTTGTTGTAAGATATATAGTACTTTTAACAGTTTCTTATTTCAAAGAATATATAGATATCCACATACTTCAGAGATTAGGCTTTTTCCTCAAGAGGACAGATGAAAATTTGAGATGCAAATTTGAGATTTTTCTCAGTTGGAATCAGGAAACACACAAATTTTCAGTAAGAGCAACAAAAAATCATGCCCATGATCAGTTTGGGTTATCACAGGGTTTTCCACTAGTTTTGAAATTTTGCATGTTGTTTATAATAAATTGTATTATGAAATAACAGCATTATTTCAAACTGGTTTTGTCTTAAAGGTGTTACAAAAGGTATTTAAAACTGTTTCAAACCAAATTTTAATTTTTTTCCCCTACTACATTTTGAAAAGGTGAAACAAACTGAAATCAGTCAGTTCTTATAGGCAGATCAGATTTTGATGAATCTGTATGTTCCAAAAAACCCTAAACCCAAACCCCAACCAGTTATTATTACTCTAAAATACCATTCCTACAACTTCATACTGAACCTATTAGAAGTCTACCATTCGCATTTATGTCACCATTCACAATGACTAGTGCTGCAGTGAAGTTCCTTGCCATAAAAAGACTGAAGGTTTTGTTTTTCTTGGTCTTCTAATCCTAGGTAAATCCTAGAATTTGTGCTGAATTAAAAAGTTTCAGTATTATCTGGAAATCTCAATGGTTAAATTATCAATAAAGTAGTCAGATGTCCAAAAATAATCTTTCATTTGCTAGGAAGCTGAGCTGTAAAGCCTCATTAGGTTCTCTCTACAGTTTTCATTTTAAAATAATAATCTCAAAAGTGGGAGCAGTAGTCTGTGAGGATGTAACAGAACAGATTTCCACATCAAAGTGCCACCAGTTAAGATACTTTATCTAAAGTATTTATAGTGCAAGATATGCAATCTCTTTCAAGTCACATGGTGCTACTCTTGCTACTAGCTGAAGCCTTATTGCAGAAATAGTCTTTCTGAGATTAATTTATCAACATAGGTGAAGGTACCTGGGTCATATTTTTATAGATGAAGGCTACCATTGTCCCTTGGTTCAGATGAGTTGCTCAGACTAATTGGTTTAAAGATAGTTGCTTGTAAACCAACTGGAAAGAACATGAAGTGGAAAAAAATGCAGAGAAAAGAACCAAATCTTTCAGATTAAGAGACTGACTCAAAAGAGGTGGGTTTATATTGATCATGGAAAAACTGAAGATAAAAGTTAGATGCCATTAGGTTCTAAAGGAGTGGTAAATGAAGAAATTTTTGAATGGTAGGAGATAGTTTTTTAAAATACAGAATATGACAAAGACAAGGTAGATATAAACAGGCCACATTTTCACCAAATTCAAAGACATCAATGAAGAAATAAAAGGCAAAATTTTACATACCTCTGTCTAGTCTACTAAAACTTCTTGTCTAACTAAATGTACAGTTATCTGCTCGCCACACACCATGTGCCAAAGTCCAGTGCTGGAACTGCACTGAGTTTACTTACAGGAAGGGGTTTTGGGTCTGGTGTGTTCAGTTATCAGAATATTTCAGACAATGACTCATTGGGAACTCTAAGAAGCAGCATCATCAGCAAAATCCTTTACTGGATTGCTGCTGGGAAGGATGCATTAATGACACTGATAATGTTGAGGAATTGGCAGTGTAAAGATTACTTTACTATAAAAAGTACTCTGAAGAAAGTAGGTCAGATGGAAGTTGATCACTTCCAAAACATTTGGCCACTCTCATCCTTAATTTTAAATTATGTTGTCTGTTTCAGGGAAGTTAGGTTTAGCATTTTTTTCCTTTGATAACCTGAGAGAGATGCTTGATTTTTTTCAACACAGTAATGAATTCCACTACAGCAAATATACTGCAGTTGATAAAAGCAAACTATTTGACAAACTGTCAGAGATGCAGATACAAAATGACAGCTACGCCCTTTAGTGTTGCTGGAACAACAGACTTGAAAATTAAAACCAACTATAATTAACTTTTACGAATGTTGGGATACAGAGCAGAGTCCCCAGGCGGCATTCCTAGGATATTCAAGGCTCAGATTTGACTCTCCATTCTGCCTAATTTGAAGGAAAACCTCCTACCTGGCAGTCTGCTGGCAATAACGGGTGGACCTTTAACTGCAGAGGGGATGCCACCATGAGCTACCTGTCCTGCCTACAGGAAGAAAAACAGCACCACATTCCCATGGCCCAACTTAAATTCATTACACAAAGGAATGCGATGGAAGCAGAAGAGGAATGAGGAGTGTCACATGTTAATTCCAGCCTCAGATGATGCAATTCCCCAGGAGCTGACAGTGAAAAGTTGTGTCGTATGGAACCCTTACTCTTTGCCAGCTTCCTTCTTGTCTCAAGCGCAGACAATGAGAAAATACAGTTAAAGAAAGATGAGTGCCCTCATCTCCTGCATCTGTAAATGCGGGAAGGTCTGTTTCCAACCTCGTGAGCCAAGGTACTAAGGAAAGGAGTGAAGCATAGCCCTCGTGTCACTGCAGAAAACTCCATGCAATGGTTTCTCTGAATATCACTCCAGGAATTCTGAAACTTAACTGAAAGTTGGCAGACGTTTTACAGGCTCTTAGACATTCTATTACACGCTCTACTTCAGAATAGCCTACTTGGGAAAGTAATAGAAGATGAAAGTGCTGGAAAGCAGTAGGAATTCTCTTCCAGTGGCTGAATAGGCTGGAATCTATTTCTCAGATGTTACCTCAAAAGACCTTACAAAATCAGGACAAAGTAACATTGCATCTCCTTCCTATAGAGATCCTGGATCCAGGCTCTTGCTCAATTGCCGTGACACAGTTCTACTGTTGAAGACCTCTCAGGACACTGAGAAGAATTTGGGCTTGTGCTTTAATACTGTACTTGGGAAAGCGATGCTTGTGGAGGAACAATTGCACAAGAGACATTTATCATAGGTTTTCATGGTTTATTTTAACCTGTTTCTTTGACATAAGTGTAGAGACTTATAAGCCAGAGGATGTTATTCCCTACTCAGATAACCTCAGCTACGCAAAGATAAATCCAAAGCTCCACTATCAGGAGGATAACTCTCACAATGTCTGAGAGATGGTTTTTTTTTTTCCTTTAACATATCAATGGTACAGGGCCTTGAAATTCATGATGATTTGGTTGTAAAAGGGGAAAATCCTGAAACCAATTGAACCTCACAAATTGTATCATTTCACTGGTGTTATTTCTGGTTTTCACTAGTTCAGAGCAGAACCTGGCCAAGTCTATTAAAAAGAGTTGACAGTTGATGATACAATGGGACATGCACAAACACACCAAGCAAAAAGTCACCATAACAGATGCTGAAAATCAATTCCATTGTACTAGAAAAAGAAAAGGCAGCTTCCTTAGTTTCAGAAGGAATTTTCTGTCATTGTGCAAAGTGGATTCAAATACAAAAGGTGGTGATCCTACATGTACAGATAGGAATTTTCTGTCCTTTTCTCAGCAGAAATCACTGGTTATTCAATCATCCTTTTGTCATGCTCTGTTCAGCCATTTCAAGGTGATGTTCCATCTGCAGGGATGGTGATGGATATTCTTGCTTTAATTTACCACAACAGTACAGTAAATGAAAAGTAGCTCAAACCTCAACAACGTGAACTGATATGGAAGAAAGAAAAGTAATATGGAAAAATAAAGCATAAATACAGTGAGTGACATTTAATTAATCACCAGCATTAATCAATTAAAACTGTGTCTCAAGATTGCCTCAAATAAAGCCATTTTTATAGATATGCACAATCCGTCTGTTTATATCCCATCCTAGTAATTGTTTTTTCCCCCTTGAGCTGGCAACAGTAATTGCCGGATTGTTGCAGGCATTTCATCTACAGGAAGAAGATAAAAATGTTGTAAACTAGCTGAAACTCACAGGTGGTGACAGATATGTGCAAGAGTAAGAACAGGAAGCGGGGAAACTGTATACAGGAAGGAAATTCAACTTCAACTGTTTTAGTTCTTGTCTACCTGATCCCACACAAGAGGAGCTCTTCTCATTTCCATGGCCCTTCTGCCCAGAGTCAACCTAAACAAAATCTTTTACTGACTCACTTAGAGTGAGTCTGGAAAGTACGCTTCCTGTTGCCAACAGACCACAACACTAGCAAACAGTATTTTTGTGGCAATTCTTAAATGAATTTGTCTATAAATTGCTGAAAATATGTCCCAGATAGTCTTACTCCCAAACAGGAGAGTTGCCATGTTTTGGAGGTGTCTGATGAGTACATCACAGACATGCAAATACAAAGGAAATAATTTATTTATACCAGTATAGCACTGACAAATTGACTTCAATTAGATAATTTTTGGTAACTTGGTTTATGCTTCACTGATAGCTTTCCTAATTGCAGACAAGCAACAGGCCTGTAATTGAGCACACTTACTGAAGATTCACTTAGAACTGAAAACACATTTGCGAGATCTGCCTTGGGGATGAAATGAGCAGAAGCCAATTTTTTTGTCTGTGATTGAAACAAGTAAAGCTTTGAACTCAAATCCTAAGGAGAAAGGCAAGTAGTTCAAACTAGTAAATCACACACAGAGAGAAATATGATTTGTTCCTAGCTCAGCAAAAATAGACTATTCTGGCAAAGGTCTTGTACAGACTTCTATTCTTACAATTGCTAGGGGGAAGCACAATGCAAATGATTTAGGGGCTCCATCTGAACAAGCACAAGAACTTTCACTGAGTTTACTGATGGTGGGAATTGCGGGGAAGGAAATGAATAGGAAAATAGACAGGTACTCTTTACACAGCATCAGTGCCTCTTGGATTCTGCTGAACAGCTACCAGCACCATCTCACAGGAAAGCACACCTTCCCTCTAACAGACCTTGCTTAGCAAATACTGCAGCAGTGTCAAGATCTGTGACTTGTGCTGTTATGTTTTCAGATTGCTTTCATGTTTCATCTTAAATAGAAAAGTGTGGAACCCAGTTTTCCTACAAATTATTGCGGACATAAATTAGACTCAGAGTGCATCTCTACCGATGGTTAAGTCTACCACATGGCTCATGAGCATTAAAAGGAGAGCAGAGAAGCATTATGCCCATCCCACCCTCTTCCATCCCTCCTGTTTCTTCATTCCCTCTCTCCTCATACCCATTCTTGGTGAGACCATCTCTTGAGCCAGCTAAGGCACTGACTGAATCCTTCTGCAGAAGAGGAAGCAGAACCCATCTCAGCAGAAGACTACCCTGCATTTTTCTAGATTATTTTTCTGCCACATTTGTCTGCTGTCAGAAGCCGTGCAAGGGATGAGTGTGCACTAGAGCAGTCATGAGTGACCATAGCACATGACAGAGATGGGCAGAAATTTTATGGGGAGAAGGAGAGAGAGACAAGAAAACCATGGCCATGATGGGATGGATCCACAAGTGCAGAGAGAGCTGGTGGGCATCATGGTGGGGCTGCTCATGGTTATTTTTGAAGGGTTGTGTAGATCAGGAGAGGTGCCTGAGAATGGGAAGAAAGCAAATGTCTCCTCAGCCTTCAAAAAGTGCAAGAAGGAGGACCCAGGGAACTACAGGCCAGCCAGTCTCAACTTCCCTGCTGAGGTGATGGAGTGCCTCATTATGGAGGACACACAAGACAAGAAGGTAATCAGGAGTAGTCAGCATGTTTGACCATGTTTGTTGTATAATGAAACAACCACCTGGATGAATGAGGGGGGAGCAGTGGATGTTGTCTACCTCAACTTCAGCAAGGCTTTCAACACTCTGTCTCACAATACCCTCACAGGAAAACTCTGGAAGTGTGGACTGGATGAAGGGACAGTGAGGTGGATCGAGAACTGGCTGAATGGCAGATCCCAGAGGGTTGTAATCAGAGCCACAGGCCTAGCTGGAGGCCTGTCACTGGTGGTGCCCCAGAAAGTCAATAGTGGGCCCACTATTGTTTAAGTTATTCATCAGTGTCTTGGAAGAAGAGGCATATGCCTCCCCTAGTGAGTTTGCTGATGATACAAAGTTAGAAGCAGAGGCCAATAACCCAGAGAGCTGTGCAGCTCTTCAGAAGGGCCTCGACAGGTTGGAGCAACGGGCAGAGAAGAACAACCTGAAACTCAACAAAGCCAGCTGCAGGGTCCTGCATATGGGGAGGAATAACCCTGGGCACCAGCACAGGCTGGTGTTGACCTGCTGGAAAGCAGCTCCAGGAGAAGGACCTGGGGGTCCTGGTGGACAGCAAGCTGTCTGTGAGCTAGCAGAGTGTCCCTGTGGCCAAGAAGGTCAATAGGATCCTGGGGTGCATTAGGAAGAACAGTGCCAGCAGGTCAGGGAGGTGATCCTGCCCCTCTGCTCAGCCCTGGTGAGGCACATCTGGACTGCTATGTCCAGTTCTGGGTTCTTCAGTGCAAAAGAAACATGGAGCTCCTGGAGTGGGTCCAGAGGAGGGCAACAAAGATTATTGAGGGACTGGAGCATCTCTTATGAGGAAAGGCTGAGTTCAGCCTCAGGAAGAGACAATTGAGAAAGCACTGCATCAGTGTCTGTCAGTGTCTCCAGGGAGGGGTCAGAGCATGGACCAGGCTCTGCTCAGTGGTGTTGAGCAATAGGACAGGAGGCAGTGGGCAGGAACTGATGCACAGGAAGTTCCACTTGAACATGGAGAAGAATTTCTTTACTGTGTGGGTGACCAGAACAGATGGCCCAGAAAAGCTGCAGAGTTGCCCACATTGGAGATGTTCAAGAAGTCTGAACACAAACCTGTTCCATGTGTTCTGGGATGGCCCTGCTTGAGCAGGAAGGTTGGGCAATGCCACTGTGGACCCTTCCAACCTGACCCATTCTGTGATTCTGTGAAGAAGAGATAACCTACTGCTTGACTTGACAGTGGCCTATCAGATCAGCTTTCCACATCTGGGCACGGCAACTTGGAAATTTGCCTGAAAACCTCACGTTGGAAATCACCCTCTATTTCCCTTCTGACCATCTGCCATTGTTACCTGTGTTTACCCTCTCATCCTGATCCCTTTCCACACTGTTGAAGGTTGGGAGGGGGTGGAATTTTTTCCCATTCTGTTGCTGGGCAACAAACGACCGGATACTTAAGGGCCATCTACTCTTACAAAAGAGACAAATATTTTTGGCCAGGTGGGGCACAGGAACAAGAGATCTAGGGATTGATAACAGACACACTCAATGGGGGATTTGGAAGAGAGAGCAGTGGAAAAAGCTGCTGTCTGCTTTTTGGCAGCAACTGAGGCAAAAGCCTGGCTTTGCACTGGTTTTTCTCTACCTGGTGGGTGAGTTTTTGCTTGGGGAAAAAAGGGCACGGGACTCCAACCCTCTCCTCCCCTCCGGAAGGGTGCATTTCCCAGCTGCACTACAGCAGAATGGGACCCGGCTGCCGCCGCCCCACGACCCCGCCTGCCACAACTGCAGAGTTCCTGCCAACTTTTCGTTGCTGGCTAGCATGGGTGAGCCCACCCTGCCGCTCCATCTCCCTGCTCTGAGCTCCCTGCTGCACCCTGTCCTGCTGCACACCATCCCTGCCCAGCCTGTCCTGCTGCACGCCATCCCTGCCCAGCCCGTCCTACTCAAGCCACCCCTGCCCAGCCCGTCCTGCTCACACCATCCCTGACCAGCCCATCCGCCATTACCCTCATGAGACCAACCTGGCCTCGTGCCACAGCGCCCCCTGCAGCTGTGCAGGAGTCATCACACCTGCCCTGCCCGGCCAGGAGCCAACAGCACCCCTGCTGGCTGTGACCGGAACTGCACCAAATGGAAAAGTGCCTGGCAGCCCAGGGACATCTGCCACCGGGTTTTTCTGGTTTTGTTTGCTGTTGTTATTGATTGTTTGCCTCATTACAGATACTAGTAAAGAACTGTTATTCGTTTTCCCATATCTTTGCCTGAGAGTCCTTGATTCCAAAGTTATAATAATTCAGGGGGAAGGGGGTTCACATTCTCTGTTCTAAGGAAGGTTCCCACCTTCCTTAGCAGACACGTGTCTATCAAGCCAAGACACACATTCTCTCAGTTCCTCACCTCTCTCCTCCAGTGTTTCAGCTCTCACATGGATTCTTGTTTCCCTTGCCACATCTTCATTGCTCATTTTCCCCAATTTTTTTAATCCATTAGAAAAAAAAGTAGAAAACCTCCAACTATAAGTAGCCATTTTTATCTGCTGCATATAAGTAAATAAATACATCTTCTGTAATGTGTAGATGCCTCAAATCAAAACTTTTTTACTGGCAAGTTAAATGACAATAGAGATGACATCTGGATGTTAAATACTAGTAATTCAGATTTCAGACTGTGTTGACCTTTCTCTCACCCAGCATTTTAAGACCTGAATCTCATTTTGTCCAATTCCTACCAATGTTTTCAGAAGATTCTTTTGAAAGAATTAGAGCTGTCCATGCACCTTAGCAACCAACAAGACACTAATCTAATCTAAGCACAAATCCCTGACATGTCCCATGTAGCGAAAAACATCACTGAGTGCTTATGAGTGTGAAGCAGCTCTTGATGAAACCAACACAGCTCAGCCTTCAGCACAGACTCATTACAACAGATGAGGATTCTCAATTTCTGCTCTGCAAGCGCTCCTCTCAGCAGGAGGGTTTTCAGCATCACTGGAGACATAAAGCTCTCCCAAATCCTGCACAAAGGAACAACAGGATGTAGGAACCAGCACTGCCTCAGTACCTAGCAAAGAAAAACAGCTTGCAGGATAATTTTACACACACTCCGACAGATGTGAGGAGTGAAATACACCCATGTCTGTATTGTCACATGCATGGTGACATGGAGTGATATGTCCTGAGTGATATGGGAGAATTAGCACAGGGAAAGGAGAGAGTAAGACAGGGAAGAGAAGCCAGAAATCAAGCTGGGAGCTAATCTGGGACTGTTCCGTTTCTAGGTCAGTTTAGCGAGGCAGTCAAATGCTGCCTTTTACTGGAGATAGACTGTGGGATGCTGATCCAGCACAGTGATAGCTGAGTCCTAAAAATGAGATTCGGTCAAATTAGATATTTCCTCTATTTCCTTACAAGTGGGAGAAAGCAGCCGGACATATCATTAAAGCCAGTGTTTCAACAGCACAACTAACTAATCACACTTTCTGTTTCTCACAATTGACAGCTGTGATTCTGTTCAGTATTTCCTATTTTCTGAGGTGTCAGAGGGCCTCAAATTGCATTTCCTGAAACTGGATCATGACTTCTGAAACTTGAAGACAAACTGTTAGAGGTTCTGATTAAATATTGATTCTTGCATTCAACAGTGTAAATGCCTGATATAGAGCACAGAACAAACAGATCTTGCTATCATAGATACAGATGTCACATTTTGCAGCTAGTATATTTGAGCGGATTAAGTTGTTGCCCCGAACTACTTTATATATTTTGCTAGTTATGCTGCCACTATTGGAAGTTAAATAATTCTCTTATTTATGACTCTTTTCATTTTGGTGTCCTGGATCAACAGGCTATTTTTGAAGTGTACACTTTCCACTCTCACTGCCAGAACTTTACTCTGAGCCCCTTGTACCAGTACAGTGAGCAGATTTTTTCCTTCCAACTACACTTGAAGGATATTAAATCCATTACCTTTTTTCCCCTCATCTTTTCATAAGCCTCTTTTAAATTACATAATTTTTTGCTGCCACCATAGGATTTTTCTCAGCTCCCAATTACTCAGCTCCCACTTAACAAGTTGTCAAGTGACTACTCAAGCAGCAAAAGACATGTGTTTGTAGAATTGTAAATTATTTATTACTTATAGGTAGCTGAAAATTAACCCAACCAGTCATATGAAAAAGAACAATAAAAACTGACTCCTTGATTAGTTGGAGTGCTTGGAAACACTAAACAGAAAATTTCAAGCCACTATGAAGACAAAAGTGCAATTGCAGAGATGCTATTGCTGATCTTACTTGCCTGCTTTAAGAATTCACAGATATCAGCTCTCTACCTGCCTTCCCTGCCCCTGTGATGCCTGCACGGTCGCCAGCTTTTTGTATCCAGTCTGTTCTGACAGGAAGTGTGATATTTCAGCTTCTGTGCACTGATACCATCCTTGAGGAGATGGACTCTCAGCAGAGGGAGGAAATGAGAAATGTGGGCACGTGGGCTTCCAGCCTGGGAGTGCAGAATCATCTCCACATGACTGCAGGTTCTTTGTATGACAGAACACTCGCTGACTTCACAGTGGTCTCCTGACCTTCTTCAGAGATCTTACCAGACCTATTACTGGGATCCAGAAAGTCTTGCCTTTTCAAGAAAGTGGTTTTTTGGTTCCCCATTCACTGCTGCATAATATTTTGGTTTATTAAAAAAAAAAAAAAAAAAAGAAAAGAATGTCACTCGGGACTCCTAAGCAAGTATGATAAAGTGTACTACTCATGTGATGTTCTTTTTAAAGTAGTACATCATAAAGACAAATTTAGTTCCCTCTTCAGCCTACCAAATCCACATCTACTAAAAAGAATCTTTAAATGCAAACTTCAAGATTTCTGTTTAATTTGGGCCACTGAACAGCAGCAAATGCAACCTTTATGGAGGTAGTGCGAGCATGAAGCAGCAGAGAAAATGCAAGGGCTCAGACAGACTGAAATGGTTTAGTCAGTTATATTAATCCAATGACTAATAAACCATATGGAGCTAACACTATTGTCGAATGCATGACCAGTTACCATCTAGGCATTCTCTTCTTTCTTCCTCCCTTGTTCAGACTGGCAACCTTTCAGGCAAATTTGGCAAATGTTAGAAACCAATTCTGCCTATGAACTTGGCCATCGTATCTTTTGGAGAAAGGCCAGCTCACTTCGCACCTGGCGGCTTGGTCTTGTGCCCATGTATTGTTTAGCTGCGAATTGAGGGTCATAGGGGAAAAAGGCTAGAAGCAGCAGGGGAAGAGGGAGGAAAAGGAGTTTCTGCTGGCTCTCTTGCCTTAACACTTGGCATGACTCCATATGTCTGGAGTCAGCACTTTTTCATTTCTTGCTTTACATTGCCTTGGCTTCAAAAATCCCCGAAGACATAAATGAAAAGAGGTTTCCAATCAGAAAAGCTGATGACATCATGGACAAAATGCATATTTCTGGACAAAACAAAAGTTGCGTGCTGGTCTTTATTAGAGCAGCAGAAAAATAGAAAAAGAATTATACACAACAGTCACTTCCATTTTAAAAGATGAGGGCAGTCACTATTAGAAATGCATTTTGTAGAGCATATACGGCTTAATAGGACTTTAGAGGCCAACAGTCACTGATCATTTCCCTCTAGGCACTCCTCAAAAAGTGGAAAAGAGTATTAGTTTATCTATAAGTACTGAACACAACACAGCTCTTACCTCAATTACTTCCCTTGTCATAATATTCCTTAATATATAACATATTCAAGTATTTTAAACAAATTGGGAATTTTCATTTTTTCATTTTTTTCATATACACTTTTTTCAAGATTTCCTAGGCTATGTACTCAGTTTTATCTTTTCTGACTCACACAAAGTCGAGTTCTACTTATCCCCTTCAAGAGTGAAAATGGATGAAAGTGTCAAATGAATTAAGTAACAGTTTTCACCCAGTAGACATTAAGGGCATGGGAGGACACTGGAAGTTATGGACTATAACCCTGACTTGCAGAGTTCATTATAAAAAGTACTGTCAGCTCTTTATTGTGATAAGATTCATCTGTGAAAGACCTAGACTGACAGTAGCAGATAACAATTTAAATGGAACCATATTTATAGCTGATTTAGAATGTACTGTAATGGACCATCATAAAGAAATGCCTAACTGGTTTGTATTCTCTCTGACAAATATTCCCACAACTGTAATCGTATTAGGGAAGGTTTGCATTAATTTTAAAAGAAAACCGTGTTTTATGCTTGAAATGGCATAGCTGGCAGCATTATTCCATGGTTTTGATAACACTTTCAATTTGAATAACAATCTCTGCTGTGAATTAGCAATACCCAGATATGATACATCTAAAGAATGAGATGAAAATTTCTTTGCACCATTTTAGAATGTCTATATAAAATTAAAAATACATGGAATTGTGTAAAACCTAATTTTCAAAATCGTAAGCAATGGCTGTGGAACACTCTTCCTGAAAGGCACTGGAATATGCTGGAACACGGTAATCGCAGCATCACTGGCGCAAATCATGAAACATGGAAACAGGGTCAGCAGTTTAGCATCTTGTCATCTCTCTCCAGCACCTTCTGCCACTGCCCATGAACTTCAGATGACCCCTCTTAGAATGAACTTGTCCTGTAATTTTTATTTTTTGTCTGTGTCTTTAAGCCACCATTCTCCCCTACACTGATAGTTTAAGATAAGGCCAACTATGATTTTCACTGGATTATCCAGTTTTCTTTGCAACAGGGTTTAAGCACACCACTCCAGGGACTATAGATTTCAGGAGCAGAAGTCATTTCAGTCCCCACATCCAATTGCTTGAGTACCAGAGGGTCTACCAAACTTCCCTAAGACAGAAGTTCCAGGACAGTGAAACATTCCCAAGCTGAGTGGACAAAACAGGGGCATGACTGTCTCTTGTTCTGGATACTTGTATACTCAAGAAACAAATCAACTATATCTGTAAAAATGTTTTACAACATAAAGGAAATTTAAACACCCACGATCTACGCAACACGTTTATGCAGGAGATGATAGGGCTTCAGTGCAGACTTTGGAGACTTCAGCAATTGATACTGGCAGGCTTCTGTCTGGGTATTACAGATTCAAAACTCAGTTTCAAATGTACACAGTTTGATACTGCAAAACTGCACGGAAGACAAAGGATGTTGTTGCCTATATTTTGCCCTTAGTAGAAGAGGAATAAACAGCTTCAGACACTGAAAGAAGCTACAGGCAAAGCACTGATTCCACCAGTGCCTAAATAGGCATCTCTCTGTGGTTTACCATGTGAAATGGGCATTAGTCTACTTAAGCCCTAGATTTCCATTTTGTAATGCATCCAGGCAGATCAGAGAATAAGCAGCTGAATCCATTAGTCCTGTGACAAATATGACAAGAGCAAAATACACACATGACAAAAGTATATTTGCAAAAAAAAAACCAACTATAGCAATCAATTAAAATAGAACTGAAAAAATTTAGAAGCATGTTCATCTGTTCTGTCATAACCACCTAAATTAGAAGATAATAATAAACAGTACTATGAAATGCACTCCTTCATACATAATTAAAAATAATTTGATTTCTGTCACAGAAGTAAGAAGTCATGCACTTACAAAGGCACTCCCATAAATAATAAAATCCACAAAGCTAATTTAATGGGATTAAATTGGGATTAAGGATGATCTTGTGCAATTAATAGAAAAGTTTACAGCAAACTATATATTCTGTGACATAGGGAAAGTTATTAATATTCTTTTTAGATTATGCCACCATTAACCACAAGATCAGATGAAATGTTCAAGAGATTTTATGTGAGATTTTGAACACCACAAGTTTAAATTACACAAAAAACTGAATGCATTTTTAATGAACTTCGAAAAAGGATTGCTACTAGCTTATATCATAAACCACAAAAGCATCGTAAAGATTATTCCCAATTAATTTGCTCTCTAATGGCCCAGCAAAGATTTAAGGGAAGACCTTCATTTATAGAATCAAAAGTGTGCAAGTTAATTTAAAAATTAAATGTTGTAGCATCTCTGTGGAACAAAGTTATATGTTTTATGAACAGATGGGTGAACTCAGCCACAGTGGAGGTAAACAACATGTTAAAAAACACATAGGAAATTGCTGGCAGAATTCAGGACTGAATTTCAAAATATTGTCCCCCAATGACCTGCTCTGTCCCTTGGGTCATAGTTTTTAATCAGAATTTCTCCATTCTCAAGCTGTTAATACTGAGTTAATAATCAATTTCTGCTGCTAAGTTAATTTTAAAAAAATGTACAGGGGAAAGAAATGTTGTAAAAAGAGAATTTTGGAAGAGCACAGCTAAGTAGGTAGCTTCCATAGAAAGGCTGAGGAAGAATAAAAAATAACTGTAGAGGAAAAGAATTAGGGAACTGATAGTGATTCTGTCTCTTTAAATATACAAAAGGAAGAGATCACTTGATTACAGCACATCCAGGGGCTACTGAATGATTACAAGTGAACTTGTGTTGACTTCTTCAGAAATCTTCTGAAAATTTCCTTTGGGGAAAAATCTGTAAGCAGTAGGTTTCTTTTACTTTTCAAGCATAAGTACCCATAATCCACATGACACCACTCTGAGTTATGAAATAACTAAAGAAATGTAGATTCCTATCTTATCAGAAATACTCATCTCTGGCATTTCAGCTAGGTTAATGCAACAGTGTAACAGACTATCTTTATATGATGTAAGAATCTGGGACATTAAAAAACCCTCATCCTTTGAACAACCCATTTTTCAAAAATTTTTCACTCCATTCAAGGCCCACTTGTGAATGATCATGAAGAATTTTTTTTTCATTTCAGCGAATACTATAGATGTAAAGATGGCACTTGATTCCAAGTTTTGGAAGAACCAGCAAATTTGTAATGACCAAATGGTGCATGTATTTCCACATGGAACAGCTTGTATTCAAATACATACAATATTCAAATACAGCTTCTTGTATTTGATGGGATTGCACAGGATGTGAATGAGTGGGGAATTTGTTGTGTCATGACTTTTCCTCGTCTCAGGAAGAACAGATTTCATTTCTCTGAGCATGAACACTTTTAAATTTAACTTTTCCTCTTCCCTTTTCTTGCCTTCAGCTCCCAACACCATCTGGAGAAAGGGATGGAAGCCCCTGGCAACTCCTTACTGAAGATAGAGGGTGACTAGAGGCTATGCAAGATGGGAAAATGCTGCATTAAATTCAAAATGTGCCTTCTTATGCAACAGGGGGATCTTGTTCAAGAGCTGGCACATGTAGAATTAACCAAGGAACATTCAAAATATCACCATTTTTCATTCCCAGTGCAAGGCATGTATTTTGACCTTGTCATTTCCAGCGTAAGCACGTGTCAGTGTCTATGCATGAAAATTCAGAAACATAACACTCCACTGCACACACTTCTTCCCCTGGGGAGACAGTGAGTGAACAAACACATGCCAGATGGTAGTTGCATTGCTCAGTGCACTACTGGAAGGCACTCAGTTATTGCAGAGACAATAACAACACACAGCAAAAGCAGAAAGGCTCTACAGAGCAGTCCCTTTTTGGTGCTGCATGTTCATATACCCTGTAGCACAATGGATTCCTGGTCCACAGCAAGGTCCATACATATTTTCAAACAAAGGACAGTAGCATTTCCTGGATTTTACATGGTGGATATAGAGGCTGACAGGTGAAGGAAAAGCAAGGGTTCTTATTCAAGCCAGACATTTAATAGTCTGTACCACCATTGCAACATAATGCTAAGAAGAGGACCACAAACATACAAATATTTCCTCATATTTCCTCATATTTCCTAGTATTCCCAAGATGTTTAAAATATAGTCAGGTTCAAAGGCTGACACTGCCAGCCCTCAGTTTACAGAATTTCAAATGAAACATGTAAATACTGGATACTATTTTCTAAATTCGGTCTTAAGTATTAATCATCTCCTTTTTTAATGGAGACTTGGAAACATTTAAAACACTTGACACTTTCCACTGCAGAGGATTCTGTTGGAAAATTTACTTTGAGAATTTTACTGAAGGCCAGTGGGTTTGCCATCCTTTAAAAATCAGCAGTAGAAATAGTTAGGTGGTCATGTTATTTAAATTTATTCTATGCAATTTCACTCAAATTTTGCGGGACCATTTGAAGGGAGGAAAAACAGTGTTTTCTTTCTGTTGCTTGTGCTTCTTGAGAGATTTTTCCAAGGCAAGGTGACTCAAAACAGCCACTCAAAATAGCTGAGACTTTGCACTTAAAATAGCTGTAGAGAGTGCTGCAGGAGCAGGGAGACCAGAATAAGCCAGTGAGGCTGTGAGGTCCATCCCAAAATTCAAGTGCTAGGTGGGTACTTACTAAGGAGTCAGGAGCCACAGCAAGTTCTGGAGCCGCAAGGCCGTTATTCTCAACACTACTCAACATTAAAATCTGCAATTATTTATTTTCCCTTCGAAAACCCACAGAAATAGGAGCAAATTGTGTTAAAACAGTGATGACGAGTTCTTTTGCTTTGTTATGTAAGTTGAACTCTGCTTGCTTTTGCACAACAGCTGAAACAAATGGTCAGTAAAGGGAGATATGTTTGGATGGACAATAGTGAAAGGAGCATTTCTTTACTTCTGGGAATCTTACTTTTCTATCTAAATATTAATATTTTTCTAAGCAAATTATTCTTCTTATTAATAATAATATAATAATGATGATTATAAAAATAATAATAATAATAATAATTTGTGGGCCACCCTCGCAGCTGATACAAGAAGAGTGTGTTATTCAGGACTTTACACAGCAACTCATTATAAATACATTAAGCTTACATTAAGCTAAAGACCAGAAAACCAACAGTTGTACCTGTAATTAGAAATTAAGTGTTTTCATTAAAGGAGGCTCAGCCTTGGACAGCACTAATGAATGGATGAGCTGAGCAAGTTTATAAGAGGACAGGTGCATCCATGGATGTCTATCAGGTGTTTCTTAGCACCTGTGTATTTTCAGTATGGAATAAAGCACCTTCAAAGCCCAAGTTCAGAGGCCTGGACTTAGCACTGAAATATTAAAACTTAAAACATTTCTTCCATCTCCAGAATGCATGTATAAATTTAGAACACATAGAGAGAATAAAAATTAGCATATTAAACCCAATATTGTTTATTATTAGAAAATCTAAATTATAAAATTGTATATTATTATAACACGTAGTCGTTGGGCCCTGAAGCACTGTTGCACTTTTCTGCCCAAAAGTGCAACAACAGTTGCACTTGGTTTGTATCTTTTAATACTACTAGCATAGACAGGGCACAGCGCAAGACATGCAGAGGGTTTTCCTCCTGCTGATATTCCTCTCATTCATTTTTTGGGCATCCATGCATTTCTGTTGGTCATGCTGTAATGGATTTCTTGCCATCCAAGCTTTGTCAATACTGCTTAACACCTGGAAACTTAATATATATGAATTTAGCAAAAGCTCGTGTGTTACAGCTGAAATTGGAGAACAAGAATCTGAATAATAAATGCTGCAGTCGAGGCTGAGATATTCACTTACAATTTGGATATTTCATATGCAATTTCATGAACTCTACAACAAATAACTATGTAACATATTTTAAATGTTTTAGTGAATTACAAGTAATTGAAACTAATTAAAATACACATATAGAAATGGAAAAAGAGGAAAGTCAGACACAGGAGAATAAAAAGACTTTAATTCTTTTTTCCTATTATTCTTTAAGCCTCACTCAGGTAATTAAAAATCTAACAAGAGTCATGAACTCTCTAAAGAGTCATAAACATTGGCTACAAAAATAAAATGTTTTTTCATGCCTACATCTCACATATATTGGTCCTGTTAAATCAAACTTTCTTTTATTTTTTATGGTCTTTCTTCTACTTTTGCATCAGCACAAAGAGCTCACTGAAGAATGACTGCAAAAACAGCTCACCAAATTTCCCAAAATTTCTACTCCTCCTTTCCCCAGAAAAAAACCCATGGAACTCCTGACACTCTGCATGGTTTATAAATAAACAACAGCAAGACCAGTCAGTTTTGTTACAAAGGAGAATATCACTTGATCTGATAGATGGATTTTTTTTCCAGTACCAGACTCGCTGATGTCACTATCCGCAAGGTAACAGGGAGTTCAAATTTTAAAAATGCACTAGAATTTATATCTCAGCAATGCACTTCAAAAGAGTTTGTTTATAATGAGCTCCATAGTAGTCTAGAGATGAAAGATGATGACTTATTAGAAGAGATTGTTTATCTGAGCATTACCACAAACAAGTATTTGATGGAAGTGTCAGCTCAGTATTCAGGGATTTACTTTCTTCTTCTCTAGCTTCCCAGGGAAACAGAAGACTATCTACAGGTTTTGAAGCTTTGACAACATGTTGGCTGCTTAGCAGTCTATTGGAAACTAACAGATTAAAGCTTATTTTTAGAATTCATGGCCAGCAATGTGTAGAGAGAATGTCTTTGAAATGGCAGCCACTTCTAACACATTTCAGAGAATTTTTCCTCTGCTTACCTACATATCTGTTAGAGTCAATGTTAGAGTGAAGAAGCTTTATGCAAACACTAGTCAATATTACCCCCCCAAATTTAATAAAACAATCTCTTCTGTGTGGAACTTTTCCCTTTTTATTACAATAAACAGATATAAATTTCTATGAGCTTTATATGAAAATGAGTGTTTGAGAAATATTTACTGTCGATGTCTTCCTTCAATCCTTTTACTTAAAATAGCAAGATTTCACTAAAAGCTGAGAAAAAAACTAGCATATCTGCTTCTTATGAAATCTACACAAAGAAAGGTGGTTTGTTCTTTTTTTGTTTGTTTGTTTTAGTTCTGCTGTGTAGAGTGGAAAATCCACTTCCTAGAGATCAACTTTGCCTTGCTGCCAATACTCAAGCTGAAAAATTCTGGGGCCATGGATAATTTGAATCAGTTGCTAGCCAGCATTTTTGGGGAGTATCTCCATCCTTACAGTACACTGGCTTCTGGCAAGGGCCTGGCACAGGAATTTCACTGAGGTATAGAAGGAAGTATTTGTCCCATGCATGAGAAATTAACCATATGTAGCCAGAACCTGCCTGTATAGCACCAGGTCTGTCTTGCTGACTACACTGAGGCAGAACTACCCCAGGGAAGGATAAAAATACAAGTCTATCAGGTAGAGGGAGTAAAACCCACTGAAGAGTGGCCTATGTTTCCACTGGAAAATATCTAGGAATCCACCAAAGGAAGGGCTGCACACCGTGGCTGTGGAAGTGCAGGATCCAACAGCTGTGTTTTCACCCTGCGCTCACAGAACCAGAAAAATCAAGCCTGGAAAGACACTCAGCAGCCATCTGGCCTTTGCTATGCCCAGGGGCAGAAGTGCCTGTGCACAAGCTTTTCCCACTGCTCACACACTTTATTGCTCTTAGGGGTGGTGGTACTTTAATATTGGTGCTTCTTCATTGTCGTAGCTTTCTTCTCTGTATTTGTGTGAAAATATATACAGCGAGGATTGTCACTTTCTAGAACTGAGAGACTTTTGTGAAACCTTATTACTTTCCAGAAATATTTAATATATTAAGCAATGTAGATGAAAATTGAGGTATCTTATGAGTTCTCTCAAAGGGAAGATTATTTCCCTCACCTTAATTCAGAAATAGTGCTCTTATATCTTTATGCAAATTACCCGAGTGAAATTGGGTTGTAGAAAGATTATTCCTTACGCTGGCCAAATATTACCTTTTTTGTGTGTTCCATGGAATTATTTTATTCAGTGATATATACAGGAAAAAATAATAATACTTTTTTAAAAGTTAAATAAGAATATGGAAACCATCCTTAATTCTTCTCACTGTCCCTTTTTAATGGGGCAGAAAATTAAATGCATATAAAATGAAATGCAAATGTTTCATGCAAATATAAAACATCATGAAAGAAGATCTTCAAATTCCCTGAACTATGTTACCCTCATCTAAAGTTTAATTAACTCATTTTTATTAATTTATTATTTCTGGTCTGGACAGGAGTCTTTCTCCTGTGGCTAATTTATCCCTGAGAAACTGCATATTATGCCATGGGGAAAGGATGTCTTGGGGGAATTTGGTTTATTAAACAACAATTTAAAAAAAGAGCAGAAAGGAGGCAAAAAGAGGACTCTGCACCCCATGGGTGAGATGTCACAGAGAATAGGGATGAGAAAACATGTGGATGTCTAAGGTGATCCTGATGGTCAGGCAGGGCCTCACAGAAATTAAATCCTGTTTACCCACCATTAAACCAGTTGATCTTGTGCTGTCCTGTGCTGGTTGCAATCAAATGCTATCATTGGAGTATTAAGATAAGTTCAGTGGTGAATCCTGATCACTCGCTCCTGTCCTTCCAGGCTGATGTAGCAACAGGCACTAAAGTCAGTGGCTCTAATTATTTGTCGGGAAAAACCCCAAGAAGTCTCTTAATGTTGAAATATACAGAGTTGATTGGATTATGTCTGTGAAATCCTATCATAACTCAAAATGTCCTCTAAAGAATGGTTTTGAAATAGAACCCACTTCATAATTGGCGTCACTCTAGCAAGCTGTTACACTTGCACGCTTATAGAGAGAGCCGTGAGGTTTTAAGGACAACCTCCCTTTCTTTGAAACCTGCCTGGGTAGATGTGATTGAGACTTTTAACTAAGATTTAAAATTGCTTATCCTTATGTTCTTAGATGGACAGATCTTTGACTTTTTCTCTAGGTGTCTCAGAAAAGAATTTCTTGTTTCTGAAGAACTTTGCTGCAATTTGATAAGCTATATCAAAAATCAAATTTTACTCAAATTTCCAAGCAGCTTGAAATAATGTATTAAAACAGAAAATTCATGTCTTTTAAAGTATCATGACTGAGGCCTTCTATTCTTTGAAAAGAACAGTTTTATTAGTTCAAACTAAAGTTATCCATAATCCAGTAAGCACTTCCAGTTTTTCCCAAACCATCTTTTTATGGTCACTTAAAAGTCTATAGACCTTTACTTCTCATAATTTCAAAAATGTCCTTGTCTGCTTACCACATATGACTACTCCTCCATGACTTGTTCATCCTTATTGCTCCCTTCTAAATCTTTCCCTGTTCTATGACATCTTTCTAAGTTGGCAAAATCAGAATTGCACACTTCATTGAAGGTTCAGAGATAGCATGAATTTATACATCAATAAAATTAGATTGCCTGTTTTTTTCCCTTGTTATTTATAACATTTTTTGGGAGTTGCAGGGCAGTTAAGCATTATTGGGTAATGAGTTCATGCTTCTGCAAATCTCTTGTAATTAAAAAAATATTCCTGAATATTAATATTAATTCAGTTTCTGTTATTTTTCAACTTGTCAATAAGATATTTTCCTTTAACTGATTATTTTGCATTCATCTACACAGAATTTCAACTGTCACCTTATCATTCAGTCATTAAAAAATGAGAATTTAGTCACAGACTGTAAGAAAAATAAATAGGAAAACAGTTTTGATAAAAATATTTTCTCTCATAGCAAACCAGAATTTTGAAGGTTCTGCATAGCAAGTGTTGTAATCATTTGTGCCTCCTGGGAAAATTTCAACATTTGGATGAAATGCAATTTTGTATAGTCCAGATAAACAGAGTAATGTGCTACACTGCCATGCTGTAGGATATATGCTTAGAGAAGAATTGCTATGGTTCCTCTACCAGCATGTGATAGAACCTGCATTCATTGGGCTCCATCTCAAACTACCTGCCTTTTCCTTCTTTGAGGCCTTATCTAGGGAAAAACACCACAAACAAATAGGGGCTCCAAACGAGATAAAGCCACAGAGCAAAACCACCACCACCATCAACAATAAAACCCAGAGAAATTCATCTCCGTTCCCAGGAAGGCTGTACCAGCTGTGAGCAGCTCAGCTGTGACAGGCGCAGTGAGGATGGCTTTGCACAGCACCTGTAAGCATTTAGGGAAGCCTCTGCCATGCCAGCTGGAGCTTCACACACCAGCGGTAGCTGGAGCAGACCCTGGAGAATACCATGTGTCACTGTGCAGGGACAACGAGGCTGGCGTCACTGAATAATCTCAGCGATCCTTCTTCAGGGAAGCATATTGGGAAAACATTATCTGCAGGCATAGAAACATGGAAAATAACAGTGCTTAGTTCAAGAGAGAAAGTCCTTGAGCTGCTTCCAGGACACCTTAACTGAGTGCTTACTTTTTAAATAGGTCAGATTTAAATTATTAGGATAAACAATGGATCTAACAAGCAATAAGTATGTATTCTCGTGTCTGATGAATTTGCATATATACAAAGAAGAGTGAGAAGAACTCCACTCTGCACAAGTGCAAGTGCTAAAATACGATGGCCACTACCAATTCTGGCTGCAGGCCCTACAAACTCAGCCTCAATTGCAGCTGGAGTAACCAAGAGCTTGGTAGCCAAAACGCAAAAATAACAGGTAACTGCAGAAAATTTACACCTTCATGATCCCAAAGTAAATCTATAGCATATACTAATATTAATGGAAATTCTGGAAATGTAAACATTGTAAACATCAAATGCAGCAGACTTGAAAGGAAGAGTAATTTGCTTACTGACTACAGGAAAACATCCAAGTTGCTTAATATTGCCACAGGGACTGTAAATCAGCCTCAGTTCTGCAGCCTTGCAGAACAGCATTTCAATATTGTTGAGCTTACTGATCTGTGGAGTGCTGCAGAAGTTTAAATGGAAGGAATGCAGAACTGTAATTTTTGTGGATAATTATCAAGAAATGGTTTAGAAATCATCAAGAAACTGCCATTAATTGCTGACATACTGGCACTGACAGAAAAAACTAGGTAGCATTAGTTCAAGATGAGAAGATGCAAACTCAAAAGAAACCCCTTGATGAAAAGTCCTGTGGCACAAGCAATGCTTAGGCCTATTAATTTGGTATTTGAGACTTGAATAACTGCAAAGCCAGTGAAAGAGCATTCATTTATTGCAGACACCATTTTTAAAGGTCCATGTGAATTTGTTTCATACCATTTCTAACTGTGGGTTTTTTTCTTTATTAAGAGAGAGAAGTGTTAATACTCTGTCTAATGGACGAAAGCAATATAGATATATAAGTATACAACATCATATTCTCCAGATGGTTCTATCAAAGGATTTCACGTACCCTGAAAAGAGCAAACTAGGCTACTGTTGCAGAAAAGGAAATAAATTTAAGAATTGAGAAATAGCTTTTCTTTAGTCTTAAGTTTGAAGGACCTTGTAGAAAAGCTCGAGGCATGTTCTCTTCATGGCAAATTCAGACCCCAAAGCTGCACTGCAGAGCATTCAGGTAGAGCAAGGCAGGGACGGCTTGCCCCTGACTTTTCAATTTGCTGTGTGGACTGGATGGAGTAAATCCAGCTCATCCCTGACTCCTTGCTTGGTTTACTTTATGCGAAGTCTCACTGTGCATGATCAGGGATCTCATACACAGTGCTCAGGCACTCTTCAGGACCTCCAGGTTTCAGGTGAGCAATGCTGTAGGAGGAGTTCTGGCGGATACCTATTGGAATGTGAGGGGCACCTTTTGTAAGGGGGGAGTTAAAGAGAGATACATTTCAAGAATAACATGATAAACTAGGTGCCTAGGCAAGTCCTGTAATTTTTCTTCTGGTAACAACAAAAAAGGACATGAGGACTTTTTGAAAGTCTCCCTCTATACTTTAAAGTTTCTATATAAATTATTCAGTCCTTTATTTTTTGTTGTTGTTGTGCACCACGGAAAATGCAAAACAAGACTCTGTCTATATCAAAATGGTTTTCAGGAGGCCTCAGGAAATCAGAAAAAAGTAGACCAAAATTAAGAAAATAGATATTAAAAGGATGACTGTTGGATTTACAGGTGCCATAAAATGGTTTTCCTTTCCAGCCTGGGTAGATTTCAGGAAACATGAAGTAATCAACCACATGATCAATTCAAGACACTCAGACTCTGGAGTATAAACCTTGATTTATTTCAATAGTCAAGTTTTCACCAATCATTTGGATTTGGGTTCTGGATTTCTGTATAGACACTGACAATATAACTAGAGCTCTTATTCATCAGAGGATGCAAATTCAAGTACTTCCTTTGGATGGAATAGAAAACTACTCTTTTGGATCAGCTGCCATTCTGGTCTGACATTCAGAGCAGACACAAGTGCATATATCAAAACAACTAATTAAATCAAATGCACCCTTATGAAATTTACAGCCTCCTACACAATTGAGTCTAACAAAAATGTGAAGCCCACAGGAAAATTTTAGGTTAAAGAACGATATGCTGTTTAATATCTTTGTGAAGTAATTACTTGAATGCTTTAAAAATTATTAGGTAGTTTTAAAATAAAACCCAAATATTGGACTAGATGCTGAGAAGGTTGTGTCAGTTGCATATTCAATGGCTTTCATTGCCACGCAGAGTACAATGGCATTTTTACCCAACATACAGTTTGGCATTGTTTTATTTTTTGAAATACTCATCTTCTAGGCTTTGGTTTTGCAACACAAAGTTGTCCACTGGAGTAAAGAGCCAGAAATTTGTTAACAAATAGTGTGAACACAGTTCACAGAGTATTGGTAAAGCTTTTATTTGATAATATAGGCTGGAAGTAAGGAGGCAGAACATTTTGTTCCATGATTCATAAAGCCAGTCTGCATTGCAGATGACTGAACAGGGAAAATGAGAACAAATGCACCTGTGTGAACTTCCGGACACCCCACTTCTGGTGGTAAGACTATTGCATGGGGGACTAGCTCAGATGTCTCTGTGCCACACAGCACTGTGCTCTGGGGACATATCAGACACTCAAACAAATCACCTTCCTAAAACAAGTATAATGTCACCTTTTCACTCACAACAAAGACTGCTACTTCTCAACCACTTCAGTTCAGAATTAGAGTCTGCAGTGTTGAAAAGCAACTCATGCACTAAAAAATTATTCTTAAATGGTTGCATGCCTTATTTGCAGTTTAGTTTATTATTGTGGAATGTATGCTATTAGTGTTTTCCATATTAAGTACAGAAGTTAGTCTTTTTTTTTCTTTTTTTTTCTTTTTTTTTTTAAATTCAGTTTAGCAGTTTTTGATCAGCTTTGTGCAAACAACTCCTCCAGAATATCTTTGAAAGAAATGTTCTCTCCACTAGATCTGAAAGAAATCTGTCCCTGATAAGCAAGTGGAAAGAAGGAAGAAAAATATTTCAGGACAAGTAATGAATAAATACTGTTAAATGCAATAGAGGCTGTATGCTGAATTATAGTACTGAGTCATGTTTCAGTGTCCTGGCCAAGGTTGTTTTATCGATCTGTCCCTTTTCTACCTGTAAGCAGACTCCAGCTGGGACTTTTCAAAGCCATCTAAACTTGAACACGTACTTTTAATTTCAAATAAATTGGGTGCCTAAATCATTTAGACTTTTTTGAAAACCACAGCCTGACAAAGCTGACGTCTTTTCTTGAGGACAGCATGAGCAGCCTTTTTCTGAGGAGAAGCTCAGAAAGAGTTTGTGAATAGCTAAGGCATTAAGAACCACTCCATCACCAGGAGCAGCTGATGCACAGGAGGGAAGCACAGCCTTAACCTCCCCCCAGCACTGCACAAATTTTCATGAGAGGAGTCTCCATTCATGCTCAGAGGAAGGCAAGCTGATTACTGGCAAAGCTGAGCCGTGAATCACATCCCCATACACTTTTATTGCAGAGGGCAATATTTACAGTGAATCTGTGATCCCCACCCAAGCACATCTTGAGTAATAAAGAATGTGCTCATCATAAAGCCCTCCTTTGGTGGGTGGGACAGTTTGGTTTCCTGTCTGCTGCTTTTCCCCTGCACCATTGTTTGTTGTATCCTCTACTTCTTGATGATACAAATGAGGTTTACTTTTTTCAAGCATTTCATTTCACTGATAACATTTGCTGTACAGCCCCACAAATACCCATAACAACAGCTAAGGGAAAGGCAAACAGAGGGGAATGGAGGTGGATAGATAAGTAGGAGAGGACTTGGGCAAATATGAGCATTCTGCCTCCAAGCCAGCTTTATCACTGCAGCCAGAGACATGTTGTGAAATGGCAGTGCAGTCACAAAAGGTATGCAATGGCCACTGCTCCTCAACTACATGGTGAAAGAGCAGATGGCTAAAAGGACTCAGCAAACAGTGGGAGGGAAGGAAATAGAAATGCCCCTAAAGTAAGTGCTAATTGTCATCATTCCACTCACAGGTATGGAAAGTCACCTCACCACTTTCAAGACTCAGGTAACACTCAACTACTTTCTAAAATGTTTTAAAACTTGCAGTGCAGCAAAATAAATAAAAAGTTACCAGCACTGACCACTAAAACTTACCTAAAGATGGTAAGAAAGAGAACGAAGAGGAGGAATAAACAGCGGCAGGGAAAAGAAAGGAAAATACAGCAAAATAAGTGCAAAGCAGGACAATGTGATGGAGAGGAGCCTCAGGGCTCACAGAGCAGTGGACAAGGCTGCGCTGCCAGGCTGGCAGAGGATGCTGCTGGGAAGCAGCAGGGTCTGTGCCCAAGTGTCAGGCTATGTTAGGGTATGAATCCCACACACTGCCACAATGATGACAGACAACATGAACATAGCCATAAGTTGCACCTCTGTTTAAAGAGCTTCGTGACATAAACCTGATTTAGCTTACATATAAAGTCTGTGACTCAAAGCTTATCTGAATAGCATGATAAATTCAACCCTCTCAGGTATGAAAATATTCTGCTTTCCACCAGCCTTGCCTATTTCCCCCTTTTACCTTCACTTTCTTATCTGTGCACTCATTGCTCTTTTCCACTTTCAGCACTTGAACAAGATGAGGGTTATCATGTTTCTGTTGAAGATGCACACTTGTGGTGATCCATGCAAGATGGATGTTAGTTTTTCCACATATATAGAACATTTCAGCTGACCATGCCCAGCTGTCATCAGTCTGAAATTTACAAAGACACTGGATAACTAGGAAAAATCCTGTCTACAAAAAAATTCCAAAAGAGAGAACTTCTTAGCAAGCCCACATGTACGACTACTGCACTTAAGGACAGGGAAAGAAAATGGGATGGGATGGGAGGGGAGAGTTCATTTTCCAAATACAAAACAAAAAACATTACAGAAAAGTCCAACATACCAGTCTGGTTTTTGGTTGTTTTTATTAATGAAACGGACCCATTCTGCTACTTATGACTTTAGACATCTAGTAATCCAACATTTAGAGCTGAACTGCTCACACAGAGCTATTTTTGTCACTAAGGCATGCACAGAAACTTTTAGGGCATGAGTTTTCTGATTTAGACATCTGCTTTAGGACTGTATTCTGAATATACTTCTCCATAATATTTTTAATAGGAGTTTAGGATTATTAGTTCCATACAGCAAGGTGAGTATCCACATGATGACCAGAGCCACTGAACTGTGCTTCATAAGCACCCAGCTGTTAGAAACAAAGTAATTTTCACCTGGCTCTGACCCACACACTGTCTGACTTCAGACAGGTTGTTCCTGTGTCACTTCTCCTGTAACACTTGCTTTTTATCTGTCATTCTCTTTTTTAATATTCAGGGGATAAATAAACACATACCTAGTTATCATGAAAGCATTTACATGGTTATCATAAACCTGCTCTGAAAAATAGGAACAAGTTTACCATTGTAATCATGTGCATATATCATCAATGTTTTATTCAATCTGCAAATAAAATAAAACGGGGTCTTTTTCCTCTACTCCTAAAAAAGTCAAGCTGGGTTTTGCCCTTGTTAAGCATTGGGGTCTGCACAAGGTATCTGCCAAACAAATAGTCCCTCGAGGGCAGTAGCACAGCCCCAGTGCCTGACTTGTGATGGACATGACCTCAATAAGGAGTTCTGCTGATGGCACTTGGGAGGAACAGAGGCCACAGCTTTTTCCTACAGCTGTGTCAGTTCAAAAAAGTTAAGAGAATTAAACTGGAATGAGAGCACAGCGTGAGACAGCTGCTGAAGGTAGATCTGGATGAACAAGAAACTGCAGTAGCTACATCACTTCTCCCGTTAGGACTGAAATCATTCTTCCAATACCTCCATCTACCTGTTCTTTAAAAAGTGACAGGGCACCTTTCTCTAAAGGTGCTGGAAGATTTAGAAAGAGGTTTACGAAATGTTTGGATTCTATACACAACACATCATTCTTGAGATGCAGATAGATTATTACTAGGTACAGAAATTTTGCTGCCTCAGAGCAGAGACAACATCAGTGCTGCAGGCAGGGAGGAGACAGTGCTTTATGCCTTAGAGAGATATCTTGCTGCTCTGGGAGCAGTGGACACTGCCAGCTCTCTGCAGTGGCAAGGGACATGGAGCAAACTTCGATGATTTGGCACATTGCAACAGCCATTATGTGAGCATCCATATTGTTTCCTTAAAGTTCTTTAAACTATAAAAACAACCCCTGTGTAACATTGACCTAAATGCATTTGAACTGCAGCAGGGTAGGTGAGATGACTCTTTAAATCACTGTTGGCTGCCGTTTGCGTTAGGAAGGCAGATTCCCAAAGTGCAGGTGTCAGCCACAGCAGGTAGGACTGGGGGCAATGGCACTTTTATGAGGCATTTAAAATCTGCAATTTTACATTGCCCAAGGGAAATGGCAGGCAATACTCACCACAAACCTGCAGGCAGGTTTTCTATAATCACACGCATTTGACTTCCCCCCTCTTATGTTTTAACCTATTCCTAGACTTTCCTTCACATGCTGTTTCATATTTTTGAAATTTCCTTTACAGTTCTGTAATCATCTCAGGAATTTACATTGTCCTTCTTTCACTTCACACAGCAAAAACACCCTTTCTCCTCCATTAAGCCAGGCTGTTCAAGGTTCTCTTTCAAAGCACAGGAAGGCTGTGCGCCATGTTGGAGCACAACAAAGAATTTAGAAATAACGATATACAATTGTATTCAGTACTTTCTACACTCAGAGTACTGAGAACTAACAGAAGTTTAGGTAAAACCACATTACGGTAACTATAATGGGATTAAATTTATTTATCTCAATGGTAAGTAGTATTTAAAAAAAAAAAAAAAGTCTTGCCTTTAGAATATTCTAATAATCTTTTTCTCCTTGACTTAATTTTGTCAGTGTATATATTCAGTCTGACACAAAAAAAATTCTGATGTACATGATTTAAGTCGTTCGCTGTGCAACACGGTAATCTAGCACATATTCTTCATCTCATAAGTAGTAGAAATACAAGTGTACCAATGGAAAAGATCTATATGCTAGAGACTATATTTTGAAATTGAACAGAGAAGTGAAAAAAAGTAATTTAAAGCGTTATTAATTTTCAATACCAGCACTGAAATCACAACTGTGATTAGTGACATATATTGAATTACAGCATTGATGTCCTACTTGTTCTGCAGAAAACATCGTTTTGCTGGGAAGTCAATATTACTGAGCAAATTAATTTTGAAGAGAAGAAAGTAATCCAAAGATTGAAAAAAGTCAAATACTTAGGAACATGTGAAAATGCTTTCTTTTTGGGAACACAGGAGAAGTTTCACAGGAAATAGCTAGCAACCTTCACATGATGACAGAATTTCAACAGCAGCATGAAGAGAGGTAAAAATGTAAACACAAAAATTATTCAAACTTCACTGAGACACGAGCAAGGCAGGAGAATAGAAAGTGGCATCCATTTTGTCTATATCATGAATTTGCTTGTAAGAGGAAGATTATAGCTTTGCTTATGATTCTGATTTCTCATATCAGTGCCTCACTTCAGAACTCCAAGACCCCCTTGTTGGCAAATAGCATGTTTAATTTGTGTATGTGGCTTTTTCATATATACAGTAGCCTAGAGTGGATGTGTGTCATTTATTCTGACATCTCAGTGCCCCTCAAGGTCACTCCTTGAGGCTGAGGGAAAGAGATTTGCCCAAAGTCATTGGTGTGGGTGGGTAACATCAATCTCTACTTAACAATTGTTTTTTTCTACCTTTAATATAATTGCTTCAATATTGCTTCATTTTACACTATAATAGACTTTATAGCTGCTACACTGTGTAGGAAATAATTCTGATTAAAATCTTTTTGTCTAATCCTTATCATAATATATATATCTGGTTTTCCATCCTTACTTCTGCAGGACAAAGCTGTATAAAGGTTCAGTTACACCTGTATAATCCTTTAGACATAAACCACTGACAAAGTCTGAGGTTAAGATTGGATCCAGCCACACACAGGCTTCTCTCTGGTCAGGAGCTTAGAAAGCAAGGGGGTCCTTTCTGCACCTCATGACTCATGGGGAGGAGGGCTTCTCTAATAAACTTTGTCTGAAGCTGCTGCTCTGCCCACAACAGCTTTCCTCTTTCCACTCTCAGATATCTTAATGCAAGTTAGATTTGTTTCATTTTGGTTTGTTTTTTTTCTTTTGTTTGGTGTTTTTTGATTTTGGTTTTTTTTGGTTTTTTTTTGTTTGGTTTTTTGAGGGTTTTTTGTGGGGTTTTTTATTTTTTGGTGGTTTGTTTTGGGGGGTTTTTTGTTTGTTTGTTTGTTTTGTGTTTTTTTTTTTTTTTTGTTTTGGGGGGGTTTTTTTGTTTGGTTGTTTGTTTTTTTGGTTTTTTGTTTGTTTGGTTTTTTTACGAAAGCCCTAACAAATATCCAGGTGCTTTAAGTAAAATTTTCCTGGAGTCTTTGCCAGCTGTATAACAGAAAATGGGACATTAGAAAACATTAATGTTCATGGCAGGACATACTGGACTGTGTCTCCTGAGTTCTTGTCAACTCAGTCCTTGGGCCTCTTGCTGATGAAGACCAGTACTACTCAATCAGACAGCACGCAGAACAGAAGACTGATTATAGGTGTTTTCGGAGGGGGGGAGGAAAGGTCTTTCTGTACTTTCTGCACTCTTGTGGGTGAAACAGGACTAATTAAAGGCCAATTCCTTTTCCTGTATGTCAAGCATTCTTTTTTGCTGTCATCACCCATTCTTCTTCCTCTGGTGCCACCAGGGGCTCCCTGAGGATGTTCCACCTTGGTTTCAGGCCTCCAACCTGTCCTGCTCCTCCTCCTTACTGATGCCTGCAGTCCACTACAGCCCTCAGGAGCACGACTGACTCAACTCAGTGCCTGCAAAAAGACTGTCTGCTGAGACTAAGGACAGCCTGAATCAACACCCAGCAGCTTCGATAAAGTTCCATATATTCAGAACAAAAACATGGCAGGAAAAAACACTCAGAAAATAAGCCTGACTGTCATCCAAATTCCAGGCTGTCATCCAGGTTCTAGAAAGCTCTAGGGCTGAAGTACCCCAGACCATCACTGCAGAGTCTCTGGATTGGTCAGTCCTGCTCCACTCCCAAAATTATTTAGTGACTCCACTGCTTCGGCTAGGGTTGTCTGACTGAACGCTACCAAAAGGAACAAAAACAGTAAGAACAGATACCTCACTTCCCTGTGGGAATGCAACTTAAGACCACTCACCTACCTTGCCCCCGCACCAGGGATTTGCATTAAATTAGTGCCTTGTGAAGCGAGCTCGTGGTCTGAACCGCTGAGGTACACATATTTGTAGCACCAACACAATAGTCTTTGAATATTCCACACAGCCTTAGCATCCCCACTAAGTTTCACTCAAAACAACTGTTCTCAGTAGATGAGAAGCCTGTCTCCAGTCTTTGTTTAGAAACAGCAGCAGAGAGATTATAGGACCAAGCTGTTCTTCTAACCGAGGCTGCAACTTTAAGAAGCTTCTCAGTGACAGATGGTAGAGGAATATAGAACCATCACACTCGCTATATCCCCAATCTGATCTGAAATTTAAATAACTTGACTCATTAAAGGATAATGCATATGCACTTATACAACGTAAAAAAACCAGAACAACCTAAATCATCAAGCCTGATTTCAATGCTTAGTGTTAGTCTGTGATAGGTCATTAAAGGGTACCAGCTTTGGGAGAGGGAAAAATTTCTCAGATAATAAAGACAGCAACAGGAGGTTGTCACAGGCACAAGCAATCTCTTCTAAAAGACTGAGACTCTAGATCTGCAGCCAGAAATCATGTCCCCTAAATCATGTAAGAAGGATCCAGCTGAGAGTTATTTTAAAACAAAGCAGGAGTATATACCTGCAAATTCTGTTCTTGACAAACACATTCAGTTAGCTTGGTATCCCTGCATTGCAAGGCCTGAATCTGAAACAGTCAGTAAAAATCTTCTCAGTGCCACACTATTTAATTCCCACTTTTCTTTCCTCTGCTTTTCCTCCTACACAGCATTAGTAAATTATTTTAATTTAATAAGGCCTCAAGAGTGTTATTTACATACACTTTACTGTACCATGGGAGTCAGTAACATTTGCAATAGATTGAATCTGGATAGCTGACAAAATTTAGACATTAAGACACCGTTCAAGTCAGTGTGCAATAATATAATGCCAAACACTCCATTAAAAACAGTAATTGCAGTGTAGGGAAATTGTCTCTCAGAACCTGAGCTCCAGGTGATGATATTATTTTGCTTCTAAGAGCACAGCAAACTTCAGTGTGGTAAAACTGACCTGAGTGATGCTATCCTCTGCGAGGGAAGGGACCATGGGAAGGGGAAGGGACCACATGGAGAGGAAAGGATGGACTATTAACGTGCTGAAGAAATGTGCGGATGCAGGGAGTTAGTCAGACAAAACTGTGAGGTTAAAAGGAGGTGGCCAGGACCTTTACAAGGCCAAGAACCTGGAGAGGTGCAAGGAGATGAAAAGCAACCCCATGCCCTTGTCATATTTACTGTGATATATGTATCTGAAGGAGGCAATCAGGGCAGAGACATTTTCTCAAAGACATAATTTCAAAACTGCTTAATAAAATTCTGAGCACATTAAAATAATAAGCAACAATCAGTACTTTTCTTTAAATCATCCTTCTCAACAAAAAACTGGTTAACAGATATGTCAACAGCAGGGGGAAAAAACAGTGGGGATTTTTTAGCTGTTTATAGTTTGGGTTTTTTTTTTTTAAATTTTACATCGACTACTTGGCTGATGCTTTTCCGTGGACATTGTACCTGATTTTAAATTCTATATTCTACAACAGCCTCGAAGTCATGTTTCCTCCTATAGTAAGGACCCTGGTATTTTTTTCTTTCTTCCTTAGACTTTGTTTTATTAACTCTGATCCAAGAGTCTAATCCAATTGGGTGTTCGTTCTTTACCACTTTTAGTCTGAGGCATTGCATTTCATGTCCTTGCAGCTTCATAGGAAAGTGGCTATTACAGAAAAGTCTTTTATGGTGTAGGATGGCAGCTGTAGAGAGGAACAAAGCAGGAAAGTGTTTGGAAAATATACTAGGAGTTCCATAAGAATGCAGCAGGAATAAGGGGAGTAGCAAATATCAGCTGAACCTCTTAAAATAAAGGCCATCCCAATTTTGTCTGGATCCAGAGTCACCTGAAAACTATTCATAAACCACTGCTGACAGAAAACAGAAAATTAAACTGGAGAAATCTGTGGAGGAAAAAAAAAAAGGTATTTTACTTTGCATTTATTGAGCAACATTGCTGTATTGAGATGAGAGGAGGCAGGATGGGCCCTGGTGTGCTGCTGCAGACTGCCAGGATGCACCACGGGCTGTCTGCTGGGACCCCCTGAGAAACAGCTTCCAAACACAGCAGAAAAGCTTCATTCTGCTTAGATAGTTACCTTTTTTTTCCTTTTTAATCAAGAAGAAAGCCTAAGTCCAAGATACACTTTTGCAGGTTACCAGATTTAGCACTGCTTCCACCCACTTCTGGCGAGCTCACCTTGGAAGAGGTGGCAGCAGTGGGAGCTTTGTGGAGTCTAGACAACAACATTCCTTTCTAATCCTTGCTTGAATTAGCCACCAGGAGAGGCAAGTCAGGTATTTGTGACAGATGGTGGAGAGATAAAGGCACAAGCTGCAAGAACCAGGTGAGCCAGGTTAGCCTTGGGTCCCCCAGCAATTCCTGCGGGCCAGGGCAATCTCCTGCACTCACATCACAGGCAGGAGAGGAAATCACAAAGGTCTGTGGGTGGATGCACCTGCTCCTCTCAACTGCACCAAGCAGGATGAGCCTGCCAATTTGAATTTATACATCTAACTGTAAGCACCTCCCGCATCTAAGTGTAGTGTTGAGCACTTAATCCTGAAATAGGTAGAAAAAGGAAAAAAAAAAAAAACAAAAACAACTGCGTGAATGCTTTTCTAACTTTGGAAAATACTTCTGGTAACACTACTCTTTCTCTATTAAACAGACTTTTCAGCAATTTTAAGCAGAGAAAATGTGTTTCAATTGTTCTTCCAAAACGCATGTGTCCTTTTGAGGTTTGTGGATAGGTTTTTGTTGCTGTTTTCACTCCAAGTGAACCACGGTAAGGCCTCTGAGCATTTCGCTTTCAGCCTGCTGTGTGCATATGCATGTGAGGAAAAATGAGTACCCAACTTAAAAAGCCTTTGAAGTGATTCATGGCAAACATATTTTGCACCCAGACACGCCCATTTTTCTTCTTCCAAGTGTTTAATCAGAGTTATCCTGCTAAGCCTCTAAACGGGGCTGAAAAAAGAAAATTTAACTTTTCTTATGCTCTTTTGTAATTTCCCTTCCCTATTTAGTATCTAAATTCCGGAACTGGCAGGAATGTCATTACATAAAATGATCAGTACCCTTGCTCCAAGTTTTAGAAGGCTATTTTTTTAATAACAGTATATATAAATGGACTTTTGGCTTTATTAATAGTATACATAAAGGAAAGGAAAAATCTTTTAAAAACATCTTTCCAGGAAAATGTGGAATACTGCTGAATTTTGTAACATAAAATTCTTTCTCTCTTTCACAAAGTTGCTGTCAGGAGGAAGAACTGTCACCAACAGTAATATTATGAATCTTTATGATATCCAGAAGTTCTGATTTTCTTTGTACTTCTGAATTACAGAGATTTAGGGGAGGCAAGCAAGATAAGTATCTTGAATACCACTGTGGCATGTAGTGGCCAGCTATGGACAAGTACAAAGACAGAGCAAGGGATGGTTTCTTTGAATTTCTTTCAGGTGGAGGGTGGGTGTTATTCTGTTTTCTAAATTATTTTCTGCTGGCTGAGGCCATGTTTTTTTTCATGCAGATTAAGCTATTTGAAAGTGCAAGGTAGCACAAGCAATGGACAATTACTCCAGACAAAAGGCAAGATGAAAGACAGCTTATTTGCTTTAAATGAATCTGTGCCAAGTAAACTTAAAGAAAATAGCTTCAGTTATTCTCAATCACACAGGTCCAGACTAATTCTTCAACAGAGAAGCAGACATGTATTACTTTTCTAGAACTAAAATACAATGAAATTTTAAGTATGCCTTATTATTTTAGTCATAAATTTTAGGCTTCAGTGCTCTCAGGTGAGCATACCACTGAATTGAAAGGCATATAACATTGTCTCCTTCTAGACAGACATAAAACAGTGGAAGTAGAACACAGCCAGATAATAGAAATAAACTCCTAAAACCTATGAACAACAAAACCTTCCTATTGTTTGCTCTGTTTTCACACAGAATTTCAGAATCCAAATTCATTATAATGTCATTGAAGCGAACCACCAGAAGGATATCAAGAATGTAGAAGTCACCTTTAATTTCTGACGGAATATTAGAGGTTGAAAGCCTTGGTAAACAAGTGTAGATATCATGTTTTAACTTGGTTGAATGTTTACATTCAGCAGCAAGACTTTTCAGTTTGAATACACAGGTGCCAGCACCTCTGTAAGGATGTTTGACTGAAAGGATTTTGGGTTCACTCAGATGTTCTGTTTTCAGGCCTGCCTGTTCAGTTTAACATCCTGCCATTCACAAAGAGTTCAAGTTCAGCCTGTCAATCTCCTAGAAGAAATTCCAGACTCTAGAAAATACAAACCTTTGAATTTCCAATTTTATTCCTGACCAATTAATGTTTACTTGTTCTTTCAACGAGAAAGAATTTTCTTTAAAGCCCATTCCTTCCCCGTTTTCCAAAGCCAATTTTTTTTTAAATTTTGCCAAACTGTCAGACTTCAAGTGCTCAAAGGCTTTGTTCTCTATAGCTGTAATAAATGCAAAGTTCAAAAATAGTTATAAACACAGGAAGCTGAGATGAGGATTTTTAGAAAGGCATCAGACAGTTGGCAAAAAGTATTAGATACAGTAAAATAAAAATCTTAAAATTATTATCAGATGACAATATTGCCAGTATACTAAGTATGCAAAGATTTGATGGCTTACTTCAGGCATGTAACACTTCTTAGCATGGATATAGTGATCAACATCAGGTAATTTTTGACATAAAAATAACTAAAGACGACTTACAAATGTCACCAGCTGAGTGCAAGTGATGGCTAGTATATTTATGACATCCTAGGCCTGCACCGTAGAAGACTCTTTACATCTTCTGGATTTGCTGGTGTTTCATGACCCCAGAGTATCTCTAATTAGATTTTCTTTAAAGCTATCTTCCTTTTAATTTCCATTAATTAAAAGAAGAGTTAATTTACTTTAAGAAAAAATCCTTCTCCTACAGCTGCAGTTCTTCTGAGCAGAAACATTTTATAGAAACAACATCCCTTTAAAAAACTAAATTCTATGAACCACCGCCAAGGCCTGTATTTAAGTATACACGTCTAGCTTTTTCACAATGCATTACCCAGAGAGCTGGATTTGATGGGTGGATTGTTAGATGGATAAGAAAGGGGTTGGACAGCCATATCCAGAGGGTAGTGGTCAATGGCTCAGACTCCTGATGGACATCAGTGACCAGTGGTGCTCCTCAGGGGTCCATATTGGGACTGTGTTATTTAATATCTTCATCAATGACATGGAGAGTGAGATTGAATGCATGCTCATCAAATTTGTAGATGATCCCAGGCTGAGTGGTGCTGTTGACACACCTGAAGGATGGGATGCCATCCAGAGGAACCTGGACAAGCTCGAGAAGTGGATCCATGGGAACCTCATGAGGTTTAACAAGACCGAGTGCTGGTGCTGTCCCCGGCTAGGGACAACCCCCAGTATCAGCACAGGCTGGGCATGAACAGATCAGAGCAGCCCTGCCCAGAAGGACTTGGGGGTGCTGTGGGTGAGAGGCTGGACATGCCCTGGCCATGGAACTCCCAGCCCAGAGAGCCAAACGTGTCCTGGGCTACATCCAGAGCCCTGTGGGCAGCAAGGGAGCGAGGGGATTCTGCCCCTCTGCTCTGCTCTGGTGAGCCCCACCTGGAGCACTGCATCAGCTCTGGGGTCCCTGCACAGGAGGGACAGGGACCTGTTGGAGCCAGTCCAGAGGAGGCCACCAAGATGATCAGAGGGATGGAGCACCTCTCCTACGAGGAAAGGCTGAGAGAATTGGGTTTATTCAGACTGGAAGAGAGAAGGCTTCAGGGTGACCTAATTGTGGCCTTCCAGTACCTGAAGGGAGCCTCCAAGAAAGATGGAGAGAGGCTATTTATGAGGGTTTGTAGTGACAAGACAAGGGAAATTGGTTTGAGACTGAAAGAGTGGAGGTTTAGAGTGGATATTATGTAGAAGTTCTCCACTGTGAGGGTGGTCAGGCACAGGCTACCTAGAGAAATTGTGGATGCCCCTTCCCTCGAAGTGCCCAAGGTCAGTTTGGATTGAGCTCTTGGCAGCCTGGTCTAGTGAAAAGTGTCCCTGCCCATGGCAGGCATGTTGGTGATTTTTAAGGTCTCTTCCAACTCAAACCATTCTATGATTCTGTGATATAAAGCAAGTAAATGAATATGTTCAATGTGCTAACTAACCAGCACTTGTCAAAAACTACAGGACAAAAAGCTCTTACTAATAAAAGTTTTTTATTGACATGAAAGAAACTAATTGGGGAATGTATATGGTATTTCATTAAGAAAACAGAACATCTGGTATTGCAAATCTGATGTTAAAATACAAGTTTAAATTTTTTTTCTAAAAGTAATTTTTCATTTAATAAAAACAATGGAAATACAAGGAACATTGCTGAGAGAGAGAAACCAAGGGATGAACTTGTATTCTGGCTCTTCTGGTCCATCTTATCTTCTACAAAACTGTTCAGTAAATGTTCACTAGGCCTAGAGTGTTGAAGAGGGAATGGCATGAAGCTGTCTCAGGGTAGATTTAGGTTGGATATCAGGAAAAAGCTTTTCACCCAGAGGGTGGTTGGGCTCTGGAACAGCTCCCCAGGGCAGCGGTCACAGCACCAAGCCTGACAGAGCACCACTGCTTGTACAATTCTCTCAGGCACATGGTGTGACTCTTGGGTTTGTCCTGTGCAGGTCCTGGGGCTGGACTCGATCTTTGTGGGTCCCTTCCAACTCTGCATATCCTGTGATTCTGTGAAATAGTTGTCAGTCACGATGTACGGTAGAAAGGGTCTGTGTTTTCTGTAAGAATGCATGTTTCACAAAAACAGATAAAGAACAATCTTCGCAGAGGGAAAATCCACCAGTTGCCTCCTCGTATCTCTTTACTACCTCTAACACCCTGCCTGTGTCTCCCACAGAGGAGCTCCCTTGCACAGGAGGGATTTGCTCTGGTGTCACTGAGGACATGCTACAGAGGTAACAGGATTGCAGGAGTGCAGCTGAGGACAGATTTTGGCTCACAGAATCTTTCTTACTGGTCATGTAATGTGTGATGGAAAGATCCCAGTCTGACTCTGACAGACTGCATCGGCTTGTCAGAGCTGGCAGCTAAGGAAATAAAAACCTTGTTTATTGTAACCTGGGAGCATTTGATAAGGATTGATTGAGACACAATACACACACACTCCCAGAGTATAATATTTAGAAGCTCTTTCTGTTCAAATAGAACCACGCTTCAAAGAAGCATTTGGGGTTTATAACCTCCCCTATCTCCCATTCATCCACAATAAACATTTTAATTTGCATGCTCAGACTTTAATTGGTACAGCATGTGGAATTAATAGAAACCATTATCAGCTAAATCAGCATGACCCTTCTGTGAATTAAAATATGTCACATATTTAGAACACTAAATGAGAGAACAGAGTTCTCTAACAGCTAAATTCAACAATTTTCTGTAAACTATGAGCATACTCAGTACAGTGCCACAGAGTTTCTGTCTTTGAAGTAAGTTCAAAAAATTAAGGAAGGAACAAAGATGCTGGTGGGTATACTCCTAATGCTTTCTCAGCCCCTCTTCCCACTGAAAACAGTGCTCAGGAGAAGAAAACAAAACAAAAACAGTGTTGAGGAGAAAAGAAAAAACGAACTCTTTAAGTCCCCAACATATTTGAATAGAATTATTAAAGAGTTGTTATGGATAGAATTGGCAGCAAATAGAAAATATATATAATCAACTGAAAAATCAGAGTGAACAGAAAGGATAAGATTATTTTTGAGTAATAAAATATGCCAAAAATTATGATGATTCCTTTCTAGCCAATGTTACATTTGAAATGGCATTACTGAGAATCTATGATGGTTTGAAATGACTGGAAAACAACACAGTTTAAGACCTCATTTGGGAAATTTCCTGCTAGCCTGTCTTATATAACTAATAAGAGGATTATATACTTCAAAGCTGGGTTTTATCATCCTATTGTGCTGACCAGGGCCATCAGTTCACTGGTTTGGCTGATAAACTGGAATTAGATGTCAGAAATGGACCTTTTCATAATAGTAAGTAGTTATATATACTGAACAATTTATAATTCAAATAACCAACAGAAGCAATTTACAGAATATGGTAGTGAAATTCAATAGCTAACTGAACTTTAGACTCCAGCAAACAATGGAAACAATTTTGACTAAAATTAGAGCAATGCCAAGATGCTACATAAAAGAATGATGGTATTACCTCTCACGAGAAGAAAGCCATTATTAGGACCTGCAGTTTCCAGCACCTGAGCTCCAGATCCAAATTTTACATGAAATTGTTGACTAAATAGTGTCCCATCCCTTAGAAAATGCTCTTTCCCATTAAATGGAAGATGCATCTATTTGCTCTACATTTCCAGCTACACATGCATGAGCACAATTATAAAATGTTTTATAGATATGCGAGGATATGATATTTATGCAGGATTTAAGAAATTTATTCTCTAAGAAAAAAATCTGATATGTAACAGAGATTACTTATAATTCTTCAATTATTTATGCCTTCACATAGGAAGAGACAATCACATACAAATCTGCCATTTCAAAAATGTTTTTCCAAATCATGGGTTTGACCACTGGCATTGAACCTAGTCTGCACCAGTGCCCTGACCATTGCACTGCTCCATAAAGGTTATTCAGATTATTCCTTCTGCAGTACAGTCAGTTTCACATCTGTGATGTAGGTACACTCAGGTGGCTCTCTGAGCTTGCCTACGAGCAGGTCTTCCTTAATCAGATACAGCTGACTTGTGTCACTTGGGCCAAGTGTCCCAGGGAAATTGTAGCCAAGAAGGAGTGGTCAGGTAGCCCAAATCTCAAGCTCCAGCATAAAGCAAAGCAGCAAAACTGCTCAGGCTGATATTGTTGTATGACTCACTTGCATGTGATAAAACTGTTATCATGTCCTGCTATTCCTGGAGCTCTCCTTCTCCTTGGCTCCCTTCTGCCATGGAAAAGGTGATGAGGCACCCAGTCAGACAAATATTCTGGTTCATGGCTCTAAAGGTCAGTTGGGAAATATGGCCATCCCCTCCTTTAAAAAGTAAGTTTAGCTCAATGGAAAGGTGGGTTATTAACCTCCTATGCTACAATGTTTCTAATGTTTGTTTTAAAAAGTAGGGTACAATGTTTCTAATGTTTGTTTTAAAAAGTAGGGTACACTCACTCTGGAGTTTGCTAAAAATAATGATTCTAAGAAAATAATCAGAATCAGGAGATTTCAGACTCATCAGCACGACAGTGGCAGGTCGCCTGCTTCATTCCTACCCTCATCATTCCATATCGCCCTTGGTCAGTCAGCTTTGCATGGTGAGTGGCCAAATGTCATCTCATTATTAGATGTAAGGACCAGTCATCTGCAAGGAAATGAAATCTTCAAAATTCAAATCTAGGTTAAGGTTGTATCTGAAGGCTTCTGGTGCTGGCTGATGAGGGTGCAAGCATTTTCTCCTTCACCGTTAACCAATACATTTATTCATTGCTTTTATCATGGGACAATAGGTACCCTGACAGCAAGGCAAAAAGCCTAGCAGGCTTTCAACCCAGTGAGCTTCTCAAAATGGCAATTTCCCAGTTTCATGAGGTTTGAGGTTTTATCTCCAGGTAGATCATATTCACAGCTTTCCCCAGGGATTTTTTTTTTTTTCTTTTTAGGAGAAAAACAAGGTTTTGAGTGGATAGCAAGTGATGTGTAAAGGACAACTTACTAGTAACTTCTAAGTGAGGTAAGCAGGCAGGTGCTCTTCCTAGGAAAAGAGATGACTGAGTAGGTATGGTCTAGCGGTCAAACTGCAAATGTACCTGCAAATTAACTGTGAAAAGCAGTTTTCCACTATGAGATTTTGGGCTTGTGGGTTTAAAACAAAAGGAGATTTTAGAATAATTGTCAAGGGAGTTACTGTTTTTTATTATTATTATTATTATCATTATCATTATCATTATCATTATCATTATCATTATCATTATCATTATCACTATCACCACTACTACTTCTACTACTACTACTATTACTATTATATTCATTGCCATGAGGTGTCACTGACCATAACAGTGCCAACAAGTTCTGGATTAAAAAAAATCTTAATTGACTTCAGAAGTTAATGAGTACATAAATAAAACTGAACAGATGCAACCTCCAGGAATTTTTTAAAATACTGACTGCTGGAGCCTGAGAAAATCACAAGAGGAAGAATAATTTACAACTTGTATAATTTCTCACAGTAACCATCTAACCATCTGCTACTGACCACTCCAAGAGCAAGGATACTAAGCTAAGCAGACTACCAGTCTGTTCTGCTATTACACTTCAGTTAAAAAAAAAAAAAAGAAAAAAACAAAACAAAAGAGCAAAAAAACCCTATTATTTTACCTATATTCCACATACCGATAATAATACCAACCAGTCATAAAAGAAAAATATACTTATTCATAAAAGAGTGTCATTCATATATCCAGGGAAATTATAATCATCAGGAATATTTGACCACTTGTGTGTCACCTGAAGCACAACCAAAACTTCATACTGAGTACTTGTAGGAAATTTTACAAGAGTCCTGCCAGCTGACTCTGAGGGCAAAGAACAGGGGTTTTTGAGTGCAAAGAGCAGGCAAGGAGAATTTTTGCAGGAAAATGCTCACCTCTTATTCAAAACATTATAAGGGTCTGATACTGACCCCATTATATTCCAGGTTTCAGTCACCAGAGTTTTGCTGAGGCAAACCAAATCCTGTCATAGGGCATAAAATCCAAAGCCTCTCTCATGCATCAGTGGAAGTGGTGGTGGGAGAAAGGCCACAGTGCTAGAGAAAATACCTCTGTATACCACAGAAGTGACTACAGTCCCTCATGTCCACAAGTCCTTGCTAAGCAGGGACCACAGCCAGCAGACTCCTTCAACACGACGGGGCTGCCTGTGCTGCAGGTTCCACTTCCTGTACAACCTCTCTGTAAACAAAAACAATTATTTGTAGCTTCAGTTTGTTGAAGGCCTCGTGTTAAATCATGGGTAGGATGGGTACCTAGGCTGCAGCACCGCGATCTCCTCCACTCCCTCACTACAAACTCCCAACATATCTGTGGAACAGGGTCCTTCAAGAACAGCATCTCACCTGCAATTTGAGCTTAGTGAAGCCCAGGGGTTAAATTTCGCCTACAAGCCTGTGTCTCTTGTTTATTATTTATTAGTGCTGCTGAAGATAGAAATGAAGATCTCATGCTTGGGGGGACCTCCCACTTCACACCTCACACAGCTGGCCAGGCCTGTTGAGGATATTGTCTGAACTCTAGCTTTGTCCCTTGGCAGTGTGCTAAATCAGATACAGTCCTGCCAATTACCTTTTGGCAATTTATGTGCCAGACACCTTATCATGGATTACCAAATCTCTCGTCTTCACATAAAGAATGAGGAGGAAAGGATCACAAACCTTGATTTAGGAGACTTCCAACTGTTGATTTAACATTTACATATAAACTTACATATATTTTTAGCCATAGATAGAGTCCTACAAAATTACACTTCAGAGTCATGGATCAGACCAGGATGGATAGATTTGAAGCACCACACAAATATCTAAGTTTTGGCATAGAGCTCATGGGGAAGCACTGAGCAGAATTCCCACTAATGTCATTAGGAAAAGTGATAACTTTAGGAATGGACAATGCAGGTGGTTGTCTGTCTATAAGAGCACACTAATGTCAGCTGCAGGAAGATCCTTGGAATGAGCAGCTAACCTCTCCTCAGTACCCAGCAATGCTTTGCGCTTGCCTCCACCTTATACACTCATCTTTTTTATTCAACACTGGGAAGCTTCACTGTGAAAATGTGGTGAGAGTTATACTGAGGGGAGGGGTGACTTGTAATCGAGACTGCAAACTGGAGAGCACTTGTGGTTAATTCTAGTAGGGAAATTAGGTTCTGCTTGTATTGTTTGGGGAAGTCGAATTGCCCACAGAGGGAATTTCCCTTCATGTTCAGTGCAGCAAATTAAATTCTGAAAAGCCATAAGCTAGCTGGCCATCGTGTCAGTACATCAGGAAAGAACAAATTTAATTTAACCAAGCTGTCTCTGCAGAGCTTACAATTAGGGTTTGGGTTTCATTATTGCTTGCTTTTTATTTTTTCATTCTTTTAAGCTGAGTACATTTGATGAAGACTTTTTGCCTTCCTTGAAGTCACACACTGTTTTCATGGAATAACACTTTGTCAGTGAAGAAAACTCCTAACACAAATGAATAAAACAGGGATAAGGGAAAAATTTTTAATGCATTTTTTAAGTGTATGCAAGTACACTTGTTACAAAGTCTGGTTACAAAAAACTGCCAATCTACAAAGAAATAAAAAGAGTATCACACATAGTATTGATTTGTTTTTCCTTTTGTACCACTTACAAACAAGGGAAAATTTCAGCTGAGGTGCTCCATCCTGTTTTTGGCAAAATCTATTAGACAAGCTAAGAGAACACAAGAAAGACCAGCAACAATTAAGAGGCTTGAAGTATAGAACACAAAAAGAAGGATTCAGGTTTCCACAGTTTAGGCAAGACAGAGGGAGAGCATAACAATAAAGTTCGAACATGAAGAAAAGTGAAATAAAGAATTTAGTTGTCCCCCATGTCAACCAAAGACCAGGCAGGGAGCAAACACTTTATTTTAAAAAATAGAAGTCTGGATAGGGCATTAGGAAAAACTTCCATCCAGAGTAGAGTTAAATACTAGGAGTGGTCAACTACAGAAACAGTAGGATCTTCAGTGACTGCTTTCAAAACATTGTAAGATTGGCAACCACTGGAGAGAGTCTAGGTATATTTAATCTTATCTGAACCCAACACACATTTCAGTCTGGAGTGAACAGGGATGGCATTAAAAATGTAGATCCCTGTATTTCAAGGCCAGGCAGAACCATTTCAACTATCTCTTCTGAATGTCAGCCTAAGGGAGGCAGAGAAATTCCAGAAAATGAAGGCTGCCATTAAACAATGGAATCTAGATGAATAAGGAGGCAAAAATAATATTCTTATGGTTTAGCAATAAATTAGGAATTTTACTCAGTTATCTGTAACTAAATTCCCAGGAAAAGATCATACAACAAAGTACTTATTTATATTATTTCTACCTACTTACAAAATGAGCAGGTAAGCAACTTATACCAAACCACTCAATGGGAAAATAGAGCTTGTGAATTTAGTCAGGAGTATGACACTCTATGACACTAAAAAGTGTCCTCAGCAGCTACAAATAATTTGTTGTGAAAGTTTGTGTTCCATTGTGGGCTTGGACATTGATAAATATTTTCGTCAAAGACAGAAATGATGAACCACAGAATATCTTTAAAGGTCAACCATTGCAACAGGCTGCCCAGTGAGGTAATGGAGTCACCATCCCTGGAAGAGTTAAAAAAACCCAAACATGTGAGTGTGGCACTTGGAACACAGCTGAGCATGAACAGGACAGAGCTAGGTAAATCGTTGGACTCAATGAAGTATTTTTTAACTTTCAAAATTCTATGATTCTATGAAAGAGTGAAAACACTTTGAAGACTATAATTTTAAGAATTTTAAAACACCCAGACAAACTACAGAAACAAGTAGAAAAAGGTTGCAGTTCAGTTAGGACAAATAGCATATATACTATTTCAACAGAAACTGTCATCACAAATAGAAGATTGAAAGTAAAGGAAGAGACAGCAGTTCTAAAAAGGAAAAAGAAAGAAGAAAGGAAAAACCCAACCAATATTTGAATACATCAAAACTAAACATAAATCAGCGTTGCCATCTTCTTAGGGAAAAAAAAGGCAAAACAGTGTACAAATAAGAGTGCTATATACAGGATTGATAAAGTAACCCTTCCAAGAGTGATAAGGTATGGTTTTAGGGTCCAGCCCTAGGCCACATATTTCAAAAAAGATTTTGAGAAAATTCTGATGGAGTCAAGAAAACAAGACATATAGAAAAATAGTAGAAAAAAGTGTTTTCAGTTGTAAGTGGTAAGATGTTTCAAAGAAGGCATCACAAAAGTGCAGATGTGTTGGTCTCCCAAGTTTACTGAGGGCAAGATTCAAAGAAGGCAAAGTCAGATATTACAGAAACTTTCTAATATAAATATGGAATATAATTCTAATGAAAGATCTGGAATTTTCATCAGTAGAAGGCTTTGGAAACATCATCCAAAATGCTCAATGAATTGGGATGGGAATGCTTAAGAACACCAGAGCATTTTGGGTATTTCCAAATCTATTAAGATATATCTGAATATATGTTGGTTTTAAGGTGGTTTTACATTTTATTCATGCATATTCGCCTGTATTTCTTGCCTGCCAACCTTCTGATAAATAGAGATATCAATTCCAATATAATTGTGGGAGGAGCATTTATTAAAAATCAAAACTAAATCAGTGAGTACCTTTAGGAAATTATTCTACTCCAGATGGACTGAAAAATTGTTAAGAAACCATTTCCTTAAGAAAAGACAGTAAAGAGGGGTGTTAAGTCATCAACCATACGATGAGGGCATTTTTTTAGTTTCAGAATTTAACTGAAAAGGCATTGATAGACTGAGCACAACATAATTACTATCAAGGACATAAAGAACAAGCTGAAAGAGTTTGCATTAGTCGAGTCAAATCACTAATAGTTTAATTTAGATTAAAACCTTCTTTCAGGTACACACTCTCTGGAGAAGTGTTTGTTATTAAACCGTGGCTCCCCGGAGCTCCTACTGACCCTACAAGCTCTCAAGAAGCAGTGGCAGAAACTGTGATTTCCTGAATACGTAATTTCTGACAACTTCTCTTCACTACCACTATTCCATTCTTTGTTGGGATACAAGGCGCACAGGTAGGAAGCTGGTTAGGTCGGTTTTCCATCTGTAGCAGTCCCATAAAGAGCCACAGAACAGAGCTGAGAGTTTATATATATATATATAGATAGATATAGATATAGATATAGATATAGATATAGATATAGATATAGATATAGATATATATAGAGATATATAGAGATATATATATAAAGATATATAGAGATATATCTGAATTTGGAAGTAACTAATTCAATATAAAATGCTAAAAAGGTTGTTCTTTTGCAAAAATTGGAAATTATTTTACATTAGGCTTTGAACAAAATACAAACTTTTCAAAATCCACCAGCATTTCCACATGTGGCCAGCATTCATCTACCAGCATGTGTGCTTAATTCCTTGTATGTCTTGCACAGGCGTGTCCAGTCCATGGATTTCATTTCTTTAACAGCAATTAACAGTCAGCTCTCAAGCTCATAAATGGAAGCCTGAGATATACAGCCTGAGATAGGTTACCTTCTGAGATATACAGAAATATACATTATGGAAGATAGCTGCCTTGTCACCTCAAAAAAATCATAAGAAATTGAGGATTATCCTACCATAAAAAAAGTGTCATCTCACTTAAAACTACTAGATGGAGATACCTAAGTGCAAGGTAAAAGTCACAGAAAGGGCAGAATTGGAGGGAATAGCAAACTGGTCGTTCAGTCTTTCAAGAAGGAAGGAATAACCACGTTAAGATCCATCTCCAACATATTTGTCCATCTGAAGGGTCACGTGCAACAAGAATAACAGAATAACCACTTACGCATCTTTTACATGAGGATCCTGCTAATGCATCCCTCTGGACAAAAAAAACAAAACAAAACAAAAAACCTCTAACACTTTTTCCCTATTTTTCTTTATTCTTCCACACGCAGGGAAACTTTGGCAGAGAATATGTGTGTTTACCCTTCCCTCCATAACATCATTGCAATGCAGAAAAATGGAGTAGAGGAAAGCACCTGAGTATGATATCATCATTTTTCTTGTTTCTTGGCAGCAAAGGGAATTTTCTTACTATTCCATCTGTCTGGACAAGAAAAAAGCCCCACCATAATAAATTAACAGTCAGATGAAGTTTATAGTGCTGACTTTTTCAAAGTCACATAAGGATGGCCAGATGGAGTCTGCAGGAGTTACTTTAAGGACAACTGACCAGAACAGATAAGACAAGTATTAACATTCTTTGTCAAGTATTTTATGTAATGCCCTAGGCCTGAAATCTCCCAGTGTTGCAAGTTACCCTTTCACAAGAACATGAAAAGATAAAGCTGTACACCATCCAAACTCAATGTATCCTTTCATAGGCTTAAAAAATTCTGCAGCATTTCCTACAGCTGCTGCCCTCTCGGGCAAGGTGGAGCACACTGATATAACATTCCTGGAATTTCAGATGTGCATGGGAACAGATGAGTGCTCAGCTTCTCCTCAGTTCACCTTATCTGGGGCCACCTTTGGCAGGCTCTGTGCTATACCCAAAGTGGCAGTGACTTTTGCATCCATAAAATACCATGATAATGCCAAGCCCTTTCACTTCTTCATGGTGCAAATGGTTCTGCTGCCTGGACAAGGCTGTGCCAAAAACCTCGGGAAAACAATCAGAGACAGTGTGGAAGGTCTGGAAGCAGACGTCTCTGGGCCTCAATTGGAAAAAAAAAAATCCACATCCCTCTCAGGTCTTCGCATCCTTCATCGATCACACACCACCCGCTGTACCCACAGCTTAAGAAATATCTGTATTGTAAGAGATAATGCTGACAGCACCTAGTTCTGCCATCATAATGTTGTTAGTAACTGTACACACTGTTAGTCACAGTTCCTGCTACTCAGATTAAAAAAAAAATCCTGACAAGGCTAATGACTGCAAGTGTCTCTGGATAAAAATCCCACCAGGCATTATAATCCATCTTCACTCTGAAAGGAATTCAAACTTTCCTCTTGCTCTGTCCTACAAACTTCCTGACATTTCAAGTACCAAGGTATCCTGAAGTAACTGCATTTGAATTTCATCATATAGAAGATATGCTGGAGTCCTCCATACCATATTTGTCATTTGTCATTGTGACAATTTTTAATGCCAATATGAAGCTCAAAATAAATTTCTGATATCTGATTTCAAAATATGAATGCATTTTTCAACTTAAGCATCCCCATTTCATTATTTAGAAGGTGTAGAATTTTTGTATTATTTCCTCAGTTTCAAACTAGAATCAAAACATTACTTTCCACTCCAAACTGAAAAAAAACCCCTTTAACTAAATAAACAGCAATCCAATTACAAAGTGTAAAGCAAAAAGTTATACATGGACTGACAAGGCAGAAGACTAAACAGTTCATTTGCAGCATTTCTATTGTATCTGCTGACTTAACTTATTTTAGCCATTTTATTACAAGAAGAAAAATGTAATATTTTACAATAAAAGCATTATGCATGCTGCATAACTTACAGAGGAGCAGCCAAGCATTTCCATTGTACTTTCATCCTCATAAAAGCACCACACTGTCAGAACACAAACTTCCTAGCATAAGAGCTTTTTTAAGTAGGAATATTTCCCACATTCGAGCCCTAAACAGACACATTTATGTCACTACAAACACCCTTTGCAGTTAACACTTTGTTATAAAGACTTATTGCAAGTCAAGTATCCTCAAAGTGAAGAGACAGCACTCAGATGAAGTTCTCTGCAGATAACTTGGTCCAGCAGCATTTAATTTGTCTTTCCATCTGATAGACATGGGAGTCCATTTAGGTAATCAAAGCCAGTCCTTAGGACATACTCCACAGTTCAGAAAATGGCTTTAGCAATCCGCCAAAGGTATCTCAACCCCAAAGAAAAATTTCTAGCTGTTAACATTTCTGCTGAGAGTAGCCCATACCATGGTAGCCAGACGCAGGGTTGAGCTAAGAAGGACCTTTGTCTGCAGGAAACTGGAATTAAACTCTCACAGATCTTCATCCCTCGGTCTAACACAGGTTTCTGTTTTCTACTTCGCTGCATATATAATCTTGCATCGACACAACTCACATAGACCAGTCAATTGAAGTGACAGAATTCCACCCTGACTTGTTGTAAACAACAAATGCCAGAGGAGGGGTATGGACCTCTTGTCAGCCTTCACCAGCAAAGCACTGGTGTTTCCTGGACTGCTGCTTCATTATTGGATTGTATCTAGTTCCTGCCATCCTTTCCCAAGCAAACAAAGAGAAACCCCAAAGGGCAATACACTCGGCACCTCCTGCCCCGGCGGCGCAGGTCTGCACTCCCCATGTCCTCAGCAAGGGGACCTCCACTTGTGGACACGCAGGATTTTTTTTTTTTTTTTTTTTTTTTTTTTTTTTTTTTTTTTTTGGTAGAAGCTTGAGCTGAACGTTACTCATGAGCAGAAAAGCACATAAAGCTTCCGAGCCTAAGGCTGCGGTGCATCTGTCAGAGCAGAGCTAAAATAAGGTTCAATATTTTGGCTTTCCTATACTGTACAAGATTATTTGGCACTGTGTTTTCTGAGTTTGTGAGGTCAGGCCTTCAATGTTGCTTTGTTATTATGTGGATTTAAGAGGTCAGTTTAAGGTCTTCTGAGCTTTTAATTTTGGAACATTGTTTTGCTACCCATCCACACCCTTCCGAACAAAATGAAAGCAGCACAACAAATATTCAGTGAGAATCACAGCTCTAACTGTGCGTGCCACAGGGAGATGAAAATCTCCTTTCAGCTTGAGTATTCATCATGGAGATGCCTGTAAGCTCCAGATACATTTTCCAGGCATTTAGGACTTGCAAATTACAAAACTTTTCTCTGAATCTTTCATATGACTATGACTCTATTAAAACTGTTTCAAAAGCTTCTTTTTTAAACTAAAGATGCAGGCAGGAACTTTCACCTATCCTCTTTAGTTGAAACGCCTGAGCTCCTGAAGTGCTCTCTTCTTGAACAGGCTGTGTAGTGAGTTTTTTACTCATATACAATAAATTAATAATTTAATCTGCTGGTTTAAAACCAGCAGTGTTGGTGTTGTAATGTAGATCATAATCACCTTCAGAGAGCAAATAAATGCCTGTGAGGTTAGGTATTGACTTTAAGGATGGCAGAACATGACCTCACACCTCATTCATATGTTATCAAGCTGCAGGGTGAGTCACTAAGCAATTTAGTTCTTTGTTTGCCAGGACAAAAGCACTAATGAAAAGAATATCCCACTGAAATTCTTTTCTGTTAAGAACATACAGCTGCTGGAAGTGGGGTTGTTCATGAGCCTACTGAGCCACTCACTTTATTTAAACTTTTAGCTTTGTATCGAACACCAATTTCCACTGTTTCAAGAAGACTGTATAGCAAAAGTTAAGATTTCTTGCTCAGCATAAGACAGAACTTGCACTTTGATTTCAGGCACATTTGGGATAGATCTGTGTACTGGTTTCATGGAAAAATCTAGAGTATATCATATTAAGTAAATAGAACACCTACAGAACCGATAAAATGTTATTTGTTAAATTTGCTGAATATTTTCTTATTCCATGTTAGTCTGGTTTGCACAGCATCACATCTTTTAACTATCTTTGTACATGTCAAAATAGAGAGCATAATTTCTATTATGCAGTCACTGAGTTCTAGAGTATTTTGGTTACTCTACAGGACTTTTTAACATAAAGCATATTAAAACCACATGAGTCTATTATTATATGAGATTCAAAGGCAGATTTCTGAGGCAGTTGTCTTTTATACTGTGTTGGCACAAATGTAGGAATGACTCCAACTACAACCCTATTACAAAACACTTCCAGAGGCAACATCAATACCATTTTGGATGACAAACGACTTTTCTAAAAATGCCTCTCATTGAGCCAATGACATATTAATTCTTAAATCTTAAAATCCATTTCTTCACAAATGTATCTTTTTTAATGCTGTTGCCTACAGGAATAGGACTATTATTTAAGTGAAATGGCATATTTGCTAGCTGAATTTCCATTTACCGAAACAACAGTGCCTTACAAGGTCCTAGGGAACTTTCTGACACTGAAAAAGCAGTGGCCTTTAAAGGTAGCCCTCTCCTCTGGTTACCTGCTTTTTGGACTCTAGAGTCTGGGAAGAAATGTTATTTTTAATCAGTTTTCATGCCTTAATCCAAGAAGGAATATTTCCTTTTTTTTTTTTTTTGAGTATGCATTAGCTACGCTAGTTTTTAGCAAAGAGATTAAGCTAGATAAAAAGCAATTTATTGCCAAGTACACTGAGTATTTGGCACCAGTTACCCTAACCAACAAATTTTGTGTTGAGCTGTTAAATAATCTCTTGTCCTACTTCTCCATATGTGAGCCTAGAAATACCTATCTGAGATTATCCTTTTCAGATGTAATCTTCAGTGACCCAAAATAATGAGAGAGAAACATTGTCTTTCTGATTCCTGGGGCCTTTATTCTTCCTTGTCCCCAAATAACATCTTCTTGAGTTCATACTTCAGTAACTGTTTTCCAGCAACCTATAGATTCAAATAATCATAGGATCTTCTAAACCAAGGAAAAAATAAAGTTCACACTGTAGAGGTAGCACAAAAATTCAACACTGCACTGTAATTTAAATTCTCTGCTATTCTTAGCCTTGAAGTGGTATTCTGAACAGCTCTACAGCCTCTAAAGGAAATGCTTCATTATTTCTTTGATGGTTGCCAACTGTCTACTACTGTCTTTACTACCCTGGAGGTAACTACATACAGAAAAATAAAAAAAAATCCAAAGAACAACAAAAAAAAGAGACAAAATATAGAGAGAGACAACATGACATCCTTGATCAAAACAGAATGGACATTTTGTGTTCCAACTTCACAATGAACAGAATATTCAGAAGCACTGAAACTTTATAACTAGTTTTATCCTTTTCATAAAAGCACCACCCCTCTAATAATACATACATGATACAGAATTTTAGCAATATGCTAAAATACAGCTAGAAATAATTACAGTGATAGACAGTATACAAATGAGAAACAGTCTAAAATGGCATCCACCTAATGACTATATGCTAAATGCATATTCTTTTAGTTCTTTTAAATTGAAATCCCTATGCAAACCATAAGCATGGCACATCACTAATCCTTATATATTTCTGTCCTAATCTATAGCTCTTAAGCCACAAAGAAGAACTTTATGGTTCTTTGTGTTCAGAAGAGCAAAGAGTTGAAAACCAGTACAGCTCAGTGCTTCACTGTATAGTGCTATCATGCATGCGCTTACCACTGGTTCACCAAAAAGTGATTCCTCCCTAGATTATGAATGTCCTTCATCTGAATTATATGGAACAAATTATGTTGCCCTGGCTCAGGGTATGATGGTCCTCAGTGACATGAACTAAGGTTTCCCACAGCAAGATAATGGAAGTCTTTCCCTAAAGGCAGTAGACCCTACACCATATCTTTAGTTCCTAAGTGAAAATAAAACATGTGGTGGTGGTACTGCCATAAATGAAAGGTAAAGGAAATATTCCATATTGCTGTGAATGGGAACTGGGAAGCTGCAAGAATTCAGGATCCCATCTGCATCCCATCATGACTGGCATACAGTTCTGCAATTTTTCACCACAGCTGCAGCCAGCCCTGAAAAAATATTCTCATATTTAACAAGTTTGTGAAATTATAATTCTCAACCAATTGCTCTGTTTAGTTTCCCAAGTAGGCCATCTGGGTTTGCAGATTAAATCAAAATCAAATGGTAAAGTTGATAGTTTTCAAAAGAAATTTCCAGTAATCAAAAATACTTAGTAACATCACCTTTGTTGTCTCCTTCTGGAATTAATCTCTGCAATTAACTCATCCCTTGGCACTCCTGGTTGTGAATATATTTTCAGAAACTAGAGATATTTACTAACCTGAGGTAGTGTTGTCAAAACCTATGCGATCATATGATCTTGGAACAGAAAATAGAAAAAATTGCTCGTATCCATGTAATTGACTGGGGAAGAAAACAGTTGGTAGGGTCCCACATTTTGCTGTCTTTCATGTTCAAACACGAAATGCAGAAAATTTAAATGTAAAGCCCCTTCAATTAACATTATTTTTCCATTTTTTTTTCTCTTAATCATTTATATAATTCAGAAAGTTTCCCCTATTTAGCTCAAGATGCTTTATTTGAATCTTACTAGAGATAAGCTATGTGTGAAATACCTCTGGTTTCTATATAGCTTTCAGAGGTCAGTAATAATGTAAGGCAATAGGAAAGTCTACAGTGAAGATTCCATATTCCGACAAACAGACCAGAGTCTTCCTATGCCAAAGGCAGCCACAGCATGCACAGGTACCTCACTGACCAATAGCGGGAGATCCTGCATCAGACTTCAGTGGTTCAGCAGCAATTTTCTGCATTTATTGGTTATTGACAAATGACACTTCCTGTTACTGAGCTGATTGAAAATAACTTGCAACCATGTGCAGCATCCCAGCTCTCCAGTAACACGGAGGCACCTGGTTCCAGGCAATGGAGACAAGTGTTCCCAAGGATAATTTGTCCCCTAGAATGGGATCTTCTTTGTAGATCTAACTGGGTTCCTTCTGTAGGAAGGAATCACACTGTGTGCTCAAAGGTAGCTAGAATTGACGCAGATCTTTGTCTTTAAGAAAAGTTGGACTGCTCTCAAGCCATGTCTTCCACATGGACAGCTTGGAGCTGACCCGGAAACTATATAAAGCACATCAGAGCCAACGACAGCCTCACATCTATAATCTTCCAAGGCTCATAAAACTGGAGCAAATGATTCATAGCTCCTATTGCTGCATCCTAATCATACACAACTCACAGTTCTACATGGTTCTGGAGCAAAGTGAAACTTCACAGTTATGAACAAGTTGTGCTTAAAGAGTTTGAATTTATTCAAGCCCTAAACTTGTATCTCGAAGGTTGTGGTTTTGAATGCAAACCCACACTCCTTCAAAAACATAATGAAAGAATTTGCATGAGAGCCTCCAAGCCAAACGGAACTGTTCAGACTGCTACAGTGTGATATACAGAGTGCTGCTTGAGCTTTCTGTTCTTCATAGCAAAATGTAGGAGGCAGATACACAAGTGATGGAGGCTAACATTCAGATCTGAACATCCCAGAGGTCATTGATTGCCAGGTCACCTCAGCTGGTGAATCAAAGCACCTGAGACATCTCTGGCAACTCACCAATCTTTTATTACAGAAGGGGTAAAACCCCCTCATGTTTGTTATTTGTAATTCCAGATTAGTTTAAAATAGTTCTGTTGGAAAAGGAAACAAAGAGGAAGTAATCTTACCCTAATTTTGCCTCTTATTTAAATTTGCCTTTATTTTAGTGGACACGTATATTAGCCCATATGAAATTAGGCTAATATTTAATAGCCTGAAATGAAGCCAAATTAGTTCCTTCTTTCTTTGCATCTCTCTTCTATCTGCTTTTACATGGTCTTGGTTGGATCAAAGCCAAGAGACTACTATTAAAATATTTCCAGCTACTCAAAATGTCTATTGGAAAACAGCTCCCAGGACTGATAGAACAACTTACAACATGGGAATCATATCCTGAACTTCTCAGAAAAATTTAAAAGGATCTTTTTAAACCAACAGATTACTTTTTAGCTAAGAGTCCTACCTAAGAGTCATCTTATTTTCACAGACTAGGAGATGTTCATAAACTGTGAATAAACTTAATAAAAAATAGTAATTTTATTTACCTCTCTGTTCCTCTGCTTGTGAACTGTGAGTCAGAACATCTGTCTTCCCCTGGACTGCTGAATGGAGTAATATCAGCTCTGACCAAACATAAATTATTATACAGCATAATTCAAAATAACACAACATCCAAGGAAAACTGCCAGCTACTGATTTTCTATAGTTGATAATATTTATAGTCAAAGACAAACTGAAACTTCCTTGGATACAAACCCAGGGAGTATTTATTCCATTAGTGTCAAACCCACTTTCCTTTGAAATTACCTGATAAAATCAAAGTAAACTTTGACCTATCATAGCATGTACATGTCACTGCTGTTTCAGACCAGAAGGAAGGATTATACAACAGAAAGATGACTTCCCATCACCCCCAGGCCCCTGCCCCCAAATTTTGTAATTTTCATGTGGTAAAACATACTGCTTATTCCCACAAACATTATCCAAGACATGAATAAAAACCTTAATGAACTGATGTATGAGAAGACTAATTAAATGAGTTACTAAACTAAACATGTTTTACACAGCGTAATGACACCATCAGAAATTCCTGTGCTTTCAGATACTCAGCAAAACAGCAGGATTCCGCATAATCATCTCAGTTTTTAAATATTTTTTTCTTGGCTTTGATTTTAAAAATAAAACAAATAAAAGATATGATGTCATTGACTAACATTTTGAAATAGGTTTGGCAGTTTGCTTATAAGCTATAACTTGCTTTTAGGTTACAACTCTCATTGTCAGAAATAATTAAATCCTTTAAAATACTGCCTGTAACTGAGTGACAAAATGTCTGTGGAATTTATTTAGGTCAAGATTATTTGAAGATACGACTAAATAGGCATATTAGTGTCATATAGCTGTCATTCTAAGAACAGCTTCTTTTTGAAGTATACTGGAAGCACATATTCAACTCCCTTGTATGGTATCACTCCCAGTAAATTAAGTATTCTTCTCCTTAAGCTATAGATTTCCTTTCTCAATTAAGCATTAACCTTAGACACAGAACTAGTAAATAGATTTTAATATAGCATCATAGTCTTTTCATCTCAATAAAAAGCTAACTCCACCTTGTAAATGTTCTTTCTTAAAACAAATAAGCAGAAGTAGGTCATGGCATTGTGGTAGTTTTGCCTGGCCCAGTTTTTGCCAGTAATAGGGTGGGGTACAAAGATGGCTCCTGCATGTCCTGAGTAAAGATTCTGGAAATTTCTCCACCATGTCCAGCAGAGCCAGTCTCTGATGGCTCTGAAGATGATGGACATGCTGCTGGCCAAACCTGGGCCAATTAGAGATGTTAGTTACGCCTCTGTGAAAACATATTTAAGAAGAAATCAAAACAATGTGAGCACGCAATTCTTTTTAGCTAGGGCAGGAGGAGGAGGAGGTGAAAATATGTGAGGGAGAACAACATGGAGGCACCAAGGTCAGTGGAGAAGGTGGGGGAGGAGATGCTCCAGGCGCCGGAGTTGAAAAACCTTCTGCTAGCCATGGTGAAGACCGTGGGGAAGCAGGTGGTCCCCCTGCAGCCCGTGGAGTTCAGGGGGTGCAGAGATCCACCCACAGCCTGGGGGGAGGAGCCCACGCCAGAGGAGCAGGTGATGCCTGCAGGAAGCTGTGATCCAGTGGGAGTCCCAGAGACTGAGAGTTGCAAAGGCCTTGCAGGAGAGAAAGGCCTTGCTCCCGGGATGGAAACAGCCTGGCCTCAGCTTGGAATTCTGCAGCCTGGACAGAATCTCAAACTGCAGCAATCGGGCGGGTGCTGCTCGTGAGATTGGACCCACGCCAAAGAAGTTCACAGAGGACTGTCTCTCATGGGAGGGACCCCCATGGCTAAGTAGAGGATTCTTCTCCCTGGTGGACTGACCCTGACCAAAGGAAACCCCCATACACTGCCCCCACCCTGGAGCTGTTGGTTAGAAGGAAGGAGGGAGGGGGTGAGCTGAGGAATGGCCTTAATAGGGAGAGGGGTGAGTAGAGAAACAGCATTTGCAGCAGAAGAATTGTAGCGTTGGACTGACTAAAAAAAGCCACATACCTTGCCCCGGCCTGGATCTGTTAGTTGAATGGAGAGAGGGGGCGAATAGAGAAACAGTGTCTGCAGTAAAAGAATTGTGATAGACTGATTTAAGAAAAAACCCCACACCCTGCCCCTGCCCAGGAGTTGTTGGTTAGTTGGAAAGGAGGGAGGGGGTGAGCTGGGAAGCAGTGCCTTAAGAGGGAAGGGGGGTGAGTGAAGAAACAGTGTTTTGAGAGCTTATTTTTACCTCTGATTTATCCTCCGACTCTGTTAGATTAATAAATCACCTTTTTTGCAACTTTAAGTCTCTCGCCTGCTTTTGCCCTGGATTTAGTGCGTCCTCTTTATCAGTGGTCTTATCTCAACTCATAAGTCCAGTGTGTTAGTTTTTTTTCTCTCCTCTGCATAGCCGCAGCAGGAGAGAGCATAGAGAGCAAAGGTTGTAGGTACCTGGCATTTAGCCAGGGTCAAACCCACGACAGGCATGCTCTCATCTCAAGAGTTAACAGAGAATTCACAAGCATTGATGCCTGTTTCCCTCATCGTTGGTGGGTAGAGCACTTCTGTTTGTAGGAAAGTCTTAAAATTTTTAATACAACTGCGCAAAACTTTATTTAAGTGTCTGCCAAACTTTATCTAGTCAAACTTTTTATATGATTGAATCTCAGAAGGAAACCATTGCTTTATCTTACCACATCAACCTACTTCCACTCATCTGACATAACCTTACACATACCTTTCATCCCCACTTACCTTTGCACATCCAATGATTTCTCTGCGTCACCTCCCTATATAACTTGAAGTTTACATTTCTCTAAATTTTGGTATTTGTGGAAACTCTGAATTCACTGAAGGATAAAATAACCACAGTCATTAAGTCTTGTAGCACCTTGAGTCAGTAGGTGTAAGCATCTTTACAAATGAGCTCTAGACAACATTACCTCACTCAAAGCACCCTCACAAACGATTTGTAGACAACATTGCATCTGTTGGGATGGTTAGTGAAGGGAATACGGGGAATCTGTGACAGGAAGATGGGAAACAGGCATACAGCTCGCCAGTGGCAAGGCTGATAACTGCAGGCAAATCTACAGGATCCCAGGTAATTTCAATACTTTCTGATGAAAACCATGGAAAACATTACCTGGGGATTACTGACTGTGCTGGGTTTGGTTGGGATAGAGTTAATTTACTTAATAGCTGGTGTGGGGCTCTGTTTTGGATTTGTACTGAAAACCGTGTTGGTGACATATGATCATTATTGCGGATCAGGGTTTACACAGTGTTAAGGCCTTTCTTGTTCCTCACATCACCTCTCCGGAGATTAAAATCTGGGTGCACAATGTGTCAGGAGGGGACACAGCTGGGACAGCTGACCCCAAAGGACCACAGGAATATTCCATACTACATGGCATCACGCTCAGCATGTAAAGCTGGAGGGCAGTTGGCAGAAGTGTTAATGCTCAGGCATTGGCTTGGCATCAGCCGATTGGGGGTGAGCAATTGTTTTCATTTGCATCATTTATCTTTCTTTTATTTCCTTCTCTTTCTTATTTTCCTTTTCATTACAAATTATTATTATTATTATTATTACTGCTACTATTACTACTTCTTTTCGTTTAATTTTATGTCATTTCATTTCATTCCAGTTATTACACTGGTTTTATTTCAAACCACTAATTTGCTCACTTTTACCCTTCCAATTCTCTTCCCTCATCCCAGTGGGGCAGGAGCAAGCAAGTAGCTATGGGCTCAGCTGCTCTCACGGATTAAACCATGACACTCAGCTACCACAATAAATTTAGGAACGTGGGAGAAGTGCATACTTGCAGGTTACTGATGTGAGAGGGGCAGCTTAGGGGAACGGAATGAATGTCAGTTCATGGTGGGTGGTTAAACTGAATAATGCCATGAATGAGTAATAATGTGTGGAAATGTAGTAGCTTTTTGTAGCAGCACAGAAGCAGATCCAACATTTCTATTAGATCAATAGAAACCTCTTTCATGAAAGGATGCAAAGAGTTTGCAAACAGTAGCTAATCTTGAATAAGCGGTGTGTCCATACTTGATATTTTCTCAGGGTTAGCTTTAAGAACGTGAGGATAGTTGCCCACTTATAGTGACCAGATGATAAAGGAAGAAAACAGCAACACAAAGATTCCTCACCACTGAATATGCCTCATTAGGGCAAGGTAGACCTATGTATATTGCAGGCACTGACACCAGCCACCAGGCATTTAAACTCCCATTTTGAGGACAATTGGTTTGGAATGGAACACAGTGTTATTCAGGTCTTGAAGTAAATTTAGAATAATTTGATTTGTCTAAAACAATCCCCATCTTATCTCCCCTTTGCTGAAATGCTCTTCCAGAGCAGGAAGAGATATAACAGAAAATAGGCTGATTTCCTATAACTTTCTATCATCTGACATTTAAGCTACCTGCCTGGAGCAATAAGGCATTCTTCACAGCTCTCACATATTCATTGTGAACTTCAAGAGATGAAATATCTTCTTTCCCTAGGCTCTAGTGTATTACAGTTCCAGAGAAGATACAATTCTTCGTAATTGTTTTTGAGGGGCATGTGGCATATATGAATGACGAGTCATATCCAAGCACTGTGTGACATGCCCTTTATCCAAAGAAAATAATCAGCCCTAAGAGAATGCAGCTGGTGTGTCTTCACTTAGAATATTTCACAGAGGCTGAGACAATCTAATCACTTTTTGTATCAAAGTTGTTATAAAACATTGGAGTAAAGCATGGACTCATCATAATTTCAAATCTTTCTTCCAAAAGTGCTTCAAACCACGGACCTTACGTTGTACAAAAAGAAGCATTTACACATCTTCTTTTCAAAACCGCCCACCTACCCTCATCCTATTCCTATTGGAGAGCATTAAAATCTGCAAGATTAAACATTATTCACAGCCCTGTAATAGGAAACCAAACATAATTTTCAACACTAGCATGCTGAGGTTGCTGCTGCTCTTTCCTTTGTAAATGACAGAAACTTAGTACACAAGTTTCAAGGGTCCTTGAATGTGAGCACAAAGAAATTTGTCAAAATTAACTGCAGCATAAGGACCATTAAAAGGAAAAAAAAAAAAAAAGAAAAAAGTAGATGCTAAAGGAAGAAATTCCTTTGAAATACATTAAACTTCGGGCAGTGAATGCAGATAGCTAGGGTACATATTTATATTCACACTGAAGTATGCAAAACTTGCTATGTAATTCAGAACAAGAAATCTCAGGCTGGGAGAGAATCATATTAACAGACATTTACAGGAACTCGCTCAGTTGCAGCCACTCAGGCAACAGGATCTCTTGGTGAGAGCCACTTTATCCTTTTATAGCCATGGAGTCCCTTTATGCAACCAAGGGGTACATTAAACATAGATGTGGCACTTACAAAACAGAGTTACATAACCGTACACTGACTAAACTCTCAGGTTTTGATAATTTCCATCCACTGCAGGAGAAACACTACTGAAGTCAACAGTACTTTTTATTTTCCTGAATAAAAATATTAGGATTTTACTCTCATACCCAGTCTCAAGCCAAACATATTTGAAACCTGAAGGCTAAGATGGAGGAACAACAGCCATATTCTGGTTGTTGAATCTACCAGTCATATATGAAAAAATACGCCAAATTTTCACTTAAAATGTCGCAAAAAAAGAAGCAAAGAGGGAAGTGAAAGTAATACATGGCTGTAAATTTATTGTATTCCCTTGGAGTCAGCTTTCCTTGGCAACCCGCACTGCTTTTGAGGATCTTGGGGGAAACCTGCAGGGTGTGGAGAGGTTCTGCAGGGACTCTTGCCAAATTACACTTCTCTCACTGAACTCAGACTGGTTTGAGAAACTCATTAAAAAATCAAAAGCTTCCTAACATATTTGTTTATGTTGACAGCCCTGTTCAAATATAGGTGATGTGTTTAAAGATATTTGTTGTAAAGCCTTTCAGAAGAAGAAATGCCTTCAGTCATCTTACAGCTCCTGTCCCAGTGCACTATGCTTCCTACTTCAGAGCAGTATTGCAAAACACCCCACACAACCAAACCATCAAATAAACATGGTTTGCAACAGCAGAATCATATCAAATATCCACAGACTGTTAACATTCTGAGTGAAACGTTCTGTCTCACACATAGTTTCTTTGTATAGCACCAACTGCTTTCAGCTTTATACAGGCTCATATACAACATTTTGGAAGTAGAATCAAAGATTCTTTCCTGTGTTCTTTCCTGCACTCAGGTCACAGGGAAGTGATTCTATCTACCTTTGTGGAACAAGAGACAGTGTTCCAGGGGAAGACACTTTCTTTACCACATCTTGTTTCAAAATACATGATAGCTGCAGAGAGGAACCATATACTGCTTTATTTTCTTGGACAGCCAGGCAATGGGTTTTCGTTAAGAAATAATTCCCAGAGCCAGAACAGCCGTGTATTTTCTACTGTGCATTTTAATATATTCAAAAGGAAGACTTCAGCATTAATCTGACTTGATATCTTGAGTCTGAACCAGCATTAGAGACTATTGCATCTCTACTGTGGAGCTCACAGAAGCATGGGCATGGGCGTATTTCATGAGCCCACCCTCATGAAATAATAATACAGTAATAACATGTGTGCATACATGTACATTAGGGCACTATCTACTCTTAGATGCTAGTACTGTATTTAATAAGGCTACATTTACATGATGCAAGATATAACAGCATGTTCAAGTTTTCTTGGTACTTCCAAAAAGAGAAAACAAAAAAGAATAAATAAATAAAATAAATTTAAATAAAAATGGGAAAAAAATTTTAAAAACCCACCAAAAACAAAACAAAAACCAAAAAACAAACAAAAAAACCCCCCAAAACAACAACAACCAAAAAAACATACCAACCCCCTCCCCCCAAAACAAAAAAACTGCAAAGTTTTGGCAGGGAAAGGATTATAGACCAAGTTAGACAGATATTCACTTCCAGATTAATGTAGATAATAAACAGAGAGGAGAAAAACAACGAGAATAGGTATTGATTAGCATCATGGAGACACACAAATTCAAGGGAAAATGAGGAGCCCTAGCAGTCAAGCTTAGTAAAATCTTGCAGAAAGTAAATGAAGAAAAACAGAAGGTACATCAACCACAAGCACCAGAGAAAACAGAGCTTTGTCTTATGCCAAGTAGTGCAAACAACAGTATTCTGGTTATTATTCAAAAAGGAAAATATTTCATCTTATACTGAATGGGGCTCGCAGGAGAAAAGCAGTCAATTAAAATTCTGAGACAATGTTTGATTGGCTTCTCAAAGGTACCCTGGCTGCCTGCAATAGAAGAAAACAAACTCAATGACCTACGAAACACCCTTCAGTTCCATGTTTCTTGATAGACAGGTATTTTATAACAACTGATGGCCACACTAACTCCAAGAAGAGTTAGTTTTGTTGTTCTGAGGCACTGCTCTTGCCTCTACACAAGAAGAACATGGGAAATGGAATAGGACCTGTCTGATTTCCACATGAGCCCAGCCCAAACGTACAGTGCTTATCAGGACATGAGACATGGATAACATCTGTGTCCTTGCAGCCTTACACAGGGATCCAAGACTCTGAACTTGCACTTTTGTGCTGACTTAATATTTCCTGAACAATGGCGCTTAAGAAATGTATTTAAGTTTAAATATGCTAAAGACATTTAAAAAGGCTACATAGAATTTTAAAATATATTTTGGAGGTCATTAGGATGTCCTCTTTTTCTACAGCCCTGGTCTTCATCACACCATTTCCTGAACTATAGCAACTGAGGTCTGTCAGTCAGACTGGGGGATCCACAGTTCCTTCTGTGTCTGAGAGAGGGTAACTGTTCTTGACCCCAATAGAGCATTCCCATTGCAATTCCAATCTTCTTTCCTTCCCTTCACAAACTTTAAAATGAGCCTCTCACAAGATATATTTAATTTAATGAACTGCCCTATTTCCATTTTCTGAGTCTCTCCAGCTCCTTGTTTTCCAAGTGTCCTTCCTTTTGCGCGACTGTAACCTAGTTGCTGTGACTGCTGGAGTAAAATGCTAAAGCTTTCTAAAGTGAAAGCTCATCTCAGGCAGCAAGAGAATCAGCTCAGGCAGGCAGACACCATACTCTGGGCCTATGATCCTTCCCCAGTCTATTCTATTTCAATGCAAAATATATGTTGCAAACAGAATTAAAGATTAAGAACATGGGCTATTATATAGTTTGAGTAAAGAGGTATAAATAACCTATATCAACATAAACTCACACCAGCACTTTCAGCAGATTCTCACACTGGACTCCTGGATGGCTGACACTGCCCTCTCCCTTTCTTCCCACCCTCCCTCCACTCCCCCTACTGATTTTCATATAAAATAATACCATTTCACAGTTCAGTCAAATAAGAAAAAATGTTCAGATGGAAAAAGCCTGTTCCCAAAAATGCAACTTGTAAGACAACACTCTTTCCGAGGGGAATTCAAAGTGCACTGCCACTGCTGACTCATTTCATCTCCCGCACCTGCAAAATAAAAAGTTTCTTTATTCTGATGCCTTTCAACATCAAAGAGGTTACAGTGCAGCCCACTATGGGCATATTTTGTTTGCTTTAAATTAGCGCGTTCAAATACCGATGTAGCTTGCAGTGGCAGGCTGGGGCTCAGGGCAAACTGACAGCTTGGGTGTTTGTTTTACTTCCCAGCTGAACTGTGCAGCCCTGCCAAGCTCCTGTCCTGCTCACTCTGCTGATGTACCGCACATGAGCGGGCAAAGCCAGCTCAGGTACTTCTATTCCTTCACGTTTTCAACTGCTGAGTTAACTGTTGTAGCTGAAGAACGCGAACGGCGTCTTCATGAAAAGCAACAGTTTTCAAAGTAAATGCTGATATGCATATATGGGTTTGTTTATCTCAAGGGACTGAATTTAAAGGAGAGACTCTCTCAGAAGTTGCTCACAAGATGAAAAAGGTTTGTTTTGATGTTACAGAGCTGCATCATTTGAAAACATTCAAGTGTCTGAGTATAGTCCATATAATCCTTCTGTATTAGTCCTACAAATTTGAGTCAGATTATACTTTTCTTGCAGCTGGTTTTTCTTCTCTGAAGTTTACCAAACACTGTGTACTCTGCTTGGTCAAACTATTTTTCAGATCAGTCATTTATTTCATTCATTCATGTCTTTACATTTAAACTTTAAACAGGCTTTTTATATTTTCCACTTATTTAACAAAATTTTTTATGTCTTAAGTAATAAAATTTTAAAGTATTTCTTAGCACAGCACACAGTCACAAAAATTACCAAGCATACCAGCCCAGAATTCCTTCCTTTTTTTTTTTTGCTTTACTCAGAAAACCAAATAAAACATCATTGTTGCTATTGTCTGCACACTGAAAGTATTTCTAGGATAAGAAGTGTGGCCCAGTGTTTTCAGCACTTGACAGCACCAGCTTAAAGCAATCCTATGATTGCCTGAAACTAATTATTAGGGTGTGCAACTAAAATAAAAAAGGAGCAGATAAATAGTCAGATACTGAGCTAAATAAGGATATGTCTCCCATGAAAGGATTCATTGAAAAGCTTTAGACACAGCTAAAGTACTTTAAAAAGCCCAAGTACATCATGAACACTTACTACACCAGAGATAAGCAGTAAGAAAATGCCTGACAACATCGCCAAAACACTATTAAAAGGTGGGACAGTAGAGCTGGGGATGGCTTTCTTTGGATTTTGGCTTTGCTCCATGTTGTTTTTCAACAATGCGCAGCATTATGACTGTAAAATCACATTTTGTGGTCTATGTGACTGAGAATGTCATGTCTCTGTGCCTTGCCATGCACCTGCAAACTTCAAACTTTCCCACCTCACAGACTTTGCTACATTTTCAGACTCGGAAAACTGAAACCAATTAAATGAACATAGGCCAAAACAACATAACTGTAGCAATGAATTTCCTGATAACAGGCATGCAAATCAAATATTTTTTTTCTATGGATCTAGGAAAGTAATTTCTTTAGAGTTTGTTTACTGTTGAGTGTCTGCTTCCTAGACTCACTTCAGTATACCCTTGTACTTTTATTTTTTCTGTACAAAAAAATATAATAACCTAGCCTTCTACTCAGTGAAAGCAACGGTGACTAAAATATATGAAAGAATATCATGTTTGGTAAAAAGTCAGAGACTCTCAAATCATGTCAAAATATTCAGGTCAAGTATTCCTTTCAAGAGAAAAAAAGCACTTTTGCAGCCTGCAGGGGAGTGCCAACCCTGAGCCTGTCTCGATCAGCACGTGGGTTCTGTATGGCCCAACTGGGAACAGGAGACTCAAAGGCGAATTCTGGGTCCCTGATGTAATGGAGTCAGCCACAGGGTTTCAGTAGGTTTATAAGAGATTCATCCTCTGCAAACACAAGTTTTCCTTTTGCAAAAGTGAGGGTTAATCTAACAATGTTACCCAAATAAGTACACATATACATATGTATGGGTGTTGGCCCTGTGGCCACACAGCATAAATGTAAGCACTGGATTAACTATTTTAAGACTTGGGCCATAAATTAATTCTTTCTTCTGTAACCAGAAGACTAAGGAAGACAACCATTCCAGTAGTGTACTGTGAAGTTCCAAGAGCTCTCTACTAAAAGATTGTGAGGTGTTTAAACAGATGTAATAGTACAAAAGAATAATTTATCCAAAATAATTCCATTAGAAGCATCAAGGTTACAGCATCTGTCATGAGCTTGTTAGCAGCCCAAAAGTGTGCAAAGAAACAGCAGCATCTGCTACTGCAATTCCTTCCAGCAACTTGTTTGCAAGTGTGACTTGCTAAAGGACAGAATCAACCAGCAGATGACTTGTAAAACTTGGGTATAGCCCTGCCTCTTTTTACCTCTTCTTGTGTAAGTACGTGTGTAAAAATGTTAGCAATTTTCGCTATTGTTGTTTATACACTGCAGAAAGCCATGAATATTTCATTGTACAGCTAAATTAACTTCATACCACAATTACAGATTTCTCCCCAAATGCACTCTATTCTGGATTTCAATTTCCTTTCACACAGCAGAAAATAAGTGCTTTTCTGCAAGGAGCTGCTGTTTCAGAACTCCGTGTTCTTTACCTAAGAAGTCTGAAAGAGATTTTCATCTAAATAGTGCACAAAAAAAACCCAACCAGGATTTCTCTACTTGTGCTTCAAACATTAGTTGTCAGATGTACACTTACTTGAAAACACAGACATGGAAATCAAACAAAAGCACCAGAAAACAAAACAATTAACTCAATGAAAGTGAAGAAAAATTTAATTTTATAAAAATTAAAGTTTTTATAATTTTTTATATCTGAAAGGACCCACAGAAACATGTTATTTGGAGGATTAAATTGACATTAACCTTTTTCTGGTCAAAGATATCTTACATCAAGTCTATTTTTCTGTTAACACATTGAGGTATTGAAGACTCAAGCATCTAATTTTTGTTGAACTGCTGGTTCTACTACAGACAAAAGAGTCTAGATCAATTACAGATTTGCAACATGACGACTAATACGCAATATATGTGCGGTCATTCACTAATAGACATCGTTTTAATGATGAAATCACCAGAACTAATGAGTGACAATAAATGACAATTAAGTCAATAGCCTCAGTATGATGAAAAGCAGATATACCCACATTTTCACGTGTAATTATTTTGCTTTTTATGTTTGTGTTGACCAGTGGATTTTTTGTGACTTCTGTTTTCTAATCCATGCCAGATTCTAATTCAGTCAAGCTTTGCAGTATTTCTGCACAGACCTTTTATTCACAAGTCTCAGATCATTTATTAAATAATGTACAGTATGCTGGTATTAATGATTATGAAATACCCATAATTTTTAGGAATATTTATCTTTCAATAGCTTTTTTCCTGTGCAAACAAGACTTAATGTTACATACTATGCTTCATGTGATTCCAGTTCCCTTCCTCCACACGTGAGATTTGCAAGCTTTGGGCAATTCCACCTGAACATGATAGAGGCAATGAGGTCTCAAGATTAGTTAAACTCTTGTAATCTTTGTAAAAAGCAGATGTGAATATACATTTTTAAAAATTATTATTATTTTTTAGGTCTACTGCTACAGTCAAAACTAGCAGCACTTACATGGCTGATGGGGACTGCCCTTAAATGGAAAGTAATAGGTAAATAAAAGTACAACACAGAATCATACTATAACTCAGTTAAGCAATCAATGAATGGAGGGACACCACATGAAAACTTTCTTTAGTAGTGGTGTTCACAGATGTATGTTTTCAATATCTGGATCAGTAATAAAATCTCATGATCCTAGTCAATGTTTCACATTGGATCCATTCAGACCAGCATCCAGGAACGGACTTACCAGAAACACGTGTATGTTCATACCCTTCCTCTTCAGTACAAAATTAGCCCTGCTCTCAAGTTACTGTAATCAGCTGCCTGAGCATAAATGTACCATCACCCTCTGCTGGAAAGAGTTTAATCTACAGTTAGAGACAACTGCAAATGCTAATACAGAACAAAACTTAGGCACACAAATCAAAGGTTGCAAAACATCATTTTACAGATAATTATCACCCACAACAGTGAAGATAATTGCACTGGACATTTGCAGCATTAGATTACATCCTTTAGATATCAAATGATCATTGCTTAAAGTGAAAACTCTACTAATAAAACATTAATTATAAGTAATTTTTACCAATATCTTACCTCAATCAACAATTAAGTAAAAATTTTCAGTCCTTAAAGCATATATACAGGACTTCCATATCCTCAGAATTAAAATATTTGAACTCATACTCCTTTCCTTGCAATATGTTGCTGGTTAGTTTTAGTATAAGTAGAGCTGTTTGCTCTGTTTGTGGTATTAAAGAGCCATGGTAATCAGAGAACTCCTGATGGCCCTAACACAGACCTAATAAAAATTAAAAAAATCATTGAAAACATGAGACAAATAGGAAAAGCCAGCTGCTCACATACCAAGGTTGAGAGAACTAAATGAGTAACAGATGGTCCAGACTACCTTTGGCCATCGAAATCGTGCCCAAACAATATACTACCCAGTTGTGCAGAAGAGTGGAAAACGACATGGATTCAAGTGAAGGGAAACACATAATGGCTTGAGGGTTCCAGCAATGAACTTCTTTTCATGAAGCAGTGTTAATGGACCACCTCCTCTCTCTATGAATCTCTTTTGATTCAGACCTGGAAGCAATAAAAGCTGACCACTCTCCGGAAAAATGCGAGATGAAATGGGATATGAAAACTAGCTCCATTTCTGCTGTTAAAATAATGCTGTATATCAAGTTATTTTGTGTTTCCTTGTGGAAAAATGCATGCAGTTCTAGTCTGTCTGAGAAAGAATTAGCTGTTACAGACATAGCTGCAGATGCATGATGAAAACATACCAAGAGCGCAAGCATCAGAGCATATTGGAAAAAAGATTAGCATTTTTTAAATTTAACAGCAACTTTTCACTTAAGTTTCAGCAAATCTTGTCAATGTACTGGCACTGCTTGTTCCCAAGTATAACAGCCCTGCTTGACCACCAAGAAGTTTAGGTATCTCATTCACTTACTGGCACAGGCATTTATGGAGAGCATGATAAATGACACGGTCGTGGACTGAACCCTCTCTCAGGCTCCAGCAGGCATCAGCTGGAAGCAGCAGAGGACAAGTTCAAAATAAGTATGACAAGGTGGTTTCCACACAATGTGCAGCTAATAGTGAAAATCTTTGCCACAGGATGCTGTGGACACTAAATTTTCAATGCCTTTAAAGAAAATCCCAACTGGATAAATTTATTGAGGAAAAACACAACTATAAAGACACTCATCTCTAGCTTGATGAAAACATGTATGACTGCATATTCTTATCCTCTTCCCCAGGCTTCCCTTACGATGCAATATCACAGAACGTATTGTTTAGACTGGCTTTTCCCTTGATCTGGTACAGTCAGGCTCACCCCATGCTCAGACTCCGTCTAATCCTTCTGATACTTAAAATTAAGCATTGTCTTTTTGGAGTACTTGCACATCTAAATGTCTTCTGAACGCACACAGGTGTGCAACTCATCTCTCTCCCTCTCTCCTGAATCACAGAATCATGGAATTATTTACATTGGATAAGACCTCCAAGGCCAACAAGTCCAATCTTTGATGGAACACCACCTTGCCAACTACACCATGGCAGTAAGTGCCATGTCCAGCTGTTTCTTGAGCACCTCAAGCGATGAGAACTTTACCACTTCCATCGGCAGCCTGTTCCATTCCTTAACCACCCTTTCAGTGAAGAATTCTTAATGAATCAGCTAGTGCTCTCTCAAAGCTCACCCCAGAGACAACAGATGCCTGCAGCTGATGTTGCCTCATCCCTTCCTCCTCATCTCAAGTGCTCTCTTAGCTTGTAAGTAGTCCAGTGGCTAGAGCAGTCAAAAAATGGATACATTCCTTCTTGGCCTTCTAAAGGGAAGGTTAAAACATAACCAAAAGATGGAGTATGAAGTGCAATACTTGCCCGACTGCCCAAACAGTTCATTATCGTCCCAAGCAAAGATGTATTTTTCTACCCATAAGACAGTTTAAGAATAAAATACATACTGTCTCCTGATTAGGGCAAAGGAAAACATGGGGGTCTGAATTTCTTAGAACAGAACTGAGCACAGGACCCTCACACATTGTGGAGAGGTCTTTAGCTACTGAGCTGTGAAACACACGAAAAAGACTGCCAGCTTCTTATACCAGTTTGAAAGAGAAGATCAGCATCTTGAGTTCTCAAGTTTCTGCACAGACAAACCTTACACATCTGGCTTCAGAAGAAAATCCTATATTGCAAACATAGTACAGAGAAAAAAGTGGTCCTGGACAGTGAAACAAGGAGCTTTCTGACACCTTTAGAACTCTCCCTTGACTGGAAAGTTCCCTGTTGTCTGGCTTAGGGAAGCTTTGAATCCTCTCTTTGAGGCAGTGAATGCCATTTATCTACCATTTTTTTCTTCCTTTAAAAAAAATTTAGACGATGTCAGGAAGTCTAAATTGAAGCTTCATTGAAGCGTCATTGAAGCTGTTACACACGTCTGGCCATAGGAGTGAAGAAAAGAGGTAAAAGAAAACTCTTGTCCCAATATGATGCTATTATGATCTGAACATCCTATTGCTGCGGTTTACCATAGAGACTGTTACTAGCTACATTTAACGCTCCCAGACAACTCCTTCTGGCCTGGCACTGACCTCTGAAAGACACTACGGACTAGCCTAGTATCAACACGAAATGTTCATGTGATTTTTCCTCAACACAGTTCCACCAAAATAAACTTGAAATTCACTTTTAAAAATAATCTGGTTCATTCTGACTGAGACTAAATGATATGTTCTAAAAGTCCTCAGACACTGGATGCGGGAAAGACAAATGCTTTCAGCAAAGAGGTGGTTTGGGGACAGATAACAGTGATTTCTTCAAGTCAGCACAAATGCAGCTGAAAAAGGACACATGCCACAGTCTAAATCACCAAAGAAATAACAAAACTACCAGCTAGGATGAAGAACTGAGCAACACTGATAATCTAAAAAAAACCTCCAAAGATAGTTCACTTTCAGAATATTGGGTTTGAACTGAGAACAGCACATCCAGGAAGACAGGCTGAAATGTGAAACTAAATTGAGAGAGACAGAATGGGGTGAAGAGGTAAGCCTGGGAGTTGTCTGTAAAGAGAAGCTAAGCAAAAGCTTTCAGAGTGCTTTATATCATTCAAACATTAAGAATAGGGAGGGAAAAGAGAGGGAAAGTGGGACTCATGGATACATGTGAAAGAATTCAAATATGGAAGAAGAGACGATGTTAAAGGAGATTCTTAAGCAGCAGACAGAGGATTAAGAGAAAACTAACCAAACCAAAAGAATATAGACTTATCAAAAGATGAAAAAGTGGAATAGTATAGGAAAATCACAGGATTCTCTGTGTCAAAGGAAAATGAATAATATGAATAAACAGGAAAAGAAATTGATAAGAATCCATTTAATTTTTACTTTTATATATATTTCTGATGTAGTTTTGGCCATGACAATGAAGCTGAATGTTAGAAAGATAAATATAACACTTATACAAAGCCCTGGAAAAGACTTGCACTTTCAGATGAAAGGATTACTAAAACATATGTATTTATTTTGGTGTCTTCCAGAAATCTCTACAGCTCAAGAGTGCCCATATATACTCATCTTTGCCATTTGATTATAAGACACAGAGTACCCTATTGCTTCTCAAATAATAATACTTTGACTATGCCAAGTTTTAGCTATTATTTAATGACACATTTCCAATTTCCAGATTTCTGCTCCATAAAAATTTCCTAAAAACCATGCTTATATAAATAAGGTCATTTCAGGTACAACTTTAACAAATTAGCAGCTGTTATGCCACTATTAGTCACTGAGAAATCCAGGCTGTTCCCTCATTCAATTATGATGCTGCCAATTCCATTTCCTGGCTTTTGTCTTTCTGGCCAATGCATGCAGCTTGGGGAAAATTCACTTCTGCTGTCCCATAGCCCTAACAGCACTGCAACACAAGACTTTGACCTTAGAAAATCATAAATGGTCACTGATCAAAAACGTGGACACATTTTGGGGTGAAATACACATTATATTAACATCTATTAAATTTAGGAGGAAAACTTGTTATAGCTCAGCCATATAACATAGAAATGATAATCTATTAAAAGTCATACTGCTTAAAGATACACTTTTTACTTGTACGTTTAGTATTGTGTCGGTCAGCTCACGAAGCAACTGAGCTTCTGTGCTTAAAAGACAGACATAGCTAAGAGCAACAGTATTTTGTAATAACCTAATTCTCAATTCCCGTCTGGAAGCCTTCTATACTACTTGTATGCACCAGCTATGCTGGTAAGAAGCGTAAGGCTAGAGAAACACAGACGAAACAGCAGTATCATCTATAAGAAATTTGGAAGCCCTTTTGAATTCTTGACTACTTAGGGGCAAGCACATAATTTTTATTTCCAGTTACAGAATGCTTTTCCAAGTATAAAAGGTTTTAACCTTTTCTGTAATTTTTGCAGTGTGTTGCAATTATTTGCCTTTGTTTTGACAGTTTAAACAAAATCCTTCCCTTTCTCCTGCACTTCCTCCCAGCTGAGACCATGCTTTCCAAATACGGTGACTGAACAGTAGTCTTCCAAAATACTATTAGTGGCTTGGGCACTGCTGTTAATAATTTCTAACACTGTCCCTTTAAGTACATATAGAGACACCTAGCTACACATTTTACACTCATGTATGCTTTTTTTGTTGTTGTTTTCTCCCTACAAAAGCAATAGTCAACTGCTGATTACAGGCAGTTTGTGATTGACAAATAGATCAGATTGTTTTTCTCTCCAGTTAGAAGCCCACAGTTTAAGGCATTACCTATACATGAAATGTTGCAAACTATATTAATAATATTTATCTTATTTCTGGAACTTCAGTATTCAAATACACTAAGTATTTCCCCTGTCAGGAACCAGTTTCTATGTTGATGATTTCTCCCAATCTTGTCTCAAAAAAATTCTTAGAATTCTTGTGCCCTTCAATGCTAACCATTAATGAGAACATTAAATTACACTGACCATAAAAGAAAGCGAAAAAATGGAGAGAAAGTCTTTCAGACCAAATATCCATTTCAGAGATGTTATCAGCACACGTCCCTTTCAGAGATGCAATCAACACACTGGGTTCATTTTTACCAATGAGAACCAAAGCGTCAGTCTTACAGCTCCTCATTAGCCTCCTCCTTCTCTAGTGTAATTAATATCATAGCTGTTACTGTGTCAAACACTTAATGAAATGTAGGCAGGCTTCTTGTTTTCAGTGAATCGTTTCAACCCAAAAAGCACTAAGTACAAAGTACCTACCTTTTGGTAAAGAGAAAATGGAGTCAATTATGATCTCTTTGTCTTCATCCTTATCCCCAGCATTATTTTTATTAAAAATTATCGAAATCATACAACACGTAAATAATCACCTGAACCACTTCTCTATCCTTTACTTTTACCTGGATGTTGGAGTCCTAAACAACAATAGTGCTGCTGGAAACAACACAATACCCCTCACTTCCGTGGGATGGGCTTAATCAGGTTCTTTTCTTCTACTCAGGCAGTTGAACTCCTCTTTCCCTTACATACAGGCAAAGTTCATGCCCTCCTCCGTGTCCTTTACTAGTCCATCTTCACCCTAACATTTGCTTTCATTTTTGCAAAGAAAGATATTCAATAAATTTTCCTGTCCAGTCTGTATTTAGTCATGACCCATCATTGCTTTCCAATACACTCGTTTTTATGTTTTTCTCTTTGCATGAGGCTATGAGGAACAAAACAGAACAAAATCAAAACAAAAAACAAACAAACAAGCAGAAAATAAAAACCAAACAAAAGACCCATGTACAAAATACTTGCTTTCGATTGGCTTGGAGGGCTAAACTTAGCTTCACTTCACATAAGTCTCATTTTGCTCCTACCCTTTCTGACTTTCAAGATATACTTTTCTGTGCCAATCAGATTCTTTTTCCGTTTCTGTACTTGGCTTTCCTTTGGACATAATTCAGTTAAGGAAGTTGGACCTGCCTGGCTTCCTATAGCCAGCACTCAGCATTTTACAAGATCATATCCTGCAATGGAATAAATCTGCATAAACTAACTGTGCATAAGTTAAGTCTCAGAATGAAAACAAGGCTCTTTCAGAATATAACCAGAGAATTATGTTCTGAAACAGTTTCCCAACAGTGGGAGGACAAAACCCCTAAACTCCTTTTTGGAATAAGATTTCCTCACTCTATGAAAGAAAACTATATGATCAGTACCTTGCCTTTATTCAGCTTTTCTTTATTGAAAACCAAAATGTCTGCTCTTAAATAAATGGGCATGTGAAGCTGTATGCAATTACTTACCAGCATCTCTTACAATGAAAGAATAAGCATTTAATCTGCACATCAATCCTCAGAGAAAGAACTACAGTCCCAAGGATGTCAAGCTTTATTGGGCTGCAATGGCTACATATTGGTGTTTAGGATTTACATACCTTCACACCTTATGAGGCTACAGTAGGTTCTTGAATTTATATCTCTGTTCAAAAAGGATGAAAAAAATTATTATTACCTGTTATTCAGGCAAAGCTGAAGAGTTCACTGAGATTCTGAACTATCCATGTTTAATTAATTATAGACTATGCTTTGCATTTGATTAATGATTGATTTGGGTGTTCCATTAAACAAATGGGGTATTCCTAAGGGTGGCCTTTCCTAAAAATAAACTAGTTCTCAAAATTTTTATTCAGCTCTTGCATTTCTAGTGTGTCTGTATTTTACTGAACTGAAGTTTTCAAAGAAGTGGAACAAATTTGTCTTCCTTATTCTTTCATATCTGTGTTATCTGAACACACATTCTGACCACAATCACATAGCCTTGTTTCTAGAGGCTAAAGTAGGGGGAAAAGACCATATTTTGAAAAGTCTTCCTTCCTTCCTTCCACCCAGGAGCTAACTCTTTTAGAACAGAAAGAAAGTAAGATGGGACCTGGTTCAGCCTAAGCTTTTTGAAATATTCACTGGGTTTTTGTGTCTTATTTCTAACTACCTGATTATAAAGTTGTGTTAAGTGTTTCCATCAAGTCAGCTACATCTAAAACCTGACATTCTTCAGCTTTCCTTTTAATATATTATTTTTCTATACAGATGTGAATAGCTTTTGGAATTTTATGACCCAAATTTTAGCACATAATTTACTCTATTGATGTCTATAATAAAAATCATCACCAAAAAGGGACCAGGACCCAAACTGTTTTCAGCAGTATTAGTGCAGGCAAGTAGAACTAATATTTTACTTACAGAATGCCAGTCACATCCAATTAAAAGCTACTGTAAATTTTGAGGTTTTCAGAGAACTCTTAGCTGTCTAAGCTGTCTAAAAATATCTGTCATAGGGAAAACGTTGGGTTTTGACTGTTACCAATAAGTCTTTTAAGGACAGCCTCAGTAGATTTGCTCAGAAGACACATTTGCACAATATGGCTCTGGTATTTGTGGATCTGAGATTTCCTTTACCTTATCAAAGAGTTTTGCTTGGCTGAGCAAGCTAAGGAACGGTCTTACTCCAGGTATTTCGTATGTTGTATTACTTTTTGGTATGTTCTATTAACTGTTTGTTATGTTCTATTAAAGCCTGTTAATTGTTCATGTTTCATTGCTGCCCACTAGATCAAGCATAATTTTTTTCTTGCTTTTTCTTTTAAAAAATAAAGATCTGTTGGTACCACATATATCAAGGCTCTTGGTATACAGTACTAAATTAAGCGTTTTGTTTTTCTAATGCTAATTTACTCCCTCCACAGAGTCAATCACGGATGAGATAAAATACACTGACTTGGTATTTTCATGAACAGCCTGGTCTGTGAGGAGCCCTCCCCGAACTTGCATTGAAAACTATTCCTAAAGATTTCAGCTACAGTATGACAGCTTGCTTCACTTTCCTCTTTATAAAGGACTACATCCAACTCCAGAATGTGCCAGTTCTATAGCTGGAGGCTGATGCTTCCTCTAAGGCTTTCATTACAGTAGTAGCAAAACCCATGTAAGTGGCATATAAAAGTTCCCAAATTCCAAAAATCAGACAGTAAAACTGTTGCCCTGTGATGGCATCAAAGCCTCATATGAAGCCAATGATACATACTTTGGAAGTGCTGGCTTGGAACAGCATTTCTCTAGCAAAATCAAAACTGAAGGCCCTAATGGAGACAGAGACAGCTGTGCCCTGTGCTCAGACATGCTCCAATATTCTTTAGGTGGCAGGGGGAGCACTGCCTGAAGACAGTCATGCAGGGGAAGCTTATTGTCCAGCTTGCATTTCTTTTTATTTCACTCCTGGAAGTTGCTCTCTGTGGGGGATTCACTGCTACAAGGCGGCATTTATCTGGCTTTAAAAGGACTCAAGCAGAGAGATGAGAGAGAGGTAAAGAGGAGCTTTTTCTCATCTGCAACAGAACTGGAGCCTAATAACTGCAGCTCTCCTCTGCTTCAGGATATCCACATGACCAAGCACTCCATCCTTTTTTCTTCCTCCTCACTCTAATAAATGCTCAGTGATACCCTATCATATCCACAGTCAAAATAATGACCAGTTTCAGACACAAGGACAGAAAACGGAAAGCAGAATCATAACATTCCCTTGTTCCTTCCCTGTTGATTTTTCATTCATTAAATTTTGTTTTAAAAATTCATCTGAGTCTCCATTTATGAAAAAAATTATTACTTATGAGTTATAACCAAAAAAAAATCCTTTACATTTCAACTGAAATATTGACTTTATTCACATGTGCTTAAAAGACCTACCATATCACTGGGAATTTATTTCATAATAGAAACACAACTGTCTTTCCTTTGCATTATTGTACTGCAAAAGGTCACCACATGCTAATATAAAGCAAGAAAAGTCAATGAAAAAGGAAGAACCTAGTTTTGAAAATGAATCACTTTGTCAGAAACCCCTTCCCTTCCTCAAGCATGGAAGAAAGGTACAAAGGAACCTTGAGAAATATATTTTTCCCACAGTATTCAAAAAGGCAGAATCCAAAACACCAGGCTATGCATGCGAACTCAGAGCAGGGTCTGCAGGTCAAGGGCAGAAAAACCTCTTCTGTCAGCTGCGCTCTGCACTGCTGAGCACCGCAGGGAGGCCTGGCTTGGGAGAGCCCTCCACAGGGTCACCCTCAACACCTCTGTCCTGTCCACAGAATCTCTCACTGACCAGCTCAGGGAATACAGAATTTTTCTTGACGAAATATCCGTTCTGCTTACATATGTTCTACAAATAATCAGAATGTCTTGTTAACTCATCACTATTAAAATCCCTGTAACATCAAGCAGGGGAATAGAAAACCACTCATCCAGTCAGAGATGAAAAGCAAGCAGAGCTGTTTCAATTTTCCAGCAGCAATTCTGACAGGCACAAATTCTGTCTCAGACAAAAAAATGACTTGAAGTACTTGAGTAAATTACTCCCAACTACTTCTGTCAGCAGTGACTGTATGATACACCTCTCATTTTCAGCCATTGAAAAAATATCTGTAATGTGTTCTTTGAAGACCTCTGGTGGCAAAGACTGAGCACTGACCTTCCCTCTAATTTGGATAAAAACATGAAACCCCCACCAGAGAGGCTCATGCAGTGATTTTGAATGGAAATCCTGTGCACCTTCAAACAGCTTACACAGTGACTGACTGCAGTTTTGCTTTAAGACACAATTCCTGGAACTAATATATCACTGTCCTCATAATACCCAGCACCATGAACAATTACATAACGAGAGCTGAGCAAATAATTTTTTTAGCTTCTTTTAATGCTGCATGGAGTTATCTATAAATTGCAAGTACTGTGGACATAATATTAGATGAAAGAAAAGAAATAACATTTATTCAAATTACTAATCCTTATTTCAGCTTTTTTCTTTTGCCTTCTTTCTGAACCACAGGGTTAAGACAAGAAGGGATGAATGCTTATGACATATTCCCTCCTTCACTTCAAGAAAAAAATTCCATTTCCCTTTTGTTTTCTTTTAGAGTTTTTTTGTTGTTGTTCAAGTAGTCAAAATGATCCAAGCCACTCTGTACAGCTCAAAACCTGGCTATAGATCATTTTGGACACTATATGCTAACTAATAATAAAATTCTGCTTTCCAAGATGTAAAACTGTCTCTCTCAATGGCCCAATTCTATCTAGGTTTTGTTTTATGAATTAGATTGTTGTCAGCCTATCCAAACAGCTTTACTTCTTCCTCCCTTCCTAAATCACTATGATAACATCTACAAAACCATAAGAATATAAATGTTGTGAAAGGTTAAATTGTCATCCTAGCATTTTTAGGTACTTATAAGAAGTTTTAGTATATCTATTTCTCCCAGATAGCAATAACCATATATTACCAAGAAAAATGGGTCAGGAGTAAAAGGAAAGATTCTCTCAATTTGAAGCTTGATTTCACAAGAAAGGAGGAAATTAGCATCCGATTTTTCAAAGAAGGCAGAAATGCACTCTTTCATCCACACATTTCCTACATATATCATATGTCCAAAGAGATGCTTTCTCAGTAAAAAGCAGGAAGATGTTTTAGTATTTGAAGAACATAAACCTTTGAGGACCCTGAATCCCTGCAAGACACACATTCCCCTAAATGCTGAGCACTCCAGCCTCACAGACTATTTTTTTCTTTACTTAAAGTTGTGATAGAACTTCATCAAGCTCTAAGATTAAACCAAAGTGGTCTGATGGAGTTTAGTTCCCCCAAGCTCTCAGCACATTTCTGAACTTAAATATCAGATCCAAAGGGCTCATTACCATGGAAAAAACCCTCATTCTTCCTATTACAAATGAGAAATGACTGTGACAAAGCCAATTTGTGTACATATCTTTATATATTTTTTAATAAAACCTATTTAGAGGGGATTTCCCCATTTGTTTTTTTACTATTGATCACGTAACAGTTTAAACTGTACCATCCCAATACTTTCTTGGTTAAACTACTGGGGGAACAGGAGCTGAAATCAAACATGTCAATTCCACTTCAGATATTTCAACAACCTCAAAAAATCCAGACAAGGAATATCAGTGTGTCCAAATCTCATGCCTTCACTGACATATAAAATTATTTCTGTTTTAAACCATCCTATAAGCTCCTCATAGTCAAAGTGACAGCTGATCTCAAAGCAAGATATACTTCATAAGCAACTCTTAACAAGAGAACTGTATGCAAGAAAGGCAGGACAGAGCAGCACCAAGACTTGAACTTGTTTCAAAATATCACATCACCACCCATATAACTGCGAGTGAAACAAACATCAAAGCCATTCAAGCAGTCATTCTTCCCTGATACAGCATTATAACTTTGGGCTCTCCTAGTTGATCCATATTTCACCAAAATGGTGACAAAATGGGTTGACAAAAGACATCAGGCTATTGTTTTGCATGTAAAAAAGGCGGTTTTAAAGATATGAGATGAGCATTATTAAACACCAAGGAAGAAAAAAATACCATCAGTTCATCCTTATTTCAGGAATTGTATAGGAGCCCTCAACAAAAACAGTGAAGGCTGGAAACACATCTGGTTCAATTGAAAGGTGACAATAACATCAAAAACATTAAAATGTCTAAACAAGCAACCCTGGGCAACACTTTGAACAAGATCCCACTGTTTCCAATTTACAAAGTCAAAGATAATCTCACAAACAGAAAGATAAAGAGGAACAAAATGAATAACCAAGAGCTGAATCTTTTTAAAGTTCAATTATCTATTCCAGCACACTTTGCTCAGAAAATTGTTGTGACTTCTTCTAAAAGTTGTCTCCTACAATTTTATCCTATAGCTGTTTCATAGAAAAGAAACTGACAAAGGTAACCTCAACTTTGCCTTGAGCAGACAGGATCATAAATTATTTTTGTTGTTTCCTTTAACTGCACACTATGTCCCTTACCAGTGGTACGCACAACCTAAAAGAAGCTGTGCCAAATTCTAATATCAGTTACTTGAGCACAAATATAGGAAAATTCACTGAATCAAGATTTATTGATAGCTTTTAATGTCCAAATACAACACATGGTATCAGTGGACAGAAATTAAAAGACTTAATTTAATACACATCTGCAAAATATATATAATATAGCATACAGACACCAACAAAACACTGAACAACTTAGGTCAAATACTGGTTGCAATAACCCTCCAACTTCATGAAAATCAGTGTAAGTTCATTCATATTGATTCTTCTAGGACTAAAGTGCAGAGGATGTCATAGCTATTGATGTGATCCCTGTTACTTGAAAAAGTGCATTATTATTATTATTATTATTATTATTATTAAGAAGAAGAAGAAGAAGAAGAAGAAGAAAAAGAATAACAATAACAATAATAATAGTAATGATGCTGCTTCCCCCAGGATGGTATGAGAATGCAAGCTGGGCAAGTTTGTGAAGATGTAGTATCTTTGTTTGGACCAAATGATACAGCTAGAATAAAACTGGACAAGCTTCTGGACACTTCTTCAGATCTGCAATGTTGTCTGAATTAAATTTCCTTCAAACAACTGTGGAGATATAATTTGAAGCTTAAAATTCTTGGGAAATTCTCTATAGAAGTTGTTTTGTCAAATCATAGTTCCAAAGCCAGTTCCCATTTGTGAAAGCTTATTTATTTCTTCCTCTTGCTGAATTGCCAAATTTCAGCTGTGATGAGTGAAAAAGATATAGTTCCCTACACAGAACATTTCAAAAGTAAATAGGTAAATAATTCACTAGACTGTCAATGAAAAGAAATTAAAACTTGAGCTATAACTCCCTACAGCACTAAGCACAATTTTCTTGATTCTCTCAATCTTGTAAAACCAGATTTAAAAACTGCATTTTTAATACTCTGCAGATCTAAGGAATAGTTTGATATTTATTATTTGACATTTACACTATAGATGATCTCAGGAAACACAATATAGTTGTCTCAGACTCTAAAATCAAGATTCACAGGTTTTGTGAAAGCTGGAACAGTGGAGATTTTGCTAGCTGATTGCTAAGCTTCCAATTCAAAAGACGTGTTCAGATGTACAGCTTCACAAAAAAACCCAACAAAAACTTAGCAAAACTAGGAATCTGAACCCAGATGATTTGAAGTCATATCTACAGTAGCCAGGAGTGAAACAATTAGGAAAAGTGTGGGATGGTGTTACAAAGATGATGGCCACAAGGAGATCTCTGTTACCGAGACATCATATGTGTTAATCAGTCTCTTCAATCCTGAATTTAGGCACTCACCTTCCTAAATAAGAAGTGAAGTCATCACAAGTATCTATCAACTCGGAGAATTAGTACCCTAATTAGATCATGGCAAGACAGTCTTCATTTCCACATCTGATGTAGTTACTCCAAACTGGTGTTTTGAATATTTATCCAAGGTGAGCCTTCCTAACACTGCTTCATTTTTTCAAAAGACATCACTCAAGTTCCTCTTCTGAAGTTACACAAAGTATTAACTGGACAATACACAAAAGTAGTGTTCCAGTGATTAAGAATCTCTCCAGACTCTGGGAAACAGGGATTTAAAACTCTTCTACAAACCCAGGTATGCATGATTTTCAGCAATAACCTTCTGCATTTTAGGACAACTCCTTAGCCATGAGTAAAGTTACACTAAGTCTAGCTCATCTTTTGGCCTCAGAAAAGGCCACTTCTATTTTATTGCATCTTGCCAGGATTGGCTTCACATGCACAATAGACCAGGGAATGCCTCTGAATCTTGGAATTGCTGACGGTAGCCTCTGAGTCTCTGCTTTTCGATACAGTTCTAAAGCGGCCTGCATGGGCTTCAGTCCTTAAATACCTCCATACTACTTGAAGGCAGATATTCCGAATTATTGATACAATGATCAACTGAGCTGAGAATTCAGAGCACACAAGTGACACACACCTACTCACTTGTGTATCTAAAGATGCCTGAAGCCATAGGTATCTAATTACTCTGAGTGACAGGAGGAGCATATATAGATGTGCAAACCAACTCGTACTACTCATTCCACATGCCTGAGTAAAACAATCCATCTGCTCCAATTCCAGTGCTTTGCTTTTTAAGTTGGTTTGTACTGACTGTTTCAAATGACAAAATCTCAGGGGATCTCTAAACTCCCTTTGATAGATGTTTTTTCTTGTTTAGGATTTGAAGAATAGATTGTATTGAGACAAACTATGAAATAAAAAAGTTCCTTAAAAAATAGCTGCAATCATACAAAAAAGAAAGTGCAAGTACATGGTCTGAAATTTTATTCTAGTGAGTGCATGATATAAAAACTAATTTCATCTATCCTGTTTCCAGGAAAATACGGAGATTTAAAATGGAAAATAGTAAGTACCATGGCAAAAATTTCTCTACAGCTTGTGACTGCAGCAAAATGGGAAGTTCCACTGATGACAGAGGAAGGCCAGTTATTTCGGGGCATTGCTGTGGCAGGCCTTTTACAAGGATAGAAAATAAGCCTATCTGCAAAAGTGACATTTGCCCAGAACTTGAGATGGATAATGAGTGGCATAATCTATATAACAATGGGGAGCAAAATAACTGCTCTGTACTCATCCTTTGTGATCCTTCAGCAGTTTTATAAAAATTGCAACATGGCAGTAATACTTTTTTCCTAACGCCTAAGCTTTTTCCTAATGACTTTTATTCATTAGTAATTACGAATGCCGTTCATCAATATCCTTTTGGATTCTTCAAATGCTTTCAGTATTTCAGTAGTACATATTCTGCATAATTATGGTCTAAACCAAATGTTTTCTTTCCCATAATTTATGCAATTTATGCCTGTATTACCAAGTTTCTTTTCTATGACAACATACTTAAAACACAATGAAGAGCCCAGTTTATAATCCCAAGTATTCTATTAGGCCTCTTTTTGGTGATTTTTGTTACAAAAAGTATGCAAAACAATTGCATTGCCCTGTGACTTGCAACATCCCCCTTATTTAAATGCAAATGCTGCATTCTTCAGTGGTTTTTCTGCCTGACTCTGTGTTTGCCTTTTTTGTTTTGTTATTTGATTAGTGAAAATAAGCCTCAAACTATTTCAAGACTATGTTTCTTTCTGCCCATCTCACCCTCACTGTTCTTGAAAGAACTGGAGCCCTAAATGCTTTATCTAAGGAAACATGAGTTAGACAAGCAACTGGTTCCAATCGCAGGTCATAATCTCCCTGCCCCATCTACCTCATTTTGCTAAATCCTCCTAAATCCCTGAGCTTCTGCTCCTCTAATCATGAGGGTTAGAAGCTGCAAGGGCTGCTTTTCACTTCATTAAAATTTCCTTTTAATCTTTTATAATCTGTCAGCACAGTACATAAACACCCATCAGAAGCTTATTCCTTCTAATTTCACAAAAGGGGATAATTTTACTATACATTCCATATTTGCAAATTTAAGCTGCATTTCACACCACCATAAACCTTGGTCAGAAGGATGAATAGTTAAGCAGTTGAGCAAATGGCATTTACCACTACAGCTGGGTGCATTATTCATTGTGAAGCATTTATTTGGTGAAGTTAAACCTTGGTTTTGCTTATGAAACATCCAAAAGCTGATCCCAAATTATTTCAGTACATGGGGCTCTTTTCAGAGAGTACATTTTGAACTGTGTTGTTGCCTGTGTGCCCCTTGCGTGACTGGCTGCCTAAATCAAAACAGATTAGTTTTCCTTCCTGAGGGGGTGACTAAAATTTCTTTTAGAGAGGAATAACTGGTTTCCCAAGCACATATTGAATAGGTCATTCATCTTCTGCTACATATTTTCAAAATTTCAGTGAGCAAATGAGCAATCATCTAAACATTACATCCCAATTATTAACAATGTGTATTTCCCCCAAAAATACTGTTAACACTTTGTAACTCTACATAACTTACATAACTTTACAATTCTGTAGCAGAAATGCCTTCAGATACACCCACTAGGAAACCAGAGCATACAAACTACATTCTCTGAGAAGTAACATGAGAGAGGTCTCACTAATGAGAGCAGTAATTTACCCTCACTTTCCCTCTCCTGTTTGTAAAAGTACAGACAGATGTAGATCAGAAGGGACCACTGGAGACAATCTAGTCCAACCTTCTACTCAAAGCTGGGCTAAATTCAAAGTTTTATTACATTCCATTCTCATTCTAACCTTTCCTTATAAGCACCTCATGGCAGAATATGTTAATGTTCAAGGAAAAGGGTACTGGAAATCTTCAATTTTCAAACCAATGTTGGCTATATGTGATTTATTACTATTTTCTTTGGGTTTTTCTCCTTGGGATGTGTGATTGGTTGGTTCTGGTTTCTGTTTGGTTTTGTTGTTGTTGCGGGGCTTCTGTAAGCACAAAGCATTGAGCTCTTCTGTTTTTTAGAAGCAGGAATAAAACATGAATAACTTGACTATTAATACTTTATCCTTGTACCACTGTAATCAGAAGACATCTCTAGGCATAAATATAGGTTCAGACCAAACCCATTTGGAAATATATAAAGTTGCATATTGCATGAAGGTCTGAAGCCCTTCCTTGAAAACAGACTCCCTGGAGCTACCACTTGCAAATTTGGTGAGACACTGTTCAGCAAGTATTTTCTCTTACACAGCTTGGTAATATATTGAAAAAAAACCCCCAAAAATGGAGGGGGAGGGGGAGTGGGTGGAACTGATATATGGGTTGCTGGTTCTAAGTATGGTTAATTATGGAATTATGTTACTCTGCACTCTCCTCAAAATTTTATCATATGCTGTTTACTCTGCCACTCTCCCCAGTTTGTTTAATGAATCTAAGTTCTGTTGGGTTTTTTTCCCACCTTAATTATACATTTATATATAGTAACATATGAAGCCAAGTATTAGAATTGCCACTCCAGTAAAAGCTCAACAGAGTACTACAAATACACCAGTCTAACTGAGACTACAATTTGTATTCTGTTAAGTGCATCAGAAACTTTTCAGAACAGCTTCCCAACTAGTGAGAGTGAAGTTAAGGAATGAACATAAGGCTAAATTCCAACTGCAAATGACCTCCTTGATTGTATCTACAGCACTATAAACATTTTCCTATTCCACTTTTTTTTTCTTTTTTCCCCAGAAAACAGTGAAATGAGTGGGTGTTTATTTGAAGGAAAAAATTATTGTTTTGCTCAAGGGAAGGGCTTTGCTTCCATTACGCTCTCATCTGAAAGTCATGATGCAAACACTTCTTCCATTCTAATATTTACATGGCATAAAGGAAAGCATCGGAATTTATAAAAATTTATAAATGTACCAATTTATTTATAATAATTCATAATTTATTCAAATGTTGTCAATGCTACACATGAGGAATCTGCATCAGATTTAAACATTAAGGAGTAATCTTTGAGGTTAACAGTACACAACACCATGAAAAACTGTTACCAAGTAATAACTAATAATTAAAATTTAGCAGTAAAAGCTCCATGGAAATATTGTCAGTCTCTTTTAAATCTTCTGTCACTGATGTCAACATTGCATCCCTCCAGACTTCAGTTCCAGCCCTGTACACCATTTATATGCTCTCTCTCATCCTGTGGTGATTTGTCCCCTTCTGCCAAACAGATTATATACCATAACAACTATTCTAACCTCCACAGGAAACAATAACTGCAACATTAAAGGATTTTGAAACTGCTTACCTCAAAACTGGGTTGAAATTAAATATCCTGTTTCTGTAGACTGGAACTGAGCACATTTATTTTAAAGTATTGAATGTAGCTAAAAATTCCCTTGACTTTCCCTAATGAAATTCAGTAATCTTCCAAAGCATGATAGCTTTAAAGCTTTCAGTATGGCACATTCCCACTCCTTCAAATATTGCTGAAGACTGCCAAGTAAAAAAAAAAAAAAAAAAAAAAAAAAAAAAGGAGTGCCAAGGGAAAAAACACAGTCAAGTCACAGACACAAAACTGAAACAAGCAGACCTAAAGAAGCCAACAAAAGACACTTAGAAGTCTATCCAGCTATTTCTCCTGCTGGCTGACACCAAGACAAAAAAAAAGTTAAGATACTATTATGATTCTTTAAAAATAATTTATACCTCTGCTTACAACAATGCCTTATGTTCTGAAGGATACAGAGATTTCTGCATGAATGCCTGGGGGAAGTCAGCTTGACTACCCAGTCCAGTCTCCTTTTGAATAGCAGTGACTAACAGGTAACCAGCTCAGAAGGATCTATAAAGTATCTATTCCCCATGCTATCATATTTTAAGCATTACAGAACATTTCCAATAAACTGAGACCTATAGGAAAGAAAGAATCAAAGCTACAATCACTGGAAGAAAAAGGAAGATTGAAAGTATCACTACTGTCATGAGCAGTGGCAGACACATTAAATCTCAAGAGGACTGTTCTTCAGAGGCATTTCTCCCTCCACTGGCTCCAAAAGGGGTGAAACAACTGTATACATCTCTGCTTTAGTCAAAGTTCCCTCATTAGGTAAGATACGTCTCTGTTCTCTATTGAGTATTTCAGAAATCTGCTTTAGCAATCATATCTAGACACCTAAACTTCAGGTACCTTTAAAGGACAAGAGAGAGGAGCAAAGATCCCTTGAAGGATTCGTGAGGCTGAGCTATCAGCACTGACAGGGGAGGCTGCTGCCCTGGTTATTGTACCTGAGCTGAAATGCAGGATGTGTAGTTCAGAGGCACTCAAAAGCATCTGTCCAGAAGGAGTATGGGAGAAAGAGGGTGTACAGTCTAAAGCGGGAAGACAGGCAAGAGCCAGGGAGGCTCCTGAAGGCTGGAATGCCTGAGGGTGGAAAGGGTGGAGAAAAAAGTCTCTTGTTTTCTCACAACCATTCACCTGATTGCTACAGGCTCCCCACCCATACCCTTCCCTCTGCACAAAGCACCCAAATGCTCTGGACTCACCCCTGTTGCTGAACACATACATACACCTGCTAGCAAACCCCTCTTTGAGGCAATCTGTTCCCTCCTGTGTCAGAAGAATTTTGATCATGAGTTTAGTAAGAACATGTTTAGCCCAGAGATGTTTTATCTTAGTTATTTAACAAATATATTACTACCTAACCAATAGAGCCACAGACTTTGCATTAGTTTAATCCCTCCAGCTAATATTTTTCAAGGTAGTAACTTTTAGGTCACATAAATAATCTATCCTCTCCTGTAAAGACTTTTTGTTTACAGTTGCAAGATGCACAATTCACTCTTAGTTCACTTAGTTTAAAGTTTGCTTTTTGGTGACTTGACTCTGTCTTCCCAATAGTTTCCTTACAGTACTGAGCTCAAGTAGTCCTCAGTAAGGTGTTTCAGTCCATCCTACTCTTTCCTAGGCATCTCTTAACATGGAAGGTAAAATGGCAACATCACATTTGACATTTAAACTTCATCCCAGTTCCTTCCATTCATCCACAGATTCAATCCAATGGCTTGCAACAAAAACACAGTTGATTTATTTAAGCCATAATTCTTTGTGCACAAATGACATTTTCAGAGAAGCCCAGTAGGTATAACTCCAGAGAGAGCAGCTGTCCAAACACACAGTCATTATGTTGATTTTGTTTAGTACCTCTTGAATGCCAGGCTGGCTGTGTTCTAATTCAGCTCATGGTCAGCATAATAATATGCTTACAAAGGGAAATGCAGCACGCTTCAGAAATTCTGCACTGTCCCATCAGAGCAAATGCTTTATTTAGGTTTGTATTGTAATGAAACCTGGTGGAACATTTTCAAAAGGCAGGTTAATGTCTTTAGAAATACAAAAATCAGCAAAACATCTATGCACCTTATAAATCTAAAATAAAATTCCATTAAAATTACTACTAGGATTTAGGAATCAAGCCTGTTAGATACTTCAAAAAATCCCAGTGGGAGCAAATGTTACTGAAACATTAAGTATATAAGTTGAGTTTTTTTAAATATTCAGTTCCAAATGAGAGTAACATGTAATAATGATAGTAATGATAATAGCCCATTCCAAATCGATAATAACATGCTATTAAAAAAAAACCAACATAAAATTACACCTTGGAACTCCTTTTAAAGTTATAAAATAAAGTCATCTACTGGTGCATATATCTCGTGTAAAGAGTTACAAACCTAAATCTTATTATCCTACCAAAGAGTCTTACTTGTAACTCCAATTTTATCTTTATGCTACTGGATAATTGCTCCAAGAAGCAGTCATTGCTGTTTTCCCCATTCTTCTTTGCTTTCCTTATCAACTTGAGAAGCTCTTCACGGCAAGTTCTGTCTGTGTATTTGCATAGGATTTTCCAGAGAGTAGGCATATCTGCTCTATGAAAACAACAGTGAAATATTTGACATGAGCTTCTTAGCTGTAACTGGATTAGAGGGGATCATTGATCACACAGGTAAAAAATAACATACCTTCAGAAACAGAAGTGTCCTATTCTAACAGTTACCACTGAGAATTTCAGGAAATGTTCGAATTTGCTGTCTATGCTTATAAGCAGAATAAAACAACAACACTCCTACACAGACAACAGGGGCCAAGCCACTACTATCTAATGTGGGCTTCGAAATGGGGAAGACACTTGGGCCTGTCCAAGATCGTATGTAAGGAATTATAGTGATAAGAAGCTCAGACACAAACATGCTTTGAGATAAACTTGGAGACACAGCAATTCAGTGTATAGCCTTAACTGTATTATTGGTGTCAGTACTCTGTCAAGAAAGGAAGATGTAATGCAAGGGTCTTCTGTTGAAGTCATTTGCAGCTGCAGATCAAGTAAAATTTATGCTGAATAAATGCAAACATGGACGGCCACACAAAGATCAAAAAGAGGGAAGGTCCAGGCCAATACCTCCTATTGACCCAAATCTCTACACATGGTTTCCTCCTACACATTTATAGTGTCTGATCTACAGGCTGACCACTGATTTATTTCCACAGAATCACAGAGTGGTAAAAGTTGGAACATACCTGTTGTCTAGTCCACTCACCCTGCTCAGGGCAGGGTCACCTACTACTGACTACCCAGGGCTTAGCCATCTGGTTTTAAGTATTTTCAGTGATGGAAACTCCACATACCTCTTAGAGCAATCTATTCCAGAGTTCAATTGCCATTAGAGAAAGAAAACAACCAGACAAAAACTCCTAAGTAGAACTTCCTGGTTTTCGGTTTCTGGTCATTTCTTCTTGCCCTCTCACTGGACACAACTGAAACAGGCCTACACAAATCTCTTTCACTTCTTCCCATCAGGTATTTATACACATTTATAAAATCTCTTCTGAGCCTTTTCTTCCCCAAGCTAAACAATCACAGAACTTGAGTTTTAAAATTATGACTCCTAATCACTTCCAATTACCTAGAGAAATGTGTTGGTGCAGGAACTGACTTTTAAAAACCTGACCAAACAAAAAGCCTTTACAGGCTGAAATTTGAGGTTGAAATGTAAACCTGCACTGGGACATCTCACTGACAAAAGCATGCACATTTGCAGTGCAGAGAGTCTTGTGTTATAAGCTATGCTTTCCAACAGTGAAAACAATCCTATATTGTGTCCCTTGAGAGCAGTGATAAGGTGTACTGACTTGATTACTGATTTAGAGGAATGCTGAAAGCATAAAAACAGGAAAGAAACAGAAAGAAGATTTCCTTTAAAGGAGACACATTAAGATCAATTCTTTTTGTTATACAACTAAAGAAATGAAATCAAGCATAACTTAGCAGGAATGAGAAAGGTAATACAGAGAGGATTCTCTAGGAGATTTAGTTCAATGAATTGTGCTTCAAATAGTTATTAAAAGACAACAATGATCAAAGCTGAAGAATGAATGCTCACTCATAGAATATTTAGCTGAAACAGAAACTTCCAACTATGCAGAGAACAGGACAGATAAAAATTACTGCCGGTACTTATAGGTAAATACAGCTGAGAAGACACCATAAATTTGCTGTCCTGTACAGAAGAATTATTTATCTTACCAACAGCATAAGCTATTGGACATTTAGTCTTGCAAAGATATAAAAAAAAAAGTGTTCTGACTGTTTGCCTTCTTCAAGGATTTTTCTAAATGGTTGTAAATAAACTCATCATAAAGTATCTGTTACCAGTGGTAAGTGGCCTACCCAGATTACCTTCAAAGCAAAGGAAACAATTTTTCATGTCACATCTTCAAATTCCTGCTTCAAAACCAGCTAGTTAGTTACCAGGCAGAATAAAATGGGAGACTTTAAACTGGCTTCTTTCATTCTGAATTAGATACAAATAATTCCTTTAACTGTAAACCCCTGGTTCTGTAGGAGTATGTAGTGAGGTCCGCAACTTCTTCCCTTTGCACCTCAACATGAATTAATAAATATATTAGTAGTGGGCATATACTTAAGTCCTCAATCCATTTCTAGATGTAGGACAGCCAGATCTTTCAAGAAACTCAATTCTAAAAATTATTTTACTGTGTATTTGCCCAGTAAACTTTACACGATTCGTCAGTATACTAGAGAAGGCACAACTCCTGTAATCATTACTGGCCTCCATTTACTAACATCCTCCAAAAGTTCAAGACACAGTATTTCCAGAATCAGAACAGGATGGACTTCTTTAATACTATACTGGAAGCTACTTTCATTCTGTCCATCAGAGGTATACTGCCAGTGTATCAAGTTGTCAATAGACTCTCTCAACAACAGCTGACTCCAAGAGTTGTTCCTGTCTCAGGAAAACCCACTCCATGGAGCTCCAGAAAGAAGCCATCCTCTGTTTCTTTGATATAAGAAGTGGGCATCTTCTCCAACAACAGAAAACCTGAATACAGAAGAAATATCATGAGAGACTTCTGCATGACCAAGCAAAGACTATAAATGTTGGAGCTCTTTCTCCTGTCTGAAAGGAAACAGAGCTATATACCCCAACAACCTGGTGCAACATGACCCTAAGTAGGTATAAGAAAGTTTCAGTCTTCCCATCTCTTCCCCTCCGCTTCAGTTATCCATTCCAAGCCACCACTTGCAGCTGCATAACATGAAACAATGCGGACAGAATTTCATAGATAGTCACCTTCTTGAAGGTGATAAAAGTTTTACGCAAAATAGTTCAGTACTAGAGAAAATTCTTGCCTCACTATGCAAAACCCAATCTTATTTTTAGATTCTACCTTATGTTCCCTTGTGTTACACTCCACTAGGCCTAAGCAGAAATTAATACAGGAGAAAGGATACAAACGTGAAGATTTCCAAGCTGTGTTTTTGAATTGCCTTTTTTGGTTTCTTTTAAACAGCAAACTCTATATAAAGTCCCAAAGAACAATGTTCCCATGAGACTTAGAGAAGTACAATCATGAGGGGTTTCTGGAGAGCAAAGCTGAAAAACAGGAACACTGCAGCTTCTTTCTATTTTTTTTTAGCTTTTAATAGGTATACAACACTTAGAAAATAAGAAAGCAAGTCCAAACAAAAACAGAGCTTTTCTCTTTTTTTCTCACTTTATCATTGTAAGGCAGCATTAAGCACCCTGTACAGGTTGAGTACAAGATCACAGAATAACCAAATAGTTTGGGTTGGAAGGGACCTTAAAATACATTTGGCCCTACTCACCTGCCACGAGCAGGAACACATTCCACTAGAACAGCTTTCTCTAAGCCCCATCCAACCTGGCCTTGAAGAGCTGGAGATTCCTGTAGAAAGATGCATACCTTACAATGTCTCAACTTTGCCAGACAGCGACAAAACAGAACAATGCCCACTACATTTTTCCTTCCTTTAAAAGGTGAAACAGTGCCACCCGCTGTTTTTCCAGGATATCCCCCTGCTGCAGAAAGCTGAAGACAGCTAAGTCAGTACTTCGCATTTACTGAAGCAGCAGATCACACTAAGCCTTCCTCCCTCACTCCCAAGGCTGGGTTTTACTACCAGGTGACATGTCTACAGTGATATTTCAGTGACTAGGAAAGCTGCCCAAAGGAAAAAAGTTCTCTGAACTTGCTGTCCTACAGCTGAAGTCTCAGGATAGACAAAAGACTGAATCACAGAAAAATCAGTGTTTTTTATCCCTGGGAGCACAAGTTTCCCTGACTGCACATCAGCTTTCACAGTCACTAGTTGTATGCAACTCAAGTGAATATCAAGCTGAAGAGAGTAACATATGACACCAACTGTAAAGATTGCCTTAGGGTCAGAATAGCCAACTTTTTTTTTCATATCCTTCCATTCATTTTGCATCACCCCTTAATCAGACCAGACAACAAGTATCAAACACTCCCTTCTAAGCTAGGTCACAGGTCATTCTCTATAATCAACATTCTTACCCAGCAGTTTATCTTCTGTTACTACAGGGAACATTTATGTAATCCAAGGATCAGTAGTTATCAGAACTGATGACAGTCATGCATTGTTAAGACAAAAAGAGCACTTAATTACTTCTCTTAAAACATAACCAGTACTTGTGCACATTTTACTTACATTATCTCTTGATGGTGGAGAAAGTGGCAAGGCTTTCCAACATAGCAAAGTACCAGACAAGTAAAACTCTACAACTACCTAATCTTCCATTAGCAAAATACTTTGTAAGCCACTTTACAACAGGAAGTGGGCTGTTGCTCATACTGAAGAATGTGCAGGCCAGTATTTCAATGACTCACTATGCTGTTTAAAAATAAACTACTTGACTCTTCACAAGAACACTGAAAAATTCCAAAAAGGTCAAGAATAGTGGATGAAATTACACAAAATTCTAGGCATGCTTAGTTAGCTCAGAACTAGATACTTTGTTGTTAAGTAAGTACCCCTAACCAGTCATTGTATCTTAGCAGTGACTGTTTCAATAGGACAAGGCAGGTAATGTTCTAAACTGAAAGAGGGTTAACTTTGGATAGATACACTGAAAAGTTTTTTTACAATGAGCATGGTAAAACAGGCTGCCCACAGAGGGGGTAGATGGATGCCCCAGCCCTGGAAACATTCAAGGTCAGGATGGGTAGGAGCCTGAGCAACTGGATCTAGCTGAAGATGCTCCCACGGACTGCAGAAAGCTTGCAATAAATGGACCTTTAACGGTCCCTTCCAATCCAAACTACTCTATTATTCTATAATGCAGTATTTTATGAATCAGACATCCTAGCTGTGGCTGGGGCTCAACTGTGGTCTACAAGAAACACCTGTAAGACATTCAAGTATTAGCAATGAAAACACCAAGATACCAACAGCTGAAATCAAGGACCCACACTCAAGTAAAAACTGTAGACTCCAAATGCAGAGTTCTCTCCGTGGTTCTGGAGGTGACAGCTTAAAATTGTGCTTGCATGTTCACAATAGTCTGTGGAAGCAACACGTTTATACTACCATGTCTAAAGATTTCTTTTACTATGTGACTAAACTGCCAACCAATCATAAAGAAACACTTTATTCTGAGCTCACTTTCTCTTTAGTATGAATAAGCATTCGGTTCCTCTCAGGCACAAAATTAGAAATTTATCACTGGTGCTGAGTATCAAGACAGCCATTTCCTAGCGGATGGTCATATCAATTCACATATATGAATTCATTTGCTGTGACAGTTCAATATGGACCTGTGGATCTGCTAAAAAACCACACTCAAATGACACTGAATTAGCACAGTAGTTTTTTAAGAGAAAGTATACAAAAGACTTTAAGGTATTCCAGACATTTATTTGTCAGTGTACAGTATACATTAAAAAAGAAAAAAGAAAGAAGGCCCAAATAACATAAAATATGTATACAGTGTTTGCTAGACAAACACCTGACTAAAATCAAGGCATAGTATAGCTCATACTTCATGGAGTTACAGTGAAGTTCAGGCACATACTTTAATATAAATGTAGTTAAATGGTTTACAACTCTTTTGGTCTGTTTAGAAGAAAACGAACCAACTGAAGCAGAACTTCATCGTTAAAGCCTTTCACATTACCATCTTCCACAACATCATACAGTGGCTTACTGTCTGTACCCCAACAGATATTCTTTCGAGGATTGTTTTTAATAGTTTCTGCAGTTAGTGCTAAAGTATTTAGCTGGTAACAAAAGAAAGCAAAATATTTTCCATCAGTCACTACAGCCTGTGATACAAAAGGACGGGTCACATCTGCTTCACTCCAGAATCCTACAAAATAAACAAATACAACAGGACTTGAGATTTCTATCAGCACACACACCCCCCTAAACCCCAGCCCTGAAACACAGAAAAACACTGGGAATTGCAGCAGCTGCCTAGTAGAGAAGAAGTCCTGTCTGCTTTAGCAACACAAGCACGTTTCATATAGACTAATCAAAACACAATCACCAATAAAGGGTATGTTCACGATATAGTGAACATACTGTATCACGACACAGTGGTACACTTGCGTTTTTTACACAGTTCCCTAACACCAGTAGATAAAAACCACTCACTGATCAGCCAAGTGACTTTTCCAAAACAGTTACTAATGCATCCAAAGTCCTGCAAATGAGCTGAGGGAAAATGTCTTTTTACTATTCCATGATTCTCAAGAGGCAGTGAGCATTTGTTTCACAACAAAAGCATGCACGTGTATTTACAAGCATAACTGACTATATCAACCAGCCAAGCACCAAGAACATTACGACAGTAAGTATTAAGGTTTTGAGCAGCCCCCACTGAGCACTAGCAGTATAGTAAAAATATGCAAATATTTATGCATGTGCGCGAGTACACATACAGATATTTTTAAGAATAGTACTATAATGTGCAAGAATGCTAGAAACTCGTATAGAAGAAAAAAATTTGAATAATGCTGCCCTTGTGTTTACAGCTCTGACCAACTCCGAAGACAAGGTTTTACTTAGCTTCAACACTTTACATCCACAAAGAAGCTTTCTAAGCCACCACTCCATGAAAATTTTGATGCAGAGAAAGCAAAATACACCATAGCCAAAGGATTTTCTAACATGTGTTGTTTCTCAACTGGAACTCCACGCCATCGGGTGTCTTACAGTAACACTACACAATAATTATATTTACAAGAATAAGCAGAAGACTGATCTGGGATGTTTTTAGACAAACACAAGCATAAAATCCTAATGTAAGGCTGCTGATGTTTTTCCTTCGCTCCTTGTATTTTCATGCAATTGAAATTACTGAAGCAAGGGCTAAGTAACATAGTTGCTCCAGAAAAAAAAAAACCAAAACTGTTTGATATCTATCATATTTCCCTCTTAAGACAGAAAGAGTAAGTGAAAGTAGGATTGAGGTCTTTACACAGGCTTAATGTTATATACGAAAAAACATTTTTCTCTGTAATTAATTCCCCTGATTCAAAATACTCAAAGTCTTAGCTAACTCTCTTTTATAAATCAATTACATCTGTAAAGACTTACTTAAAAAATGATCTTCAGAAAAAAAAAAGGCATGAGAAAAAGGTGGTGGGGAGAAAGGGTTAGAGAACTTTACAGTAGGCATTCATAATCATAATAATTTATCAAGCTGACTGTCTCACCTTGATACATTGCCTGTGCTGCTGTCCAGGCAAAGAGACTTGCAATGCCATTAGATCGATAAACAACTTCAATCTGATCCTCGAGGCGCTCTCTTATAAACCTCTCCCGTTTCAGTTTGTCAGGAAGAAGATGAAACTGGGTATGTCCATAACAGCATGGATCTGCCACCTTTGATCCTGTGTTCCCCAAAATGAAACAATTAGTCAGAGAGACAACACTCTTTATTATGCATACAAACACAAACATCTTCATCGTCAGACTCTGAAAAAAAACTTGGAACCTCTACTACCTCTACCTACCTACTGTAGGTCTGTGAGGTGCTGCCTACCTCCAAAGGCAGGAGTTCACATACTAAAAATGCCTCTGACGACTGCCCTGGAGATGTACCAGAATTCAAAGTTTTGTGCCAATTTTGTATTCAACTGAACTTCTTCAAAGCAAATTTAAACATACAGTACCATATGCACACGAGAATGTTACTCCCCATTGCCTAACCTACATGAAATCTCAAAAAATATCTAGATGCTACATTCATCTGTATAGTTACAGACAAAAATACACAACTTTTTTGCATTGATGGGTTAAGAAAGATTGAGTTGATATTCGTTTTGGGGTTGGTTTTTGTTTGGCTGGTTTGTTGGTGCTTTTTTTAAACAAAAAGCAAGTAGCTAAGATTTCACAATTAAAAACTCTTACCTATAAATACCTTATTTTCATACTGCTTTTTGAACAATGGCAGTTTGGATGGCTTGTGATCAATAACAGGAACATCTCCAAGATCTGACTCCAGTGGTACAACCTTGAAGGCAGCAGAAAAAAGAAAAGCCAGGACATAAGACACATTTCTGACATCAGGCCTCATGTAATACACCACTTCCTGGTCAGACAACAGAAGGTCCAAGTCCTGCTTACATACACCATACAGACAATCTTAACTGAAATTAATTTTTTTGCGAGAGAACTTTTCGTCTTGTGATGAGTGCTAGCACAGACATCTTGTATTAATTTTTCCACAAGATACAAAAATGTGAAATGATGCTAAAAAGGCTGCTGGTTGTCACTATCTTCCAAACCAGAATCTGCTTCTGTAGATAAAGAGTAAAAACACTTCTAGCAGCAGCCAATAAACTTGAACCTGCAAAGTACGTTTACAGATTTGATTTTGTGCACTACACAACATTTTAAATGGCCTATACAGTTCTTCCAAAATGCCAAGGTTTGTAGCATCTGACAATACTAACCCAAGCAAATTGCACAAAGTCAGCAATAATGGTTGTGCTTACAGAAAGCACAACAGTTTTCTGTTTGTGGTGGAAACTGAACAGAGACCCTCACTAGCTACACAATTACCATTGTATAAACTCACAAGAAAAACATTGCAATATTGAAACACAATATACCTCCAGAAAATTGAGCATTCATTAAAATAACTGCTGAGCAGTAACAATAGGCAGGAGCTCTCACATTTAGATTCTATGTGCTTCCACTTCTTTTTTTTACCTCCACTCCTACTATTCTCCTCCACTGAAAACGTTCCACAGCACACTTCTTCCCTTATTTCCAAGCATAGAATGTTAAAAATTCAATGTAATTAAATATAACAACATGCAATTTAAAGTACAAAGACGATCAAAGTTCAGAAGACCGTCTCTACAAAGCAATTACCACAAAGTAGTAATTAAGACTTGAAAAATACCCAAATATGCTACATACTGACTAATGAGCACCTCCACAGACTACTTAAGCATGGTTGCAATCACTGTCAGAAAAAAAAGTGAAAATGCATGGTATTAATTTGCTGTTGAAAACGTTCACACCTCAGGAAGCTGCTTTGGTACTCGGATCTGCAGGTGTGGGTTATCATCTATTTGGAATCGCACAGGATCAACTCTACCCTTTCGATGTCCATGAACAACAACTTCCTCACCATGATGCCAGTAATAGTTAACTTCAGGCTTTAGATCTGAAACAGAGCAAGGAATACAGAAAAACAGTGATTCCCCTCTTCCATTTAAAACCCTTCCAATCCTTCTTCTGTAGCTGCAATCAAACACAAAATCCCAAATCCATGTAGAAAGATAGAGATGCATTACTAGTGAAGGTCTGAACAAGTCAGCTACACCAGCGACACTCGTGCCGGCTCACAGACGGGCCCCACCGCCCAAGGGCTCCCACGTCCCCTGCCCTGCTAGCCCCGCTCCGCACCGAGGGAGGACGCAGCCAGCAGCGGGTTGCGACCGCACAGGAAAGCGGCGAGCGTGGACACGAGCTGCGTGAGGAAAGGCCCGGGCGTGTGATCCTGGTCGCGGTAGAGGAACGGACGCTTCTTGGTCTGGTAGAAGCTCTCCTGCAGGAGGGCGTCGCAGGCGAGGGAGCGCAGGTCGTCCATATTCAGATACGGCGTCGCTCCCGCCGCTGCCTCCGGGCTTTTCGCGGCCCCCGGTGCCTCCGCAGACATCGGCGCCTCCACAGCCCCCGGCGCCTCCACAGCCCCCGGAGCCTCCGCCGCTCCCGGAGCCTCCGCCGCTCCCGGCTCCGGGGCTCTGCCGGCCTCGAGGGTCGCTCCCGCCGCCTCTACCTGGGGTTTCGGGGGAGCGGCTCTCGGGGGCATCCCCGGCACGAAGACGGTTTTTGTGAAACTCCGGTACCAGCGGTCGGCATTGAGGGCGAAGGTCTGCGGGTACACCATGTACTTGGGCCGCTGAAGCTTCCCGTACAGCCGCAGCTTCTCCTCCACCGTGGCCGCCTCGTGCACCTGCTGGTTGAAGCGCTCCAAACGTCGCGCCTTGGCCGCTTTGCTTTTGGCCGTGGCGGACGCCACCACGGGCGGGTAGGCCGGGCCGGGGGGCGGCGAGGGGGCGCCGGGCGCCGTCTCCGAGAACCAGCGGCGGCCGGGCCGCAGCAGCCACCGCGCCCCCAGCGCCGCCATCTCGCGGAAATGCGGGCGGCGGAGGGGCGGTGCCTGGACACGACGGCACCTCATTGGCCTGTGGGAACCACGTGAAAAACACGCCTTCCAGTGGGCGAGCGGCTCCCTCTGCAGCGAGGGCTGCCGGGTCAGGAAGCGGCGGAGCCTTGCAGGTCACGTGGCTGGATGGCGCCGGGGGCTCATGCGCGTGCGCAATAGCGGCAACGCGGCCCTTACTGCGCGGGAACTACAGCTCCCAAAATGCTCAGCGAGTGCCGCCCCGGAAGTGCCAGGCTTGGCGGTAGGAGCCGTGCACCACCTGAGGTGGAGCCCGCGCGCGCAGCCTTGTGCGGTACTGAGGCTACAGAGCCCATGGGTCTGGAATTGACGCGTGAGATCGCGGAGTGCAGCCTGTGACCGAACAGCACCACGCCACACCGACCATGGCACTCAGTGCCACATCCAGTTTTCCCTTAAACACGTCCAAGGACGGTGACTCCGCCACCTCCCTGGCATGCCATTCCAATCTAATCGCCCTTGCTGTGAGAAAATTCCTCCTAATGGCCAAACTAAACCTCCCCTGGCGCAGCTTAAGGCTATGTTCTTTCGTCCTGTCTCTCGCAGTGAAGGCTCAACGGAACACTTAGCTACTTCCATTGGGGAGGAGGACTCCTTGGAGCCGGCGTTCCGCAGGCCCGGGTCCCGAGGAGCCCAGGCCGGCCGCGCTGCCTCAGCCTCCTGCCGCGCCGCAGGGAAGGGCCGTCCGTGCGGGACAGCGGTACCCACAGCGCTGAGTGCAAACTGAAATGGCTCTGTCAGATACGCCACAGGCCACAGCGTCTGCCTTTAATAAAGGAATTAAACTCAGCTAAAATACGATCTGTTACGGCCTTTGTGAAATGAAATGAGCCAAAAGTGGCATACCGACATCGCAAGAATGCCACAGTAACTCCATGTTGGTCTTAGAGACGCTTGGAAAAATTGAGGGTATTTTTCTTCAGTAGACAGATGAAGCTCAATATTTATTCGTAATACTTTTCTTCTGTCATTACTTTTTAAAACTTGATTATTTGCAGTAGTCATGGGAGATGGGTTGTTTTTTCCTGGTTTTTCTTCTGAACTAGGAGTGGAACTGGAAATTACAAGTGGGATTGGAACAGGAGACATGTTACATACATCCCAGATAAAAGGCTTTCTTTTCTCACCTTCTGCTTAGCTTTCTGCTGAACTATTGTTGACTGCTGAAGTGATGGAATCTTTGGAATTTAGAGGAACTTTTGGAGTAAATGATAGAGATGTAAAAAACCCAGAGTTTGGCTGAGATTTTTCAAAGAATATGGAATACAAAAACATCGTCTTCTTTAGGATGAAGTAAAATAGAAATTAAACTACTGTTACTCCATAGCTAAACAAAAACTGTCCTTTAGTTTACGATTCACAAAGTATGTTATAAAAGACAGATTTAAATGCTAAGTTGCAACTAAGTTTAGCATCAAGTATTTAAAATTTGGATGTTTTAATTTCGAATCCAGACACTCTCTTCACCAGATGGGTGAAGGGACAAGGCCTTAGGTCAGATGACTGACTGTTTAGGAAGCAACCACCCTTCCTTTTCCTCAGCCCACATAATGCAGTCTCCAAGGGCATCCAAAAGCCTGTTTTCCTCTTGATAGGTAAAGGACACTGGCCAGATGTGTCCAAGGAAAAGATACTGAATCTCTCTGCTTGTGATCACAGCCGGCCAACTTATGCAAGTTGTTAAGGAAAATCACCATGTGCTGTTCTTAGGCATTTTGCTGCTGTATTTCTTCTTTCAAAACTTGTTTCCTTTGCTGATCAGAAATATTCTTCTCATTTCATCCTTAAATGTATTCATGGTCAATTTATACCTGCTTGTTATTGTGCCAACATTGTCCTTTAGTTTAATTAGCTCTTTGTTCTCTGCAATGTTGGCCTTCTAAAATATTGATGGAGACCAGTCATATTACCTCTCAGTCCTCATTGACAGAGACTTAACAAGCTCTACTCACACAGGCAGGTCTCCATTTCCCTGATCATCTTAACAGCCCTTTCTTGCATTTCCTTTAGTTTTGTGTTTGTTTCTTGTGTTTGTATGTGACGATACTTTACCCATTTATTCATAAAAGGGACTGTATTACCCACGCCAGGATTACTAACATTTTACCACTGTTAAAAATGGTTTTCATCATGTTGTCAAATCAGAATTTCCTGCCTCACAGCCATATGATACTGTGAGCAAGTTTTGCATGGGTTATTTTAAACCCTCAAGAAGTTTAATGCAGAAACGGAATATAAGTGATAAAGTGAATGTTTAAAGAACGATTTTTATCTTCCCTAGTTCATTTCAGGGCTGATACTGACTGTAAGAGAGATGTCAAGAACTGGTGCTGTACTTTAACCTACGCTTAAAATCCCTCAACTACCAATGTTCCATCACAGTTTAATTTTATTTGCTTGGCATATATTCTAGTATCATTCATCTTGAGGTAGGAGGTGCAAGGGCTTGAATAAAATGACCCAATAGACAGTTCCATTAAAGGTACTGGTGTGCTTTGGCTGCTAGCTCTGTCATAAGCTTTTGATAAAAGTATATTATGCAGCCACAGGTCTCTGGGTTTGAAAAAGCAAACTGACTGTTCAAAAAGGATCTGTTTTCCTTCTTTACTGAGATAACCTGCAATATTCAAATTATCCTAAATCTATAAACCCAGAGCATCTTTGTAATGGTTCAATGGATGCTTAAAAAGAGCCTGGATTAGGAAGCTTACCCTGCCTAAAATGTTCAGAACAAATGCTAAAGTGAATGTCACAGCCTTAAATCTCTAAGATTGAAACTAGAAAAAACCTTTGTATGTTGGTTCCAACAGGAAGGTCATTGGGGAGTGTAAATTTGAAACACAGAAAGTAGTGCAGTTCATCTTACTGAAACTAGTCCATGGGAAGGGATCGAATACACAGTTTCTGAAACTTAGAAGTGAGACAGTGTACACTAAATGTACTCACTCAGAGATGAGATTGCATAGACATTAATTACTGGCGGGCTCAGTATCTCTTATATGCAAGTATAGAAGCTGCTGAAGTGCACACCCTTCCTCTGTAATCTTCACCAGAGGACACAATCCAAATGGGATCACAGGGATCACATAGTGGAGAGAGTGTTGTATCCATACTTACAGTGTCTTTCTGTGACTGACTTAGTGCCTAAAGAGAGGATGTCAGCTTCTTCATATCTTCTTCAGATGAAATTGTTATGTTTAGAATTTTTTTTTGTTTTCTTTACAGCCTTTTTCATCTTAGGTAACAGGAGTGGACTGTGTGCCCCATGTAGAACTCCACATACTGGAATAGACAGTCTAAAATGCTGAGAGGTTCATCATTCTATGACTTATGCCTTTAGCTTATTTTAAGACAGATTATATGTTACAACAACAGCTTCCAGATGATAACATAAAGCAACTCATAGCATACATATATGCAGGAGAGAAAAGTCATTATCCTCTTTACTAATTGATATCTGTAAATAAAAGCATATTTCTTATATGATTTCCAAATATTTTTATAATAATATGAAATGTATTTAACAGACTGAAGTCTTCCATTATGCGTCCTTCAAAATCAAACTACTTCTAGAGGTGTTACAGCACTCCAAAGAGCATCAAGTAGAATTAAGTTTGCATTATGTTTCAGCTGTTATTTTAATGCAGTTCCTCAAACAAATTCCTTTTGGGCTAAAGTTGTCTATGTTCATCTATAGATCAAAGATCACACCACACACCCACCACCACCCCTCATCCCCATTTAAAGCAAAATCAAAGCACCTTTGTTTACACAACTATGGAAGTATGAGGGAGGGAGGGAACAGGAGGGGGAAGATATGTTTCTGGCCCAAGCTTCATTTTAATTAGGAAAACAAGTTAAAAGAAATAACTTCAAAGTTGGTCCACTTTCTAGTTCTCATGTGAAAGCCTAGAGTCCAGATGAATTTAACGAAAGCCCCTTGTTTCAAAGCAAGGAACCTTGCAACTGGGAATTCAAAGTTGCACAGGCACTTTCTGCCTGCTGTGGCTTTACATGCCATTACACCAGGGCAGTTGAGAATGGTGATGACATTTAAGACCACTCTGGCTTCATACTGCTGTACAGATAAAAGCTTATCTTGAAAACATGCTTTGACAAGGCTTAGTTTCACTGCCTTGGTGCCCATTAGCTAAAAAAAACCAGAAATCCTTTGGGAAAACTAGATTTCTTACTCAGTTTTATATAGTATTTCATGCTATTGTTGCAATTACAAAAGAATACCTCACATATTCCTCATGCATTTTGGGAACATCTAACTAGTGGGCATTCCATGTGGGCTGTTTCAGGTCCTGGCATACAATTTTCCCAAGGTCTGCTTTGTGTGTGCAGAAAATCAGTCTAATTTTAACCTCTACTCTGTGAGATAACTTAGAGCTAAAAAAAAGTATTTATCATAAAATTAGTTGGAAAGAGTTTCTGAAAGAAACAAATTGTTTGACTGGAGGAAATAATAGACTGTCGTTATGAAAGGTATAGAGCTGTTTGGATGCTGATGTGATAGCTAAATAACAATTGAACATTCGCAATAACAGAATTTGTCATTTGCAGAGTTACAATATCCAGCTGGTGAAAAATGTACGCTTTTATGAGAAAATGAGTGGAGCCAGTTATAGTGTTCAAGAGATCATGCAAAGGAAGACTGATGTGTAGATTTGCTCAGTGTGATAATGAAGGATTGGCTGTAGAACACAAGTGTTGCAAAAAAAGCTAGTGTATATAAATCTTAATGATATTACTAAGGTGGTAGGTGTTCTTGAAAGGTGCTGTGAAGGTAGAATTTGAAGAACTGTGGGAAATGGTGTCAAAGGCTTTACTGAAGTCCAGGCGGACAATGTCCACATCCTTTCCCTCATAAACTCAATTGGTCACCCTGTCATAGAGGGAGATCAAGTTGGTCAAGCAAGATCTTTTATAAACCCATCTGGCTGCACCTGATCCCCTGGCTGTCCTTTACACACTGCATGAAATCGCACTCAGGATGATGTTTTCCATAAACTTGCCTGGCACTGGGGACAGACTGACAGGCCTGTTTTTCTCCAGATCTTCCTGCCCTTCTTGTGGGTGGGCATCACATTGGTTGACCTCATGTCATATGAGCTGTCCCTGATTAACCAAGGCTGCTGGTAAATCATGGAAAGAGAAAACTCTTCTGCCAGCTCTTTAAATGTCTTTGGGTGGATCCCACCCAACATCATACACTTGTCTAGGTAGCAGAGCAAGTTGCTGACTAGTTCATTTTGGATTATGGGAGATTTATCCTGCTCCCTGTCCCTGTCTACCAGTTCAGGGGGCTAGGTACCCTGGGATAACTGGTCTTTCTGTTAAAGAGGCTGTTGAGGCAAAAAAAGGCATTAAATACTTCAGCCTTTTCCTTATCCTTTGTGAAAATGTTTCTCTCTGCATTAAAAAAAAAAAAAAAAAAAAAAGAAAAGAAAAGAAAATAATGGCAATTCTTCTTGGCATTCTTTTTGAATAAATCTAATTGATTTATTTGTTAGAACATTTTTGTTATCTTTACCGTGGTGGGCAGACAGAGTTCTAGCTGGGCTTTCGCCTTTTCAATTTTCTCTCTGCACGACCTCATTACATCCTCGAACTCATTCTGAGTTGCCTGTCCCTTCTTCCAAAGGTCATAAACCCTCTTTTTCTCCTCCCTGAGTCCCTGCAAATGCTTCCTGTTCAGCCAGGCTGGTCTTTTTTCCTGCTGGCAGCTAAGAGCTGGAGAGCATCTCACTGATATCTGTCACATTAGAGTAACAGGTTACTCATATTCTAGTAAAGCGTCTGGCACGGGACAGCATACCTCCATCAGTGAACCTGTTTTAGCTCCCAAACCAAGGGGCCCATACAGCACATTGGGAATGTCCTCGTCCCATTCCCAGCAACCACCTCAAGCAGTCCAGACCATGGGCTGGTCTGGCAGGTCAATAATTCATATGTTCGAGCTAGAGTGAAAACAAACAAACCCTGGCACTGGTCAATTTTAACTTTGGTTTCTCTACATACCTGTATCTTTCATCTTTCATTGTCCAAATTTCTCTTTAAGAAACATTTCTAGCAGTTTTTGCAATGAACTGAGCAGATTAGACTTTGTTATAGGCTTTACTATAATTGTCATTTTAATATTACTTATTTTACCTAATTTCAGCTGTTGCAGTTAGATCTCTGGACTATAATAATTACCAAGCCAGAGAGCAAAAAGCACTTGAATTTTTATTTGTTACATCCTTTCTTAACTTTTTTTTTTTAAACTGAGGATTAAATCACTCCCTGGACCACTCCGTAAGGTCCTACTGAAACAGAGCCTATCATGTCATTTTGAGGCAAGTAACTCTTGAACTCTTGAACTCTAAACATGAGTTTAGAAAGAAAAGTCTAAGTTGATACTGCAACATTTGCAGTGTTTTACAGTACAGCTTTATTTGCATGTTGCTGAATCACTCCTTTATGACAACTTTTGTTTTCCAGTATAACAACAAAAGGGGCAATTATGTTTGAAATTTTCAGAGGTGGACACTGTTTGATAAAAGGCTGATAAAGTATCTCCATCTTTCAGAAAGAGAATGAATTAAGTCTGTAAAATCACATCGCTGTATTAGTGACAGCATGTTTCAAGACATAATGTGAAGGGCTGTGAGAGGAGCAATACCACTAGATGTCACCATCCCTCCACCGAAAATTCATCCGCGACCAGCCTGATCTGATTTACAAGTAACACTGCTTCTGCCAGCCAACACCACACTGAGATGAAGTCTTAAGTTAATGTTTTACCAGCTCTGTTGCTTTGTAATCCAATCAAAATCTATGTGGTATAATTTATTTCTGGTGGCATTGTGTTTGGGTAGTCCTAAAATCCTGATTCTGAGGTGAAAACATGATTTCAGGATTGAGGCTAGTTCAGATTCATGATTCTAAGAGGAAACACTGTTGGGTAAGTTCACCCAATAATGCTGCTGCAGCTCAACCCAGTTGACAGTGGATTGTTGGAGAGTATGAGGTCACGATCCTATTTCCATCTCTTTTACTGATGTACTGTATGACTTTGGCAAGCCATTTCACCATAGTTTTTCTGTTAGCAGTTTACTATAAACCATAGTTCCCTCAGCACAGGAACTAAGCCTAGTAATGTTGTTTGTTCGATCATCTTTATCTGAATTCAGTGATAGGTATTGCACAAAGGGTCTGAAAAAATAAGTGTTTAAGTCCAGCTGAGAAAAATACTGGAGGGAGATACCATTCCCTAATCTAGCCTCACCCCAATACATAGCAGTCATTCAAACTTCCCTAGAGTCAGGATTGGGGTTAGAGGATTTGTTGGATGTACTTAGTGTGGGATATCTGAAATCATCAGTTCCTGCTGCCTCTCATCTTACTCAATGAGTAACATCACCTTGCAATCAGGTTTAAGTTTTTAATATCCTGGTATAAATAGGAGCTGAATTCAGTTTATCTCCTGGATAGGCCAGCCATCTTTTTATCTGCTCTTATCCAGGAAGGGGTTTTCTACTTATTTTTTTCATCACTGTCTTTTATAGAAATACAGGGAAATGGAACTTTATAAAAATGTCTTGTTGACAGAATCTTTCTTTTCTCATGTGTAGATCCGTTTATTTGGACCTTAAGGGGAAATATTTATTTTCCTCTTTAATAAGAGAATGGAGCAAATGCAGTCTTCCCTGCATTCGAATTTTCTCTTATTCCTTTAGGTGCTTTTGTGCTTCACAGATAAAGACACAAAAATAACTGCATAATATCCAGAATAGACAAGACCATAGCTAAAGTCAAATCACGTATGTATACCCCAACCACAGAACCGACTAAATATATTCAACATGATCCCATGAACACTTATTTTCCCACTGGCAGTCTCCCCTCAATCATGCAGTAATTCTCTCCTTGAGCTGCACTCCTGTATTTTCAGGTATGAGCAGGTAAGACCCCAAACATGAAGAGCTACTTTCACTTCCTGATGGGAATACCATGTTTTGGATTTGAGGAAAAAAAGGGGTTTTTGTGTCAAATGTCCTGTCCCATTACCACTGCAGTATGAATTACTAGAAAAACAAAAAGTGATTGATGAGCAAAAGTACAAAGTTTACTATAAAAAGAGCATAAACTGTCAGCCCTAATATGGGTAGTGATTATATTTAATTAAATGTTGAACAGCTTGACTGAGACACGCTTGTGTCTATCAGTATATGTTACCAATGAAAGGCTGTGCCAAACACTTTTCTTCATCCTGTCAGCACACTAGGTGACAACACGAAGTAGTAGTCTGCACTGTTCCCCAGAGGCTGCTCAGTTTGGAATGAAGCACAGGATGGAAGACAATTCACAGACTGCAGAAAAAACAGCAATGAACCTGCATAAGATTCCACATACTTCAGTTTGAAATAGGCACCATGTAAATAAAATCCCAGCCCATCATGAATAATTTTCTTGCAAACAGACAGATTTAGTGTTACATAATCTGAAATGAAGAAAGCAATAATTTTTATATTCCAGTATTAATATGACATGTATTTGTAAAAGCATAACAGGATACTTTCAAAATAAAGTAACTCCATAGTTTTTTGTGATAAAGTTCATTAACATATCTGTATGACATTTTAGATGAGGATGAAAGATTCAGATTAATATTTTATAAGGTTTTTGTCAAGAAACCATAAGCTTTAAAAGAGCTTTTAAAACCATGGTATAAGATGTTCAGTGGGCAGCCCTAGGGCTAACCAAAGAAACATTGACTAATTCAACTTTATGCAGCTTTAAAGTTTACATATGATGTATTTTATGTAGCAATATAAAGGAGAGTTTGGGTAAAGTAAATCTCATCAATTTGTTGGTACCTACACCTAAGCAGATATTTAGGTTATCTAAGCGTAAACAGATTAAGTGGAGTCCAGAAGGCAATTTCTCTCTCTCTGGAGTGGACACCTACATTTATTCTGTTGATTAATCTCTCAGCTATTCTCTGAAATGGGAAATTATGCATCCAGCCGCCCTAGCTGACACACAGAGTGTGTCAGAGTTGAATCCATCCCTCATCACTTACAGGCAGTACCATATCTGCAGCTGACACATCAGGGTAGACAAAGCTAGATAAAGGTGTTTTAGCGGTGTGAGCAAACTCGAGCCTTACTGTGACATGAATGAGGCTGTCCTTTCTGCCAAGAGAATGAGGTACTGGTTTGCCTTCTGGAGAGAATGCCCTGATCTCCTAAGTAAATTCCTCTGCATGCCCCTGACATGTCACACCAGCAGCGGCTGGCTTACCTTGGGGTTGTGATTTATCTAAAGCAAGAAAATGAGTCATTGTTGCTGCAGCAGTTTTGCAGCTCCAGGCAATTGCCTTTATAGTGCTGAGGTACAGCCCAAACCTACAGGTAGCAGTGCAAAGTCTGCATTTTCATTCAGAATATTCTGAATTAGATTTGTGCATCATTCAGGTTTCTGAAAAGACTGTTTTCATTAATCAGATGGTAATTAATAGAAAGTATTTAGATAAAACAGGTTTCAGCTATCAAAACTGCATGGAGTGAAGGATTTAATCCTCCAGCTTTCTTCTGCAGTAAAGTAGACGGAGTCTCTGCATTTAGTTCCAAATCATCAGGGTTTATTTCTTGGGGAGAAAAGGTGGGGTAGGGTAGGAGAGAGGTCCACCACGTGGCCGCTTTCGGCAGTCACGCAGGGACCTCAGAGGAGATGGTGTGGACGGGGGAGGGAGAGAAGCAAGAGAGCGAATGCCCGCTCTCCTCCAGGGATAACAGATTCCATCATGAATACGCTAATCTCTATTAACCAATCAGGGAGGAGATACAAGTTCTACGTCATTTGTGTATAGCCTATGAGAGTTCTCAGATTACCATAGCAGCTCCAAGTTTGGATCTTTGCAAAGACTGGTTTTTCCAGTTTGTGTTTCAATCAGCTGGTATGCTTATTTTTTCTCTAGCTCAAACTCAGTTTTTAATTCTATTCTTTCTTTTGCTGAGTAATAATATGTATGAGAGCTTTCTGCTCCTTCTTCTCCAACAATGGAGAATTAAAAAATTTTGAGACGCTGTTTTTATAGTACTCCATAAGTATATGAGACAGAAACTTCCTGTAAAACATGTAGCTTTCATTAATTAAAAAAAAAAAAAAAAAAAAAAAAAAAACCAGTCCAGAACGGGAATGTTACAACAAATCAGATTTTCATGTTGGAAAACATACCTAATTTCCCCTAAATTTAGAGCCTTTACTAGAATGGCATCTGAAATATTTTGCTCTCTGATATACTTCCTTATGCCTTTACTGTACTTTTCTTTTTAGTCCAGCATTTTGCACTTTCCCTTCTTAATTTTTTCATTTTTTTTTCTTCTCAAATGTTTTATAAAACACTGAGTCTGATTTGCTTTTTTCACTCTCATGTTTCTTTCATAAAAGTAAGTCACTTTTAAAATCGTGCTGCTGTCACACATGGCCTGTTATATATCAACAAATCATATTTTTGTTTGATTCCAAAAGAAGTGGAGTCAGCAGTTGGAACCAGACAATGTCCTTCATTTTTCTGTTTTTTATTTGACAGCATGGTGTACAGGGTAGAATATTTATAGCGTTTATTGCTCTTATATTTCTCTTTCACACTAAATTATCTCCATTTCAAATTAACGGTTTGGTTTAGGGCTTTAACGTAAAAAGTACATATTCTTCTGTGATTACTTTAGTTCTACTCTAGTTTTAGATCTCTTCTTTAACAAAATCTAACTCTGTCCTCCAAGATACCTCTTCTTTGGGATTTCAGAAGACCTTTACAAATTCAATCCCCAAAATGCTTTTGAAAAGCTCGACTTCCTTCAGTTTACTTTCAAATGTCTAAGCTCCCAGTTTTGCCATTCAGGCAGAGGGAAGTATAGTTGTATTTAGGCTGGGCTGCAGGCTGGGTCTTTCTCATTACTACAAGCATACCTAGACTTATCCTTGGACATAGATGTCTTATTTCTCAGCACAACGTCAAAAGATAGTGTTAAAACACCAGCAGAAACCCTCACCTCTTACATTAGGGAGGACAGGGTAATGGTAGAACATATGCACTAAGATTTGTAACATCAAAGGCTTTGTATTTTGTAGAATCACAGAATCATTTGTGTTGGAAAAGACTTCTAAGATCAGAAATCCAACCCAAAACTCAGCACTGCCAAGTCCACCACTAAACCATGTCCCCAGGTGCCATATCTAAACATCCATTATATAGCTCCAGGAATGGTGATTCCACCACTTGCCTGGGGAGCATGTTTCAGTGCTTGACAATGCTTTTAGTAAAAACATTTTTCGTAATATCCTAACGTGGGGAGGTAGTGGGGTGGACAGGTCCTCTGCGTGTTCCGAAAGTGTCTCTAAGGCTTATCAGAGAGACCCTGGCTGGTACTGATTTGGTACTGTGCAGCCAGACCCTTCTTTCACCGGTGCCAGTGGATGGCACAAACACACACACTCACCCCTGAGCTTGGATAGCTCGTGCTTTACCAGAGACAAAGAACCAGAGGGCCCAGTCACACAGAGTTCCGAGGATGGTTTATCCTCGAAGGTGTCCAACAACGAAAGATGAAGAGTCACCCTGAGTGACCACGGATATAGAGATCTAGGGCCAATAGGGCTGGGGAGGAGGCGGGGAAATAAAGTGACAGCCAATGAGGAGAAGAGAGGGGTGGAGTCAGGGACCAGGTCAAGGCCAATCAACATAGGAGGATTAGCATATCTAGGGATATGCATATCTGGGAACCTCTTGGCTTCTCTGAGATGGTTTCAGCTACCGCAGCAATATCCAATCTAAACCTCTCATGGTGGCTGTTTGCTCTTGTCCTTGTGCCTTGTTAACTGGGAAAAGGGGCGACCCCCGCCTGGCTACACCCTCCTTTCAGGGAGTTGTGCAGAGTGGTAAGGTCTCCCTGAGCCTCCTTTTCTCCAGGCTGAACACCCCCAGCTGCCTGAAAATGCATGTTACCCAACTTTGCAACCAACACTAGCCCATTTCTACCACAAACGTCTACCACAACGTTTTAGCAAGACTCATCTGCCTGTCCAGCCAACTCCCTCTTCCTTTTCACTGCCTCTTCATTTGGGGATGAAGGAGCCATATGGGGTGGAGCTGCATGGCACATGGGGTGCGGTGTCTGAACAGCAGTCTGCTCCCACATCACCTGCCATACTCGGTGCCTAGATTCAGTCCTTCTGTCCCTGAGTCCTGAGCTAGTGTAGTGTTCTGCAGGCCTCAATGTGTAAAGAATTAAAGTATTTAATATTCTTGTTAGTGTGCACATGCTTATTTAGGCAGAACCTCAGATAATGGAGGCAGTTTACAGAATCAGGGTCTAATTCTGGCAAAGAACTTTGTTTTGGCAGTATAAGTTCTTCCTCCCAAAGAGCTATATAAAGTCCCTCTGTAGGCCCAGATTCTAAAGCGTTGGGGCCGATATCATCCCTGGAATTACACTGTTAAGCTTCCAAAAACACTTCTGCAAAGAAAACAGACTGTAAGCCAAACAGATGATTTTGATTAATAAGAATATGTTCCTAAAAGTAAAATAAAGTAATAGAGACTTAAAAAGTGCTACAGTGCTTTTAACTACTAAAACAAAACATGAAATAAAGACACCTTCAAAGATAACACTCAAAAAGGTTACAAATTACCTAACAGGGTTTCCAAAAGAAAATAGCCTAAACAAAGAAACGTTGAGGGCCCCGACCCGTAACTGTGTTTTGCCTTTGCCATCTACATTCTGGAAACATTTTTGGAGGTTGCATTACGTGAGACAGTCAAATCACCCCTAATTTAGAAGCAAGCATGAGATTAAACAAGCTTTCTGTAAAAGCCTGTAAAAAGAATATCCTTAGTTTCTTCTGTTCTCATCCCCTTTTGCTATCCCTGCTTCACATTCTCGGCACCTTCCAGATGTGTATGTATGTGTGTGTCTGTGTGTGCAAGTTTTCATTATTATGAGCACTGCCATTTGTGAGGCACTAGTTTTTATGAATAAAAGAGTCAGAGTTCGTGTGCCAGTCCACCATCTCCCTCCCTGTAATAAAATTAGTTTAAAAAACATGGCACTTCAAAAACATCTAAATTGGGATTGTGTTTATATGGTCTTTCTGATTTTGAGCTGTTTTGCAGGGAGAATGGGAACAGAGTTCCATTTATTTGCAACTATTTAAATCTTACATTTCACTGAAAACTTGCAGAAGGCTCGAAGAACTGAAGGGCAATAAAAAAAAAAGACATAAAAATAACAAGAATAATGAGAAAATCACAGGCTTTCACAATTCCTTCTCCTTAATTTCTTCCCTTGCTCCAGGATATTTTCCTTTTTTGATTAGCTTGTTTTTCCCTTGTGTTTACCTCAGAGATGTACACAACCACATCAGTACTGCCCTGCCATAAGTCTCTTTGCCAGTCCCCTGTCCCAGCCCCAAACATGAACTTTCGCATTTGCAGATAACAGCCACTTTTCTCCTTTCACCTCTTTCTTCCAATTATTCTCAAGTTTTATGGTGGGGGAAAAAAAAAAGCCTTTTAGTGCTTCATTTTTTTTTCCTTTTACATTCTAATAACAACTAATCAATTGAGCCTCTAGGGAAGCTGTCACATTTCCTAGGGGTTTTTTTGATTCTTATATGGTAGTAGGGTTGAGATATCTGTGCTTCAAAAGTCTGTTCAAGAGAGCTGTGGACCTGATCAGGGAATGGGCAGATAAGTTCACAAAGTGAGGCACCAAGAAAGGTGAGCTTCCACCTGAATGGATGGGTGAGGGATCAAAGTTTGGGACTTGCATGACCCAGTTCAACATCATTTACATGCTGGAGTACCACTACACTGACAAATGTGGAGAAGTCTTCTGTCACTGACCCCAAAACTGGAAGTATCAGAGACATCTGCACAGGCTGACATAAGCTGCCCCGTGTCCAAATACAGTCTGGCAGTGTCAGCCCAGCACTGCACCTGGACTAATGATCTTGTCCAATGGATTACTACCTTGGATGTCTCAGCAGACTAACACATCTGGGCCCCATCTGGATCCAGTTGCCTATTTTCACAGGAGTCTAGGCTTGCCACAGCTGTGTGGCCAGAGACCTCAGATCTCTGCTAGATAACACCTAGTTTCCCTTGAGACTGAGGTCTGAATGCATTTGTCTTCTGAGTAGAAATATCTATAGGTATGGGGGGAAAGAAATGTGAACAAGAGACTTTTGCACTTGGAGGAGTAAGGAAAAGGCATACAGGGCAGCAGGAAAAATGAAGAGACAAAGAGCAACAATACATGAAGACTGCAGCAGCAGATAGGGAATTGTCTGCATGCTCCTGATGCTGCTCGTTGTCATTTAGAAAAATAGAAGCATAATATTTGAAATTAAGGCAAGCCCTTGATTGTCGAAAAGAAAATTAACCCTGACTTCTGCACACCCACACACACACACACACACACACACAAAAGCTGCAGCTTATGTTTAATTTATTGGGTTTTGGTTTGAGGGGTTTTTTTGTTTCCAAGGGAACAGAACATATAGAGATTGAAAGCACATGTTGCTAAATTGATGCTCTGGAGAAATCCCAAGTGGTTTAATGTCATGCAGCCTAATTTAATTTGCATTAATGGTACAGTTTGCCAAAAAACATTGCTGGTAGTGTGAGGTTTGGTGTGTGTGTGTGCTACTGCAAAAAGTAAAGGGATATTATATCAATGTTTTAGTATACTGTGTCCACTGACTTGCAAAATACCCAGAGTCCAGATCTCCAGAATTATTTCTGTGCCTAAATGCCAATGTCACTTTGAGACAGGGTGTGTCCCTATATGGGGAGATGTCTGTGTTTTGAATCATGTTAAAGAAGTCTTACAGAGACATTTTAAAAATTTGTTAAAATTTTCTTATCCTAGATAGGCTGCAGATTCCGGCTGTGTTTTCTATACTTCCAGTAGTTTAAAATGCAAGATTGTTGTTCTCTCTAAAACCAGAATGAAGTAAGAGTTTCCATTCCACAGCATGGTAACAGCAGCATAGCCACCAAAGGTTAGGGATTAAAGGGAAAGCCATGTGTTAAAATTAGGATCAGAAGGAAAGCTGTTAGATCGCTCTTAACTGTGCTGTGATGGTGACAGGGGAACCTCTAGCCTTGGTGACACACAAAAATACCTGCACAGCTCAGAGGCTTTAAGATTCACAGCTGGAACTTGCAGGAGTAAACAGAACTTGTGATATCTGGTGACTTTATCTGCAGAGTACGAGGACAAGAATAAAGATGTAATTCAAGCAAATAGGAAAAAGTCAAGAAACAAATTATATGGAGTAAGTGAGATCCATCAGGTAAAACAGGAAACCATAGGGGCATTTATACTAGGGGAAAGACCAGGAAAAGAAAGGCCTGCTGCCCTGCAGAGGGTCAGAATTATCATTGAGAGTTTGATAAAGGGGACCATAATATTTAATAGGTTTTGCACTAGTTTTCACTACCAAATAATGTTTTCACAATTAATGACATCAATAGAGAAAAATTCTCTACTTTAAATGGGAATAGACCATCCTAAATACTTTCATATTATCAGAAGCTGTTATATTTCATTTGTCATTACCAAAGAGCCACCAAACACAACTTAGCAGCCATTAGCAATCATCTGTAAAAAAAATCAAAGTTAATGTATGAATAGAGGGTACACTTTCCCAACTTCAAAAGCTGGGAAAATAACACATGAAATTACAGGTTCTCTGCTTCAATTTAAATTCGTAGAAAAGTACTGGAACAAATAACAAAACTATAAATGGTCATCTACAAAAAAACAAAGAGTAACAATCTGTATGGAATTACCATTAATAAAAACCTGGAGTTTGACACAAAAGAAAGTAGATGTCATACCCTTGGATCTCTTTGGAATCACCAGTGACTTAGATGATGATAATGTAAAACAGTGCTGTTCAACAGAGACAAGTCTGAAGCTTTGGATACAAACTGTAATAATCCATTACCTGAATAAGGGATGGGCAACAACAGACTAGAATGCAGTTCTGAAAAAAAGGGGGTGGAATAGAGAGGGAGTAACAGAGGATCAGTCAGCAGCAGCAAGACTTTTAAGAAAAATGCAAATACTGTAATGTTAATGAATGAAGGTATAGCTTATAAGACATCTCACATAACCCTTCAGGATTTATCAGGGTTACAGAAGTTACAGAAGAGTGTGCAGTTTCTAAACTCCAATATTTTGGAGTGATCCAGGAATAGATTGCCTGTGGTGATGGTGGAGTTTCTACCAGTCCTTACTAACAGGGCAGACAGGTTTCTGTCATGAATTCCTATTCCTGTATAGCATGCTGAGAGGTGCAAAGGGAAGGGTGCTGTAAAGACCACATTCATGGGTCATAAATGTGTTTGGAAAAAGGACCATTATTATTAAAAAAAAAAAAAAAAAAAAAAAAAAGAAAAAAAAAAAAAAAAGGAGAGAGAGAGAAAGAAAAATAAAGAAAAATTGACCTGTGAAATGCAATATATTGCCCAAATGAAAGCCAGATATTGTGTGCTGCCCTAACTGGTCTTTGCCAGTCTATGCCCAGCTTGTTACTAATCTTGTGCAGGCTACTAGTGCAGATTCTACTCAAGTATAAATAAATCCTGTACTCCCTGAAACAGGTGTCCTTATGCAGGAGTCCATGCTAGGAAAGGAAAGAATGTGAGCATGACCCTGCTGTGGTCATACTGAGAGCAATGCATGCTGTGGTTGCTGCATGCAAGGGGAGGTGGCAGTAATCTGTGCTCCTCTATTACCATCTTCAGGCACACAGTGCAAGAAATTATCTCCTCCTTGTGTTAAACAAGCATGTCTGTGGTTATGAAAAATTTCTTTGCAACTCCAATCACAAATGTTAGAGGTTTTTTTGTGTTCCTTTCCATCTTAATGTTTTTCTTGGGAGCGAGTTCGTTGTCATGCTATTACTGGGGAGTGCATGCTGTCTCCTGTGCAGTTGCAGGACAGAGAGATCCAAAATGGATCAAAGGCACAGGCACAAGGTTTTGATCACTTGAAAATAGAATGGAAATGTATCATCCTCAGCTCTTTCAAAGCAGATTACAAGTAATTATGACATATGGCACATGCATTGGAATTTTGCTGGCACAGGTCTCCATGAAAGCTCCATTAAAAAGCAAAACTAGAATTCAGACTCTATGCTTTTTTATATGTTGGTTCTGAGCTTCTGCTGGGCATGTTTTATTATATTCTATAAAGGATTTTCCAGGCGTGGCACAAATCAGAGGCCCAATCTGTCCCTTGAAAAGTTGGAGGCTAATATGAATTCACTTTACTGACAAGCAGACCAAGATTGGATGTCATAGACTCAGCAAATTTAGATACCTCAAGTTAAAGGCGGGCATCTATTAAGAAACAAATAGAATTTATAGTCATCATGCTTTAGGCACCTAGTCTGCAGTTTTCACAATTTGGCAGGTAACCTGCTACTAGACCTTGATTTTTCAGATGATACTCCTTGTGGCATTCTGTCCTGAAGTAATTTCTCAAGCTTACCTCCCTCAGAGAAAGATGTAGTGGCACAATAGTTGCAGTGTTAATGCATTTTTGGTGTATAATTGTGCCTCATGTCAGTGCATCCAATTCAGTCTTCCTCTTAATTTCTTTAAATGATTAATAGTTTCTGTAGCTTAGAGTGCCTAAGAACTCTAAACCCGTTCATTTTTACTAGCTCCTGAAGTGGTGGTGGTGTGTTTTGTACTATGCCTGATTCCCTTTATGTTGCCATACTCAGCTCATTAGTTTGACTCTTTGACCCCAGTAGAGATCTGCAATTTCAGCTTCAAAAATGCCTGTTTGTATATCCAGTTAACATAAAATCTGTTGCATTTCAATTCTGAGGAGACATATTATCACCAACAGCTGTGGCCAAGTTAGGCAATTGGTTCCTGAGACTCCTGCTAGCTGGACACTGAACTTAAACACCTCGCCTTGGCTTTGCAGAAAACCCTTGTCTCCCATGACTAGTGAGGGAGCTCAGGGAGACTGCTTAATGTCGCTGCCTAACTGTGTGCCTCAATTGGGATGGTGTGAATCCCTCCAGCTTTCTAATTGAGAAGGCCTGAAGCTGGAGGAAGGGACCCATTCATTTTTCTCCCATAAATTTCTGCATATAACCTTTTGGCATTGTAAATAAAGTTAAGGCTGTTTCCTTCTGTAAGTCACTGGCAGAGCTCAGAGAGTCAGACACTTAAATGAGCTGTCTTTTGATTCATCCCATGCTGATTTAGACCCACACTATTCCTTTCCTCTTCTCTTCTCTTGCCATTGTCTTTGAATCCAAATTTTTTTCTCCTCTGCCAGAACATACTCATACGAGGAGCACAAAGCAGTGCTCTTATTAGGATTATTAACTTCCATTTCAGGAACTTAGCAACAACATTCCTTCTACCCCCTCACTATCCTCTGTATCCAAATAATTTCCATGGCATGATTTTTCCAAGTTTTATAAGATTCAGTCTCTCTTAGAAGTTTCATGGAAATGACAGGTTTTTTTGATAATGTGCTGTGAGTTAGAAGTCAGAAAGATTGTATTAATAGTCCATTTTATAAAGGTTAAAATAACACATGACAAAACTTGAACTAATGCTCATACCCAAAAGAAATTATCAAGGAGCAGACTTTTCTGTGGTTTAATCTGCTTTCACCTTCTTTACCTACACTTCCCTGATCAAATTTGCCAACAATATTTTTCCCTGTATAAAGATATGATGTGCTGTGCTCATACTTCCTTTCTCCTTCCTGCAGTTTATTCATGTGTTGCCTTCCTGCATTACAGTCTTCTTTTACAACCTCCCTGAAAAGGAATACTGTACATTTTTTGCATTGAAAAGCATTTTGTATGTTGTAGCTGACTACAGAAATGACAAATAATGTTAAGGACTATATGGGAGCTGATATAAATGAGCAAAAATACTCATAAATATTCCACATGAATAAATATGCTTAGATTTACTGTATACCCCAGAAATGCGAGAGAAAAAAGAAGTCACGTAATACAAAAATATTTCAGATATGTCTGTCTATTATGAAGGAACTTACAGAGGCCAGCTCTCTTTCAGGACCACAGCATGCAGGTGGCAGAGGGGTCACTCCTTCCTGAGTTTTAGTATATGATTTTTGTCCAACATTTTCTCTATAACTTAAACATTTTTTGACCTTCCTCTTTTGCAATTTCTTTTATTGCTGACTGGTGTATTTTCTATCTATTTTCTGTGATCTCCAAAGAAATTCCATTTGAGTTCCTTGCAGGCTTGACCTACCCTTCACTTCAAACCATGCCCCTGGGTTCTTGCACTTTTGGCAAAACCTGGTATCTGCCCTTTTATTTCCTTCTAAATTTAGTATGCTTCAGTCAAAACAACTCATGGTTGTCTTTCCCCAAAGAAAACAGACTTTACTTCTGCAGTTTCTCCTACAAACAAGATCACAGACCTGAGGAATGACATTTCGAAGAAAAAAGAAACAAACAAAAATAATGAACAAAAACAACTTCATGGAAATTATTTTAATGGATGACCAGGACAGTAAGGGAAAAACTACCTGTCCATATTTATTTTCCACAGTAGTAAAGATCATCTCTGAAAAATAATGCAATAAGTAGGTGTCCATTACATTAATTTAAAAAAAAAATAAAATAAAATTGGGCAACCTATTAGTAAACAATTAAAAAATAGGTGTAGACCTTTCAGTCCAGAGGACTTAAAGCCATGATTAACCATTAGTACATATTGGGCTCCTCAACTCCTTATCAGTCAGAGGACACTTATCCTCTGTGATACTAACGAGGTTATTGTCATACTATTGCATATCAAACTGGGGCAAAGCTTAGGAACGTTTTGAGTCTGAGCCTTTAAAGCATTCCGTTGGTCTAATTCCACATACTTTCATTAAGCAATTAGAAGCAATATAATGGAGAAAAATCAACATAGTGAAATATTTTAAGGTTCTGACATTTGGTTTCATTTCACAGTAGGATAAGAAAAAAAACAGGATCTTTTAAATAAGTATCATTTTGAAATGAATGTGCATAAGAAATACTTCACCAATAATAATTTTGTAAGCATATTTCAGTAACTGCTTATAAATCTTAAATTCTAAATAAAGCAAACCCTAACTGTCCTAAAGATAAACCAGAGCTAAGGAGAATATCATAAACAAAGTAAGCTTGTTTCTCATTATGGGACATATTTTGGTTTTCCCACTACTAAAAATTGGATAAAATATTGTAATCATTTACCTTGAGTTGACAGCACATTGTTCTGGAAAGTTTGCAAAGACATCTGCCAGACATTTCTTATTTATCCAGACTCTCAGAATAACATTTTGAATGTTCTTCAAAAATTCTTTAGTTTTCTTAGTGTTTCTGGAATCTAAAACCCTTTTGGGAGCTAACTTTTTAAGTCTTGGTAAAACATAAATCCAGTCATCTTGAAAATGCTTTACAGGCCTCTTTCTTCAAACATATTATGCATGCCATATAAGCAAATGGAAGATTCACTGTATAGATTAGATAAACAGGCAGATAAATAAGCACCACTACAATTTCTGTGGATTTAGATGCTCTGATTAAGGACAATTTTTGGATTCATTTCTCTATAGCAATTTATTTCTCCTAAATTGTTTATTTTGTGTGGTTTCCATTCAGGGAGACATTCTTCTCACCTAATTTTGGTTGTGTAAAAGCTGAGTATGAAGCTTAAGCCTTAAGCTATATACACTACTTTTCTAAGCTATGGACTATGAGGGAAATATCCAGAGAATAGTTCATTGGTGCAATGTGTGAAATGAAATCAAGAGCCAGTTAGTTACACATGTAAGTATCACAAAACTGCTATTTTACTGTAAATCAATTCTGTCCTTATCCCCTATTTACTGACTGTCTGATCTTCCAGGACAACTCCCACTGAGTCTGGTGTGCAAGATCGTTTAATCAGATTGAATCACATTATATTTTGAAGACTTTTCTGGGTAGACCTACCTCGGTCTCCAGAAAAACCCTGGAAAAATGCAGTTATAACATATCTTACAGTTATATATATCTTACAGTTGTAATATATCTCACTTTTTAAATAAAAGTAAGAAAAGTCATTTAAAATTACAAAAATCCCATTTGGTCTCACTTGGTTAAAGTGGCCCAAGTGGCATAGAATATTGTGAAACTTCTGGTGTAAAATTTTACTATCCTCTAACATTTTTCAGTCTTTATTAATATAATCAAAGTAGGCAAAAAAAGAGGCTGCTTTTCAGGAAATTATAACTATGCAGACGTTTTGATTATTTTTATACTGATTTTGATTATTTTATGCAGTCATAGCCACTATTCGTTGACATAGACACTGTACATGGCTTTTCCTCAGCCCATGTACTTGAACCTGCCACAGTCCACTTTGGACGGTCAGCTAACTGGGTTTGCTAATAATTAGTTTTGTATTTCATCATTATTCACCATCATGTAAAGTACTTTGGCAAACAACAAAAAAAAGACAAAAAGGGGAAAAGCTATGACAGAACTTCTCTCTAGTAGATTGTCTGTGTAGTGTGGTATCTATAAACTGCTGCAGAGCAGTATGTTCATCTCCCATGAGGAGCCATGTTGTCAAGTTGAGGTGCTTATGGTCTCAATAGAAATTTTTAGTGGGGGAAGGCATACAAGGCCGTGCAAGTTTGTCAGTGTGGAAATAAAAGTTGGCTTAGCCTTCATCTGCTGCCCTCCTCTCCACGTTGACTGGTAAAGGAAATCCTTTGAAAGCAGAGCCTTAGCTTTGCCAATATCTGGCACGCTCTGTCTTAAATATAATATCTTGATACTGTTTTTTTAGTGTCAAGCACAGGTGCTGTGACTGACATACTTAATGTATTCTCTCATGAGTAATACTGTTTACACTGGAAGGTGTTGTTTTGCGTTTATACTAATTGTTCAGATGGTCTGTTCTGTTACAGGCCCAGTTAGTTGAATGCTAAGGTGCTGCACTTTTCTCAGCTCTGCTGAAGAGCAGAAATCAGTGTACCCTGAGGAATTCACATTGTCACTTGCCTTAGCCCATGTGTACACATAACACAGTGTGAGGACCTGCTGTATTCCACAGGCCTATCACGTCTGCCTCTAGGAAAGGCTCTGTGGAGCAAAGCAAAATAGACAAAGATGGGGTGGATGTACCAGAAGACCTCTTCACCTTTTGGACAAGCCAGTGACAGTAAAGCAGCTCTTTTACCCATATTATGCCAGAAACGATAGCTTTGCAAACATAGTTTTCCTTCTAATGTCTTTCATGTTCCTTTCAGTTCATTTACTGCAGAGTTTTCACCATATGAAATGGTCAACAGCATGTTTGCTTTTGAATCATTTGGTTCATCTACCTGCAGCTTCCACCCTGAGAAACAGAGAACTGGCTCATATTCCTGTGCCCGTGGAATAGTTCAAACAGGTAAATGGCTGCAAAGCAGCGGCTTTGGCATAATCTTTTTCTTTGACACAGGGGCACCATGGAGCCACAGCCTCAAACATGACAGAAATTCAGAACAAGCAGAAAAGGTCACAACCAACTCCACTCCAAGAGCTACAAATCTCCCCTGTTTGACAAGATAGTTATAGGACCCCAGCGTGAGGCTTTGGCCATAGACACACCTTTTCCTGGAAGTCCCTAAAGTGTTGGGTGAAGGAGGGGCGTGGTCTGAGGGAGTAGACAGAGGGATCCTACAAATCAAGAACAAATTTTGGTAAATACAAAACCATCTCCAGGATGGCACAGGATTTCGAAAGAGGCTGAGTACAGTAGAGATGTGGAAGGGGGTGATCTTGGTGTCTTCTCTCCACCAAATGTCTTGTAGACATTCAAGTGTAGCTGCAGGAGAATGCACTTGATGGTTCAAATCTGATGTCCCTGTATGTCTCAGGTTCGCTACGGTTTGCTAGGGGCATGAGGTCACGCCCACAGTTTTCACAAGCCCATAGAATTTCTTCAATATTGTAATTAGCACTTTCTGAACATTTGGGCATTCCACCAGCCGTAGGCTGAGAGACATTCCACATTGTTTGACCTGAGGCAGGCCTCGGGACCTTTAGCCCAAACCCTTTAGCCTGAACACCTCTCCTCCTCTCACGTGGAAGGGAGGATGGGCAGGCTCCTCACCCCGGCACTGCATTCAGGGCCTGGAGGCTCAAGAAGTGAATCTGCACTCACACTCACCAGCTCTCTTCATTTTGCATCTCTCCACACTGCTATGTCCTGCTCCCAGTCAGCTCCTACAGCAAGAGGCGAGAAACAAAACCAAGGAATATTTTAATTCAGTCTGAAACATGACAAATGATCACCGGTCAGCAAATGCTGTGTCCCTGTTTACCTGAAATTCTTACTGTTGTGATGTCTCTGAAAATCTGCAACTGATGAAAACCCTGGCAGCTCCAGATGATTTCTAGAAACTTTTTTTCAGGATGATCTATTCTAGCAATACTTTATTTTAAGAGGTACACGCAATATAAGTACCTGTTTTATGGTGTCTGTGCTACTGAAGAAAACATACAAAGTATATGTAGATGAGCAAATTTAGCTGTGCTAAAAGATCCAGCTGCTGAGCGTTATCCATCTCTTTAGGGATGCAAATTATTTGGAACGTGGTGATACTTCTGTGCTGTAAATTTATGAGGGAAAAGATTCAGGTCATTGAATCAGGAGAAAACTGGAAAGAAAGCAGAAGCTGGTAATAAATTATACGAAACCTGGACAATATAGGAAAATAAGGTATTTTCAGACTTACAGACACAGTAGATCCAGTTACAGTGTGTGTACTTTTCATACTCAGCCTAAAAAATCGAAGAGGTTTAAAAGATTTTTCAGTTTGTCACTGGATTGTAAAAAAACCCAACAAACAATACCAAAACCCCACAATCCTGAAAATAGCAAACGACATAGAAACATTTAGGAATATGTACATATTATAGTTATGTGATTAGATAATCTCAGGGTGAGCAAAAATGCCCATTAGAACCTCTATGTAAGAAGAAAACAGCAACTAATTTATAATTACTATTTACAGTAAACATACTTCAACCCGTTCATTGAAATAAAAGCATATTTTAAAACTAGATATTTTGCAATAATTTGCTTACATGAGCAAATCTTCATCTAAGGTTAGATAGAATTTTGAATTATGGTTTTGGTAAACCAACATTTATCTTATGCATCTTATTAAAATAAGTCAAGCTAGATTCTATACTGAATTACAGCCTGAAAAATTCCCATGGAAGTAGCTTCATTCTGCAGACTCTAAACCAATATAAAACTTTTTTACTGTATTTAATTCAAGACGTTAATGGAGCCTAAAGAGGTCTTTTCATTTGTACAAACTTAACATCAATTACCTTTTTAGGGCAGGGCACTCAAAGATGAAATCAGAGTTGAAGCCATTAATTTGAAAATATTGAAAGGAAAAATATTTACATCAGAATTAGAGATTGTATTCAAGTATTAGGAGAAGAAAACTAAAGTTAATGAATACACCAAGATCATATTAAAAATCTTTTCATTCCTTAAAGAGAACCCAGAAGAGCAACATTCTGTTGTAAAACTAAATTAAATAGTTTTAAATTATTATACCACTTATTTAAAATCATGAAAAATATATCAGTCAGGCTATAATAACTAAAAATTTATAGTTTCAGTCCTTTTCTGGTTGCATTGATCTTGTGCCTGTTATTATACTGAAATTTCACTAAGTAATTCTACTATCATATCTTGCAATGAAAAATAATATTCAGGATTACTGAATGAATAATTTATGTAATACCAGACAGCTAAATTTGCACCCTGAAAGTCAATATGTCAAAGATTTTATCTAAGAATATAAATACAAACCTTGTAGGATTTTCAAAATTAGATACTCTTACTCCTTTGCAAGCCTGATTTTTAAAGAAATCTTTCTGCCTTTAACAGTCTTTAAATAACTTGAAATAACAAGTCACAACATTCTTGCTTAATTAAAGGATTCCAAACAAAAGCAAAACAAAAAACAACAAAAAAAGGTGAACAAGAGAAAAATTAGTTTACTTTTTAGAGGAAAAGTTTAAAAAAAGGGTGCAAATCAATAAGTCAAATGTAAAGTAAAAAATTTGAAGAGCTGTCTGTAATTATGATCTTACCTATAAAAATGAAATATTGAAAACAATGACTTCACCACCTGATTGACCAGGCTCTTGTGTCCAAGGCTGCTTTTGCTTAATCTCTGATTGCACTCACACCAATATTTGCAATATCCTCTGCTAAGTGGGAAAAATATTATCACATCTTGCAGAGGAAGCACAAAACCTTTGCACACAAATTCTGGCAGGTTAAAATATTTCTCAGTTCGTCTGTTGGTTTTGATTATGGCCCTTAAAATTTGCTTCCAGCTTTCTGGTACCATTTTTGTTTCTATAATCAGCTGCAGACTTGAAAGCAAGGAAAACTTGGTTTTGTCACATTTTTGGCTCCAGTGCTGCAAACATCTCTGTGCAGGTGGACCCACCCTGTTGAAATCACTGGGTCAATATAATGTTATTTTAATCATTCTGCTTTACTTTTTTTTCCTTTTTTACCTTTGTGTGGTCGTTCTGTTCGTCAGAAAGATGGCCATCATTGAGGAAAATGGTGTCAGATGGGCAGCCGTACTTGTGCCAGGAGATGAAGGAAAGCTTATGGGAGAAATTTGCCAGATTGCACCAAATTGAGCTTTTCAGTGATGATAACCACCAGCTTCAGTGTGCATACCTCACACCCATGGAAATCTACACATTAATGAATGAAGCTGTCCTGAACTGTTTCAGGAACCAGGGGCTACTGAAACAAAGGCCTCTTGTGCTGCAGATTCCTTCCTCTGCAGTGGAGTCAGAAGAAGGGGGTGTCTGCCTAATTCCCACCGCCACGATTCACAGACCCTTGCAGTTGTGAAAAACGCACATAAGCTGTCAGGCTGGATGAACACAGCTTGTATAACTCTGCCTTTCCCCCACAGCTACGCAGATGAGATGGCTTTGACCAGAGGAGCATGGAGTTACACCCTTGTGCACCTGGTAGAGTTTGTTAGTGGTTGCTTAGCAAATCCAAGGCATATGGAAAGCCAAGAAGATGGATTGCTGCAGTCATGGATTTTAGTTACAATTAATACCCAAAGACAGCTACTAGCTTCTTAATACTTCTAGGCCCTAATGTGAGCTACCTTTGGAAATCCAGCCGTAGGTGTCTCAAGCCCTTCTGAAGCTCTTGCTTAAACTCCTAAATTGTTTACATATATATATTTTACCCTTAGTAATATTTAGTCAAGCACTACTTGAGATATTTATAGTTCCTAAGCTTTTATTTTGCCAGGAAAAGAGTTTGTATTTGTGCACCCTGTGACTATACAAGCAGTCAAAAAATTCAAAGTATAATGCTGCTCTGATTTAATTTGAGAAGACTAAAAGTTATTTTCTGAATTCCAACTTGTTGATTTATCTGTTAGAAGGAATCCCCTCCAACTAGAGATAATACGAATCTAACAGAACCTGGGGAAAAAGCACACACACATGCACACAGTGAAATGAGGGTTCGTCTCTAGTCCCTGGATGGTTCAGGCAGTCACAAAAGCAGAATCTTCATACAGTGGGATGAGCTGAAGAGCAACGAATATAATATGTGGAGTTTAAAGCAGTTGAACACTCCATGAATCCAAGTTTTCCATGACTTCTGTCTTTCGGGAGCCCAGTTAAAAAGAGGCACCATAGCTAGCACTGTTCCTTTGCAGCAAAGGTGGCCAGAGGCATGCTGAGCTGCAGTAGGAAGGGTGTTGCCAGCAGGCCAAGGGAAATTATCCTTCCCCACTACTCAGCACTGGTGTGGCAGCCTCGAGAGCACTGGGTCCAGTGCTGGGCTCCCCAGTACGAAAGAGAGATGGAGATACCCTGAAGATGAAATCCAGCAAAGAGCCTCAATGCTGATTAAAGGACTGGAGAACCTTCCCTAAAAGTCTGAGAGAGCTGGCACTCTGCAGGAAAGCAAGCTCAGGGCATTGCATCATGGTGTACAAATATCAGGAGGATGTAAAGATGATGGAGCCAAACTTTGCTGTGGTGTCCATTGGGCAGGGCAAAAGGCAACGGGCAAACATTGAAACAGAAGGTTCCAAATGAACCACAGGAAAGATTTGTTAATGTGAGGGTGACTGAGCATTGCTGTGGGTTGCTGAGAAATTGTGGAATCACCAATCTTGAGGAACTTCAGAAAGCGTCGGGACTCCATCATGGGCAAGTGGCTGGGCAAGCAGCTCTAGGTAGTCCTGATTCTGCAGCAGTTTTGGATCAGAAAGTCTCCGCAGGTCCCCAACAGCAGTAAGTGTTCTGTCATCTCTGGGGGTTTTCCACCACAGACACTTCTTCCCACCACCAGGCCCTTCTGCTCAGGTAACCACCCTATGATTGCTGGAGCTGACAGGCCTGTGCTTAAACCCCAGCCACACCACGAGACACAGCCCTGTGATGGCAGCCAGGTTCTGCAAAGCAGGAGCTTTCTCCCCTTGGAGTGTTTGTCGTACTCAATGAGAGGTGGGACTGGGCAGAACAGAGAGAGAGGGGCCCGCTGCAGCAGCGAGGGCAGTGCTTGTGGAAGGGGTGGCAGGGCCAGCTCTGCTTGCCTGTGTGGATTTGGCTTTCCTTCTTAAACTGGTTTTATGGTGAGCCACAAGTTTTCTCACCTGTAGCCCTTCAATCCTGTCTGCCATCAAGCAATGATTGGCAGTGTGACACAGAACTCCTGGCTGGGACTGTGGCACGGCTCCACCGTAGGTGTCCAAGGTGCAGGGGGTATTTGTAAACCCCATACAGCCACAGAGCACACTCAGATGGCAGTGGCACCATGTACCATAGCTGCCTACCTCCTCACATTGTGCTCAGGACTCCTGTGGGCACAGCCACAGTGCACACACCTGAGCAAGACGCTGGGCTGGGGCTTGAGTCTCAGCTTTGGGGAGAGCAGCAGCTCTGGGTGCTGAGCTAAGCCCACCCCTCCCGTGCTCCTCGCCCCACTGCCCTGCTGTAGGGTGCGGGGGGTCCCACCAGTGGCTGCCCCAGGGCCACAGGCCCTGCTGAGCACTCCCGGTGAGTTCCTCCGACTTTGTTGACCACTTACTCCTTCAGGTACACATTTTGTGATTCTGTGATTCCACTTTTGGGAAGAAATAGACCTCCTCTTGTCTTATGATGTGTTCTTCTGTAGGCAATTCTGATAAATATCTGAATGGGAAGTTCTTTTCAGAGATTTAAACTTCCCAAAGACCTACTGCAAATACCATACTTCTGTGACTAGTCTGGCAAACTCCTGAAGTTTATGTCACAGGTACTCAGTGAGCCAAGTAGGAACGCTGCCCTCCTAAACTTGCTGTTTCTGCATAGAGAAGGACTTCTGGGGGCTGTGATGATATGTGGCTCCCTTGGCCGCAATGATGGCAAAATCGTTGCTTTTAAACTTTTCAGTGTAATGAGAAAAGAGGTAATCAGAGTGGTTACCCTGGATTTCAAGAGGACAAGCTTCAAGCTTCAAGCTACTATCATTGGGATACTTAGCAGTGTCCCAATGGAATCTGCCTCTGAAGGTTTATGTGTCCATGAATGCTGGTCAGTTCTTAAGAAACACCTTTTAAAAGCACGGGACCAGGCAAGTCCACTGTGTCCAATGTGAGGCTGAACAAGGAACTCAGGTTGAAACTCAAGAGGGAAAGGAAATTATGTGTGTGGAAGTAAGGTCAGGAAGGAAATTTATTTTTTAATTTTTGAAGGAAAGTTCCTGAGCTGTGGTTCATATATTCAGGGAGACGATGTGAAAGGCCAAAACTCAGTTAAGAGTTGAGACTGGCCAGTGTTGTGTCAGACAACAAAGAGGTCTTTTTAATGTACATTAATAGTAAAGGAAGTCTAAGGAAAAAACTGGAAGGATACTTGCTGAAGGTGATCACCTGGCAATTCAGGATGAAGAAAGAGTGGATCCATTCAAAGATGATTTTTCCCTAAGATTTTGCTAACGTAGAGAGACCTTGGGCTGCCCAATCCTTGGAGTTGGAGGGATAGCCTGTCTCAGCATCATCATCACTACAGGATCAGGAGAAACTCTGCTGTGGCTCCTGGAGCACCTTCTCTCCTCCTCCTTCTCTGGTCTTGGTGTCTGCAGGACTCTTTCTCCCACTTGCTCTCCCTTCTGTCCCATAGCTGCTCTTGTGCAGCAGTTTTTAACCTTTCTTGAATAAGTTATCTCAGAGGCATTCCAGAATTGTCAGGTGGCTCTGGCTGGCCAGCTGCATGTCTGTCTGTCTTGGAGTTGGCTCTGTCAGATATGGAGGCAGGTTCCAGCATCTTCTCACAGAAGCCACCCTGCAGCCCTTCTGCTACCAGAGCCTGGCCTCTCAAACCCAACACACTGTGTGCTACAAGAGAGAAGGCATCACTCCTACTGTCCCAGCATCCTCCTCCAGGCACCAGGACCAGGGTATCCAAGCCCACTGAGGAGTGGGCCAGGTTAACAGTCCTGACCACCACTGGAAAAATCCTGTTGTGGTACCATTAAAGCACCAGCATTTATTTGCTTGAGTGCTAATGATAGACATAATTCTGGTAATTACACAGATAGTAGAGACTGCAGGCATTTTCCCTAGGTCTCTTCCCAGTAATACTCATATGTGTTGGTAGTTTACAGCAATTTGGAGCCAAAGCTCAGCTGATTACATACGGCTTTTTTAGTGAAGAGATGTGATTACAACACCTAGCTGACCTCGTCTGTTTAGGAATCCTGTGATAGGTTTTTAAATACACAGTTTCAGAGGGGTGAAAGAATTAAAGAACTCAGACAAAGCAATTGTGTGATCATGATGAATGCCCTGGTGGAATGACTTTGAAAGGGTAAACTCTTGAACTGAGCCTAGAAATTCTTTTAACTGTGGTTTATATAAACATTTCACATCTTGCACCATAGCAAACCTGTGCCCCTACTATGCTAAGATTAAGTTACAGTGCTTGGAAGTATGCAGAAATTGTTTAACACGTAACCTTATAGCATGGTTTTCACTCCTTTTTTAGCAGAACATTTATATTTTATCTGAAGAAAAAGTAATATCCTGTTGTAACAACATTAAAGGCTTGTTAGAAACTTCAATAAAGCAAATACAGTCCTGGCAAAAGTTTATATTAAAATATGGCACTTAATTGGCTGAGTTTCTTGATAGCAGCAGCAAAGTTATTATTATGTTCTTGACCACCATTTATATTTGCTGTTTTTATCAATCACTGCCCTCCAGCTTGCTGTTCTTCCACTGAAGCAAGTAAATTGTATGTTAAAAGAAGAAGAGGAGATAGAAGACAGAAGTGGTAGGGACAGAATTTAACAGTTTTGTGGTTCACACCTGAGACTGAAAGGTATGTGACCTGGGCCAAGAATTTCAACAAAAGTAGATTCCAGATTTAGGCATCTTAAATCCATCCAAGCCCTAATATTTCCTGTTGATTTGCTCTAGGCTGCAGGAAGTGCCCTGCCAATAGAAAACATCAGGCACAGAGAATTGGGTGGAATTTGGGATTTGTGAATTGGAGCCAATGCCTATATACAGTCATAGAAACACAGTTATGTTGCCATTTTGCCATTTTAAAAACACTTCAAAGACCCCACACAGTTATAGGAACCCAATTTTAAGTACATTGCCTAGTTGACTTCCTTTTCTTTTTATAACAGATCTTTTGGGTTGCTGCAATGAGAACTATACCACATGCAATTATGCTGAAAATTCACAGCTTTTGAAAAACAGTACAATAAAAACAACAAAAAATCTAGCATGCAGCTTGCTTTGCTCTGTAGTAACCTCAGAGAAAAAGTTGGTGACAGATGAATGATGCTTGTCAGTTTTAGTCTTTTGCTGATTTTTGTCCTCTGGAGATATGTGTTATACCAAGGGAGCAAAATTGTCCTCTCCAAGCAAAGAGATTGTCTGTGGAGCATTGAATTTCATAAATTAAGCAAAGCCACTTTTCCTGGAAAATGCTAAGTATGTAGGACACGAAGGAAGGAGCTGAGCATATTTATAATTTACTCCTACTTCCAACAGCAATTGAAAACTACAAAAATGGCCAGAGATTTTTTTTATTACAGTGTCAGAGAGTTTTGTGCTTTTCAAGTTTGGATTAAGTCAGATATTTCCATATATATTCAGATTATAAAACTTATTTAGGAAAAACTAGCTTCTTGCTGTCTGTGTGATCTCCTGTTGTCTTATTTCATTCTGCACAAAACACCAGTTTTGATTTCTCATTGCTTGATCCTTCCAGAAACACATCTATGTTCTTTAGTACCATCAGGAACCAACACAGCACGTTTCTCTTTCATAAAGGATCTGATCCATATTGCGCTGCTAACTTGCAAATCATCCACTTGGCTTCCAGAAGCCTGTGCTACCCTTCAGGTCTCATCAAAATGCTTAGCATATCCAGTCCATCTGGAAATACATGAACAGATCACATTTAGGAGGGTCTTCTCTCCCTCAGCTTTTAAATGAACTATCCCTTAAGGAACGCAGGATTTAAATGAGGTAAGTGCACACGTGGCACTTTCCACAATGATATATACTAGCAGAACATCTCAAGCACACTGTGATTCACATGTGAGTTTCAGCTAGCAAAGGGAAGAGGCAGAAATAGAACCACATGCATTTAGTTCTGTCTGTCTTAGTTCTAATTTAGGCACAACTATTTTTGACGCCATCTGCGTTCAGGATTAGAAGTAGACAATGTACTAAATTGGAAGTTTTTAAATCCTGGAGGAGCAATGCGCCTTCAGTTGCATGCCATCCCAGTCTTCTGTGCCTTGCGCCCACCTAGGGGGTGATAGCCTTCTGTGTTCATTTACATTGTCAGTCTAAACAGACCGTGACTACTCAGAGCAGTGAAATTCTGCTCCATGGGCCACCCAAACGATGACTTTGGGCCACCCAGGCTCTTGCAAGTTACTGAGATCCTAGAACTCCACCATAGAGCTAGACCATTGGAAGAATTATAGCTCTGCTATATATGTCCTCCACAGAGATGACTTTGGGACTCCAACTAATGGGACAGCATCACTATTATTTATATATATCATTAACCCCTGTGTCATGAAAACACACAAGTATTTTGCCAATTACAATGATGCTAATTAAGAAGCATATATCAAGCTAATTATTACACTGATTTAGCGTATGATATCCTGTCTTTGGTCTCATGTCCAAGACTCAAAAGGAACTGACTGCAAATTAAAAATATACTCCGAAAATCTCACTATGCCAGTTGTAGCTGGGCCAAGCAATGACTAATAGGGACAACATTTGCAAGGATTCTGAGTGCATAAACGCCAAGGAAAGATAGCTGAGTTATGTTGGGTGGTCCAAAGAGATATTAGCGACAAAAGAGTAAGGATGTAAAACTAAAAAGTCAAGTTCAATTAGAACCTATTCCCCTGCTTTTAAAATGAGCAACTTCTTCTCCAAAGACTGTAAAATGAAGTTTGAAATTAATGGACACAACCATTATTTGAATTTGAGTTTTATGAGAGTGTAAACCTAGGGGTTTTTGTTCCTCTCTCTCCTCCCACGTTTAAGAGCGTTCTTCCACGAGCAGGTATTAGGAAAGGCGAGACACCAGAGATGAACTGCTGGCAGATGGGGGGGTATTCCCTTTCGGTGGGATTCCCACTCAAAGTTAAGTGAAAGACATGACCTAATGGCAAAGAAAATGGCTCCACTAAACTTTTAGTCTGGTTTCTGTCCTTCTGTCAGATATTCTAAAAGGTTTTATGTATACTTTTTTTTTTTTCATCTAACCCAGCTATTTTGGTGCAAAACTTGAGATGAAAGGCAAAAATTTTCATTGGCCAAAATTTTTAAAATTGCATAGTGGTCTGGAATAATTCAATTTCTGGGCACAAGAACTGAGTGAATCTGATGTATAATTATTTGGGAAACTGATTTCAAATGAAACAGATTTTTTAACTGTTTCTAACTGTATAACAATGCAAGACAACATACTTGATGTCCACAGTTTATATCTACAACGAATGAGAATCTGATGTAAAAACAACTGGTTTGGACAGGTCTTGTACTGTCATAGATGAAAGTGTCATTCCATTGATACTTAAGTACTTAAAGAGAAAAACATGCAATAGAAACAGGAATTCTTGCCACAATATTGATGCAATCAAAATTAGTGACATTAATGCCACTTCTAGACCTGGTATTCAAATTTAAATATAGAGATATTAAAGATGTGAGGGAAGAAAATAGCAATATAAAAATGAGTGCTAAAGAAACTAGAAAACAGTCATAATGATATGATATTAAGTATATCTGTGTCATCAAAGATACAGTTAAAGCGTTATCTGAATTATGTGTATAGGTCCTTGTGCATCTGTTTCTGGAAGGCTGGGTTGCTCATTCTGGCTGAAAAAAAGCTAGTCAGATCAGTGGGATACTGAGTAAGATTGTAATTTAACCAGAATACAAACAACAGCCAAGATCATTTAAGTTGGAATAAAAGGAGAAGAGATGAAGTCACCAGTTCATGGAGTTTTTATTATTATACAAAGCTTTCTTAAACATGTTTGTATTAATTTTTTGTAAGAAGTTTTGTAGCTCAGGGGTGTAAGAAGTTGGTCTGCACAGTCATATTTGAGCTTAGATTCTCTAAACCCCACACTTTAACCCTTGTTTCATGAAGGAGCCTGGAAACTGTAAATTAGTGAAGTCTCAGCCCTTAAGGTATCAGTTCATTAGCTGGTAAGATTAGAACAGTATATTTTCTCTGGTGTTTTTTAAAAGTGATTACATTATGATAAGTTTTTTCTGTCTTCTTCAGCACTTTGTTGATAACTAGTCCCAGGCAATGCAAGGAATTCTTCCCCTGAGACACCTGGTCAACATCTTCTGCTCACATATTCAAACTTAGATTTCTAGTTTTGCAACTGTGAAGGAATTAATTGCCAGGCAAGACTTTTTGCCTTCCTCTGTAGTGCTAAGCATGGATTGCTTGCTGATTTATCTGTTTCTCACCTAATCAGATTTTGGGGGCACTGGCAGAATTTGGACAATGTCTGATGCTATCTCTCCCTGGCATTAATAATTTAATGAATAGTCAGATCCAGTGCTATCAGTGAGTGGGCAAAAGAGAGTGATCAGTTGGCTCCTGGAGAGAGGAATCACCTACTGATATTCTGCTTCCCAAGGCTGTTTAACAGCAAAGGAAGGAAATGTTTCCATGTAATAATCAGTAGTTTATCATCTAGAGATCTGTTTTTCCTTCAGTATTACTGGGTCGTATCTACTGATATGGTCATATTATGTTCAGATTCAGAAACTTGGAAGTCGGTCCATTAATCTACATTCATTCATAGATTCATACAAAATGCCCAGTGCATTGTTTGCACACATAGAATGTCTTCACATACAGACCAAATTAAGCAAAGCATGAGTGGCCTTCACAAAAGCGTCACTCAGACTTTGCAGCACAGGTGGAAACATGTTTGTATGAACGTTTACATACATGTGCATGCATATGCTTTGTATACATATGGCTTTAACTACACTCTTTGGATTTTTGAGCCAGTCCCTCAAACATTGCCCTTCTCATTTTGGGTCCATCTGCGTAAAAATACAATCTCTACTACCAACAGACAGTAATGACCTTTTTTATTTTTTGTATAGAAAATCCCAGTTCCTGCACTGCAAAGGGCTAGTGTCTTTTGGACATCTGTTCCTGCCTTTTTTTTCAGAGATCCAAAACAAAAGTTTAGAAGAGTTACTCCTTTCTCACAGCAACTCCTTATGTGTTAGGTGTACTAGTGATTTCTTACCTCCTATCATCCATTTTCAGTACATCATTTTTTATATGTGTCCAACAGCCACACAGTTCTTCATGTGCACTGCCAATCTTCCATGGCCTACTAATCCACATTTGCTGAAACAATGAGAAGGGATGATGAAAATGAAAGTGTCGCAACCCTTTGGAAAATACTGAAAAGCAAAGTTCAGCAAGAAGGAGTGTGTGTATGCATTGGCTATAGCTCACTAGGGACAAACTGTCTGCACACCTTTGAAGCAGGAACACTGAGGGAGCTTGGTGTACTGCTCTAAGGGAGACATGAAACAAAGGATGGAGTGGCACAGAGGTACTGTGGTCATGCTCTGTTGAAATCAATGCACATATGACACAGAGAATGGAGCAACACAATGGGGCTGTGATCATGCTGTGTTGAAAACAATGTACCCAATGGGAGCAAAGCCAAAGGAATGTGCCAGGTGGTGAATGAAAGCTGAACTTTGCTTCATTAACTTGAAAATACATATTAATTTTCATGCTTCTACAAATACTAATGACTGAAGTCAGTCAAAATCCACCTAAACATGAAATTACATCAACTGTAAATTAACCTTCCCCCTCCCTTGAAGAAAATAATATAAATATAGCTTAAGTGAGAAGTCAGAGAAGAATCTGTTGTAACTTCTGGCATTGCTGGCAGGCTCTGCTGGTCTTCTTCCTCCACAGGGACGTTCATAGGGTAAGAACCTTATTTTATGCATGCTAAATAATTATCTTGAGCTGGCTTTCATTGGGCATTAGAACTTGTCTGCATATTACTTCAAATTTATTTTTTCCAGTTAGTATACTATCAACATCAGTCTCAATTTAATCTATCACAGTTTACTATTATCACTGTGTTTGTTAATGAAATGTGTTATTCTGTAAACTGTTTAGTGTGAGTCCTTCAAGGGTTCTAGCAGCCACTGACAGTCGATAACATACTTGACAAAACTGATACTATGCCAACTGAGAGTGGGGAAATCCAGAAAGGACTTCTGTTTCTAAATTGTTTTAAAGGATTTTACTCTAATATGCTGTCAGTGCATGCCCCTGAACAGGTTAGTCGAACCACTCTAATACATTCAGCTGTTCAATTGGGTCCCCATAACAGGGTATAAACAGGCTGGTCAGGCACAAGGGTCCTCTCTGGGCATTGACAGCCTGATCAAACGTAAATGGTTTGAGGAAATCACTGTTTCATGTGACAGCGTTTGTGCAGTGACACTGTTGTTCCAGGGCAGAGAAAAGGAATCCCTTATTTTACTTATACAAGCAGACGTAACTCATAATAGCAATCAGAAATTAATAACACTGAATGCTGTGAGCAAATGACTACCTGAAGCAGAATACTGGAAAAAATATGGTATAGTCAGTTATTTAACTGGTTATTACTCCATATCTCTCCTTTCTTTGCGTCAGATTTACCTCATATTACACAGGCAACTGCAAAACTCTGCTTCTCGGGAATCTCTTGCAGGTGACTCAGTGAGATTTTTCTGTTTCCATCAAAATGAATTTTGAGTCTCCATGGACTTATGTAATGCAGAAGTCTACCAATAGATGTTTCTTATTGAGATATCGGGTTTGCAGCCTTTCTGTGTCTTTTGCTAATCCTTCTCTTTCTTCTGGTTTGATACTGTACAAACACAGAACTTGATCAAAAAAGGTGAAAAGAACATGACATCATTACTAAGCTTCAGGCACTTAGGCATTAAGTAATTCTATGAAAGCAATAGGCAGCTGGCTCTCCCACCTTACTTAAACCCCTGTAAAATAAGTGTTAAATTAAAACTTGGAAGCTTTTGTTTACAGAGGAAAAGAAAATTGAACACCAGTTCCACTGGCTGAAGGATTCAAAATGATGAACATGTTCAACGTGTGAACTGTGAGTTCACAAATCAGGATATCTTTGACAATAGTGCAGTTTTCTCTATTTTCCACACCACAGGTCTCTCTTTCTTTCCAGTGTCCAGAGCAGAGATTCTGGCATCAGCTATTGAATGCTTTATGGTTTTGCTCACTGAGTTTTACCTGGCAGGTGGGTCCTTGGTTGTAAGTCAGTGGAAAGGGTGAGTGAGGGAGGGAGGGAGGGAGAACAATAGCACAGTTCTCCATTCCTATAGAAGGGTATGAATGTGTACTTCATTGTGTTTATTTGATACAACTATTTTAATCAAAAATTTATGTAGAGTACAGTCATTTTACTTGGAGAAATTTAGGAATAGAGTATCAAAACAGTGTCCTCTATCAGACAGATTTGTGATTTTGTGTTAAAAATAAAACCCCAAACTACACAACAGACCTATTTTTCATGCCTCACAGTGACTGAAAGTAATTATAGTTTTAGCCTCCTAACTTTCTTGTGTGGCCATATGAAGTTATTTGAGTTTAGTAATTCATGCAATAATTCAGCATGCTCAGTTTCTTTCAGCCCATTTGTGCAGGTGTTTTGTCATAAATTACTCAGGATCTCAGGCTTGATATTGTAATGCCAAATATTTACCATACCCTTTAAGCAACCCTTTAGGCCAGGGAAAATCTTTAATCAACACTGCTTGCATAAGCTCAGCTTGTATAACTCATATAAGCTGAGTGTTTGCAGCCTGAAAGAATGCAGCCTGGCCGAAGACTACAGTAATAACAGGCCAGCTAGAAATAATGTCATTAGTAGCAGAAAAATCATGACATCTTGATTCTATTTTTTTTTTCAAAGAGAGCTAAACGATACAATGGAATGGATCATTCCAGACACATTTTTTGAGTCATAACCCACAAAATAAATGCAAAGAAGCTAGCAGAATCAGAAAGGAAAACTGATTTCGTAAAAGAGGTAGCATCGGGATAGACTTCTTCATTCCAGGTCCTGCTATCTGGTCTCTGAAAACTTTCAGTGTTCCCTCTATTTGCTCCTTATCTCCTGTAATATATTTTTTGATTCCCTGTATTTTTATGTGCTCTTTTGAGTGACTAGTGTGTGCAGTTAAAAGCCATAGTTGATTGCTTTTATTTTTCTCTAGAACTGAGGATAGCTAAGAGCTGGATGATCCTTTATTATTATGTTCAAGTAATCAAGTAAAAACCTCCGAAACCAGAATCAGTAAAATTGGCCTCTTCACATAAAACTCTCCCTAATTACTTTTGCTTTCCATATCAGTTGGGATCTATTTTGGGCAAGCTTCAAATACGAATGCGCTGGCAGTCAGCTCCACTCACACAGTAAACCCAAAATACCCACTGCTAGTCTCAATCCTTCTGTGACAGAAACAAAGCCAAACTGGGCCAGCCCAGAGACTGAGTGCCTAAAACAGAATATCATTAAACACATCCATCTCAAACAACCTTGTTTGATGGCTCATAATACATAAACATACCCCCCAGCTTGTAAAAATGTATCATCAGTTAAAATCACTCAGATTGTCTCGTTACAAAAACTTGGTCGGATTAGAAGGGGCATAATAAATGATATTGTTATACAGCTACACAAAGTGACCTTAAACTACTGTGACACTTTTTCCAAGGAAAGAGTCTCAAGGCTTCTGTTTTGCTTTTTCTAACCACTTCTAACCACCATTTTTCATACACTGAAGGCCTTTCATTTATCCTAAAACTGCATTATTCCACACTGAGCTGCCAACAGCAACAGTTGATTTCATTTTAATAAGAAGATAAATGGCCTTTGGAGTAAATAGCCAATTAATAAATACCAGGATGCATTACTAGAGGCTCTTCAGTTATTTCTGAGATATAAACATGTGTTCATTTCCAAAATAGTTGGAGATTGAGGCAAAACCAAGTGTGTGATAATTCCATTCCCTGATGATCTCTGCCTCCAGTTTTATAGAGAGAAAGAAGACATTAAAAAGTCCAAAATGGCTGCAGACACATTTGCCCTGTGGATCAGTTTCAGTTTCATCAAAACAATAGAAAAATTACGGAGCAAGCGTGTTTGTTCTGCCTCAATCCCTTTCTCCCCTGTCTTTACAGTTATTTCATTATTCCCATACCTATGTTCTCTGCAGTTAATTGAATATCTAACCCATTTGCCATATATTCCTTTTAAAAATTAATTAAATCTGGCAATAAAGTAAGATCCATATAAAAATTGCTTATAAAACACACTAGAATGACTGGTCCTGTTTTACAAGGCTATTCATAGCACAGACACAATCAAAGCAAAGCTCTATAAGTATCACCTGCTTTGGGAATTCTTCAAGTATAGCCTTAACATTTAGAATGTCTGTATTGTTGAAATTATGTGTTATCCAGTGATTCTTTAAGAATAAGGTGGTGTGTTTCTGCCATATAGAATCCTGCAAATTCCGTAACTCCTGGCACATGGTCCAGCACCTCAGTGCCCTGTGCTTTTCCGAAACTAAGGACATGTCCTCAGATGTCAGACACCAGCCCATTTTACAGAAGATAAAATAGATGGCACCCTATAAACACAGTATATCAGCGTAGACACCACTGAAAAGTGTTCCTCAAAAACCTCAGACTATGGAGTCATTTAAAGTCAGGCATCGAGAAGCACTGAGTGTAGAGGTATGTCTGCAGGAGGCAGCTCCCAAGCCTCTGTCAATCTATCAAATGTAGTGACATGTTAGTTACCTCCATTATTGTCAAGTTACTACCTAATCTAGGCACCTATGTGAGCGGGAATAATTCATTTTAAAAGGGCTTATGTTGGCTATTACCTTTAGATAATTTTCTAAAATGCTGTTCAGCACACTAATCAGCAAGACAGGAGGCTTGGGACTACCTGGCAGTAGCTCGAGTGCATTCAAACCCACGTCCTGGAAAAATGCCTTAAGCGTAGAGCTACAAAGGCATCATAAGAGCAGCCCTGTCTGCAGCTATTTAAGTGAGCCAGCACCACAAAACACACACAAAAGCAAGGTTCATTTCATGAACAGAAAAGAGAGCTATGAGGTCAGTTCTAAACTCTGATTTTTCCTTGGTTCTGGAGTTGGTGGAGTGAAATACATCAACTACTCAGCAGCAGCTCCCCACTCCAAAGCACTGTCAGAGAAAATGTCTCCTTCCTCTGCAATTCCTACAGCTTTAGTAGCCATTGCTTATCTAAACTACTTCCTGGCTCCATGACTGTTGCACTTTTCTGGTAATTTAACCATTTAAATCCTCCCGGGTGAGGTGGGTCCCTGTGCTTTCTGAGCTAATGCTGCGAATAAATCAGGACACCTGCCCCTCTCCTTGTATTTTTTAACAAGTGACTGTTGCTGCTGTGTTGCTTTCACAATCCCATGAAGCCAATCTTCCTGCTACTAAATGAGGAGGTGATGTGCAAAATGCCGTGCATGGACACTTCCTCCCTTTTTTATTATGCTCAAGTTTATTAAAAATTATCAGAGAAAACAGGGCTACAAAATCCCACCAGGATCTAACCACGATGATATACAAGTGCTGCACTTTGTAATTTCTAATGTGTATTATTCCTGGTTTCTAAGGTTAACAGCTATAGTAGAGCCTCCACAAATGCAATAGGACTCCACCGTGTATTTAACAATTATTATTTCATTGGCTTTGCACAAAATCTTACAGGCCATTAGTAGTTTCCAAAAAATGACTTGGAGATGAATAGCTCCACAGTCTGCTACCTTACCTCCTGGGCCACCCAGTTCTCCTTCATAGTCACCTTTCAATATATTCTCCAGGAGACACAGAGCCATTTTACATCTGGGAGATGTGTCTGATCTCTTTATCCAAGGAAGCTTTAAAGTAACCTTCCTGACTAATCTCTCTGAAGCACCACAGACTGCTGATTTGTGAGGTGACTATCTTTCATATATATCACATCCAGGCCAGATGTCTCAGCTATTGTAAACTTCATCATGACTTAATGGGATAGTTAAAAATTCTGTGCATTTAAAAAAAAATCCAGAGGTCATTAGCATCAAACGTAAAGGAGAGAGTAAAATAAATTAAAAGTCGTATCACAGGCTTTGATATGGTATGATACACATGAAAAACAAACTCCTTCACAAGGCAGGGTAAAATATCTTCAGATAACCTGGTGAGTTTTATCTTGAAAATAAGAGATCTTGTATAGAATTATGAACATATAAGCAATATTAAAGCATTGGGATGCTTACTTTAATTTTTTCAGGGAAAGAGTTTTCTATTGAATTGATAGTTTCCATATGTAATAACATGGAAGCAAAGCTTAATTATGTGATACTCATAGCATATAAGAGGATGATTACATTTGTGCTTTTTTTTTAATGTTTCTTAAATTAGATGAGTAATAAAAATTTATTTTATATGAGAATGAAACCTACAATGACATTTCTCTAGGGAAAAACGTTTTCTTTGTTGCAATATGAAAAGTTAGATGAAACAATATTTATTGACTATTTCAGTCAATCTGTTGCCAATTACTCCAGACTTATTCTGTGTTTGAACCAAAATCTTTCTGTAACTCTAATAACAGCTAAAGATATTATTCCCTAGCCTCTAAATATAACCCTGATGCCAGAAAGTAAGCATCTAAAGTGTTCTACAGTAAACTTTACAGTTAATTAGCTCAGAGGCCACAGAAGACTTCCATTTAATCCATCCCCTAAGCTGACTCTTCCTCAATGCTCTGGCCAGTCTTTTTCTCTACATCCTGTTAATGGAGGAGAGCTTTCTGAGTTGTTTTCATAGTGCTCCTTAGTTGTGCCGGAGATAGAGATCTGCATTTGGCTCATAGGATCAACACTGTTTCCCTGTCCCACAGACATTCTTTAAGGCTTTTTTTTTTCCTCCTTTTTTCTTTTTCTCTTTTTTCCTTCTTCTTCTTCTTTTTTTTTTTTTTTTTTTTTTTTTTTTGGTCACACTTCTTGCTTAAGGAGACTTCCAGAAATAATATTTATACAGAAATTTTGGGTTGCACGTGTAGCAGGATATAAAAATAAAGTTTCTGTAAATGAGATTTGGCTTCAATCAGCAAGCAGACCAGTAGATTGCCAGTAAAATGGCTGAAGTTTCCTTAGAGCTGTGTAACATGGCTAGATCTTTCCCCTGATCATGTGTATGTCTGCTCCTCAACCACTTTTCTTTCCCTTCCAACTATCAACCCCTATGATGCTGATGTTCTTTGGTAAAGTTTTCTGAAATATCTGGAAAAAATTGTATCCTAGCCATTATGTACTAACGCGTGGAGAGCAGAATCATAAAATCAGAACTTGAGGGTTAGATGATGTTTGTGTTGCCCTTTCACCCTCCTGACCCTTTTACAGTTTTTGGTGGGTTAGCTTTGGGGCAATGAATTGTTTTTGGGACAATTAAATTGTTTCTTTTAGCCTCCATGTTATTTGCAGCAACTTCTATTTCTCCCCCACCCCACCCTGATCTCACAGCTAAAGTCTTTGATTATATTCAAGGAAAAGCAGAGGGAATGAACCTGATATAAAGACAATCTGAGCCCACTTTTCTATTTGTAGAGGGAGTTCAACAAAAGTGGGCCCAATAAAATGTGTATGTGTGAACTTTTTAGTATGTGTTGGGAATTCAGGACATTGTAGAAATATTTTTGCATAGAAATTCATTCTCCTATCCCAGAGACAAAGGGAGACTCTGTCATTACTCAAATCTGTCTCATATGGTAGGTATTCTTGTGCTTTGGTTGTGTTTTAAATAGGTCTCTGCCCCTCAAAATAGGATTTGCTGCCTATGTTTGACTAGAGGAAACATTTCAACTAAACGTGATTTTCAAATGTATAAATGATATTTAGACCTTAATTTATCTTTTTATCCAGAAAATTAACTTTCTTCATTCCTTCTGTAGTAAGATTGTATTAAAATTAAGTATATTCCATGACAAATTGATGCATATGTTCATGACCTGCACAAGTCACTGTCCAACAGTCAACTGAAAAGAAATTGGCAGCTATCCCATTCTTTTCCATTTGCTTCTGCTAGGAAAAGAAGACACATCTTTCTTGTTTACAGATGAAAGGATGTAAATTTCTACATCAGTGAGTACAATATGTATTATCAAAAAACTAATGTTTGGAAAGACAAAAGTGGAATAACTTCCTTTGTTTTATAAGGTTTTCTATCTTTTTATTGCTTTCATTTCACTTTAATTTTAAGTCAGTATCTTGGCATCATCATTTGCTACATAAGCAGTTTCTTTCATTGTCTGTATTTTTACATTTAGAACAAATCAGAGCTTTGTCACAGTCATGAGACAGCAAATTAAATTGGTCTTATTCCCCAGAATGGGACAGATCTTCTTGGGATAAAATTAGTGGATGCATGAAAACTATCACACAATAATAAGGTGGTAAATAGATTGTAGATGAGTTTTCGAGTTTAAGTTATCATTTCTAAATTATGTTGTGCTGCAAGAACATCATCTGCCCTGAATTTGATGTTCCATAACTAGGGTTTCTATGGCAATTATTCATCTATTGCACAATACTGACAATCATGTTGACATTTACAGACATCATGTAGGGAGTGAGGATTTTTAGGGCAAACTGTTTTTCTAAAACATAGCCTTTACTATAAACTGCTTTAAAAAATAACAGCAAAACAAATAATTTTAATTAGTAGGAAATACAGCGATGTCTGTACATTAGACATGCAACAGATTTGGAAATAGTATTTGATGCTTATTGTTTGTGATGTGAGATTATTTGCTAGACAAGAAAAAAGAAGTGACCAAGAAGTAACCTGTCCATGGCATGCATTTGTCATTTCTGTTATTAATGAAGGTCTTGGCTGAAACTGATGGCTCCCTTATTAAAATTAAATCTTTCCTCCATAGACCACCCCTGTGTATATCAGTTGGGCTGTATTTGGCTATATAATTTTTCAGACACAGGAAAATGCTGGACAAATAATTCTGAGCCTTGTGACTTTTAATCAGATCAACACTACAATGCAAACAAAAACAGCAGTGATACTGCAGTCTGAAAAGGGCCAGTGGAAAGAGTGACTAGCTTAATTTTAATCAGCAAGCTTAAAGGAAAAAAACACCATCACATAAGTCATGGTTGCTTGAGGGTATGGGTGGAGAGGAAGATTGAACCGATACAAAGGTCAACCTCTTGAACTCCATTCTGCTATTTGTAATTTTCTCAATAGATTTTTGTATTAATGAAGTTCATTTAAAATAATCCATATGCCAATATTTGTCTAATTCTGTCAGCCTACTGACAAGGGAAATAAACACTTCCCTTCTGTGTTAAAGTCAAACCAGATTCAATCAGATGTTTTGTTTCTATCACGTGGACTGGTCTGTCTTCTCAAATGGCTGTAACACATCAATCCATCTGATAAAAGGCAGTTTAAGGACAGCAAAGCATGGCATTTTGATCTGGTCTGTCAAGGTATTTTTTGCTTTGCTTTTGAAATATTCCAGTATCCTCTGACAAAAGCAATCTTTCCTAGTTCACCTAGATTTCATATTAATTGATCTTTAAAATATAATTATGCAGGACAATGCCAGTTGAGAAGGACATATTTCACCTGTCTCTTTCTGTTGCTGATGCTGTGAATGTTTTGCATCTGAAGCAGCTTTACATTTTGCAGACAGAGAGAGAGCATTTTAGTGGTCAAAACAGTTGAAAGGAAGATTTAAGCGGAATTCACTTGATTTTTAAAGCTTCATGTTTCTCTGCTGCAGGATTTCTTTGCGTTTGCATGACTCTTTTGAAAACATGTAAAAATCATACAGAAAAGTTGCTAATTTTGACAAACCTAATTCAGCAGAGAAACATCCCGACCTTTTACTCAATTCTTACTGAAAGACTTGCAAAATAGTTTCCCATTAGCTGCATCTAATTGAAATTTCCATGTTGGCGTTTAACACTAGGTACATTTGTTTGTCAAATTTACTATGGAAAGTCTGATTATTGGGAAAATTACTAGGATCTGCTCCTTGCTCTGGGACTGAACTGGTTTGACCCTTTTTGGTGGGTCACTTTGTCAATTTCCAAAAGCAGATTCTGTTTCTGGATTCCATCTTTCATAGAAGCTGTGTAGTGAGTCGTCAGTGACACTTACACTTTTCTGACTCCTGTATGTACAAGACTTAAAATATAGTTTCTTTATGTAGTGTGTCTGTCGAATAAAGGACGTAATTACTCAAGCTTTCCTTTTAATATATATCCAGATTAAATACCACAATGAATAATTCATTTAAAGGCTTATGAAAGTAATTAATATGATCTAATACCAATGTTTGGTGGTCACGTTTGGTTTGCCTGATAGAAAACATACAAAAGTACCAGTCATGACCTCAAATGATTTATAATCTATGGCACTGACAGTCAGACAGAGAGGTAGTGTAACAGAGCCCGAGCTAATGAGCTGTGCTGCAGCTGGAGAGAGGAGTCAGCAGCAGAAATTAGGAGGTAATTACCCAGTGGCATAGATGAAAAAAAGGCAACATCAGTGGGACTTGGCTAAAAGCAGTTGGAAACATTCATAGGGAATGTCTTACTAATTCTCTTGTTAAGTCTACGTGGAAACTGGGTCCAGATTCTGTGTTACCCTCTAGATTGCCATCTGGCAGTCACTTTTTCCAGTAGAAGTATTAGCTTGCTTACCTACAGACCTCACAGTCATGGAATAAGTAGAAGTGACATCTTGCCCTTAATTAGACCATTTTCTCATATAATGGATCTACTCTGTAGAAATGTTTTCACGTTTTAGGTTTGAGTTCAGACTCCTTGTATTAAAATACAAAAGTGTGAAGAGCACAGAGGAAAAAGGCACTTAATAATGCAACTTCATACTTGCAGGACAAAGTTATGGGACGCAGTGAAAGTTAAAATATCAGGCTTCACGATGACCAAGTCATCCTTTTTTTAATACAAAACACACCAAGGGTATTACACAGACCCAGAATATGATTATGACTAATTTTTGAAAAATCACTTCACAGATCATTAAATGTATAAATCACCTATAAAGCAACATTTGGTGTGTAGTATAGCTAAGCAGACTTTACAGTGTTTTCTAAAGATAGTTTGGGAAGAAATGACAGCATTCCTTGAGAACATGGTTTTGAACAGCCTGCCTTAGGATGAAGGGCCTTATGTAAGAGGACAACAAAAAAATGAGCAGACTGACATCTCTAATGTAAAGCAAAGTCTTTCTATTCCAGAGGAAACCAGCTGGCCAGCAGCACCATAACTTTGGGTCACTCCAGCTTGAGGACTCCCCAAGTGTTCAATTGTCTATTTGGATTGATATGGAAAGAAAATCAGTTCTTGACTTAAGGCACCTGTAATTTCTTTTGGAAGCTGGTACCCCTAGTGAGAGACAGCAGTGCATGTTCTTGTAGAGTCTGGAGCATCTGCCAACATGACAGGCCCTGTTCCCTACCAGGTGCTGTTTTTTCAGATGGTAACTGTGGGAAAGCCTTGGAAAGCTGCTTTTCGTTCTTATGTATTGGCTTTTTCACTATACTGTTAGAAATTAAATAGTATTTTGTTATTCAGAGTTTGCAAAATAGTAATTTTTGAAGTAATATATGAGAAATCTTAGTAAGTGGTTGGTTTTCATTCAAGACAGAAGGTCTGTGTTTTAGTGTACCTCTGAACAGGTTACATGCACAAACATCATTCAGAATGCTCAATATTTGCGGAAGCACCACTTCCAGCGACTACCACTGGACAGTGGATCACAATTCATCTAACAAAAATTACTCTTGTAGCCATTTGCTACATGGCAGGTTGTTCTTATTAGTCATTATATGGCCCTAAATCTGCCTTAAAAATAGTACACTGGACAGCCAATTTAGAAAAAACAGTTTCAAAACTGAAATTTTATTTTCATCAGTAGCATTCATATAAAGAAGAAACCGTTCAGTTGGAAATATTAATTAAGAGTTTAAGGACCTTTTAGTAGCACTACATTATTCATCTACAAAATGAATGATTATTTCTAATAGTAGAAGTGTCTTTGACCATCCTTCCAGGGACTCTCCAGTCACATGTAATGATACATCATGGGCTCTGTTACCATTCCAAGTCATTGTAATGGAAAGAACGAGACAAAGACTATGATCCCAGTGGGAGGTCTGCTATTCTTGGCCTTTGTTTTCCTTCTGCTCTTTCATTTCCAGCTATGGATTCTTCTCAGAAGAGCGGAGTAAGGAGATCAACAGCTTTATTGGGTACACAGACATAATACATTCTGATTCTCATCTTGGATATCTTTCTCTTTTTTAAAAAGGCTGACCTAAATAAATGAGTAACAAATAATTCAGCTCCTCATAGGAGACAAAAATGTGAATTTTCTCTATTTAACAAGATCATATTGAAATCAAAATACCAAATCAAGCAGTTATGCTTTCTTGCACTGTATATAAAACTTAGATTTTACTTTATTAGAAGTATCTGAAATTCTTCCTCCAAACTAGAGAAAAGATAAGAAAGAAGATAAAAATGGTGTTTTCATTTCCAAAAATTCATAGACAGCAAATCAAGGACCCTAGAATATTTTTCTACTCATCTACTTAGCTGTGAACTCTCAAAAACTTGGCTAGAAGGACACTAAGGAAGGAATATGCATGTTTTAAGGAAAATACAAGATTAGAAGAAAAGGACTTAAATACTCTCATTCAGTACATTTATTTTGTACAATTTGCACGCATACTATAAACAAATAATAAATTTGGATGCATACAGCTACTCATCTTTGGCATGTATATATGGGAGTGAGATGCAGCCAACACACAACTGTGCAAATAAGGAACACAATGTTGCCTAGAAATGATGCTTTTCTTTGAAAAGATGAGTAATATTCCAAGATGAAAACAATTAGTATTGGACTCATATCATATTTTTTCCAATACTTTCAAAAGAACTGGAAAACCAAGAGACACACTACAATAAACTTTAAAAACAAAAACATGAAAGGAAAATTAGTGAAGCTATTGAGAGCTGAGTATCTAAATTTGGGCTTCTGAGTCTACAGTAAAGCAGCTGTATATTAGACCTACTTTTCCAAAGGGCTGAGATGGCAGCGTCTTCTATTAAACCTGACATTTTTGAAAGTGTGATGACTTACTTAAGTGTTTTCACCTGGATTTCAGCTTATAATGCTAAATTTCCATGTTCATTAGCCCTTGGGAAAGAAATATAAATGCTCTGCAAGTAGTACAACATCATGGTGAAAGGAAATACAAAGAGAAAATATAAATATAGCTGTAAAAAATCTCCCCAGTATTAAGTAAATCTGAGTTGTCAGTTTTTACCTCATTTGTTTTGATTATCAAGAAATGCAATGCTGTTACTTCTCATATGCTTTTTTTTCCAGAACACTATGAGATAGGATCATACCTAAATGTGAAAAGCATTCAAAAGTTTGTCATTTGGCTGTGGAAACATCCCTGAACCTGTCCAATTAGCCTTTTCTACTCTGTTTACTTATGCTACACATAGACTTGAGTTTTTTGAACAGCCCATCACCAGTAAACATCTGGGAACCTTTTCTGTTTTAACAAGTGATCTTCATCTTGGGTGCTAAGAGTACATAGTCCCTACTTGCCTTGTTTCCTGAGTTTAAATGCGCAGTGATTAAGTTTAAATGCACAGTTTAAGTTTAATGAAAATTAGTGTAGTGCACTAGGCAACTCTTGATGACTCAGTTCTTTGGGGGAATCCTCTATTAAAAAAAATAATAATAATTTCAACATGCATTTGCGTTCCATTAATGTATCACAGAACTTTTATGTACTAACATAACATACAATTAGGAAAATCGTAAAACGCATGTAATATATATATTCAGCATGAGGCACACTTTTTCTTGTTACACAATATGTTATATTTTGCCTGATTCACAATCTTTTGGTTACCTTCTGATTGTTATATCATGGCTCTAAATATTCACAACAAGCGAGAGGAAGCACCATTCTCCAACGGAATGCATCAGAGGGAGCAAGGCAGAGATCAGATATTGGCATTCCAGAAAGTGACTAGGTTAATTTCCTTGCAGGAGACTTTCTGGCAGTAAGGGTCAGGTGTCCCCCATGCAGTGTGGAAAAGTGCTTTCACCCATCTCTGACCCAGCTCTAAATATGCAAATCTGTGCTGCTTAATGCAATCTCCTCTGCTATAGTGGGATAAGTTAGTTTGTTTGGGTCTGTTGCTTCGCTGTTTTGTTTTGCTCTGGTTTTGGGGGGTTTTTTTGTTTTGATTTTTTTTCCATTAATGGCACAGTTTAAGTTCTTTAGTGGTCTTATTTTCCTGTGGTCTAGTTCTGGAAAGTCTGGGAGAACTACTTTTCCCACGCCAGAGTCCTCCACAGATCATCCAAATAGAGGGAAAAAGGAGAACCTAAAGGTGGGATTTTCATAAATTAGGAAGAAAAATTTGAATTGCAACTAAAAATTAAAAAAAAAACCAAACCACCAAGCAAAAATAAAAACAAAAAAACCACTGTGACAGCTAAATAAAGAACCATTTATTTGAGAAAGCAAGAGAAAAGCAGTACTGGTAATTGTTCCGTTCTTAATCTTAGGGAAGTATACAGTTTCAGACAGGCTCTTGAAGACTGCCTGACTGCCTACTTAGGTGGCTTCAAACTGCTGCTTATCCAAGTCAAGCAGAAACTGCTATTAGCACAGGTACTTCTATCTGCACCAAAAAACCCCCAAAAAACCAAAACCAACAAAACCAAAAAAACAAAAAACAAAAAAATACAGGGAAAAATACGGTGAGTTCTGAAAGCAAACATATTATGACTGCATGCATATGCTTGCCTGCTTGCACAAAACTATTCTAAAAGAAAAGTAAAAATAGTGACTTCAAGATCAGAAAAGTACATTAAACAGGGAGAGGAATGTTGATCACGACAGATCCTTAGTAGCATAGTGACTTAGATGAGCTACCAGATGAATGACTGCTGGTCTTGGGCAATGCTCTGGCAAAGAAAAGACTTGGTAAAATTTAAATTCTGTTTTGGCCAAAAGTATTTTTACCCAGAACTGGTCAATTCAATCCAGGGTTTGGGACTACTCCTATATTCCTTATTGATGAGAAACTCTTACACAATGCATTATTCCCAGTCTGTGCTTTCTGGAGTGTCACTGTCCAAATTCTGTCACATACTGGCAGATGATGATTTAGCCTAAATTATTCAAACTCTCATCACCTTTCAGTTCAACATGAAACATTAAGTGCCTAGGAAACACTAAGTGATATAAAACATTTCAGATTGTCCTTTTAGTAATACTGGCTACTGTAAATGACTCAAACCTGCATCCCATTCCCTACAATAAAGATAACAACTCATCAAGTTTGAAAGAGTTCAATAACCCCAAACCAGTATATTAGCATTATCACCTAAAGTTCTAGCCTTCCTTTTATAAATTCCTGCTCCTGAGGCAATGGCACTTGCTAGAAAAGCCTAATGACTGTCTGTGAAGCAACAGGCATTTTCAGGAGCTGATCCAGTGGCTTACAATGCTTTACCCACAAATAAAGAACTAGCTTAATACCTTCTGCGCTAAAGTAATTTCTTCAGCATTTATTTTTTGCCTATACCATAAACATGCAGCAACATGAATCTGTTACAGAAATGAACCCTAGACACAGCATTTCTTGTGCATCTGCCACTGAGGAGAAGATGTGAGAGTGAACATGTGGCAGATGTTACTTACGTTGCTTAATGCATTATTGGAAGGTGTTCAAATATCGGGGTGATATCATATGGAATACAGCAGAACAGAACACATGCAGCAACAAATCCTAAGAAAGTGCAATTGTTCTGTAAGCTTTCTGGGTTTTCTTTCCCTTTCCTCACAGCAGCATTTTCCCCAGTTTAATTGACTCATTCTCTCTATAAACCTTAGAAGAAATGAACATGTTATTGTGAAGTCTTTTTCCTCTTTTTCTAACCTTATCTAAACACAAAACTTCGAATGTCTTGCCTTTTCTTTTATTTCTTTTTTTCCCCGGGCTTGTGTGGAAATTTGTTCCCTTAATGTGGTGTTTAATGGAGCTATTTTACTGCTTCCTCTAATATGTTTATGGTTTGTTCTGATATGTAGATAGATTAATAGAACTGAGGGCCCAAGCTGGCCCCCAGGTCACCTATCTAATCTGACTTCCTGCATATCATGAGCTTCGAAGGTTATGTCTACATATTACAAAGCAGCATGATGAAGAGATGCCTGAGCTAACTCCAGAATCATAAATATTTTTGTCACATCATTATGGCATTCCTCCTGGGATGATTAGCTCAGTTGGAACACTATATAACATAGCTATACCACTGCAGGATACAAGCTAATATTTCTCCATGGGACCCCAAGGACACCCCAACGCAACATATTTCAATATGAGGCTGCTTGACTTATGTTGGCATCCCCTCAATTTCACTTAGTTTCTGATGCTTGAGACAAAATAAAGATAATGTTGAATATATATGTGCTTTTTAAAGTTAATCCTTACACATAATTCATAATTTTTGCATTTTGTAATGTAATAGTAGATATAAGTGAAAAACTAAGATAAGCAAGCCTATCTGAAATATTCAGCTAGAGAAGTCCTGACATATATGAAGACAATGTGATAAGCAGAACATGAAATTACTTCCATTGTTTTTGAAACTTACATAGCAATATGCAGAGGTTTCCAAGAGGACCAGGGCCATGCAAAATTGCAAGCTGTACAAAAGCGGTAGCTGACTTTCTACTCCTTCAGGATGTTACTCTTCATTTTCTTGTTGAAAATAAAATGCAGAATGGTTCCATGGGCAAGAGTCAGCCTTGAGGCTGTTTGGGATGTCTCCATGGGAAACATCCCAAACTAAGGATCCCAGGAGATCCTTAATTTAATCATTACATCGTATATTCACAAATAATGAATCTCAGTGATTCTATTTCCGAACATCTTGAAGAAATCCTGGCAGCAACGTGTCCTCTCTTTCATTACAGTTCCTATAGATTTTTATTCATATATCTGGTATATATTCAGACACGTTCTTTTTGAGGTTAAGGGACTTGAAATAGATCAAGTTAACAGCAAGAAAACAAGATAATGCCCAGACTTCACAGGACTACGCTGCATTAAAGAGCAAGTTCCAGCTGAACAAGAATCATCACAAACAAGATAATCACTGTTGTGACGGTGAACAAAGACAGTACACTGTACAAATTGTACTAAATGAGATATAAATTTAAAGCTCTGCTTAGTTGTTTTTCCTGAATGAACTCCCTCATAGTTCTTCTCTCTACCTTGCATGATTTAGTGCAGTGGTTCTTTCTGGCTTCTTCACAACCTCAGGGTGAATATGTAGTGGGCTAAAAACATATGGTTCATATTCGAAAAGAAACGCTTCTTTTTCTATATACAGCCTAACAGGGTGAATTTGGCCTCTATTTTGCAGATGCAGAAATATGCTATTGTTTTGATTTCGACCTATGCTTCCCTTATCATCCTGGAGTTCATAATCATTTATAACTTTCGCACTGAACAGCAGTGATATGAATATAAGAAGCCACTCCACTTTTCATCAGATTCCACTTAAGACAATATCCATCTTCCTGTTGGTAGCCATACCATAAAGGGTAATAAAAGCGATTTATGAGACACCAAACAGTTACAAATTCATCTGTAAGAATCCACAAATGAATCACAAATATGATTTTAAAGTAACTGAAGTTTGTGTCTGGTTTTAAATGCAGCAGTTTCTCTTTAGTTCTTTATTCATAACAAATATATGTGATCACTAAATGGAAAATATTTTTTTAGAAAAATAAATAACCCCTTTGTGAATGGGAAATAATAAAAAATATGTAAGTCTGGAACTGCTGAGTTTGTTCTTAAATTGCTTATGTGGCCTCTAATATGCCATTTGACTTCTGATTTCAGTAATTTTGTCCGTTTTCTGCCAGCTGAAATTTTATGCCACATGCCTGTTCTCCATCTAATCAACCACTATATAATCATAGAATCACTAAGATTGCAAAAGACCTCTAAGACAATCAAGCCCAATGATTAACCTAACACTGTTAAGTCTATCACTAAATCGTGACCCTAAGTGCTTCTGCTTCTAGCGAGATGTTCCGTCCCACCTCGAGTCCTGGGTGCAGCTTTGGGTGTGACACCAGCACAGAATATAGTGGGAGAGATACTTCTCTCCAGGTACAAGGGCTTGATCCAGGTAGCGTGGATGTTGATGTGTTTCCAGTCCTCTCATAGCAGCTCTTTGTTGCTGTTGTTGTTGTCTTCCCCAGGGGACAGTGGTTGGTCACTGTTTTCTTCCTCTTGTGAGAGCCCTTGGCCTCTGCTGTCTTCCCACTTGGCCAAAAGAGGCAAAACACAAGATAAAAAACCTAGATTTTGTGTAGGGTCAAAGAGGTTTTGTTTGTATGTTTGAGTCCTAAGTTTGGGCACAGACAGATGTAGTCCTCTAGATACACATCTGTACACAAAGAGAACATGGTTTCTGTTACAAAGATACAATGCCATTTTATGTTGTAAGATTTGGTCCTAAGTGTTTACTTCCAGCATTGTATTGGTTTTGCTTGGTCCAGTTTTTGCTAGTGAGTAGGGTGGGGTACAAAGATGGAGCAGAGAGAGCAGACGTCGTAGGTGCCTGGCATCTGGCCAGGGTCAAACCACGACAAGCATGTCAAGGAATTTTTTTGGTTGGTTGGTTGGTTGGTTGGTTGGTTGGTTGGTTGGTTGGTTGGTTGAGGTTTTTTATCACAATTTTCAGGGCTTGCGGTTGGGTTTTTTCCACCATTAGCTGCATATAATTAAGCTTACAGTTAATAACTGATGTTCTAAGTTTGCAACCTCTACACCCTAATAATTTTCTGTGGCCATTCAGTTCATCAGTAGAAAATCTCACCTTCTGCAGGATGCTATGAACTATAGAGTGAAAATACAGAGATGCTCCATTTCCAACAGTGAGAAGAAAGTCAAGGCAGCAGATATTCATTGCCTCATTCCATCTGCCATTTGAAGAAAGAAAATGTCTGTTTCTCATCTGCTTGCTGTAGGAAGCAAAGCAGGGTGTAAGAGCTGCTGGAGTATGGAAGAAAAAGGCACACACAAAATGTAATTCATGCCAAGTCCATTGTTTGATCCATGCCTCTTTTCCTTCACGTCTTTGCATATTCATATCATTTAAATTTTATCCACATGAACATGGCATCCGTATCTTGAATTCACAGTCAGTTTTCCAAAACTTCTAATTTACATCCTGAGCAGGTTGCAAATTATCCTCTAAGACAATTCAGTAGACACAGTAAATAGTTAAAATGCTTTCAAAAACTTCAGTTCATGTCCTTAGTCAATGTTGTCTTCATAGAACAACAGGGAAAAAAATCTTCCATAAATGAAGTATTCTGTAGCTTTCAGAAGTGTTTTTTTCTGTCTAGATTTTCCTTCAACAACTCTGACGCTCCTAGTTCTCACATCATGCATTGCACTATTTTTAAAATGTAGTCTCAAAGACTCAGATGCCTCAGCAGGGACATTTCTGTGCTTTGTTTAGTGCCTAGTGGTCACAGGCTAGTGTAATAAGATGTTACTTGACATAAGAGATATTGAAGTATTTTGAGAGAAGGTTTTTAGTGTAGATATAGACTTTGCATCCTGTAGGTTATTCTTTGGCTAGAAAGATGAGGGGAAAATAATCATTAAGAGACATAAAGTTAATAAAAAGCCAGACCAAAAGGTGTCAGCATTTTCTTAGAGAGTGAATTTGGGAGTTTGGCTTCTTTTAATAGTTTGTGAACAAGACAAGGCAAAAATGCTTGCGGTATAAATTTGTTTATGTAAAATTGGCTAAGAGGAGTAGTTTTCATGCAACTATTTAATGAGATTTTCGTGCTTAGAACTTGAACTCAGTTTGATTTTTATACCTTCCAAAGTATAGGTATGATGCAGGGCTGAAGAGATACACAGCACATAGCCAGTGCTACCTTCAAGAAGTACCAATTTCACAGAAGCAGAGCTATGGCATTGAAAAAATCATGTACCATATTAAAACAACCAGAAATTATCCCATAAGCCAAGTTCCACTTTTCTTTACAGTACACTGAAAGGAAAACTAAACTTCTTTTTTGTCTTTTTTTCTGTTTGATCTGTCTCCTAGTACTCATTCAGCAATTGGGACTTGCAACACAAGATTCAAATTGTTACTTTCACTAATATGACTGAGTTCAGCTACCACTAGATTTCATCTTCGTGAATGAACAAAGCCCAAAATGTTTTTCGCCTTCCCTTTCCAGCAGTGAGTCCTCTTAACATTGTTGCCTCTTGCCTTGCTTCCCTGACTCCTTTAGATCACTGCACACTCAACAGAACTGTCACTGCAGAGTACTTTGGTGAATATAATCTCATTCCATCAGCATACACAGGTTACACTTGAGGCAGGGAGTAATAGGAAAAAAAACCTCCTCAGATCCAGGTCTCTAAACATTGACCCCTAAGGCACAGTCAGGAGACAGCCCTGTGTGGTTCAGCTTATTTGGGTAATCATTCATTATTATAGCAAACACTTGTACAGCTGAATCAAAGTCACATTTGCTTTCTCAAGAAGCTACTCAGGTTTAGTTTATGGGCTTATCTAAATATTGTTAATAGGAAACGTTCTTCACTTAAAAATCCTCTCCATGACCAGAAGGGTGCATTGTCTGCACAGAATGAATTACTGCCAGACTTGAGACTGTGAAGACACATACCATGTACCATGGGTGGAGCCTGGCTTTCAGTGTTGAAATAATGGCATAAGAAAGGCATCTTTTGACTGCCTATTGTAACAGTGCATACCCTCATGTGGAAAGCATTTTTACACCCTATTCATCAAACAGAAAAGCCTCCACTGACATTGTAAACAGAAAGATTTTAGGAACCTCACACAAGAAATCTGACTGTAAAAGTTTATGGATCTGCTGAAACTCCTGTTGATGTCATGTTGGCAGCCATGGAAGTCATGTTGACTTCCTCAGCATCTGGTGCTACTACACTTGATCAGGTCGGTGGTGTCTCAATACCAATACAGTCAGGAAGGGAAGGCCACTTCTATCTTGCTCTAGGGATCAAAGTTAAGGAGCCTTAGGGCAAAAGATCTTAGAGCAAGCACTGCAGAATTGAAAAAAGATCAACAAAACCAACCAACTGATTGTAGGCAATGTCAAGCAGTTAACTCTGCTCTGAAAATTAAGAAAATAGGAACATTTCATGTAGAAACCTTGTCACTCAAAGATAAGACACAAGAAGTTTTATGACTTAGAGTCTGAAGATCAGTATCTTGTGAATGTAGAAAAACTCATTATTATTTGTTCACATGTTGTCAGAGGCATGCATAAAATTCATATTCTGTAACTATACCAACTAAAAGACTTTGTTGCAATCAAAGAAGCAATACATAGAATTGCTTCAAAGACCAAATGAACTGTGGTCCAATGTAGTTTTCACTCTAGCTATTATTTTTATTTAATTCATATGTTAGACCCAACGGATACCCACTGCAAGATTACTGTCAATTTTCAGTCAAAAATTATTTCTCAGTATTTTAGCACAGCTGTTCAAACTGTAATTTCTTCTCATAAAACAAATATAAAAAGGAAATTAATCTAGAAATACTGAAACTTTACCATATGCTATGGTTATTCTGACATAACTTCATTTGCCACAGCAGAGATCTATTCTTAAAAGATTCATGAACACACCATGAATATCTACAGCTCAGAAAACAGCCAGCTATTATTGTGGGAAATTACATGGTTTATTGATTGCCCCAATAGCATTCAATTGAACTATTGGTTAAAATGGTTTCCAGAAGTACGGTTCCTACTTGAGTCTTTTTTGCAGGCAAAAAATATGGTCCTACAAAAATAAAATCTTTCTTTGTCACTCATCCTAAAGAAGATATTTTGTCTTGTGGTCATACAACTTGCTTTTATAACACTTGTCCAGCTGTTTATAAGATAACTTCTTCCCTTCAAGTTGGCATAAATCTGTGCTCTGTCAACTTGGTAGCAAGAATTATAAACAGAGCCATATCTGAGGTATTAAATAATGGAGAAAAGCTTTATGTATATGAGAAAGCATATCAGTGGTAGTTAACAGTACTTTTATTATTTAAATTTTCATTATATCTGCTGTAATGAGATTGCTGTAGAGTGGAGGCTAAATTAATGTTTTGCTGATTTGGCACAAAATAGTAGTGTCTGGACAATATTAGGAGAAGTACTAGGAAGGCCAGCTGAGGAGAGGATTCATCATTTGGACCTGAGTGTGTTTGGGGCATAAACATGTCTGTATTTCATAGTGTTCACGGCATAACACATGTTCTGGCTCTGCCAAGGCTTGCTTCGTGTTTCTGAATCACAGCTGCAGGGTAATTAAATGTAGAATAATGGCATGAAGGGTCATCAGCTGGTTGAGGAAGAGAGGCTGGTGTAGCTTGATTGCTCAGGCATTAGCACCATCCTACACGGGATGTCATTCTGGCCACTGCTTCTTCCTGGTACACACCTAAGCAAATGAATTTGAAAGGCAACTTTTATAGATTAGAAACATTGCACATCCCCATGAAAGCTAAGATTCGAAACAGGAGATAATGTGACTGTTGTTTGCAGCAAATCCGGTATGAAACAAAATAGTTAATGCATTTCTGCCTATGCGTCTCTTTCTTAAATATTCTAAAAGAAAGTGGAAACTTTTATTCCATCAGAAGTGCTGCAAATATGTATGAAATTACCTTTGCGTCCCTATGCAGCAGATAATTTTTATGGATGCTGTGTCAGCTCCTTAACATGTGAAAGAGTAAAAGATATTCAGATTTTAAACATTTGAGTGTAACTTAGGTTAAATTAAGCAGCAGATCAGATATCCCACAAAACCAATCTAGAATTTCTAATTATTTTCCAATTACATTTATCATTACCTTCTGGAATGTGAAATGGAATCAAGTGGAGTAGGTCAACAGTCAAACTAATAGTTCTTGAGAAAAACCAAATCCTTTTAATCTAATCCAAGCACTGAAGAGGGTGATTGAATGCATTTTTAAAAGTATTTCAATACCCTTCTGTTTAAATTTATTGTATTATTTATCAGTTCATTTGTGAAACTGAGTTCCTTAGAACCTTATTTTCCGCTTTTGCCTTCACATAAAGCTCTATATATGTCCGGAGTAATGCATATGTCTGGTACAAACAGATATATCTTCCTCCAAACAAGATTGTTGAGTGCACCTTGTTACAGAATTCTACAGCTTTTGCAGATTTTTCAATGAAGCACAAAACACTTCACAGACAATACCTAAATTATTGCTTTAAGACTTGTATTATTCATTATTAAGTTTATACACAAGGTCTTTGTTCATACCATTTCTGTATGTTGTACTAGCCAAAAATAAAATAATCCAGTGTCAAGGAATTTAGATGCTCATTAAACTTTCTGTATTGCTAAAGCTGTAATGTTATTATGTTGCTGCAAAAAAAGCCATGTGGATCATTTTTTCTTTCAGTGTAATCCAAACTGATCTGAAACAAAACAAAATTAAACCAAAACAGACCAAAACAGAAATACAAACAAACAAACAACCCCTACTGAAATAAGACATTCTTAAGCTATGCCATTCACAGAGTTTAGATTTATATAAATTTGAGAGTGGAGAGGAAATGCTGAGGCAACAAACACAAGTTTTCCTAGAATGTAATCTCTAAAAAACTTTGATTTATTTGGGTTAGAGCATAAGGTACATAACTGCTCATTTTTTAGGTTGCAGGGAGGAGGTAACTTCTTAATGTGTTGCAAACTTTGAGCATAGGAAAAAACTAAGACAAGGCAAATGTTGAAACCTAGTCAAATGAAGGCAAGGGTGTAGAGAATACAGCTCCTCTGATGGTTCCCTGTTACTTTTAATTACTTTTAATTAATCACTTACTTTGCCATAAGCGATATAGTGTCAGTATTTTTGCTAAAAAGTCAAATGTAATTCTCATTCATATAGCTAAAGCAAAAGTGATCAACAAATATTTAGCAAACCTACCTCATATAACTGCTAACATATATTTTATGTGTGAATGTGTGTGTACACATACACCTGCACACACATATATACAGATTTAAGGGAAATTATTAATTTCCATGTCTAATCCAATTCTGGTACATATTCACAGAAATATTTTAGATCAAACATGGATTTAGCCCTCTAAATTTGCTAGATTTGAGATGTTAAGAGTCTATTCTAAGTTTGAGAGACTTTTATTTGCTTGCCATGACTAGTGCACAAACCTAAATAAGGACAGAACCTCCAAAATAAAAACAGAAGATAAGGCTCTTGGAAACTTTGGAAACCTTGCTAGCCCAGGTGTGTAGGCAAGTTTGTTTGTGAAGATGAGCACTGTTAACTGAGCAATACCTGTTGGATACTGATAAAATACATTGTCAACTTGCTATGTGTCAGCCTGGGCAAAAGACAACAGTCAGAAGAATTTTAGGATATAAAATATTCACTTCTTTCCTCATTTTCCCACATAGTTTCACAAGCTGGCACAAAGAATCAAGACATCATATTACAGTGATTCCTGTGCAATACTAATTATAGTTTAGTTCATAATTCAGAAGTCATGCAAATTTGAGACTGATTTGTATTAGTAATATATGCACTGAGCATGGCAAAGATCTTGTCTAGACAAGGATTCTTAAGAAATATAAGGCAAATCAATTAAATTTATTAATTTAATGTGCAGGGGCATTAAGATTTTGTTTTCTTTAGACTGTCACATTCAGAGACACAGTGGTTTTGCTTCAGTTTAAGCTAATTCCATCCAAAATAAATAAAAGCACTTTTATTTCCATTAGAAGTCACAGCTAATGGGCAAGTACATTCATATTTTGTCCATTAGCTCTGGTTGATTCCTCCTAACTTTTCATTTCCTGTTTAGACTAGAAAAAATTATTAATGTAATTATTATTAGCATAATAAAATTAGCATAATAAAAAATATCATAATTAGATAAAAATATTAGCATAATTTTTTGCCCCCGGTGAGGTACATGATTGAGGTATCTGATCACTACATTGATTTTCAAGCATACCTGTAATATATGTAAATTAGAAGAGTCCCGGGGGAAAAAAAATAAACCCAGCAAAGCTCACAATAGAGCCTTCCTCCAAAAGATCTTTTGTTCCATTTCTGCAGCCCTGGTATTAAATGTAAGTCTGTGAGCAGCAAGTGAATACAAATCTTAGCCCTGCTTGAAATAACAGCAAAATAGGTAATTTTCAGCAGTATGTTTTGCATTACATTGGACAGAACATGAAACCAGAAAAACAACATAAATCAGTGTACAACATAACTAGTAGTGTAATAGTGCTATATCTGTTTTTCACAGTACTTGATTTCATTCCTGCAGGCCTGCATTTTATCCTTGCTATGGTCCACAGTCTGCTTTGGAAACACCTTGCTAATTTTAATATCAGTTTCGAAATTATCCCAGAGAGAGAAATGACAGCTAGCTCCAAAAGAGAGCCACTGAGGGGCAGAAACAAGGTGAGCCAGAAAAAAACAAAAAAACCCCAAAAACCAAAATGACAATAGATAGAGACAAGAAGGGTCAATCTCTTGGTTTTCCCCAAGCAAAGGAGAAAAAGAGAGTGATGAGGAAAGAAACAGAGTCATGGAGAGGGCAGAACATACTAATTTAGTTAACTTTCCATAGTGAGAATTTACAGTTGGAACTGCACCCATGTCCAAGAATGTTAGTCTGGGTCTATCAAGAGCGGAGCGTAAACAGCAATCCTACCAAAATTCAACCTAGTTTAGAAACACAAATATTTCTTTTCTGGGCTATTTTTTCTTGCAGTTTTTATCCCTCTTGCATTAGGGTTTTCTGTTTCCATCCATGTATTAGTGCTTGAAGAGAGGAATGCAGTAGAATAGCAAAATGGGAGATGTTCTCTGATAAATATGTTTTGGAGTTATACCAGGAACGAATAAATTAAACTACTTGATATCTAAAGCAGACATTTCATTTACAGTTTGGTCACCCAAAAGTCAACTCCAGTCAAGGACACTGAAGATATTGTTCTTTTCTAGCACTCTTCAGTATATACCTCATATCTATTTTTGAATTACTGCTAGTAATTCTTTTAGTAACTGGAAATTAGCATTTCCCTACACATTGTTAGCTTCCTTCTGACACGTAACTTTTCACCCTTTTTAGAAGTTCAACATGCAGCAAAAGTTAAACTGTCCTGTTCTTATCTAAGGATGCAGCTTGATGTTACAGCTAAACTGATCTAACCATAAACTGCTGTCAGAAAAAGAAATCTTGCTTCCTCTTTTTTTCTAACAGCTATGTATTTCCACCCTTTTACCTCCCTTTGCAATAAAAGGTTTTCTTTCCCTTCCTTCCTTCCTTCCTTCCTTCCTTCCTTCCTTCCTTCCTTCCTTCCTTCCTTCCTTCCTTCCTTCCTTCCTTCCTTCCTTCCTTCCTTCCTTCCTTCCTTCCTTCCTTCCTTCCTTCCTTCCTTCCGCACCATTCCTTCCTTCCTTCCTTCCGCACCATTCCTTCCTTCCTTCCTTCCTTCCTTCCTTCCTTCCTTCCTTCCTTCCTTCCTTCCTTCCTTCCTTCCTTCCTTCCTTCCTTCCTTCCTTCCTTCCTTCCTTCCTTCCTTCCTTCCTTCCTTCCTTCCTTCCTTCCTTCCTTCCTTCCTTCCTTCTTCCCTCCCTCCCTCCCTCCCTCCCTCCCTCCCTCCCTTCCATCTTCATCTTCTGCTCTTTTTCTCTCTTTTTCCCAAAGCTCCTCGCAGGGCTGCGGTCAGGGCCAGGGCCAGATCTCGAGGAGCAGTGTAGGCAGGCAGGGACAGGAGATGTTCCCATGCCGCTGTCCCCCACCCCAGGGGCAAGGGACCCGATCCTGGGTGCCGGCACAAGGAGAGCACAGAATTCCCTTCTCCGGGCCCGTGCTCCGGAGCGCCCATCCAAGTTCAGGGACAGAGCAATACGTGCGGAACGGGTTTGTGCGGAAAAGTCCCATTCCCATCTATTACAACATCAAAACGGGGATTTAAAACAGGCAATGGTTTAAACTGAATAATTGCTTTCCCCCTGTCCCCATAGGAGATTTCATACTAGTCAAATAGAATAATCACTGTTTATTTAACCATTTGGTCAGAATTCACATCTGGGACGTGCCGTAAACAGACATGAAATCATTTCTAGAGAGCAAGGAGGTAACAGACTAACAGCTTTGAGAGAGCCAAAAGCAGCCTTGCAGCTCTTACAATTTCCATAAAGCAAGTAAATTTATGTAAGAAAATACATGCGAGCTAACACAAATAAAGCAACGTTCACGCAAAGTCAGGAAAGCCAAATGCTAAGCTTTAACTTCCTTAGTTTTAACTCTTCACGTTGTATATCCTGTAGCTTTTATGGTAGACCATAAATAACAAAATGATACATTAAGGTTTCCATTTAATAAGGAAACCAGGAATAGAAAATAACACGTGTATGACTTGGCCAAGTAAACACTGTGGAAACAGTCTTAAATTTTAGTGTTTCCTGAGTCTGGATTGAGGATGCTTTAGACCCACATCTGGATCAAATGATGTGACTTGAGTTCTTCTCAGACATGAAAGTGTGGCACAAGATTAATTCTTCTACTAGTATAAGTCCACTGCACTAGTTTGCTCTTGGTTTGGTTTGGTTTGATTTTTTTTTTTTTTTAAATTTGGGGAAATTTACTGAATTTAGATTGAAAAGAAACAACTCTAAATTTTACCAGAAAAATAATTATTTTGTAAACATGGTGTCACACTGGAAAACAGGTGAGAAAGTTAAGAAAAATATCACACCCTGGGAAAACTCATGCTTCTTGATACAGCCACATTTAAACAAGAATGTGCAGTTGATTGCAACTGATAATGATCTGTCTTGCATGAAATTACATCAGAACTGCTACATCAGTTGTAAGCAAATTGTTGTGTGTTTACACAAGCACAAGTGGGATTAAACAACACCTTTGGTCACATTTAAAATACAAGATCATAATTTTCAAGAGCCTACTTTTTTGTTAAAAACATCTGTTCTGCCTTTGTGGTACTCACAGCAGAAAACTCCCATGCTGAACTTCAGTTGTCTTATTATTTGGATAAAATACCATTACCTTTCTTAGGGCTCAGCTGGAGTCTCAGGAATGTGCACCTCTTTGCTGGTTTAGAACTCCTAGCTTTGAAAAAGGCTACAGTCAAATTTGAGGAGAGGAAAATAGAGGTGCATATGAGCATTGTGTGCAGATCACTAATTGGAGTGTGCATTTGAGATCCATGGTAACAAAGGAAAACTCAGGCTGTGTCTGGTGCACTGTGAGTATGCTGTAAAGTATCCTATGCACATCACAGTCTTCAACAGCTGCAGAATGCCTGAGAAAGAGAATCAGTTTTGAACTATGAAGTATCCAGAGTAGGCCTGGTTATGGTGATGGCCTCAGACATGTTATCACACCCACCCTGGCACATCAGACTTTCCTCAGAGAGTCAGACTGAAGTGAATTAGAAGAGAATTTATCTTTCAGCTTCCTAGTCCTTTCCCACCTGGACTCCAGATGCCCTCCGGGGAGGATTATTGGTTCTCAAGCCTGTGAAGGCTTATCGCTTGGGAACATGCCTTGTAGGGTGGTGTCCAGAAAATGAGTCTGGGAGGAGCTGGTTGAGGATTCCGGGGCTGAGACTTCACCAGGAAGCCCAGAAGTTTTTCCATAGTTGCACATGGAACAGGCACCTGAAGTATCTAGATTCCACTGCAGCTTCTGCATTCCATAAAAAAACCCCAAAAAAATGAACTGCTGGCTTCACCATGAATCATTTCAAGCCAGTTTAGTTACCTGGTCAATATTCAAGTAACTTCCGAGCTCCATTACAGGGTTCACTTGTTGCCACTAAACAATAGTTTCAGCTGCAATCAAAAAGCAGTGATTGTGCTAGTTTATAGTAACATGAGAGTTACATAAAATGTGATTGAGAAGGAAAACATGGTTTCTGGTAGACAAAACAAGCAACAGAGTAAAACTACATAATATAATTTCAGGTTATATGTTGGTAAACTCATTCAGAGTACAGGCACTAAAAGAAAGTATTTCCTGGAGACTCCAGCACCAGACTGCATGAGCAGATGTGACAGACCCCTCTAAGAAGGACACACATCCCACCTTGGGTGGTGAGCCAAGGTCAAGCACTTTTTTCTCTGGCAGGAAAAGAGCCTCTACAAAGAGCCTTTTCCAGACCTATTGCTACCTGATCTTGCCAGGTTATCAACTGTGTTATGAATTCTATTTTTATTGTGATTTTCCCTTTTAGTGCATTTTTAATACCTACTTAAATTGCCTTTGCAGTACTACCAGAGCAGAGATCACTGTAAAATAGAAATGCCCAACTTTGTTCTTTCAACTAGTAAGTTATGGTATGAGTCGCTGTCTAGCTTCCCAGAACAGCCTGATACAAGTTGCTTGCAGTGTGTCAAGTCTATCCAGAACAGATAAAATGGAAGAATCTGTGCTTTATTATCCTTTGAAAACTGATTTGGAACCATAATTTATGGCTTTCTGATGAGGTTGAAGCTAATGAGGTTACATTCTTTGTAATGCTTTCTGAAAAGTCTTGAAAAGTTAAAACTGGCTTGTTCAGCAAAAGAGCAAGAGGAAGACAGAAGGAAAAGGAGTATTTTAAATATACAGTTGTTTCAGGGCTTCACAGTGCCAATGTTTTGGAAACATATTCTGTATTAGTCTCTTTCTCCAAAAAAATTGGTAGGAGTCCAAAACTACAATCTTTTCTTCTGAAAAATATGCCTTTGTTAGAGCACTTTATGTAATAAAAAGTTTAAACAGTTATTAATAAAGAAGTGTCTCTGTTTTTTCCCCTCACAGACACAGGGGATCTTAAGGCCCCAGCTTCACACTCAATATTCCATCAGTGGATTTTTGCATCTACCATAACAAACATAACCATAGAAACAGAAAAATATTACAAGAATAGAGTCTTGCAGAGAAGCCATCAGTTGTAATGACCAATCCTTAGTGAGCTCCAGATAGGAAACAAATAAAATACATAGCATAACTATAATACCAAACATTGAAATACAGGACAATGGTAAATCATTAAATGAAAATTATGCTTCCTGCAATAAAATTATCTGTGCTGCAGACAGAGACTTATTGGTGGGTTTGGAGTTGGACCATATATGTACGTTTTAGCACTAAAAGCAGAAAGAGTGTCAGCCACAGTGTCAGGCTAAGGAGTCAAGGAAGAGTGCAGGGTCTAGAAGATCACAAAGTACTTTCTCTACGGTCAGTCCGCTGGAAAATCTCACTGGAAATCCTCACTGGAACTGTCACAGATATATTAACAATTAGAAAAAATGGGTTAGTAAGGGCCTGTTGCTGTGTCTAGGAAGAATAGTGTTTTTCATTACCAGGTTTTTACCTTTCTTGGATGCCCATGACACTGAAGATGGATTTCTCAACTTTGTTTCAGTCTCTATTACAGTAGCAGAAAATTCAGATATCAAACAGTGTCAGTCAAACAGGGTGTGGCAAAGTAGAAATCTTCCACTCCAGTAATCACAAAGGAGCTGGGATCAAATACTCAAATGGGTTTATAATCTTTGGGCATTTAGTGTTTTAGTTTATAGAGCAAATGGTTTGTAACTCTACTAAAAGTAAAATTTATTAATGGGAGGATTTTTGAAAAAAAAAGTGGCAAAACTCCTTTAGGTTTCCTTTGGCTGAGATGCTAACATGGGACATTTCAACACGTTAAACAATAAACATGTGAAAATAAAGAATTTGGACAGTTCTCAGTTTGCATCCCAATAAAAATACAGCTTTTATCACTAACCAAAATGTATATTGTAAAATAATGCAATTGGTCATCCTGGACACACTGTGAGTATTTGTAATATAACTGCCTTCTTCATAATTCCTTCTAAAATTATTATTTTACAAAAAAACCCCATAACTTTTGTTTCCTTTAAAGCTCCTGCTATACTAAGTTTTCTTAGAGTCATATCATAATCCATTTTTACAACAGAAATCCCTAGGGAAAACAAGAGGAAATTTCAAAAGCTCTTTATTTCAACAGAGTTGGCTCATCATAAGCAATTGTTTCAAGTACAATTATTTGAGTTATCTTAAGGCCAGAACCTTAGTAAACAGGAAAAATGATATAACTAAGTTTACATTAAAGTATCTTGTTTGCAGAATTACGTCCTGTTGCCAAACCTGGCATATCTTGTAACTGCTGGATGATTACCCAAGAGAACTCAGACATTAAACTGAATTTTCCTGCGCTCACTTTTTCATTCATTTGAGCCAAAACCCTTAATCTGAATCTACCTAAATATATAGGAATGCCTATCGAGGAACAGATTAATACTTTTTAGTTCCTGCTCAGTGCATTGTCCAAACCTGTTTTGAGTGTGAAGGCAAATACAGCTCCCCAAATCAGTATCAGATTCACCACTGGGTTCATCATTCCTGGATGGTGACCCAGAGTGGCTGTCAGCAAAAAAATCACTCATTCGTTCAAACTTTTAAAGAAGTTGGAGCCTTCAGTCCACATTTTGACATGTTTAAATGACAAAGACACACGCTGTTTTGTTGACTGATCTCCGTAGTTGAGCAGCATGAAGTTGGATCAGGAGTCCCTGAGGAGCAGAAGCAGGACCAGCAACAAAAAGAAAGGTATCATTTAGCTTTTTTCAGAGTAGATTTTAACAAATTAATTTTAAATGTGGTTGCAGGAACACGCACTGATTTCTGGAAAGGCTCTTTGCTGTAATTTGTGAGCTACGAGTCTCGGCAGCTGAACGCAGCCCACGGTGGGTGAGCTGCGTTTGCAGCATCAGCTGCTCCTCAGGGAAGGCTTCAGCACACCTCCAAACCCTCAGGAAGTGGGGAGAAGGACACCACTGCTACCTCCTCGACTTCCTTTCTGAGCTGCAGATCATTATCAGTCGTGATTTTCATAGTCACCCTACTGGAGAGCCACTCTACCTATTTTTGGCAAGAGCAAGATGAGGTGAGCAATTGCAGCCCTTCATTTCTGTTTGCCTTGCTAAATCTGCAATCCCCCAGCCTGCTGTGGTCACACTCCCTGCCCATCAAAGACCATCTGCTCAAACTCAACTAGATGCAATGGGAGTATGGTGTTTTTCTTGAGAAGACTGCTCTCATTTGCCAACCGGTAGATCTTTAATAGGTCATCTGTAAGAAAGTTTTGAAAAACTGAAAATTAATATATAATAGCGTCAACAAATCCTTTGCATCTGGTTGGTTTTCTGTGGTTTGTGTCTTTTCTGTATGTGTCTAACAGGATTATAGGAAATGAATATATTTTAATGTCATAGTTCCATCATGTGATTTTAGAAAATATATGTACTTTTTCTTAAAAAAAATCTTCATAAATATCTTACTGATTCATGTCATAAATTCATTTATGCATTTTATGAAATCGTATTATAAATTCTAAGAATAACATTATGAGAATTACATATAATATAAAATTTTTCATTTGCCAATTATTTATTTAGAAGAGGAGCAAATGTGTGCTGTTTCACAGGTAGATATTTACGGGATGTTCTTCCAACTCCACTGGGACTTCCTACTTATGATCCTTGCGGGAACAATCTGCACTAGGTAGAACCTGATTTTTTAGTCTTTGCTACATTTATATAATATCACTAAAACCACAGATGTTAAGACATGTTATTTATATATTATAATTAAAGCAGCTAAAATTCAGCTACCAAAATATGAATTAATTATTTTCATTGTAATGAAGAGCAGAATTAGTTTTTCATCTCTTCTAATCAAAAATCTGCCCAACTTCTTTAAAAAATATTGAAAATGTTCTGTGAATTTTTTTTCACCATACTTGTTTGACAACTAACAAATAAATAGTAACTTAGTATTTAGGTAAATATTGTGGTACCCTTGTAAACAATGGTGTTTGTATTTGTACAATGAATACTTTAATTATTGATACGAATTTAATTATGAAACTACAACTATTAAACACATGGCCTTTAAACCTTTAAGAGACATATTGCCAGCAGTCAGAATTTCACAATCACTTTGTTAACTAGCTACTAATTTCTTGCACAGACAGATGATCCCATTTCAGGTCATATCTTTTGCTTTTGGTTACTGTACCAAGGTTTTGAGCCAGATTCTTATATAAGCAATAAAATTATGACTAAATCTTTCCTGTGCTGAGATCCCTGCTAACATTCAGATCTATTCCTTTTCCCATGGATCTAGAGGTCTATTTCAGATATCACTCTTTGGAAATTAATGGCATAAATAAAGTCTAGTTGTACTCTGATGTATAGGGTAGATGAACCGAGCAAGGTGCATTTTCACCTGCTGCAGGTGGATGTCTCTGAACATTAAAGGTTTAGGGAGAGATGTTCCAGGAAGGGGAAATGCTTTCAGGCCTTACCAGAATTAAAATCTTCAATTAGCACAACTTAACTAGTCCTTATTTCCCAAGCTGTGGGCCAAAATGATGGATTTGAAGTGCGTGCAATCATAATGCAGGTTTAAGACTTCCATAGAAGAGGGACATTTCCAAATGGAATTTGTATTAGGGCTATTTTGGATTTTTCTTACAGAATTTTCTTTTTTTTTCTTTTTTTTTTTTTAAATTTTAAGCAGAAGTTTATCTTTTGATTTTAGAAAACTGCAGTTCTTAAGATGAAAATGGTCATTTTGAACTTTGCAAATCTTTCTGGGGAGGATATGGAAAGTGGCAGGAAAGAAAGCCCTGGGAATCTGGAGAGCCTTGGAGGCTGGCAGCCTCCAAACAAGACACGGCTCTTGATCAAGGTCCCATGTTCAGCCACTTTTTGGCTGAGCTTCCTGACCTTGCCTGCTACTGGTGAGTGGACATTTCCAGTCATCCCTGTGCTGCTGTAGGGCAGTAAGACAGCAGGTATAGATCAGTCCTTGCATTTAAGTTTGTCAGAAAAAAGGAAAAAAAAATAATTTAAGTGATATGAATTTTGGAGGTTTTCCATGACTTGGAATAAAAATTTCTCTGCTTCTCAATGCAGGTCTAATTTTAATTAACCCAAATCTGAATAGTCCTGTCTTTCAGTAAAAACGCTGAGCAGCACTTGAATTTTATTCCTACTGCAATTGCTTTGGGCCTGTCTATACTCCTAAAATGTTATTTGATTTTGTGCTATGCTCGTTGTACAAAAAATATAAGCTTATAGTCTGATGGTATTTGGGGAAAGGAACAAAGACTTATTTTTGTTAAAATTAAACTAGAAGCCAAGTCTGCATACAACAAATGTGTGTGGGAAACTTCTCCCCAGAAATTTTAGGCATGATAAATAAATTATTAAAACACACCTGAAACCTTTATTGTTTGAACACAAGGAACCCGGGAGAAAAAATGGATGAAGAGCTGCTAGTCCGGGATATGAAACCAGAGATGGTAGAGGTTACAAACAGCTACTGTAACTGAAGCATAGGTGTAGGATTTAGGGGAACAGAGAAACATGAGGATGAAGGTGCCAAACTGAGCACTAGTGATGACAGACACTGTGAAAAAGAGCTAATATAAATAAAAGCAAATTTAACTGAGTCAAAAAATCAGTCTCTGACAAAGAATGATAGTCTGAATTTTCTGGGCTAATGTGAACCTCTGTGAAATCTTTGGATTAGATTTGTATGTAAACAAAAATCTTCCTATTTTTATTTGAGAGGAAAGCTACTGCAAATTTGCATTACTGTGGGAGACTATAGCATTGGATATTCAACCTACGAAAGACAGGGCTGTGCCAGTTAGCCCTGGATGGGCTCTCAGCTGACAATCAGCTGAACCCATGAGGGGTGAGGGTGTGTTGGACTTTGGTTAAGGGTGTAGTAAAAGGAAGCAGAAGCACTGTGTTCACCACTAAACCATATCCCCAAAAGCCACATTTGCAACCTTTAGAACACTTCCAGGGATGGTGATTCCATCACGCCTGAGCAGCCTGTTCCAATGCCTAACTACACTTTCAGTAACAAAATTTCTCCTAATATCCAATGTAAACCTCTCCTGATGCAACTCAAGGCCACATCCTCTTGTGTTGTCACCTGTTACCTGGGAGAAGAGTTGCTTCACTTTACAAAAGCTGATCTGCAATGTGGCTCTCAGTTTTCAGATGTGTGGACTAAGAAATTTACTGAGTTATGAAGTATTTTGGCTTGGTGATAAAGAATAGTTACAGTTCCTCATTTCCTACTTCACAGTCACTAAGTGGCTTTGGAATGAATTTAGTTCCCATTTTGGGGACACTTAGTGGAATTTGTTGAGTGAAAAATATTTTTAACAATAAGTGTTGTTAAGTGTTGAGAAAGCCTCGTTCTGAATGCTTTCCATTCTCACTTGATGATGTCTTTGCAGTTGTGATCATATTTTGATGTTTATGTTGTATTTGTACAGTTCAAATAAATATTGTAATTTTTTGTAA